>OW388268.2:8750000-10000000 GCA_936450705.2 Protodeltote pygarga | reverse complement strand
GGCACAAGTGAACACAGTTACAGTTAATCTGAACTATGATAAATTACTATCCTACGCTCTTGATTTAACTTTAATATACAGGGTGCGTGCAAAATCGCTGTGTTGACAAGGATAAATGTATATATTTGAAATGAGCGAAAGTTAAATTAAGTAATCAATCAACTAAGCCTTTCTCTCTTCAAATTGGTTTAAAATGGCAAGGCACTATTAGATAATATTAGTAGACAAGTGTTAATAATGATAAATAATATCTTTCTGACCAAATTTCAATCACAATGGCAAATCTCAGCGGAGATTAGTCAACTACGCAGGAGACGTCCGATGTCCGAGTCTCTCAAAATCCGATGGGATGACAATCCAATATGATCGGAGAGAGATCTGCTAGAGAACAATCGACTTTTCGTACTTTCTGAGACACGGAGCAAATGATAATTAATTTACGCCCATAACTTACGAAAAGTCAGAGGTGCGTGCCATGGGTTTGAATCTGAGACCTCCGACTTGCCAGATAACACGGCTCTAAAAAAGTGTTACTGTTTAATCCTGATTTTTTCTCGACGTTAAAATTAACCGATTATAGAAGATGTGGCTTAGAGCTTAAATACGGATTAGATTGGGTATTTCCTGAAGCTATAAAACTATAAATATTCAAATGTTAAAGTCTCTACCGCCCGTCCCATCAAAACTAAAGTTTTAATATTTTATTTTACGATAGGTCGAATAGATCTTTATTGCTAATTTTAAAGACCAAAAGACCTTTTTAATCAAATAATAATCCTCAAATGTAAATATTAAAGTCCATACATTTAAAACAATTAAAAGGACCGTTACATTTTTAAACCAACCTGTGTATGTAAGAGGCGTGAGCACACGACTGTACTACAGATTACGTGCGTAGCATCGCTCTACGAACAGATTGTACTAAACAATTATGTGTACATCTGTATTTGTGTGTGCAGATGAAAGTACTGAGTACCTACTGAAAGCTACTTACTAGAATTTTAACCAATTGATAAATAGATTACTATTTGATTTTTTCTTAATGAAAGTATAATATATTATAAAGGCCTGTGATGTTTGATTTTTTTTTTCAGATAAAAAAATGTGAGCATCACGTTTAATGTTTTTAAAAATCATTTTTGGTTTATTTAGTTTTTTTTAAGCTATTGCATAGATTTTATCACGGGCTTTGAGCGCGGCGACTGAATCAAAAAATTCCGTTACGAAAATAAAAATCTAACACTCTTTATTGCAGAATAATCTATTTAAAACCTTATTAACTAACAAATATGAGGTATATTTTATGTTGACACATTAAAAAACATTTAGAAAAATAAACATTCGAATTTTGAAAACTAATTATTTGCTTAGATTTTTTTTAAACAAACTGTTAAAAAGAATGGACTTTTTCAAGCTTTTACTTGTGTATGCATCCCTATAAATTTTGCAAAATATAAACATCATCATCCTCCTAGCCTTATTATTCCCAAACTTTGTTGGGGTCCGGATTAATCTAACCAGATACAGCTGAATATCAGTTTTCTATGGAGCGACTACCTATCTGACCTCCGCAACCTAAAGGGATACGATATTCTGGTAAATAAACATGCTTATTAAAAAATGTTTGTAAGTAACACACCAGTAGTTTGATCTCGAATTATTATTCACTTCCTCAGAATTCTGCTTATCCCTTCAGGGAAAAAGCTTCATAATATTAATAACACATATAACTAACCAGAGGGCAATGCGCAGGCTAATAGTTATAATGATCTTTTGATGTGCAAAGCGATTACTACGGGGAAATTGTGCTCTTATTCTCTGTGGGTTCCGGGTTCGATTTCCAGTTGATGTTTTTTAGATTCAGCGGATATGGGTTTAATAGATAATAAATTATAAGTATATAGTAAGTTATATTTAAAACTTTTATTGGTGCTGGGGTATAAGTCATGGTGGTTCATTGGTTACGTAGAATAACTAGCTTAGTGGTATGACCATTAGACTGCTAAGTCAAAGGTCAAAAGTTTGAGACCCAGGCTCAGAGCTTTCGAATTAATGTGAGTATTAGAAATAATTATTACTTGCCAAAACGGTGACCAAACATCGTGAGAAAACCAGCCTACCTAAAAATTTTCATTCTACTGACTAACGGTCAAACCACTGACTAACGGTGAAGGAAAATATCGTGGGGAAACCATGGTCTAAACTGTCTCTGTATGATAATTGATAAGAGGCCTTTGCTGTTCAGTGAGACAGTTACAGGCTGATTACAATTTATATTATTTTTACAAGTTTTAGTAGTCATGATTAGGCTCTAAAGATCACGCAATAATCAGTAATAATATTAATTTTTCAACTAAAGTACCTACACTATTAAAAAAAAAATCTTCCTAAATTTCTATTCGATATTAATCTACAGACACAGTATCTAACCCTAATTAATAAGTCTTATACACACACCAAAACCGTACATACCACAAATTAACTGACGTAATCAGCTTAACTGGCCATATATCGTCTCGAACCAACCCTTTGACTGCGTAGGTAATGCCTATAGGCGGGCAAACACAGGAGCGTAACCTATGCTAAGCTTGAACGCAAATATAGTAAGCAAACGGATATTAAAGCTGGCTTTATGTACTGGTGTGGTTGGAATTCGAGCTTGGTTTGGTTTTGGGTTGGTGCGTAGGTATTTTAGGGTTAATAAAATGACAGTTGAGATTTTTGGAGTTGCTATTTTAAATTTCAAATAGAATTTTGACTTTTTTTTCAATTAATAGCTTTTAAAATGATATTATTTAATAAGAAACTTGCAAAAACAACTGACTTGGGCGGGACGTCTTGTTGTATAAGATTGGAGTTAAACATTTTTTAGCAATTTTTATATTATTTAATATCTCTAATCTGTGAAAAAAAACCAGTAGAATTAATCTATCAAAATCAAATGTTGTGGTTTTTTATACATGTTATAGCACATAATTATGTTAGCTTATTAAAATTTCTAATTAAATACCTTCAATTAATTTCAAATTACTACTAACCTAACCTAATCTACCTACCTAATACCCCTACGTATATATTTTTTTCTTACCTTTACGCTCCACAGAATACTACTACAGAATTCTACTCTAATTTACTTTAATGCAAAACTACAAGAAATTCAACGTCAAAAGAAAGAAAATTCAATTTCCTCCGTTGCACTTTTTACCACCACTGTACATTACACAGCCAAGTACTTATCTGCACAGTGTTCGCTCGATTGAAGGTAGCACTATCCATAACTTTAGCCTTGCTACCGTATTCCAACTAGCCACTGTGTTCGACTACCCCTTCATTTTCCAAATAAATTTTCATCTGTCACTTAACACAGCGTTGACTGTGCGTCGTTTTTTGAAACAAGTGTGTTTGCCGAAATTGGCTAACATTTGACTACAAACTGGCAAATCCTCTTTCTTCATCTATTAAGGATGGTGTTTGTTTGCGACGATCCATGTGGAATCTTCGGATATTTTCGTCTGGAAAACTATAATATAAATGGTTGGTATTTATTATATGGCTACTTACAACAAAATATTATATTGTCGTGAAGTTTCTGGTCTATTGATCACCGTAAGGACCAAAAAAGACCAGGAATTATTTTTACTCCATAGTATATTAATAGTATATTTTTAATTGTTTTAGGGGTCTAGTTTTCTGTAAATAAGCATAATAATTAAATTGGTCAACTTTTACTGTCAAAGAAATCAACTAAAAACATGAAATTATTAATTGTAAATGTGTAATCAGAAATTGTGCCTTAACCAAAAGAAGAATATTAGCTTCATACAGGTCACCCTAGTTTAGGACCTAGAGCCAAATTGTAATGTGTCACTGTTGGTGAAAAAGGTGATAATTATTAGTGACAAAATAGGTCCATCATCATCAGCCTGTATTAGTCCATGAACAAGGCCTCTTCCAATGTGCGCCTCTATTGTGTGCTCATAATGCGCTTGGCAATTATGGGCAAATACCTTCATTGAGGACACAATAGGTCTAAAATATCTTTAAAAAAAAATTATCTACTAAAGGTAATCTGAGATACCTTAGTAACTCAGGTTCGATAGATGTCACTAAATACACAAAAACCAGTAAAACATACGATGTTTGAAACACTAATTAATATCAAATATAATGCCTATCCTTCAACAGAATCTCCTCCAGTATCTGTACACATAGGGCGCAAAGGATTAGGCCAGCTATGTTGACTCAACTAATGCACGCCATCTAGCCGCGGGCTTGGTAAACAAAGGCGGAGTGTAATAGTATGATCTATTGTTTTTGTCTGTAGGATTATTGGGAAACACAATTAAAATTCGCTTGTTTTAGTTTTTAATTGAGTTTGTTGCTGTTTAGTGAGTGGTATATTTTTATTAAGTATGAATTAATGAGGAATATATAATTACAAATAATAATAATAATATTAGTAATTTTTTTTACGTAAAACGGTTTTGTCAAAAGCTGAGTACCAAATATCAGATCAATCTGTCAACAGGAAAGGGGTGAAATATCGATTAATAAATTTGAACCAAATAATACAGGGCAAGCTAAGTAAAACCGTTTAAAAATATTAATCATAAAGTTACTTCATTTTGTAAAATTTAAAAATTTTAAGTTTTGTTGTTTTGTTTATGGACTTTTTGTTGATAGACATTGAAAGAAAAAATCATCATAATATTTCACAACTGGAAAACGGAAACCTTATTAATTAACTTGATTAATACTTAATTGATTAATGCTTTAACTTTATGATTAATATTTTTTAAATTTTGGAATTTTAAAATTCCAGTTATAGTACGAAACCTTAAAAAAGGCAGTTAAAATAACCATAACTTCTAATTTCGCTCATGCGTATGAATTAAAATAAAAAATATCATTTTTTTTTTCAAAATAATATTTTATCGTCCTCAACATTTTTTTTAATCCTAAGAGGAAAATCTTTTCCATTTACTTTTTCTACATAACTTATTGCCACACCCACCCTAGGGGCTGGTGGCTAAAATATGTTAAAGCAAAATCGTATTAGCAATGATTTATTTGTCAGCTTCTATAGGGATCGTTTCACAAGTCATGGCCCATAATGCTGGACACTGTCTTCGAAATATCTCTATGAAACGCTTTTCTTATGGTATTGCCGTATCATGGTCGGACAGAGAAAGTTTTATTGTTTTTATCAGGTTGTTGGATAGGTAAAATTATGAATATTTTTATTTACTGATAAGACAGAACGAGTCACTTAATAATAATGTCCATTTGACATTATCTTGGTCTCAGTGGCTGATTTCAACTGAAGCAAACCATCTTGTGCACTTTATTCCCTTACATTTATTTTCCAATGCGACGGCAATTCACCACGATCGGATAGAGATCAGGCCCAGGATCGATGGCTTTACGAGCTCTCCGAAGCCCGGTGCAAATGGCAATTCATTTATTATTAGCTTTTTCACGCGGATTATGAGATTGAAGGAATAGAGAGTGAACGAGCACGAGTAGCAGAGTGTGTTTGTGCACAGATTTGTGCACTATAATTTATTATCTCTTGTGTAGATGGCTAATCTCTATTGAGATCGGCCACTATGACCGAAATTGGTTGGTCAGGAGGATATCATAAGGGCTAAGGGCATAAAGGCTATCACTATTTCCTTATACCCTATAGCTGTAATAAAGTAAAATTCCACTAATTTCCATAGATTATAATTATTATAACGCATCATAAAACTATTTGTTTGTATTTACATTGAGGCTCTATGAATCTTAGCAAATATGTTACTCATATTTCGTTAGTCACCATTGGAGTGAGTCAACATAAATTATGTTTGTAGGCGTTTTTCCAGCAATTTTATCTTAACGAAAAAGCCGCTTTCACAATTTCTGTCATAACTCGTAATTGTATAACTTAGTGCTTACAACTCATTATTTTATTTAGCATTTAGCGTCTTACTCTAGGGTAAAGAACTAGTAATAAGACAACTAAAGTGAAGCTTTTACTAAAGGCCTCCCTTCTCTCCTTTTAGTACTGTTGTCTTTGTCTTGTACCATCTAAGAGCAGTCCATTAGATGCGAGTCCAGTTCATCCCTCCATCTCTTTCTTTGCCTGTCTGCGACGCCACTTATTTCTTTTTGGGACCCACTACATGGTTGTTTTCGCCCATAGCTAATCACGCTTTGATCGAGCTTTTTTTACATTCAACTGTAGACCTAAACTGAAAGCTAAGTCTAAATTTGGATCGTAATTAGAGTTCCCACTATAGACTCCTAGTTCCATTTGAGTCTATATAGCCTTCATCAGCGATTTATATTTTGGAACGCAGTATAGGGTTCCTAATACGGTCATTAATTTCACTAAAATACCACACCGCGAACATTGTCATTAGGTTTTTTAAACTGATACATAGACAGACACTCTTCAAAAATCACAGATCCGTAAATTTCAACATCATTTAATCCATTGTATTGAGCACCTATATTTAAATAAAACCATACGAAAAAAATCCTAATCACTATTATTTTAAAGTAAAAAATCGGTTTTAATCACCACGATACACTTGAGTTCAAAAAAAGTGACACCTACAATAACAAGGGGCAAGTGCAAACGTGTTGGCTCAAAGACCGTAGAGACTTATAGAAAGGAAATCCTTAAACAAAACACTGGAGTGTAACGTCAAAAACAATAATTCTTCATTACTATTTGGTGTTGGGGTAAATAATATAAGGTGTTCGCTCGAAACACGTGCAACGTTTGATTTTTTAAGCTCATACTATTAAACTAGTAGTTTTGTAGTTATTTTTTTTCAAGAAGGATTTGTGTCTATTTATTGATTTAAATATTATTTATCTACTTAGTACAGAGTTTTCCATTTACACTAAAAGGTAAGATTTTGATGTTTAATATAAACAATTTTTTTATGAATAAGTAATTTTTAATTTATAAAAAAAAAACAATAAAAAAGAAAAAGGTTAAAGATGGTTTTATATACCTAGAAATTTAATTAATTAATTTTCTACAATTCAGATAATTTTATAGCAGTAAATTCTTTAATACTCCTAACTTGTAACATTTTTGATGTTATCTGCATTATGATTAACAACATAAGTCAAATTAAATCCTCCCCTTCTATTATAGCGAGCAGACTATTGCACAAGTGGCACATTCAACTTATCGGCATATTGTCCAAGTTTCGAGGGAACTTGCAGGTGTACAAGGGGGTGGAGTTTTTGTGGCCGCTAGTGTAAGCGTAAAATAAGAGCCGACGTAATAAGTGGTTGTTTAGCAGGATAATACTTTGAAATTTGGATTAATTCATGGAGTATTTATTTTTGGTCGTTACTGTAAGTAGATTATGTTCATGTTTGGTTTATTCAATTTTTTTTTTGTTACTTCTTATAGTAATTAGAGCAGATTTTACAATATACCTTGGGTAGGTATCAAAAATTTAAACAGTCGGTTAAATTATACCCAAGGTATATTAAAAATGGACAGACTTTTACGGGATGTACAGAAAAATTCAATATTACGCGGACAAAGTCGCGCTCTTGGGTAACATTAGTATAAAAGAAAATAATTTCTCTTTGTAATTTTTTTTTTCTACCTACTACTTGTAAGGCTATGTTTACAAGTAAGAAATAAAATCAAAACTGATTCATAATAGATTCCAAAAAATCTAAACACTGCCATAAGGTTTTTGAATAAAATTACCACACATAATTAGACACCGCAAATAATTGTGCCATATTGACCGCTTTCACCCCTATTATCGCGATATCTTTAATCAGTCAATCTTCCACCAGTTTTGGTAAATAGCAGTTGTTTGTTTTAGTAATTACTCATTTCTATAGAAAACCTAATTATTTCGCGAAAAATTTTTTTTTAAATTTTTTTTTTTATAAAGAATTTAATTCGATTGAGATCAAGATTGAAATCTACGAGCTTTTGGTTGAATACATCAGTCACTATACCAACTGCGCTCTCCACAGTCCTCCTTGCTGTAAGGAAATCAATATCATTAATATAAAATTATCATTATGTATTGTAAAACTATTAATTACCAAATAAAAAAAATCTTGTTATTATTTATCGTATAGATTATAAAATACCAAATAATACATAAAATCAAAACAATACGTAAAAAATCACAACGCAGTTCTTCAATTTAAAAAAAGCTTAACTAAGTTTAATTTGAACCAAAATTTTCTTTTAAACAACGTTTATCACGGTATAAACCAACGCAATAAGAGCATATTACAGCACATCTATTAACCAGTCTGTTCTACCCCCACTTTATGTCCATTCATCACGAACGAACCGTCACTTCCTACACACGAAAGCACTCAGAAATGTAACAATCATCGCGCTTAGAAACATCGCCATATGCGCAAGACAACTGCGTACGCCCACCGGTCAAATTTGATTTACGCGTGAATTACATGTCATAACCTGTATGCACATATTACCCCAACCTCCCTTTTAAATTGAGCCACAGCTAAAAAAAATTCCAAACAACAAATTGGCGTACTGCATCTTGAAAAAAAATTGTGTTAGTATTTTTTTTGGCTGTGACATTTAAAGGGGAGGTGAGGGCTATGTGAGCACACGTAGGTGTCATAAAAAACTCCCTTTTTCCAGTCAAGTGCACCTTTGTTCGTATCGATAATGCATTAATTTGAATATTCGCGGTGTCATATGTCAAATGGTTTGTAATTTTCTGTTTGTTCTCTTTTTTTTTATTTCGTGATTCGCCACGGAAATGTAATAAAGGTGCGCTTGTCACGATTGATTACTTTGTTAAATTATGTAAGTAGGCGCACTACAATTTGAACTTTTATGATAATGGTTTTGACACCTGTGTTCTTCAATTTTATTCACGTATGTATTTTTGTGCCAGAAGTTTTTAAAGTTTTTAGTAAGATGGGAAACAAACTTTATACGGCCCGCCTGATGATCAGCTGTTTCAGTAACTTAAAGATGACGGCAACACCAGAGGTAAATACCTATTATTTGCACTCTTAGAGGCTCCTTTTGGGTTTTGTCGAATCAGTGCAGGATTATGGAAGAAATAGATTGGGCCTCCAGTGAACTAAATGGTCTTATGAAAACTGTTATTATTACGCCACGTCTATGAGAGGGCAGTACTACCCCGGTCCGTTCAAGATCCCTTTTAAACTTGGTTGATTGGTTACGATGGCTTAAAATACTTCAATACTATGCGTACAACCTAAGTTTTCATTTTCTTACTTTATATCAAGTACAATATTTTGTGGGATAATCAAAATTATTCTGAACAATAATTTACCACTTCTATCTCATTAATAACTTTATACCCCCTGAACACTGCACAGTTCTTGCATTTAGCAATTTCATCGTAATTTAAACTTTATCTCGTAGTATTAGGGTCACAAAACGCGCGCTCATGAAGAAATATTGAACTATATAACTCAACGTCACAAAACAGGTGAGCTCATTAGAGATTATGTTCGGTAATTTGCAGTACAGCGCCATCTGTTGATCATGTCGATTACGATCGTGTTATGCTCAGACAGTCATATTGTGCAACGAAACTAAAGAGTAATATAGAAATCTGTTATTTTTGGTAAAGGGTTATTTTTATTGTTATTTTCTAATCTAATTACACTCCTGACGCTCTAAAGCAGTGTGACGCTGGTACAGTTACAATTTTTTTTTAACGTGTAGAAATTTTCAAAAACCAATTATAAAAAAATACAAGTATTAAATAGGTAGTGTATACAGTTGCATTAATGGTATCTGCATATTTAATTCACCAATATTTGGGATTTATATTTTTAAGAAACTCAACCAATATTTTTGAAGAGAATCATTTGAATTCCTCCACATTCATACACCAAAAAAAACACATAATTTGGCAAATCCTTCAAATCACTTGTTACTACTATTTCAATAGTATCATAACAAAAATTAAACGCTAATCACATAATCCGCTAATCACATAATCCGCTAAAAATAATATAAAAGCACACACATGTGCTCCTTTTACCAGATCACTTAACCCCAACTCACCCTAAAGTGCGGATTTTAAAAACGAAACTAAAAATCCGCATTTTCATATTTAAATCCGCAAATAGTGTTTGTAAAAAGCACAACCCCATATTTCACCCTTCGATGGTCGCGTTCAGTTTGAATGTTTGAACTTTGAAAGTGAATCTATTGTAAATGGTGAGTATTAAGTAAGCTTGAGTTACACTGGGTTAAGTTTACTGTCATATTAAAGATGTTACCTACAGTTAACACAATAATTTAATTACAATTATTAAAACAATAATATGTAGGAAAAAAATACAAAAAAAAATTGTTACGTCTACGTACATAAACGTGACTTTTTTAAATTTAATTTATTCACGTAATTTTACTGTCACCCACAGCTAACTCATTAATTTAATTACAATAATTATTAAAACAACAATAATGTAGAAAAAAAATACAAAAAAAAATATTGTCACGTCTACTACTAATAAACGTGACTTTTTTAAATTTAACTTACACGATGTTTAACCTGTAAAATAATCACAGAAAAAAATTTTACTAATAATATAAATGTAAAAGTTTGTGAGGATGTATGGACGTATGAATATTTGTTTCACTTCCACGCTTAAAATACTAAACATATTTTAATGAAACTTTGCAGTAATGTAGCTTATACATCAGACTACCACATAGGTTAAAACTTATCAACATACAACGCGGGCGATGCTGCGGGCCGAAGTAAGTTAATGACAAAAGCAATTTGTCACAAAAATATTAGTCGAAAAGACACGGTCCTTTGATACGCGGAAACAAAAGCACCAAATAATATTAATAATAAGAGAAAATCATCTCTCAGTACATCCCTCACGCTCTTACCGACTTAATACCGATGGATATCTAACAAATGTTATAGTTGTCATGATGACTCGACTGATCATGCTGGGGGATCAGCAAATATTGAGACTCATCATACCGTTACTCGGAGATAGATGGCGAAAAGTCATGTAGAGTAAATGTCGGAAAATATATCATGAATAAAAACTATATTTTTTATGTTACAACGAGTATTATGCGGGAAATATATTTATAAATGTTCATGGGTAGTATTATTTAACAATTTCAATATAATATAATATTTATGTTGCATCGACAGTCTTTTAGATTTAGGTTTTATTTTTCTTTATTAATTTTAAGATATTTCGTGTTGTGAAGCTAAATATAGATAGTTCCATTTACTTTTGTATTATGTGTATAAAGTTTATGAATATAAAATATTTATTAAGTGTAAAATAGAGATGTTTAGTTTTAGTAAGAAATTATTAAGTGTAAAAACAATGAATTAATTTTAAGGATGGGAATAAATAAAAATTGATGCATTATTGCAAAATTTTAACAAAAACTACTTTTAAGTAGACACTTATCTGGAAAACTCAAAGTTAGCGCCAAATTTAAGGAAAAATTAAAATTAAGCAATCTCAAAGAACTTATGTCTACTATACTAACTAACTACTGAACTATACCTGATAAAAAATATATGATTTAAAAAAAAAACCATGAAATAGTTTTAATTAAGAGTAGATCTTATGTTGTCACATATTCTTCCTTTAATAAACAGAATATAATTGAATTTAGTCAAAACCAACAGATTTTTCCTACCAAAAATTTCTTTTCTCATTCGATTATACCATTAGAACATTACCGTATTGCCAGTCAGCTTGCGAACCATTATTCTTCTGCATACTTACGGAACCCCAAATATTCACTTTGGCGGAATTAGTCTTCATAATCCTGAAGCTAATTCATCAAGTTATCCGAATGAGTGGGGAGTGATGATGCGAAATAAATATAATATTGTTAGGAATATTTCTAAGATGATTTGGTAAAAAAAAATTAAACGAGAAACGAAAAAAATATGTTAAAAATTATGAATGACAAGCGAAAAAGTGAAATTGACACTAAATTGGGTATTAATTTCGCTTGTTTATTTAATAAGAGTAAAATTATCAACTACATAATATTTATGAAATTCTCCCGTACTTATGATCGTCACTGAAATCCTCCTTAAAGGCCGGACTAATTAGGTATAATAAAAATTTTAATGTGTGGTTTGAGTAGGTCCCAGGATGGTCTATAATCACAATTCTATGCTCCGTGCCTCGAATAACACATAAAACCGTTGGTCCTGCGTGGTATAATATCTCCCGCGTAGTGTAATATCTCCTGCGTGTTATAATATATCCTGCGTGGTATAATATCTCCTGCGTAATAGGCTAATCTCCGTTAAAATTGATCGCTGTGACTGAGATTGGTCAGGAGGACATTAGGTATATCATTTTAAACATTGATACGTTTTGTTGGTATCCAACTTAAACTTTTAGCTTGCTGTTCCAAATCGGTACCACAAACAAAATCAGTTGTGATTCATGTGTCACACGTATTTCAACAAAAATTTACATGTTTCGTACAATATTCTTAAAATGGGCGGATACGTTGAATAGCTAGCAAAATTTAGCAACAACTGTCCCTTTTAATAACCATTTCATACAAAAAATACCACCCGTGCGCAATAATAAATATCAACAGAAAAAAAATCGTTTATTTGAGTCAACCCTCAATTAGCCACGGTGTTTTAGACCACACACAATAATTGGTCCTTCGGTACAAAGGACCAAAGTTAAAATGTACGCTAAAATCGGTGCGTGTCGCATTGACCGATAAAGTTATAAAATATAAAGCCTCTGAAGTACAATGGGGGTTATAAATTTCAATATTGAGTGTGACTGGCCGGTAGTCAACAATGTTGCAAAGAGCGGTCCGTAATGGTGTCAAAGAGGAATGGTTTTATTTACTTCTCTGTACGGCGTGATTAAGATATTGCATATTTAAATATGAAAAATCATTTGCTTTAAAAAGTTTATTGTTAAAATCATAATTCTTGGTTCTTACATTAATAATATAAAAGTAATTATGAAAAGTTTGTTTTGATGTTTGTTTTTCAATCACGACTTAAAATGATTTGGATGATTAGCACATTCAAATGAAGTTTAGGTCCCGGATTGAAATAAAGGCTTGACTATTCCGAAGTGATAATTATGTAAAATCACACGTTGGGCAGAATATAGCGGACGGTAAGCCCAGGAAAAGGTAATAAAAGCAGGGGTTCTCATTTAAAGGGTTAGCTCGTGAGTAAGTAGCATTTAGAAGGAGCGAATCCTTTGACCTGCAGTAGAGTAATGTTGAGTAAATAAAAATGTGTATGAAGTCCCTTTGCAGTTGCTTAAGTTGCGTAATTGATGATGTTGATAATAGCCAACTTAATTTACCCCGATGCAAAGAAGGGTTGATAAAATATACGCAACCCTTGTGTTGCTCGAACACTGTGGTGGTGATTTTTTTATTTGAAAACAGATTTTAATAAGATGATTTTTTAGCTATGTTTGGTGAGATTCTGTTATAAATTGAGTTTGATGTATTTTATTGTTTTAAACAAAGAAAAAATAGGTTATTTTAATTTAAACACAATTTTATATACACAGCTAAACTAAAACTTATCTGAATGTTAATCTCATGTAATGCCAACCACTCGCCACGTGCCCAGAGTTACGGTCCAAGACTTTCAAATTAACGCTATAAATTTAAAGCCTTAATAGCCCATTGACTCTTATGCCCTTAAAATAAAACTCAAATTGCTATAGCAAAATTGTAGTAACAAGTAATATAAAATTAAAGCCTAATATACGACAAATTGTCTCGTAACTCTTATGACCTTTGAATAGAGTTCAAATTGCAATGATCGGTTAATACCGTAAACTGTCTTGCTACATTATTTGTGTTTTGTGTTGGATAATGGAAGACATAAAGCCAGTCTAAAATAGTATATAGAATAATAATTTGGTTAATTTAGTTAGAATATTATTAACTAACGTCATAAAGTTATAATAATAAACTTATTAAGCACTGATAGCCTAGTGGTAGCCTAGTGGTATGACCGTCGACTGAAAAGTCAGAGGTCTCGAGTTCGAAGCCAAGGCGCGCACCTCCTTTCCGTAAATTATGTGCGTATTATAAATTAATTATCAATCTGCTCCGTGCCTCGGAAAGCAAGTTAAACCGTTGGCCCCGATTGTCATGAAGATCTTTGACTGTCGATATAGGGATTAGAATGAAGTATTCGTATTGAATGCATAAGAACTTTAAACTTTTTGACTTAACTTTAACTTTTTTTTTAAATGTAGGTATAGAATACCATACTGCGCTCCAAAACTGTGATTGAAGACGTAGGTAAAAAGGCTGCCAGGCTCAAATGGAATTGGGCGGGTCACGTGAGCTGTATGCATGATGACCGCAAGGCAAAAGCCACAATATGGGCGTCTCAGGACGGACGGAGACGCCGAGGCCGGCCTAGAAAGAGGTGGTGGGATGACTTAGACGCCTATCGCGAGGACTGGTTCGAGGTGGCGCAGGAAAAAAGTACTTGGAAGGATATGGGAGAGGCCTTTGCTCAGCAGTGGGACACAGTAGGCTGTAGAATCAAATAGATGCAGTAGAACTTAGAGTATATAAGAAATTATAGAGCAACCCTATAGAAGTATGAACTGTGAGCACGGGTATGAACAACGCGGCCGCGACACGAGCTCCGTTTGCGATCATACCTCGATCGACTGCGGTTCAACTAGACTCCACGAGCGAAAAAGTTACACATGGTTAACTGCTGAGTTAAATTTTGAAAAACGAATTTGAAAAAATGTCATTTTAACATTTCTATGGTGAGACCTGCTTTCGCTCCGCACAAGGAAATGTGGTTGACGTTATCACTCTATATTTTCTTGAATACTCTATGCAGTAGAATTAAAACTAATTAAACTTAATAAAAGGAACACACCACAAATAGCATGTGTCACTAAAATAAACTCTTGTAAACTAACACGTGTCCTTATGGCCTATATTAGCATACTATATCGAATAAAATCAACGATATGCTAATTTAGTAGTTAAGTGATACAAAAATCTGGAACATATGGACAATCGCACGGCAATTGAATTCTAATATGAATAATTTTGTGTTCGTACTACGCGGCTTACCAAGTGCATGGAAAAATAATAATATGAAAAGTGGTACATTAATAAACAGTTTAACAGTCTTATAAATAATAATAATGTCCTTCTTATTGATTTTCGGCCACAGCGATCTCAACACAGATTAGCCAACGCAGGAGATTTCAAATCAAATCAAATCATTTATTCCTTCATTTCGGGTGTCATAAGATCATAAGTTTAATTATAGTATCACCAAAATGTGCCTAAAGAGGCGTTTGAATTAGGAGTACATCAATTATAAATATTTCCAATTATATTACAAGGTACGCAAAATGTCAGATATATCGAAATATCGAAAACTAAAACTACATTTAAAAAAACATGGATGGTAAATATGCCAGGTACCTATTTTATCAAGACCTTATTAGTTATCCGTAACACAAGCTTCAAAGTCCATTTAGACTTTCAAGTTTTAAAGACTTAAAAATCCTTTCTTCTAATAAAAAATAAATATTTTTAAATCATTACAAATCTCGTAAAACTTAAAAAAAAAACCCCCAATTAGTACGTCAACCAAACATTACAATTTATTCAAATTTTATTCACCTTCAAATGTATCGGTAACATCGATCTGCGCGTACGCACATGTTCCGTACTCTTGATATTTATGGTCATTAAGCCCTGGTCCTAATGCCCCTCTTTTATGGTCAATTAGTTATTTTATTACACCATAAAATCAGGTGTTACTCTTTGCACCAGTTAATTAGGTTTTTAACATCCGTTAATTTTTTAAATAAATGTCAATATGTAATTAATTCTACATTGTTTATGGTTAAAGGAAGGCTTTAAAAAGTAATAATTATGTGTATCCTGTGAAGAATAGGTTGTAAAATTTTTATATCTCTCTTGTGACCATTTGGCATCATCGAGTTACTAAATATTTATAAAATGTATTTTTTTTATGATACCTAGTTTGAAACAAAGGGTAATCATAGCCTCAGATTAAATTGTATTTTCCCCCTCTTAATCCGTGATTTTAACCCTAAACTGCAACTCAACACGTGTTGCCAGTTGCCTCATCTCAACCAAAACTGGTACAATCAATCAAAAATTAACACTACACTTCTACCACACATTAGAACTGTAAACATTAGTTTTGTTGACAATGATCATTTGTTTACGGGTTAAGAACAGAAATAGTAACAGTGATTTGGTGAAATTAGTTGATAAATGAGTGAATTTTGTGGTCTATTTTCGATGCGAAAGTTGGGTTGTTTAAATACTAGTTATTAATAATAGGTATCATCTTTTCAGGTTCTTTTTTTTCTTTAGAGATATTTTGTTTTGTAGGAAACGTAATCGGGAAATTCATTGAGGATTTTTTGAAACTTGAATGTTAAAGATTTAGGAGTGTAGGATGAAACGCGTGTCTGAAAGGGTGATGAATATAAGTGTTGATGGATGGAAGATGGATGAAAGATGGATGGAGTGTTTAAGCGCTGATATGAATGAAAAAGGAGTAAATGCCCAGGTGACGGCTGATAGAGAGGAATGGAATAAGAAGACATTTTGCATCGACCCCAAGTAACATGGAGCCAGGGCAAGGAAAGAAGAAGAATGTAAATGTAAAAGAAGAAGAATAAATGCACAGGAGAAATGTAGAAATCAAGGCAGAGGAATTATTACAGCGTTTGTAGAAAATCAACCGATAAACATATAAAATAGAAGATGGACGCTCGCTTTACTAAATACCGGAAAACACAACTTGGTATTTCTCAGGCCCGTTCCCAGAAGCATTCAACATTTTCAATTTAACAACATAATACGAAAAACTGTCACATTACAAACTGTGTCGATATTCACAATTTACCTGTCACGAATACCAGTGATTTATTAGCTATTACGGCTGTTACTCACTAAAATAACAAAGGATTGCATTTTAATTCTGAGTATAATCTCACGCGCTGGCGATTAAGGAGGCCGGTGCATAAAGGATGACACATGAGTTTATTTTAATAAATTAATTCAGTCTGATGAGTGGAGGCGGTAAAAGAGAAAGTTTTTTAAAGATTTGGGATTGGAAAATCTAATGGAGTCAGTTTTTAATAATAAATAGGTACGCCATATTTTTGAGTTACCTAAACTCTGACCGGTCATAATGAAATTCTAAGAGACTTCCTCCTTAGAAATATGTTCAGCTGTGGGCTCTACCGGCAATTGATTATGATTATGACAAACCTTAATTCCCAGTGACTACTTAATATTTAGTTACAATTTAAAGTATCATGAGAGTTGATAATCAACTAAATAAGTCACTAAATAGATAATTTAATCATTTGTAAAATAAGCAAAAATGGTTACTTGGATTCTGAAAATTAGTTGTAACAAGGACCAATAATTTATACTAGTTACTAGTTAAAAAAACACAATACAGTCATAGTAAAATTGTAAAAGAGAACACAAATTATTATTTTAATGTAAAAATGACACAACTCTCTGTAGGAGATAAAGTGACACATCTAGACACATACCAACTTATACTTTCACAATTATTCTTGTTACAACACAGACCAATTACGAAACTTCAAATTTTTCACTCAAACCATTATTTTAACACAAAGAATGTACTAATACGACGTGGATTGATGCAAATGACACCTTCTTACAACGAAATTACCAACATTTTCGTTCTGTTACTTTAAAAAATTGTCAACCTAAATTAAATCTTAAGTTACAAAACATAAGATAGAAACACAGATTTTCAAAATCGCAATTTCTAGTTATGTAAAACAAAATAAACTTTGCCGTCAGTCAAGCATTGAACAGAGTAATTTGAGCCCTATTTTAAAAACAGAAGAGAATATATTCAAGTTTCGAAAATGCATTAGATAATTTTGTAAACTGCCGGTGACATGTCACTATTGATTTAAGAAAGTTTATTTTAGGGGTGGATCCAGACGTTTCTTTTGAAGAAATTATACAATTTACGGGGTTTAAACTTCATAGGGGTGAGAATGAAAGGTATCCTTAGAAAAATAAACTGTGATCGTTTTGTTTTTGTTGGAATTTAGCTTAGTGACGTTTTGGCAGGGGTAATTTTACCAGGATTAATGTATGCATTCTTTTCATCTAAGTAGGTAAAGAAAATGAGTTGAATTTTCTCTAAAGTTTTGGAATTTTTATTATCTTTTCAGTTTTACTTCTTCTCTCTTCACCTAATGTCTTAAGAGCTTTTATCCTTTAAGCAATTTCCTCTTAATTATCTCTCGCAAATTGCGAGAATTGAAATATACTGAATATAATACTGAATATAATATTGAATTGTATATGTTGTGTATGGAACAGATTTAAAGATTAAATTTATGCGGGTGATTAAATTTTGCGCATATCGCGAACGACTTCAATTAAAGTCGTCTAAAATTTTTATGATTTTTTTGCATATTATACCACATATTAGCTTATCAAATTTCTTATTAAATTATTATATCGTTTATTTTTTGTTGAGTCTATATTAATTATTATAATTTACTGACATGTCAACACACAGTCTAATAAAATTTGGCTTAGAATCACATACCTAACAGTAATTTCTGGCTGCCAAATTGGTCCAAGAA
This sequence comes from Protodeltote pygarga, assembly GCA_936450705.2. Lineage (NCBI taxonomy): Eukaryota > Metazoa > Arthropoda > Insecta > Lepidoptera > Noctuidae > Protodeltote > Protodeltote pygarga. The sequence continues at coordinate 9,981,319 of OW388268.2, read as the reverse complement.
AGATTTTCTCAATAGACACTCAATAAACAAATTTTACACGAGCTAATTTACATGAAACAGCTAGTATTTTATTTAACTTATAAAAAATCCCGGAACATCCCTAATCGTGTCGGGGGAGGCAATTAAACTGATAAAAAGACTGATATCGGCTGGGTGTACACGTAATGCGTCTTGTATAAATATTGAGTTGTGCGCCAGACGTATTTTTGTGTAATCGCCTTATAATACTGTTTGTTTTCGCCGTTTTTATGTTTGGTAATGACAGGAACGTTTTTGGGAATTGAAGTATATTTCTGGTTATTATTATGTATATTTTGTGACAGTTAATTTGTTTTAAGGAACTAAAGTCTACTAAGGTAAGCTACTATTAGTCCTGCGTCTGGTTATATTAATTTATTTTAGAGGAACTATATGACCCGCTATGAACATTTTGACGAGAAAGAAGTAAATTTAATCAATCAGTATTGTTTCTTAGTGATAGCCTAATGGTTATACACTCTTTGAATGTCACTTGAAAGGTTGCAGTAATTAATTGAAGGCGAGAAATGAGACACAATAGAAAACCCATTACAGGCTGCTAGCTGAAGGAATACATCTAACAGATATTTTCTTAAAATCTCTCTTTTGTCAATAATATAAAATCTTCTTCTTCTTCTTATCGTATGGTTGATGAACAACCTGGTGTCATAGTTTAAACCGCCCGTAGGCCTCTGATAAGGCTTTACACATCATTGAAAAATCTCTCAGGTGTGCAGCCCGGTTTCCACCGCGAACGGAACGGACCCATTAATGACTTCGTTAAACTCGCAAACGCAAACTGCATACTATTTGTTGACCGTCCGACTATTTGTTGGTGGAAATACAAGTATGCAGTTTGCGTTTGCGAGTTTAACGAAGTCATTAATGGGTCCGTTCCGTTCGCGGTGGAAACCGGGCTTGCTGGTTTCATCACGATGTTTTCCGTCACCGTTTTAGCAACTGATCATTAATTTATAATACGCACATAACTTACGAAAAGGCAGAGGTGCGCGCCTTGGGATCGAACTCGAGACCTCTGACTTGTCAGTCGACGGTCATACCACTAGGCTATCAGTGCTATAATATAAAATAGTTTGACCAATATCAATATCAAATTCAAAGAATAATTCAATCTGATATTACTACAACAACTTTTTCTTCCCACACTACTACGGAAGTTTCAAAAGAACAGGATCTTTACCGAAGTAATAGTGATCCAATCATATTATTTTATACCACGTGTAACAGTGATTAATATCTGTAATAGGTATTACTGTCCGGTCGGTACCGTTATCGTGATCGACAGTTTTGAATCATGCGGGTTGGTTGCGACATTGTTATGACGAACTTTGTGTTTTTATAATTGTTACAGTTTAATAAGAAATATTGATACGATTTTACTCACGCATTCATTTCGGGGAATGCCCGACAAGTTTCAAACTCTAACGGAGTTCATTTTCAAGAGCGATTTATTATTCTGAAACAGTTTTATTTGGCTGCATTATAATGTTGGTTATAACAAACGTAACCTAAAGACGTTTTGACCAGATGTATAAATATAATTTACATCGAAAATACATGATCATAATTATTTTATCTTGATTGAAATGTACCCGGATTTCGTGAAAGACAAAACTTAAGTTTCTTACTTTCGATCCTATCTAAAATGCATGCTATGATTAAAAAATAAGTTCCAAATGACACGTTATTAACTATGTAATAATTATATTTGTCATTAACGACACAAGTACAAAACTCGAATTTCCTAAAAATTGCTACACATAAATTGTAAATTCGTAACATAAAAGAAAACAGCCAACATAAAAATTCGTCGTTGGGAGCCCGCACGCGTAAAGGGAAGTGTTTTATTATTGCTTTTATCATTCAGATCTATTTTTTCGTCCATTTTGTTGCTCGTCATTTATATCACATGGGCTAACTATTAATTTAATTAAACCATATCGTTTTGGGGCTACTTTCTTGCTGTTTTTGATGTAATCATTACTTTTGTTTTTAGTAACAGGTTGTTTTTTTGTAAGCGTAATGTTGTGGAAATGAAAAAGTGATTTCATTTAAAGCTTAATGAGCAAACATGTACCTACAATAACATAATCTATTTTCCTAGCATTTGCACCCAAATCCCACTAGTTTTGTTGTTGTTATTTATTAAATGCTAGGCGGAAGTGCCATCTTTATCTATTAATCTCGGTTTAGAGTCACCTTCACTTCCATAAACTTTAATGCTACTAGGTACTGAGAATTTATTGAGAAAATTATTGCTATTGACATGTATACTAAAAAAATAAGTACTTACTTAATTATACTAAATATACTACTGAGAATATATTATTATGTCTAGTTCTTTTCATTCTTCTCGCATCGGCATCCCCGTTACTGAGGATTGTGGCATTTTTTCAGAATCAGTTTCTGTTATGTGTTCATGCATGTCACTCAGTATAAGGCATCGTGAGTGTAGGTTTTAAGGGTAGCGTGAAACTGGTTGGTCTAGACTCTACACCTAGACTCTAGAGCATAGGACCCACGAACATGAGTCTAATAGCATAACATTCACTATAGTCTAGTTTAAAACCTTCTCAAAAATACTGGAAAGATGTCTCTGTTTGTGATTCTAAACCATATTTAAACCTTCGAATTGAAAATTAACTTTCCCAAATAATTCAGCTAGTATGAACATCGCATATTGTATGGGATGGTAATTTTCAAATAGGATTTTAATCAGCACTAGTTATTTATCAAGATCATGAATAATTAGGAGTGTTAAATTTACCTTCATAATTTGCACACGTCTTCTAGAAAAACTATCAAGTATGTGTCTTTTAAATAACTATGTATGTATATTAATTGTAATTAGTAGGTACTTATTCTGAAAAATTTTAAAGTTTGTGAAGATGTTTGTCACTTAATCACGCGTAAACTAATAAACGGATTTAGAAGTAATTTAGCACATTGATAGATTACTTTCTAGATTAACAAATAAGACTCATTTTAACCTAGTCTGATCTCCACGCGAGCAAAACTGCGGGTAAAAGCTAGTCTATAATAAATTCGGCGTTGGCAATCTTCAATTAATGAACTAACAGTAAATATAATCTGTACTGTATCTTTTTGTAAACGGTTTGAAACCCCAACTAAACAATCATGAATCATCATTTTGCACTTTTTTTACTTTTTAAAACTCCGTGGGAATGCACGTAGGCATGGGGTGAAAACATTTTGCGGTTAATATATATTTTTTTTTATTTTTAATAAAGGGCGTTTCTTTTTTTTTCATGTGTTGGGTTACAGTTATGTTTTTTTTTTATTTATGGGTAAAACAATTTGGGCCCTAATTGTGTTGGAAATTGTTTAATGGGGGTTTAAAGGTCATGGTCTATTAAAACTAATAGGTTAATAATGATGACTAAATTCTTTATTATTTACTGAAATTAGTAATGGGGATTTTTAAGGATATTGCAACTACTTGGCTTTAGATTTTTCAAGAGGTTGTCGGTTGGGTTTAATTTGAGGGAACATGTAATGTTTTTTTTTTTTGTGAACTTTTAACATGTTATAGCACATGATAGCTTATTAAATACAATTATTTAATAGGAAAATTTGAAAAAACAACTGATACGGATGGGATTCGAACCCACGATCTTCGACGTACCGTGTCGACGCTCTAAATCTAAATCTAAATTTCGAAATTCGGTGGGATACGGTGGCTCAGCGGTTAGAGCGTCGACACGGTACGTCGAAGATCGTGGGTTTGAATCCCATCCGTATCAGTTGTTTTTTTCAAATTTTCCTATTAAATAATTATGTAATGATTTTTTGAACCAACCACTTTGTTTAATATTGCTTTAAATGTATTCGGAATAAGCAAATTAAAATTGTTAAACATAACATGAAGCAAAAAGTACTTTTTCTTCATCAATATTATATGAATGATAGCTTCTTGAATATAAAATTTGAAAAAACAACTTATACGGACGGAATTCAACCCACGATCTTCGACATATCGGGACGACTGTTTTTTCGTCGATATTTTTTTCAAATTTCCTTATTAAATAAGTATATCGACAAAAACCTGCAAAATCTAAAACTATGACGTACAAAGACGACGCATGTCTCCACGGAATGCAATTAACTACAAACCTTCTTAAGATTGAGTGATTAAGTGTATCGCGGGTTCCATTCCTGCACGGTACATAAAGTACCTAGTTCTTACGCAAATATTTCGTTCTTATTTGCGTAAGAACTAGGTACTTTTGTATTATGAAATTTTATATTTGTAATTACACAATACAATATAAACAACAACAGAGAAGATACGTACTATTTCATAATGTGACGCTTTTGTACAATAGATTAGTAAACCATATCCAATTAAAAAAAGGAAAACCAAAACAATACTAAAGGTACACTTTCAAGCAACGGGGCGGTCAGTGGGCAGACAGACTAATTACATGAATATAATAATAAACGAGATATCATAAAAGCTCGTCGTGTGAATTGACGACACCTGTGCGAGGGTGTAAGTAGACATAGTGATGTGTTAGAGGTTACGTAAAAAAAAAGATATATTTTTTAAACGGTCTTACTTAGCTTGACCTGTTTATTACTTGGTTCAATAATTATTATTTATAAATAATTTAGTAATCAATATTTCACCCCCTTCCTGTTGACAGATTAATCTGATATTTGGTATACAGCTTTAGTTTTGATAACAAAACCGTTTTATGTAAAAATAAAAAACTTATTTGTTAAGTTAAGCATCTATAAAGAGTTTATTTTTGTTAATAAAAATTTAATGGCAATTCAAAAGATTTGAGTTATGAAGAGAAAGACCATGTAGTTTTTAGACAGTGAAAGTAGAAAATGACCCCATCAATGAAGTCCTTGGTGATGAGGTTCCCATAAAGTGTTTTGTTAAGTTTTAGTTTGACGACTTTTCGAAAAAATGATTTGATTTCAATTTTATTTTATTATTCTCAATATTTTAAAATAAAACACAACTTATTTGTTGATTTTTTCCAAGAAAGACCTATAACATGAAAGTGCCTTTTAATATAGTTCGTAAAAAAAGTTGATCTACTTTTTGACATTTCGAATTAGTATACTTCTATAGGTTTTTCACGGTTTAAATAAATTATATTTAAACTAACCTATCTAAACCCTTGTTCATACTGTAAAATAACGAGGCGTCACAAACAAAAAGCCGGAAACGATACGTGAACGTGACGGATAAAATTTCTTAGCGATTTCTGATTTCACCCCTCACACTACAAACCATTTGATTTGTTTAATCAAATGCGGGCTTTCAAATTAATTAGTTTGTTACGCACCTGAGCGTACCTTTATTGTGTGTAAAACTAACTTTAATTTTCTTTTTTTAAACTATAATATAAGCAATTTTAACCTTTATGTATACAGCCCAAAGTTGCAAATTGAGTTTGAGAACTGCATAAAAAATATTGGTCTTTAGAAACGTATCATTATTTTGAGTTAGAACAGTATTCAATTGTAAAACCAAATGTATTTGCACTTAAAGCTTGAATTTGCGTTTTTTGTGAATATTTAAAAAATAAATATTTTGGTATTTAATCATACGTTGACAATGAATTGATGAGTAGTAGATTTAAGGGGCAGTCAGTTCGATTTTGATTTCTGAATTATATTGTTTGATTTTAAAATTGCTAGTTTGATCTAATTGGCTAGTAATAATACGTTAGGAAAGCAATTACCTTTTGTAATAAATAGATTTGTGAATTTACTAACAACTTCAAATATTGGTTAGTTGTACAAATGTTGGTACAACACATTGGTCATACATTAAATTAGGAGTTACGGTTATTTTTGATGTCGAGTAGAAATAATTAACTGTAATTATTTTAGTTTCATCAGTAATATTATTTTTTTTGAACTATTTTATGTCTGTAAGAGAATTTTGAAATGTTATTAATAAGTACCTTATTTATTTTTTTTATTTAAAAACTGGAAAAGTTAAAGTTAAAAGTTTAGCCCTACGCAAATTGCACTCAGTTAAACGCTTGAACCGAGTTTAACTTGATGGATCGCGTTAAGTGTCAATGGTGAAACCGGCTCTACGTGTACCATTTTAAAAAAATATACTGCCATCGCCGATTTAATTAAGCAACCACCATTTAGTAATTAGAATCCGAGCAATAGAATCAATCATAACTCTAATTGTTCATTTTGCGCTCACAATATATGCATATGAAATGACATACGCACTCGTTAACCGCCCCAGATGAGTTTTATGCAAATTTGACGATTGTAAAGTCTGAAGTACTGTCCCTTGATGAATCGTCTGATTTTGAGTGCTGAGCTTGTAATATTAAGATGTATGGTGGTAGAAGAAGTGATTGTTATATACGCAATATGTTAGGTATCTACGTAGCTGGTTGTGACGTCACTACAGGACTTTAAAAAAATTAAAAAGCCCTTGATACACAATTTTTAAAATTAATAAGTCAAAATCGTTCATCTGTTTGGGAGCTACGATGCCACTGACATACATTATGCTTAATTTCATCACGCTTTAGCTGAAGGCCTTTCAGGTCTTGCTAGAAGTCCGGTTAAACGGTCTCAGCTCCCGAGAATAACTAAAAGACCACAATTTGAAAAAAAAAAACAAAACAAAACAAGTACTTTAAACTTAGAACACCCCTTTTTTGTCAGGGGTTATGACCAACGAAAAACATGTATAAAACTGTATAAACGTATTTGTAATAGATATATAGACTACTAGCTACCATTGTCACGTAATACAAACAGACATTGCACACAAAATAATAAAAATGAGACAAACAATAAAAACTTATCTTTAACCTAACCTGAAAGATCGGCGATAAAATCGACAAATTACAAATAAAACCATATTGTATTTACCATCGAAACTTACAAAATTAACCCTTATATCTTCCTAAATAAGGGTTACGAAAAAATTTTTCATTGTTATATTCATTGCAGCAGTAATTTGAAGGGCGCACACTGTGCTAAAATGCTTGGATTAGAAGACAAAATGCATAGGTAGTAAATTTTACGGCTATGCAAATGTAATACGTATTGGACAGTAAAATCTAAGCCCTATATGTCAGGCGTGGATCGCAATATTAAACACGAGGAACATTTTTAAGATCGTAAAGTTTTTGATTTTTATTAGCACTCTTTTATAGTAATGAGGGATGCGTTTGTAAGAGGTTATGCATATAAGACTCTTGTAATAAGACTTTTTTATGACTTGCTTTTTAGTTATGAAACAATGTTTGTTTTTATGATTTTTTTCATGACTAAATTAAAGTTTGATTTCAAAACTGTAATTTTCTAGGTTTAAAATAAGCATAGGAAGACAGTAGAAATAAATGAGTTTTAGATGTTGTTTTAATAAATTAAAAAAATTATATGTTTAAGTAGATATATTAACTAGCGTTTAGCCCGTGATTTTTCCGTGTAGATTTAAGATTTTTATCTTCTATTTTACTGGAAAAAAAAATTCCCTTTCTACATTTTTAAGGTACCTACACTCAAAAAATATTTCTTCCAAATTTTAAGTCTCTCGGCTTATACTATGCGTTGTTTTTATCTAGCAATCAGTCCGTCACTGTTTTATAGGTATAAATAAAAATATTAACACGAAGTTAACTTAAGATTCCACAATCAATAGGGGGACGCGGCGATGTCAGCAATCGCTTATCGAAATATCGAAAATCGAATTATCAAATTTTGATCACAATCTCTTATTCAATAAAAAAAACTACCTCTACCGGAGGAAAGGGAGATAAGGACTTATCTCCCGTCAAAACAACCAACTTTTCACCCTATAATACATACGCGTGAATATAACTTTCGACAACAATGTGTCGCCAATAAAACTGATTCAAGATAAACTCCTTTATGTCAACGGGATTAAAAATTTCATCGTAAAACCTCGGGATGTAATAGTTACACTGGATTTACTCAACATTTACGACTATGGTGGAGTTAGTGTAATCTCTACTGGGTAGGTTTTGTGACGTCAATTATGTAGTAAGCATGGTGGTTGTAATTAGGAAAGTTGTGTAGTAATGGGGTGAAATATGGTAACATTGCGTTTGAGTTAAGAGGTACTGGGTGTTAAACTAAATTTAAACTGTTTAGTATAGGCTAGAATAAATTTATTTTATGTTTAAGTTAAAAAGAAGCAGAAAACACTGTGTATTGTTGAATTAAATCCGTAATTTCAAAAAGCCTAATATTTATTTATTTCTAGCATATTTTTGCATGTTACCCATTGGGCATCTTAATCCTAGGATATGTCAACACAATCCTACTATTTATAATAATATAAATGTGAAAGTTTGTAAGAATGGATGGATGGTTGTTACTCTCTCACGCAAAAAATACTTAACAGATTTTGATAAAATTTACAATAATATAGCTTATACTTAACATTTAGGCTACAATTTATCAACATACCATGCGGGTGAAGCCGCCGGTGGACGCTAGTATTCTTATCATATTATTCATCATCATCATCTTCCTGACCTTTTCCCAATTTATTTTAATTTCCTACATCTCTATCACCCGTCATCTCAGTAGTCACTTCCTATTTTGCTATATCATCCCTCACACAATACATCCATCTCTTCCTAGGTCTATTGTTATTATCATATTCTTATTCAAAGATTTTTTATGAAGTCGTTTAAAAAAATCAGTACAGATCTTAGAGTATATAAGAAAATATAGAGCAACCCTATAGAAGTATAAACTGTGAGCACAGGTATGAACAACGCGGCCGCGACACGAGCTCTGTTTGCGATCATACCTCGATCGACTGCGGTTCAACTAGGCTCCACGAGCGAAAAAGTTACATTTTAGCTTATATCATGGCTTTTTCATTAGCTCATATCTGTTGAGTTAAATTTTGAAAAACGTCTAGAAAACATAATTTGAAAAAATGACATTTTAACATTTCTATGGTGAGACCTGCTCTCGCTCCGCACAAGGCAATGTGGTTGACGTTATCACTCTATATTTTCTTGAATACTCTATGGTACAGATACTTTAACAATTTCACTTTCCTAACCCTAAACCGCTCACTAAATTTAATACCCACAAAACCCCTCACGTGTTCACAATCAACCGGTACATTTAGTACCACGGTAGTGCCAGCGGTACTAATGTCTAAATCAGGACTGTCGGTAAACAAAACGACAATACTTGATATATGGTTTCTGTCGACAGAATTCCTTGTGGGTGGCTAATTGTCCTTTCTTCGTCACTAAAAATAGTGCGAAGGTAGGTTAAGACCATAAACACATGAATTACCGGTCAGGAATATCACTTATTGTTTTCTAGCGATTCCTAGTTTATTTGGGACAACCCTACTGCTAAAAGCATGTAAATACTTTGTACCTATATTAAAGCGTAGGGGTGTGCTTACTATAATTTTGTTTTTTTTAAATTGAGAATCGAAAAAAAAATCATTTCTTAATACATAGGCATTTACTTAATAGATATATTTTATTAATTAAGGTTTTTGTGTGTGACTGAATATGCATCAACAGTGCCAAAATTTTTATTAGAAACAAGACATAAATTCGCAATATGAATCCGCCATCTTTGAATGTTTAGTATAATTATATTTTTCCAAAGCCCGTATAATACTTTGTTTTGAGACGTGTTCAAACAATAAAATATAAGTAAAAAATTTTTGTAGGTACGTAAAACGGTTTTGTCATCAAAACTAAAGCTGTGTACCAAATATCAGATCAATCTGTCAACAGGAAGGGTTAAAATGTCGATTAGTAAATTTGAACTGAATAATAAACAGGTCAAGCTAAGTAAAACCGTTTAATTAATAAATAAATCAGCCTGTAACTGTCCCAATGTTGGGCAAAGGCCTCTTCTCATACAGAGAAGGATTGAGCATTAATCACCACGCTAGCTCACTGCGAGTTGGTGATTTCAGACAATTGAACTCCAGGTTTCCTTACGATGTTTTCCTTCACCGTTAGTCAGTGGTGTCTTAAATTAACTAAGAAAATACACATGACATTGAAAAAGTCACATTGGTACATGCCAGGTTCGAACCCACACCCACGCGTTTGCAAAGTGAGTCCGTAACCAATACGCCACCACGATATGGCAAAAAAAATTGCAAATTTAATTTTAAACCATGACACTAAAAAATCTTTACTATCAATCTCATTAAACAAATGCAAATAAAACCTTAAAGGAACTAATCAAAGACCATAAAATTAAGGCAACTATAAAACTTGGCGCAACTGGGTATCGAACCTCGTAAACTAAATGAAGACATTCGTAAGCATCGTGGTGACGAGATAAATCTTGCAATTTGTTGGAATTTTGAGGAAATGAATGAGGACTTTGTTCTTGGCTTACAAAGGAGGGTAGAAAGGTAATTTATCATTTATTTTTTTAAATTATACTGAGTGACTTGTGGTGAGGTAACGAGCTGATAACCTTAAGAACATTTTCGCATTCTGTACAGTAAAAAAAGAATTTATTTCTGAAAAAAAAAACCAAAACATAAAATCGGGGATTACCCCGTTTTTATGTTTTGGTTACCAACCAACCCAAAGGGATATAATAGTCTGAAGTTAGATTAGTTGTCAGGATTTTTTGGGGGTTTGTTTGTTTGTTTGTTGTTTCAGGTTTAGGTCATACTAAAAATAAGGTTGTATACTTACCTTCCTACTGACTGTCAAAGATCTTCATAACAGCCGGGGCATCACACTAGGCACTGGGTTGGTGACAATAAATTTATAATAGGCACATAACTTATGAAAAATCAGAGGCCTTGGGTTCGAAACTGAGTCCTGAGTCCTCCTTGTCAGTCAACGGTCATACCACTAGGCTTTCACGACTCTAATAAAATGATAAATAAAATTATAAAAAACACGTATAACATTTAAATCCAATCTGCTTACTTTTAAACTGCAAATCCCCGAGGCCAAATCCCAAAATCAACAAAATATCTTTTAACCAATCGCCTCTAATCCCAATTCATACACAAAATGATATAAAGAGCTGAATTAATTGTATCATTTGTATTAACAGCCCTTCTAAATAGTCTTTGATGAGTATTTGCCTTGAAGGCAAGACTTGAAAATGTTGAATATTAAATACTGAATGCATGTAGAGATGTATAGTTTAATAGCAATGTCTGTTTGTACGTTAATACTTTAAAACACGTTGTTTTTAAGACATTGCAAGGGTGACATTTTCATTATTGAAAAAACCCCTTAAATCTAAAAAGGAAAAAAAAAACATTGCAAACCGAAGTTTGGTTTTAGAATAAACAATATTGTGTAAAAAAAAACTATTTTTTCTTACAATGTAGAATCGGTCGCAACTTGATGATAAAATAAAGCAATATTTGTAATTCGAGTCTATAATTCGATATTTGAGATTAAACTACCAATCGGATTCGTTTCCAAATTGCTGTTTCGTAGCATTGACGGATCATAAGTAATAAACGTTCCCCGCTCCTCTTTTTTTTGCATGGAGCCCAAAGCCCACAATTATACCAATGACAGGTGTTATAATCGGAACGTTTGGTATCTGTATTTATCCTCCTATCCTTGAATTTCTGTCTCCTAGTTTTTGTCATAAACGTTACTGAGTCAATAAAAAAATTGTAGAATTTTGACTCCTCGCAATACTGGCTCTTGAAGTCATGATGTTTTCATCGACAAATGATAGTTAATTTTTAATTTGCACAGTTTTTCAAAAGTCAAAGAAGCGTGGCTTGAACTTAAATTTAAATATACGTACATATAAAATCAACCTTAAAAAAATGTATTATAACTAAGATTTATGATCTAAGAAATGAATATACCTACCTAATTCCATTGAACATAACAGATAAAACAAATTGCCCCAGGACAAAGATCCCAGGCAAAGTCGAGAGTAACCATTAGCTATAACATTTTGAGACATTTAACTGAATACAGTAAACAGCTTGCGGCTAATTTGACAATTAGACAAATTATACTGTCAAAGCGGTTTAAAATTAACATAATGTTCAATAATATTATTATGAGGGAGAATCGTGATGGATTATATTAATGAATGCAAATTAAAATATCTAGTTAAAGCTACTGTTTTTTTTTAAGAAACAATATTTGGATAATAATTCGTCATCGAAGTCGTGGTGGCGCATTGGTTACGGACCCGCTTGGCAACCGCGTGGTTGTGGGTTCGAACCTGGCCTGTACCAATGTGACTTTTTCAATGTCATATGTACTTTCTTAGTTAATCTAAGACACCACTGACTAACGGTGAAGGAAAACATCGTAAGGAAACCTGGACTTTAATAGTCTGAAATCGCCAACCCGCAGTGAGCAAGCGTGGTGATTAATGCTCAATCCTTCTCTGTGTGAGAAGAGGCCTTTGCCCTATATTGGGACAGTTACAGGCTGATTTATTTATTTATTTGGATAATAAAATGCATATTTTGACGAAAACTTTGGCGTAGCAGTTTCGATTTTTTAATACAAATTTTGTGTGATTGCATCCACAATACATTAAATTATACGTAGGTACCTACTTAGTAAAAAAATCCTAGGTTTCTAAAAAAACTAGGTCGGTATTCAGGGAACCAATTTGCTTGCCATGCTACGTGTAATTTCTTTGCATGCACAAGAAAAATCTTTATATTTTTCAGAAAAACATTATGTTTTAACTTTTTTTTACTTTTATTATTTTGTTTTTTTTTTTATGTTTTACTACCGGCACGTGGTATAAGTATAAGAAAGAGGAAACAAGAGTACCTATATAGGAACTTAGCAGTCCATGCGAGCCGGACATAACCCCATCGCTAGCCCTTGGTGATGGGGTACATAAAGAGTTTTTCACACGACAAAAAAAAGGTGACAAAAAAAATCGTGAATTTATCAAATATTCGGTAAAAAATACGCAGAACTTTGACTTTTTCATCGGTAAAATGCAACTGCTTACATAATCACGTATACCAACTTAAGTATAAGACTCTTCGGCAGCTCATACCTACATTATTTTCCATCTTAGCATCACCGATTGCTACTGCAGCTTACGTGAACATAAACCACAATATAATCGCTTATATTTCAAATCCGTCTGAACATCTTCACTGTCAACCCATTTCCTATTCAATCAGGGCTGTCAATTTTGCTTCGTTACGCAGAAACCGCTTTGATAAGACATGCAGATAGGATTATGGACGGTGGCATCCCTGTCCGGGCAATCATTAGGCTTGCAGCTTGTTTAGCACTAAATCCTTTGTCTATTACTTGTAGGGATGGGAATATTCGGATATTTGGTTCGGTTCGGATATTTTATGCTTTGGCTTTGGAATGACGATGACTGCGAACTGAACACATGAATAACTGAGTCGTTTAAAATCCGATCGACTTGCAATTGGTCAGTTTAAAAGATAATTATAATATTAATCTTCCTGTATTGTACCACTCATGGGTAAACTCACAGTTTTTTCTTAGAAACTGATGTAAGCCAAAATAACGGACTCGAAGTTACACAAAAGTGATTCGATAATACCTAAAATGGACTAGAATAAAACAAAATCAGGAAAATATAGCTATACTGTATAAGTTAGAACTTGGGCTAACCATGTCGCGCTAACCAGAAACACAGACGGTCGATATATCAGAGACGTGTTATAGTGGAGATTGCGTTTACGTAAACATAGTATGGGACCCCTTGTAGCACAGTGGTCCGACTATTTAAAGAAGGTGCCTATCTACGAGTGTTTGGCGACTTTTGGGAGAAGGCAGTGGACGATAGGCGGATATGGTGATAATTATGATAAAGTAAAAACTTACACCGATACTTTAGAAATATACATATACGTAACATGTAAGTACACCATAAGGAAATAATTTCTTTCTTAACTAACCGTTTTCGTTAGCGGATATAATTCTAGCCACTTTTCGGATATCTTGTAAAATGGCATCACTATTTACTGGATTGGTCCGGATCAATTATGTGTGATTTGGTTTAAATTGAACGTGCCCTGTATTTAGATTGAATTGCCTGTTTAATGAACACACTGTATACAAAAGTTTTGTTCAAATACTAAGTTTGGTCCTTTAGAATGAAGACGTTGAAGAAGGCACTGTAAAATTGGATTGAAAATTGTTGGCTAGACAGAGATAGCACTCAATAAAAATTACGTCACTTCTACGTGACGTCAAACGAAATTCATATAGATCGAAGCGATTGTCATATCATGGGAAGAGGATAGCAATTACCCCTTCCAGAAATTTCAATAGCTTAATATAATTTAAACATCAAATTTAATTTTTCTATATGATATCAAATTTGTATTTCATCATCATCATTTCAGCCATAAGACGTCCACTGCAATTTATTTTTTTATCTTTATTTTTTTATAATGTAGGTATCTACCGTTTTAATAATTAATAGTCACTAGCTTAAACGTTGAAGAAAAACATTGCGAGAATACACCAGCCCACGTGAGAGATTTCTCAACGTTGTAAATGCATGTTAGAGGACTATGGGCGATTTAAACTCTAACACTAGCTTGTATAAGTTAAAGAATACAATTATTCTTACTAATAAACTAACCTAAAACTGTCTCACTGCAGCGCAAAGGCCTCTTCTTATATCTAGAGAAGGATCGAGCATTAGTCATCAAGCTAGCTCAATAAAAATTGGCATCAACGGACCATTAATTCCCAATTTCACCATTCACTTTAAAAACCGAGTTTAATTATACCTACCGAGTAATAAAACTAAGATCAGCTACGCAAATTTTAGTTCTGAACTCAGTTAAACGCTTAAACTGAGTTTTGAATTGATCACATTATTTTCAGTGGTGAAATCGGTCCAGGTTTTCTTACGATGTTTTCCTTTACCGTTAGTCAGTGGTGTCTTAGATTAACTTAGAAAATACATTTGACTTTGATAAAGTCTCATTGGTACATGATTGGAACCAATAAGCAACCATGACACATTCTCAGAAGACGTTTCTTCATCTTAAACTTTACAGATTTTAATATGCGCCTACACAGTCGACGAACGCAAAGGGTTATCATTTTGCTGTATAGCGCTGGGTAGGCGTTTTATAGTGTAAGTAAAGAAATAAAGACTGCCTCGTTAGTCTAGTGGTAGCAAGAGTGACTGCTGAGCACGAGGTCCTGGGTTCGATCCCCGGGTCGGGCAGTGTTATTGGCTTTTCCATTAGGAAATTCTCAGTAGCAATGGCAAGTCAGTGGTCTCTGGTACGAACCCAAGGCGCACCTCTGACTTTTTAAAAGTTAAGTGCTTATCATAAATTGATTATCACTTGCTCTATGCCTCGGAAACCACAAAAAGCCATTCAAAGGTTGAAATTAAACTCTGTCACCAATCTGATAAAGCAGTCCTTCACATCATTAGGCTAATATTAAACTTATTTGAACTAACTAATTAGCCATAAATCTAATTCCAATTATGTCAATTAACTAAATCAACCAAATCAAATCAACATTACGACGGTGATTGAAACTGTAATAACAATATTAATTGTGTTCCGGGACTTAGGAGTAATCCCGGTAATCCATGAGCTTACTCTTAGGCCTTTGCCCTTAATTGGTTACCTGGTCGCGCGAATTGGGATGGAAAATTAGGAACGTATTGATTGAATTTAGTAAAATATTCGTTTAAAAAATCTCACGCGTCAATAACTTTGGCTTTTGTAGCCGACTTCAAAAAGGAGAAAGTTCTCAAATCGTCCCTATTTTTTTATGAACGAACGAGCTTCGATTTATTTGTTTACTAGCTGCTCGGTGTGACTTTGTACGCGTAATTATTCCACCTCTACCGTACCCTACTCTACCCTACCCCCACTCTACACTACCCTAGCGGTATAATTCCATTTTTTTAAATATTTATTATGCTATTCGAGGCGAAGACATATGCAACAAACGAAACCACGAAAATCGGTCCAGTAATTCTCGAGTTACAAGTGTTGTAACAAACCCGACTTTGTTTTATATACACACAAAATCAACCTTGATTGAGTAGGTAGTGAGATGGATCTCAATAAAGTCTGTGATTTTAAATAGAAGAATTGTTAATAGATAATTATGGATAAATATGGACAGATTTCTTGGATGATAATTTTTTGTTAGAACAGTTTCCTTCTAAAAAGGTTGTATATACTTGTAATAACTTTTTGACTAACTCCTCATTCGAACACATTTTTTACAACTAGCATACTGGCACAAAACTGCTCCAACTGTTTTTTCTCAAATGTCACTGTCAAATGCAAGTGTCAACGTTCAAAATTTGTTTTGTGCTTTGTACACTGAAATAAAATATATCTAAAAACGGACCATTCAACACATTATAATAAGCATTTTCATTTTAATTTAGGTCTTTGTGTGCAGCAATGAATTTTAATAATATGGTGTTGTTTTACGTTACTTAAGTTAAGGCATGAGTGCAGGTGATACGAGAGACTTTGAGGATAGATATTCAGCATGCTTCACTGATTTTGGCCTAAAAACTGGTAAGTAAAGTTTTAAACTTTTTTTTAAAGATAGTTTTTTTATAAAAGGCCGGGAGTTGACAACTAGGAACGATGATCATGTCATGACAAAATGAACATTTAAAAAGAAAAAATGGACACTAAGTTTAGCACTGTCAATTTATGACTGTAATGGCTTGGTAGTGTAGTCGTTGCCAAGCTAAAGGTTGTAGGTTAGAGCTGAAATAGAATCTGTTTCATAATTATGATCATCATCAATATCAGCCGGTAGACGTCCACTGCTGCACATAGGCCTCTCCTTAGAAGCGTAGCTATCACTACCTTACAAAAGTGCTATGTTTTTTCGAAGTTTTCGTATTATACTTGCGGTAGAGGGAAATATCGTGAGGAAACCAGCTTGGTATGTAAAACCACATATTAGGCCTATGCGGTTTAAACTATTGTTTAAGTTATTTTAGTTGTTCAATCATCGCAAATTAACACAATTGTTTTTTTTTAAGTTACAAATCATCATCAACAAATTATTTTTTTTGTTTCAATATAGACTATTTTATAATTATTAAAATTTTGCTAATAGTTTAAATACTAGTTGCTACTTCCGAACGCAAAATACCTTTTTATGCCTAAAGACTTAAATATGACTTAAAAAAATCCTTAATTATTAATTTTTTAATCTATTTTTTGGTTGCATAGTTCAGTGGACTATTGTCAAAACAATGTGGGTTGACTAAACATAAAAACTCTTTAAATGTAGTTATTTTGATAGTTTTGCTAATAACAGCTATGGGCAGATACGACTATTTATTTATTTATTTATTCTTAGTAACTTATGTACAAGGCCTTTAACGCGTTCAGACTGTAAATGGATTTTTGTGGCATTTAATGCCGAATATCTTAGTGCATAAACATTACTTAGCTTAGCACAAATTTCGGTCTAAGACAGTCATGTTTCCGTCTCTGTCTTTTCGTTGAAGTTTGACAGTTGAGACAGTGTAGGGATGCTAAGTAACGTAACGTCAATTTATCTGGGCTAGTTTTAAATTAAGTTAAAAGCCTTTTTAGCAGTTTCGTATATTCCAACAATGTGTACAATACTTTCTAGCAAAAGTGGCCATTAAACTGTCTACCAACAAGTACTAGGTCTACATACATAGTTACATACATCAATTCACGCCTTTTTCCCATACAAGGCAAGGCCTATATTATAGGCCCACATATCAATAAATCTTGATATTGCTTTGTTCGTCTAGTGCTCGAAGTGTGTCTGTTGAGATTCCCGAGCCGGGCATAGTGTTATTGGTTCTTTTCCGAAAAGGATTTTTTTTTTGCAGTAGCATGGAGTCTGGAATTGTACTCGGTCAACAGCAATTATAGGCTTTATCTCTATTATACTAACTATTAGGATCAATTTATTACATAACTAGCAAAATATGGGATAACTAGCAAAATATGGGTGTACTATACATTTCTGCGTAACCCTGTGGGAAATACAGTCTTAATTATTTTATTTAATAAGAAACTTGCAAAAACAACTGACTCGGGCGGGACTTGAACCCGCGATCTCTGGCGTGCCGTAGCTTTACTAACTAAGCTATCGAGTCCTGCCTGCTTCAGTCGAAATTGCGAATCTCTTTCTTAACACCTTAAAGGCGTGTGGTGACATCTGGTTTGCGAGTTTCTTATTAAATAATATCATTGTAAAAAATATACATAAAATACACAATCTTAATGTTTTTTGTTTAGAAATCCTGTTTTAAATCCTGCTTTTTTTACTTCCCCAGCCTCCGGCCTCATTATCGGCAGCATGATGGGCAGTTTCTTCCTCCGAGGCTTCAAAAAATGGCCAATGTATTTAGGAGGCGGCTTAGGATTTGGCATGGCATATACAAATTGCGAGAACAGCTTGAACCATTTCCTGATGTCCATGGATCCAAAAGCGTGTAAGATAAAGTAAGTATACAACTTAATTGAATAGAGAAAGAAAGAAAGAAAACTGTTTATTAGGGTCTCGCACAGGCAAATACAATAGAATGTAGATAATATAGAACCATGTTACCTGTACGAGGCCAAAAAAGGTACCTATCTCAGCATTATGCCGCAGTAAGAATATTAAATTCTGCAACGCTGGTATTCTGATGAATCCTGTAACTAAACCTAAAACTAAACTAAACAGAGTGAAGTCAGGAACAGTTACGACTAGCGAAGTTATGACTAGCTAGAGCAGAAGTATATCTTTATTATTCATTTATATTACACTAGTTAATACGGTTACCGCGACCAAAAGTAATCATGAAATTTTAATCCCGTTCCCGCAACCCGGCTTATTTTTTCCGACACCTCCAACAAATATCACTATAACTTAGCCAATCTATACAAAAACTTGACAAATTATATACTAAAACCGTCCTCAAAAACCATTCTATCTATTAGTAAAAACAACATGAAAATTGGTGCTGTAGTTTTTGAGTTTATTGCGAACAGACAAACAGCTTATTTTTTCTGTCATTATTAATAATCCAGATCCAAGGCATAAAAAACTGATCTACTTATTTCTGGAGCAGCAAAGATAAACATAGATTTAAAAAGAAGTGAATTGAATCTATAGCTCAGGCGACAGTTATCTCCAACATCATAAATTTTAAATCTCTCAATCATGCCATTGCTTTCTGGAAACAACAGCGATGAAATTTAGTATTACAATTTCCTTTACAAAGCACAAAAACTTTAAAAAATACCACAAACAATCTATATCTTGACAAAAACTATTTCAAAACACCACAGGTTGTAAATGGATGGTTTCTATAGGACCGTATTTCAAACAAATATTATGCAAACTTCTCTCTCTTTGTCGTCATTAAAAGCAATAATTGTTTCCCAGGAAACCGTTTGTATAGAGAACTGATTCCATTTCCAAATTATCAACCGTCTGCTACTAAATTGCTTTTGAAATTGCAGACGGAACTAATTATGTCTATAAAATATTGAAAAGGAACTAAAAGGGGCTATTTTTGGACACAATGTTAACATACATTGTAGTAATGAAGAAGTTTGGAGACAGTGGACGCAAGCTGTTATAAATATTGGGTGTTGTAAAAATAGGGTTGTAAGAAAATCTTCGAAATAATTTTGTTTAAACAGTTACTGCAAATTATTGCGTAGATCGGTAAATATATAACGATTTATTGTTGCGTGTTTAGCGAGCTTGAGATAAGTTTTTAAAATATAAAATATGTGAATTTTTAATATTGATTAAATGTGTGTGTGTGTTAAATATAAAAATATAATCTACTTGTAATTAATAAAAGTTTCCTAGGTGACATTTTGCACGAATTAGAAAATACATATTCGCTATTCGTATTTCAATTAAATACTTCTTTTTCTATATTTCTATTTCGATAATATTTAAAAAACCATAATTATCGTGATTTGAAACACTCAAATTCATTATACTCCTAGACTTATTATTCCCAAAATTAATAGGGGCGGCTTCTAATCGAACCAGATGCACCTGAATATCAGTTTTCAATCTGACTGAGCGGCTGTCCATCTGACCTCCGCAACCCAAAGGGAACAATCCAAACTATAAAACGAATATCAAAAATAGTGCAAAAATATTAATTCATTATTAAAATTCAACATTTTTGCAGAAAGAATATAATAATTTAAAATATACTGTAACTACCAAACAATAGAAAACACCATGACATCAATAGTGATTTAGCCAATATTTCGAAAGTTTCCAAGCATTTTAAAGTAAGGGACAACCCTATACAAAATCCCATCAAAACATCGAAACGGTCAACAGTAAAGACGTTATACCTTTCTTTCTGCTCAGCAGGATATTTCCCTTCGCCATTCGCCTCTTTGTTTCCACATAAAGGTCACTTACTGTCGCTTCTTCTATTCAACATTTAGCCGCTTCTATATTTTTATTGAATTCGGGTACCGCCTCTTTTCTTACATCGTTGTTTGCAAACCTGCCGCCTATCCACCACCCACAGAGTATTTCAACAAATTTATCTCTACAATCCCTTTTTGTAATATCACCTTCATTCTCTTCACCATTAAGTTCAGTACCGTGTTTTCTATCAGCAAATAGAATGTGGTTTTTAAGCAAATCATCACTTGTTTTTCCGTTTTAAACATTTTTATTTGTTACGTTCGGATCGTTTGTGAGTCATGCCCGTTGTAAGCTTTGAGGCCGTCCGCATAGGCGTTTCTATGGCTTTTTTTAGGTAAACGCATGTCAATTACATTTCGGATTGCGTTTGGTTTAGAACAATGGATACCAAAGTTTGTGTAAAACCTTTTTTGTAAATGATAAATGGTTTAATTATTGATATTCATATTCTTGTCTGGAATAATAGACTTACATAAAAATAATATGTATTTAGGCTAGCAGAAATAGTAGTTATGAAGATTTTAGATTTTTTCTTTTCTTGCACAAATCAAAGCAATATAGGGACAATAGCAACATAAGGAACTAATGACTATTTAAAGTGTAGAAGTAGTGGCTCCTAGATATTTTATTATTTCTGTTTTACATTATTACTTATTGACATATCCATCTATTTGTATTTATCTAGTTTCTACATCGTATGTTATACTTCTAATTGCTTCCAATACAATTTTTATTCAACATTTTAACTTAATTGACATTAAAACTTGTTCATCATTATCTATGATTATTAATTTATTGTTGCCTTTGTTTACTAAAACCCTTTCATCATTGTTGTCTAAAGTTTTAAGAACCAACAAATAATATTGAGGAGCGCTGGATTATTCATCTGGGTTGAATAGATTGGTAGACAATATAGCCAGAGGCTGCGTGGAGTTCCAATTGATGGTGCAGACAATTGCACTGTGGACAGTATTATATCCATCGGTTTTGTTATAAAGAAAAACCTGGGTTTGATTAGAAAAAACGTTTGCAGCTTTGTTTAATAAATGAAACACTGGATTTTTTCTTTTAAAACCTCTATCAAACTGATGATTTATTTTTTAAATATTGTAGACAGTTGACTGTTTAATGAAACAACTTAATGGATTACTCGCGTATATTGTATTTTTCAAACACCTGACGTTTCGAGATCTTTGCAGATCTCGTGGTCGAAGGCAGACTGAGAAAAACAAAAAACAAAATTTTGTAAAATACAATATACGCGAGTAATCCTTTTAAAAGATGTTTGATTATGTTAAATGTTCGTGAAAGTTTGAGACTATATTAATTGACTGTTTATTTGTCTTACAAGTTCATTGCATTTTTTTATACTTGGTTTTATCCGGTAGAAGCAGCTTGGATGCTAATAACCGCTAGTTTGTGACATTTATCCCATTATTAATCAGTTTTACGACATCAAAGGCTAGGCTTTTGGTTAAGCTTTGGATATATTTTTACTTGACTTGAGTGTGAAATTAACATATTAGGTTCTCTACAGTAGATCTAATTACAAACTAAACTTATCGCATTTCACAGTTGGGCAATAGTGGCCTTAGTAGTAGCCTAGTGGCGTAGACGCACGCACGTTACTTTCGCACAGAAAACGAATAAGGCAATTGCTCGAACAAATTTTGATATACCTATCCCATATATTCTGATCATCATCTGCCTAGCCTTTTCTTAGCTATATTGGGGTCGGCTTCCAGTCTTACCGGATGCAGCTGAATACCAGTGTTTTACATGAAGCGACTGCCTATCAGACCTCCACAATTTATTCTGCGTTACACGATACCCCTTGGTAAGACTGGTTGTCAGACTTTCGGGCTTCTGACTGTCGTATCGTGTAGGCAGTACTTGCCTTTATATTCCCATTTATTTAATTTGTTTTTATTTTTTACAGAAAAACAGCTTGAAGCGATTGCATCTGGACGTCGCCAGTATTGTTCTTGTACAGTAGTTATTTTATTTTACGTAAATTATATAATTTAAAAAATATTGTGAATAAACATTTCGGTTCATTTTTATAGAATGATGTTTTATTTTTTGTAAACTTCTCGTGGTACCTTATATATGATTGATGGAGGAGATTTTATGAGTAATTTTACAAATTTTTTTCGAGGTAAGGCTAGCTACCAATGAAATTATTGGTTCGATTCCTAATTCGGGCAGTTACTTAATCTAGAGTCTGAGTCTGTCATCAGGGTTTCCTCTGGCTCTGATCTGTCATTTGTATGGAAACTCATCTCCGCTCTTCTCCGCCTTGGTGGCTTCCGGGCCTTAGACTGTAATCTCTGTTGTTCATTTGTGTGAATCAAAATAAAAAAAACTAACTAACTAAAAACTAAACCCATAAAGGGAAAACAGGGCAAAATAAAAAGGGCATATTATCCAAAAGTTTTTTCCTTTAAGTTTTTAGAGATTCCATAACGCATACTTCGATAAATCGATTCTAAACTATGGCAGCAACATAAGAAATAACCTCCTTTTGAAAGTCAGATTAAAATCAATTGTCTGGCTCTTGTACTACGAGGTGTGAACTATCGGGAAGGATCGTCAACACTTTAAAAAAATCTCACTCGTCAACGATGAGGGGTGTTGCCAAGCGAGAAAGACCGAACCTATGCCGCCTACGAGCTGCAAAGAAAATTGGCATAATGACTCAACAACTTTTTCAATCGATGCACAATATGCACATTCCTTAGTATAATTACAGAAATTAATCGTACTTAGCCAACGGAGCATGACACCTATGTTCTAGGTCAATGCCCCGCATGATTTCATCAGGTGCAGTCTTCCTAGTGAGTCAGAGAGTGAATCATCACTGAAGTGGGCTGAACAGTGGAGCTGTGTTGATACTAAACTTTTTGATGGAACGTGGAATTATTTCGTGATTTTAGACTATTTTACAATTAATATAGGTAATTTTAGGTCCCAAATCTACAAAATATATGACAATTAATTACTGACTTTTTCTTCGCATAATGCAATAAATTTTATGAAGTCAATCTACGCCAATATTCTAAACAAAAAAAAATATTAAATTCCCAAATCATTTTTTAAAATGAAAATTTATAAAACGCAGTTTGTTAATTAGTTTTTTTTAAATTATACAATGCATTTTA
The DNA here is from genome assembly GCA_936450705.2 of Protodeltote pygarga. Classification (NCBI taxonomy): domain Eukaryota; kingdom Metazoa; phylum Arthropoda; class Insecta; order Lepidoptera; family Noctuidae; genus Protodeltote; species Protodeltote pygarga. Next base: position 9,957,720 of record OW388268.2, on the reverse strand, counting down.
GCAACTTGTGGATCTTACTGATTAAATTACTATATTATAAGGTCTTATTTTATTAACGCTAAATATTTTAGGAAATACCTATGCATAATTATGTTACGGCCATGTTACAAAAATTAAAGAAAATAAAAAAATAAAAATTTGAGAGTGGCTTGGTCCGTGACGCAACGCTTGCAATAGTTATAATTATAAATATGGTTACCAATTTAAAAATGTATTTAGTCGCTAACCTACTCACGTTGTAAACGTGAATACTAAAAAATCGACCACAGCTGGCTTCCTTATAGGTTTATGGGTTTTAATCCTTTACATTTGGTTTAATTTTGTAAATAATATTCAGTCACTCAAAAAAAGACCATTCTAGACCATCAGTTGTTTTCTGACGATATTTCCTGTCACCGAAAATATGACCTACTAATATTTTTAGCGCAACAAAACTATTTAGACCTAAATCCTCTCCATGTCTTTAGCTAAGTTTCTGAAGCATATCGTTTTAAAAACTTGCAGTTCGTGACACAAAATAGGCCGCACAGTTCTCTTGAAATAAAGTTAGTGTAAGAAAATTTTATTACCCTTTGTTATTATAAATGAAGTTTTTATGATGCTGTGTCATAATTTAGTGGACGTGATAAATAAAATTACTTACTTACTTACTTTGAATTATATAGAGCATTAAAATCCTAACTAATATCATAAATCCTAATTCTGATCCTAACTTAATATTAAAAATGCGAAAGTAAGACCTTTTTACGGCTAAACAGCTTAACCGATCATCCAGAAATTTTGCGTGTACGTTATCAGGTGTACAGAAACGGATATAGAGTACCTTTCATCACAAAAAAAAACAATGCCCGAGAAAAAAAACAGTAACGTTTTAATGGTAATAGATGGCGCCACATGTCTTTCGAATCATGATTTAATTAATTATAAATTAATGTGAGCGAAGCTGCGAGTAAAAGCTAGTACACGATAAATATGGACAAACGCAAATTACTTTGACTCCCCCGTGGTCCACCGGCGTCGAGTAACAACTGATTTCCTTTTGAGTCTTATTCCTCGTTGTTTGAAGGTTAGTAGAGTACGTATCTGGATAACCACTACAAAGTATAAAACTGTCGCCAAGTACAAATAGCTTTGTACCAAACGAATATCTAAATCTATAATACCGCAGTATTATAGTCACACTGAATAAGCATCATCTGTATGCTCTACTTTGGGTTCACACTCTAAACAATACTTAGTACTTCTTACTGAGTATATACTGAATACTTTGTTATATACCTAAAGTATACAATCAAAGACAGAATAACCATTGCAATGATAATGGGGGACAACCCCCGTAAGTGGCCTCCAACCTCCCCTATAGCCACCCCGAAACCTCGCAACTGAATAATGGTTACTCTCTGATAACTAATTCATCATGTTGCATCACCTTATGATATAATGATCGCTCAACTGAATACTATCCAATGCTAGATAGACTAAATCTGTTCCGTAGAACATGTGATGTAACATGATCGCTCAACTGCATACTACCCACTCTGCTGGATAGACCAAATAGGCTCCGCAGAGCACTCAACTGAATACTATCCACTCTGCTGGATAGACCAAATAGGCTCCGCAGAGCACTCAACTGAATACTATCCACTCTGCTGGATAGACCAAATAGGCTCCGCAGAGCACTCAACTGAATACTATCCACTCTGCTGGATAGACCAAATACGCTCCGCAGAGCACTCAACTGATTACTATCCACTCTGCTGGATAGACTAAATACGCTCCGCAGAGCACTCAACTGATTACTATCCACTCTGCTGGATAGACTAAATACGCTCCGCAGAGCACTCAACTGATTACTCTCCACTGTTGGAGAGACGGTATAAGTTCCGCAGAACATTCTTTTCTTACTCCTTGCGAAGATATTTGCTGTGTAAAAACAATACATGAACAAGTCGGACACCCCGACAACATAAACTGATTAAGTCTGATATAACATGTAATTATTATTATATTCATGTGCTCACTTACTTAAGTTCTTTTCCTTTTCACTTATTTCTTACCGTGTGGCTACAACTTCGCCCTTTAGCGGCGAGTCGTGGCATTGCTCGTCGAACATTGTAGTACATTAGTTACATTGTACATTTGTTAATTATTGTTCTTACCACCCGCCGCGCCGCGCTAAGCCGCCGCTGCAAGCGGCGAGTTCGTGGCCAGGCCTTTATTTTCCTCACAACTCTTTTCCTAATTTTCCATTGTTTTTCCATTTTAATATTGTATTTCCCACGCTTATTACAAATGTCATTCTTTTTTCACCGTCATTTTTTTATATGTTGCCAGCCAGCTCTTGTCTTGAACCATAGATAATATAGAATAATTTTCATTTATATTAGTTCTTATTTCGCATTCGCGACACTCCCCACAAGGAAAGAAAAAATAATAATTGAAAAACCAACTGGTTCTTCTTCTTAGCGTGTCGATGACAATCTAAATTGAGTCAGCCCAGAACTGACCTACGATATTGGCGCCTTCAGTAGCGTCCATCAGTTACTGTAATAAACAAACGACAGGGCATGCAGGGCACGATATTAAATGCCTCATCGTTTGTGGGACAGCACTACATTTGCACTCCAGAGCAGTCATCAATAAACCTCCACCTGAGCAGGTTTTCTTTGCTTCGACCAACCAACTGGTTTATACATATAAACTTTTAATCATTACAAATTAAATATAATAACTTTCCAAAATAAATTGCTCATCAACTGAGATGTTTACTCCATTGTTACTGCTGCTAGACTTGCCTCGAGGCACTACTGTGCTCCCTAGCACTTGATAACAATAAGTTATGAGTATGAATGTAACTGAATAACTGTGCTGAATAACAATACTATGTATTGGCATTATGAAAACGTTTATATGAGTGCGGTATTACTCTATGTCCCAAATTCACTGAATAGGTTTACTAAAATACTGAATTATACATGTGCACCCCTTTTTTCATCTGATATAGTATTTATTATTTTAATTTTCTTCAGACAGTAACTAACTGTAGGTACTTGAAAGTTTATTCTTCATAAAATATTTTAGGGCATTTACTTAGTTTCTGTTTTTGCATCTTGGTAGGCAACAATTAAATACAATCTACCCTTTTATATATTGCATTATAGGTACAGAGAGAATAAATAATTTAAAAGAACACTATTGTACGGGCAAAACCGTACATTTTCTCTAGTTAATTTTACTTGTACATGTAAGCATATTTAGCAATAATATGAGGAACGTGTAATCTGGAATTTTGTGCTAACTAAGCGCGTCGTATGCGTCACAAACTAACTGTATTAGAAATAAGTTAAAATACAATAAATTAGTGCATTTAACATCTTCGGCCGAGCAACATCTTTTATTCTGCACTCACCACAATGTAGGCCTCACGGTCTGCACAACATTTTCTTCATGTACGGATCGTACCGGCCCGTACAACTACCACACACCCTTTGTGACCAAATATTAACACTTTAAATAACTTTATTTATTTAAATTATATCTTAAAATTTATAGTAATTTAATTTAATCAATCAACTAATAATATGTACTTACATATACCGCAATGTAAGTGCAACTCTGAGCCATGTTGCTTGAAAAATAAAGAATTATATTGTAATCCCACACAATAGGGAAGATGCACTATTTTTACTTTTGTTTTCATTTTGAAGAATTCCATGTAGAATAGACCACAAATATATTTAAAAAATTAAAACATTGCAATTTATCCGAAAAAATGCTGTTTTAAATTGACAGTTTGACAGTTCGCGGGAAAACGGACTTATGGTGCTGATGACGTCACTCTTGTCTTTTACTGGTTCGCCGTTGGCTTTCATACTTTTGCATATTTATTTAAATCGAATAAAAAATAGTATTTACAAAGCATAGAATTTTATTTTATAAATTTACAAAAAAGAATAACTTAAATATTATATAGTTTTATTACATTTTAATTTTGGAAATACAGCATCTATCCAGAATTTCTATGCAGCATTCATAACAGATAAAATGTTTTTATCGTATATACAAATATACTTCTTTTAATTTTTCAAAGTTTGTGTGTGCTATACAGAAAAGTGATATTTTCCTTATGCTGAAAAACATTTGAAGTTGTACTTGTGCCCAATATTTTGGTGTTATTTTATTGTCTTTCACATAGGAAAGTATGGTAGGTAGCTTCTGTTAAGGATCTTTCACCTCTACTGTGTAATTTTCAGCCGTCAGGTGTTGCACCAAAAAAGGGTACCTACTCGGCATTACGAAGAAATCCAGCTTCTTCAATTTTAATCTAAAATGCTGATTAAAATAATATAAACAATATTTATTACTACAAAGGCCTGGAACTAAACATACCTAACTAATTATTTTATTCAAAATATTTAAACTAGAGAAAAACTAATGATGTTATGTCAATCCTAACTCTAGGTAAACACCTGGAGACTGCTTTGATAAACCCAACTCCCATTTTTATTAAAAAAACGCAATTAATATTCCCATAAAATAATATTCACCTTTACAACCATAACCTCAAATAAGTTGTCAAAACAAGTGTGACGTCATGAAACGCTAATTCGTGTTTTAAAATACGTATTGTTTCAAGTCATTTTTAAATCGTAATTATTGTAAAAAAACAACAATATGTAAAATAAAAACGTTGCAGTGGCCTTTCTTTTATATTTTTTTAACGTTTTAATCATACAAATTCCATAAATATTACATCTGCATCTTCCCTATTTTCACTATCAAACACAATTAATTCAAATCTGACAAAAATTATTGTAGGATGATTACTTTCTTTCTTTTACTTTAGGTACTTACTTTCTTACTTCTTTCTTCTTTCTAACTATTCAGCTACTCATACAAGATAATCTGATTATTAAGTCAGAGAGCAAATAGGTTTTAAATCAACATAATAAAAACACTCTTCATCAATAATAAACTTATGGGTTAACTACTGCTTTATTACTAATTTTCATTCAGAAAACAATTAGACCAATCTTATAGTAGTATCCCAGCATCTCCACCATGTCGCCAAGTACAAATAGCTTTGTACCAAACGAATATCTAAATCTATAATACCGCAGTATTATAGTCACACTGAATTAGCATCATCTGTATGCTCTACTTTGGGTTCACACTCTAAACAATACTTAGTACTTCTTACTGAGTATATACTGAATACTTTGTTATATACCTAAAGTATACAATCAAAGACAGAATAACCATTGCAATGATAATGGGGGACAACCCCCGTAAGTGGCCTCCAACCTCCCCTATAGCCACCCCGAAACCTCGCAACTGAATAATGGTTACTCTCTGATAACTAATTCATCATGTTGCATCACCTTATGATATAATGATCGCTCAACTGAATACTATCCAATGCTAGATAGACTAAATCTGTTCCGTAGAACATGTGATGTAACATGATCGCTCAACTGCATACTACCCACTCTGCTGGATAGACCAAATAGGCTCCGCAGAGCACTCAACTGAATACTATCCACTCTGCTGGATAGACCAAATAGGCTCCGCAGAGCACTCAACTGAATACTATCCACTCTGCTGGATAGACCAAATAGGCTCCGCAGAGCACTCAACTGAATACTATCCACTCTGCTGGATAGACCAAATACGCTCCGCAGAGCACTCAACTGAATACTATCCACTCTGCTGGATAGACCAAATACGCTCCGCAGAGCACTCAACTGATTACTATCCACTCTGCTGGATAGACTAAATACGCTCCGCAGAGCACTCAACTGATTACTATCCACTCTGCTGGATAGACTAAATACGCTCCGCAGAGCACTCAACTGATTACTCTCCACTGTTGGAGAGACGGTATAAGTTCCGCAGAACATTCTTTTCTTACTCCTTGCGAAGATATTTGCTGTGTAAAAACAATACATGAACAAGTCGGACACCCCGACAACATAAACTGATTAAGTCTGATATAACATGTAATTATTATTATATTCATGTGCTCACTTACTTAAGTTCTTTTCCTTTTCACTTATTTCTTACCGTGTGGCTACAACTTCGCCCTTTAGCGGCGAGTCGTGGCATTGCTCGTCGAACATTGTAGTACATTAGTTACATTGTACATTTGTTAATTATTGTTCTTACCACCCGCCGCGCCGCGCTAAGCCGCCGCTGCAAGCGGCGAGTTCGTGGCCAGGCCTTTATTTTCCTCACAACTCTTTTCCTAATTTTCCATTGTTTTTCCATTTTAATATTGTATTTCCCACGCTTATTACAAATGTCATTCTTTTTTCACCGTCATTTTTTTATATGTTGCCAGCCAGCTCTTGTCTTGAACCATAGATAATATAGAATAATTTTCATTTATATTAGTTCTTATTTCGCATTCGCGACAAAAACAAAGTCGCTCTCTGTCCCTATATCCCTATGTATGCTTAAATCTTTAAAACTACGCAACGGATTTAGATGCGGTTTTTTTAATAGATAGAGTGATTGAAGAGGAAGGTTTATATGTATATTGCACCCGTGCGAAACCGGGGCGGGTCGCTAGTACTTAATAAGACCAAATGTAATTTACCAATCTAACTCTAATTTTCCTAGACTATTATTTTCCTTCATCATGATTTATTGAAATCAAACAGCTATAAAGAATAATCGCACTAATACGGGAATGGCGTGGAACTGTCTATGTCGTTTTATGCCACGCCCGCCCACTGTAACCATGTAAAAGGCTCATCAGTATAAAAAAGTTGGGCTATGTTGGAGCAAATATTTGACTTGACAAATATAAAGGGTTACAAAATATATAAAGGTAGGTATGCTAGGTATCGATAGTAGATTATATAAACAACAATAAAAAAATAAAATAAAAATAATATTTTAGCACCGCGTAGAACAGAATAAAAAATATATTTTTTTGTATATTTTAAATTAAAGTTTACTAGCTTTTGCCCACAGCTCCACCCGCGTGGATTTCGGTTATTGCATTAAAAAGTCTATGTCCATTCGCATATTCCAGGCTATATCCCTGAAATTTTCGTTCACAGACAGACATACAGAGTTACTTTCCCATTTATAATATTAGTAGATGTAATCTTCTATCTATATAATTATTTTTTTCTTTTTATATTCTATTTATCTTTATTACCCCCAATATCATTTTTATTTTTTTATCAGCGAAAAAGAACCAATAAACATAGGACAAAATGTCAGATTTCGTCATAAAAAATCAATAAACTTAACAGAGCAATAGACCGCAAATTTCCTTTTTAACAATCGCTTGCCATATCCGACACATCACTGGCCCCATTAACCAACATTGGCCACCCATCACACAAAGTGGCGTAGGATATGCTTGCGTTACTTTATAACGTTTTGATTGCCAGACATTAGATAAATGCAATCTATACTATAAGTTTTCATATATTTCCAGTTATTATATCGATGCTTTCAATCGGCAAGATAGCATGTACGATCAATATGTAGTATATTAGTAAATGTAGAATTGATGGGTGTTTTTTTAATAGAAGTTGATGACTACATTACTTGCTTGTATATCTAAAGAATTCCTATTTAACATGAAAACAAATATAAACATAAACTCACACTTATATTTCCCAGAGGGGGTAGGCAGAGGTGTATGCACTCACATTTCGCCTTCTATGTTATAAGTCCCTTATAATATCAAATCTCTCATCACTTTAATTTATATTACAATAACGATATCCATGCCAATATTTGTTGTTAGCAGAATACGTGCTACACAATCAAACATAATTTTAAATGTCGCGAATTTATTTTTAAATTATGTGTTGGCGGCGCGCGGCAGGCGTGAAGATAAGAATAGTCAAATTGTACAGATCCCAGTAAGACCTGATACTGAATATTAAATTTGGCATCACTATCGCCAACGTCCATACCATGTTGAAAGCACCGGTTCTCGTCCGATCACCGAAGTTAAGCAACATTGGGCGCGGTTAGTACTTGGATGGGTGACCGCCTGGGAATACCGCGTGACGTTAGCTTTTTGTTGATATAGTTTGAATAGAATTAATTTATTTTATTTTAATATTGTATTAGTTTATCATATTGTGTTTTTGTATGTGTGTATATTATTTCTATGAGCCTATGTGCCTGATACAAATACATAAAAAAAAATTGTCAATTTTCTGTTTTTAAATTTTAATGCAACGTTTGGATAAATTATAATTACTTAGTTAGAAAATAAAAGAACTATGAAAATGGTACAACACTCTGTACACGCTATACGTATTAAAAATAAAAAGTAAATAATTAACCAAACTATCAACAAAAAGCTAACGTCACGCGGTATTCCCAGGCGGTCACCCATCCAAGTACTAACCGCGCCCAATGTTGCTTAACTTCGGTGATCGGACGAGAACCGGTGCTTTCAACATGGTATGGACGTTGGCGATGTAGTAGCTGAAATATTTCTTTACTATCCGGTACAGCTATTGTAAGTTAATAATATAATAATATTATAATCGCGGCGGCGATATCAACACCTGTTTATAAAATTTTATCTAAATTAAACTTTGACATTGTTTTTATCAACTTGTAATTTTATTATACGAAGAGATATTTTAGACCAATAGGCAAATAAAAAGCTACTGCGAATATCCTATTGGAAAAACCCAATAACTCTCCCCGACCCGGGGAACGAACCCAGGACCTCGAGCTTAGCAGTCGCGCTTGCCGCCACTAGATCTACGAGGCATTTAAAGTAAACATCTTCATAATGTTTCCAACATAGTTAACCAAACAATATTAAAACGACCGGACGTGTTTAGCCGTCGTTCTAACGCTGTCACGTAGACGGTAATGAAAATATTCTCCTTTATTACCTTGGATATTAAATCCAGGTTCTACAAACATAACTCTACTACGAGTTCGCGTTAATATCACGTTTTATTCATATTTTTCAAGGTTTTTTCATTTTCTCATTTATTTTTCAAGCGAAAGAATTGCTACCCGAGGACTGCGCCGCGGAGGAAGTTTCGACGCCCAGTTTTTTTTTTTTTATTTATGAGTCGTGACAGCCTAGTGATGGTGACCGTTGACTGGTAAGTCAGATGTCTCAAGTTCGAGCCCAAGGCGCGCACGTTTGACTTTTCGTAAGTTATGTGCGTATTATAAATTAATTATCATTTGCTAAAACGGTGAGGAAAAACATCGTGATGAAACTAGCACACCTTAGAGATTTTTCAATGGGGTGTAAAGCCATGTCAGAGGCCTACGGGCGGTTTAAACTCTGACACCAGGTTGTTCATCAACCATACAACGGAACCTAAATCGAATGAATGTCATAGCATATCTCATCTTTTTATCACTTACCTAATTAAGCAAGTAGTACTCCTATGTTCCTTAGTAAAACCTAGACACAATGTAAAACCTTTTTCGAACTGCGTCTAACTTTACAATAGATTAACGACATAAATACATAAGTCAAACAGTAGTATTTTATAGCTGCTACTTTCAGGAATTCAGAAAATATTGTAATTTGAACTTTATTTGATGGACATAAGGGTCACATGTCGCATTTTAAGACACGCATGAGAATCAATGCAATTTGAACTTTATGCCACAGTCATAAGAATCACATATTCAAAAATGTTGACCGCTTAAAGTTGAGTCATTGAGTAAATTGCTTAAGAAAAGACACATTGACGTAGGTCAGTTTCTGTGTTTATGTTCAGCTGAACATTGTCCAGATTTTATTAGTTTTTTGCGTCAATGGGTCGTAATTTCAGTACAATAATGCAAAGCACCTTGTCTGTTTATAATCATGGTAATGAGTCATTTAATCAAATGACTGCTACTTTTATGACTTTTCTGAGTCATGATGCCTAGTGATCAAAATCAAGCTTGTGATCTAGCTGTACAAGTCAATAAAAATCAAAGATAATCAAAATCTGACCAAAATGCTGGTCTGTACCTGCCTAAAGGATGAGTATAGCTATTTAGCGAGGTAATGCAGCCAGCGTTTTGGGAACGTTGCCTACTGGTAGCGGTCTTTTAAATAAAGGTTTTATTTTTAAGGTAGTTAGATTTGTATAAATATAGATGGTTTCATTTAATTTTGTTTTACATAATATTACCAAATGTAAAAGTGTAAATGTATCAAGATCTTAAAAAATATTACTAGATTCCTAATTCCATTAATTTCAAGTCAAATTCATATCGTTGACTTATTCACAGAAACAGCGATTACTATTGCACCATAGATTTTTTCACGTTTTATTTTTCGTTATATGTTGCTATATATTACCGGTTTTGTTTCCCATTAATGTAAAACCGGTATAAAAATAAAACCGGTAAATTAATAAGATATTTTCTTTATCTCTTTTTTGGCAACATAGTTTTGAATGATTCCAAATAGCGGAAAATATGACTTACTCGCGTCTGTGATGGTAAGATAAATCTTCAAAAACATTAGTACAATATTTGCTACAACGATCAACATCAGGACATTGAACCTGTTAACGTATTTTTATGGTCCACATACAGTTTATTGCACCAGCCATTGGACGTGTAAATATTGGAAGCGCCAGATACAAGTCTTTATTGGCGCCAAGTGATTTTCATTTTTATTTCTATTGAGTATTGTTGTATATTCTTTTGTCTGAAACACTTAAGGTAAAGTATTTTTCCTTTTTACCGGTTTTTTAACGATAGTATTTTCGTTTCTATGTAGGTACAATTTACAGCTATTTAATTTCACAGTGCACCGAAAGTTGGACCAAAATCACGAAATAAAATATAGCTATTGTCATTAACTGGGCACAATTTCAGACTCCGTGCTGCTACTGAGAATTTCCTAATGGAAAATCCTTATAACACTGCCCGACCCTGGATCAAACCCAGGACTTCGTGCTCAGCAGTCGCGCATATTGCTACCTGTCAAAATAACAATGCAGATATTTATTTTGATCCAAGATTTTGTGACGAAGATTGGATTACATTAGTTTTTTGTATCATATGGGGTTTCAAATTGGGTAAATTATTGGTTATTTAATTCCTAAATTTAGTTGTGCAATAAAAATCTGTTTGGTGCGAAGACGAATAGCATGACCTTAAGAGGTAGTTACCTCTTCGTAGCTTAGCTTAATAACTCTAAAACAGTCTCAAGTGTCTCAGTAAACAAGATGGATCACTGACCTATGTTAACTGTCTGGGTTTGATCATTTAACGTAGGTCAGTTACAGCGTTAGTGAACTTTGATAAACTAAAATAGTATAGAAAGTCGGCAAACGATGGGGCACTGCACGTCCTCTGACAAGTCAGAGGTGCGTGCTTTCAGTTTTACCTGAGATTAATCACTTGCCGGTCAACACTGAACTTGATAATACAGTGGCCCTTAAAAATCCAATACTATACTTCAAAAAAAAGGATTGGAAAAAAAAAATATTTTTGAAATATAAAAACTTCAAAACAAACATAATAAAAAAACCTGATAAAATTCGCTTTAAAACGTTTTTTCTTCAAAACTCTAATTTCTATGATTTAGGAAAAATTCTAATTTTAGATATATGGTACTAAACTTTGTAGGTATTGAACATTCTTTATTCGCAAAGAGGAACCCAGTCTCTTACAGGAAGACACAAAGTTCAATATGTAATTATATAGAAACGATTCTATAGAAGCGTCTGTATGTATAGATGTGTCGTATGTCGCAATAGGAATGATTTCAGAACGTATTAAAGAATAAATTAATGATGATTGTATGAACTAGCGAACGAATGATATTAAGTTAAATGTGAAAAGTCTAGGAGACTGATGATGGACGTGAGACAGTAAAGACATAGCTCCTACCAAAATTGTCTTAAATACAACTTAATTACAAAAATATGTAAATCTGCATTTTATTTCATTACTGATCCCTACATGAAATAGTCTTTTCCAGTTACCATATCCCAGCATCTTCGTCAGTTAATTTGATTTTTCGCCGTCAGCGTACATTGTTGTAGGAATGTCCCGAAACGTGCGGTTTCACATATTAACAGTGACGTGAACAGATTTTATTGCAGCGCAGCTAGTTTTAATCAGAGCTTCGTAGAAATGTTGGATTATCATTACGTCTGTTTTATGAGCCACGTGAGGTTGAGTGGCAGTAAAATACTGTTTTCTGACCTTTTAGATTAATTTAAGTTTTCAGCTTTAATTTTGATTAAAAACGTTATTTCCCTGTTCAATCATTCAGTATCTTGTACGTATCTATATTATATATGTTGATTCGGTTTTTGTCTATAATGGTAGGTAATAATTATTTTCTATATATGATTTGGTTCATAGAAAAAGATGGTATAAATTAATTTATTGGTTTTGTGCTTTTAAAACAGGCTATTGAAGAACTATAACATTAGAATCCCACAAAAAGTAATCAAAGGTGTTTCCTACCAGTATTCCTTTAATTATAAGCCGCAAGTAATACAAAATGAGCTTAAAATCTTAATCAAAATACAAAAATCTGTTATTCCAAGCCAATAATCTGATTTATGAATCTGAATTGAATATGAAGTCACTAAATTGTCAAGATATACGTGTTATTTCCAAGACTGCACTATTTAAATACCCATATTAAGTATATAAATAATACCCATGAGATAAACCATACAGCCATCCATAACGAGAAATATATCCAAAACATTTTTCAACATACATTTTTATTTATGTCTAATATTTTCTTTCGGATCGCTGGAGAATTCTTTAATATCGAGTCCACACAATCGTATGCCATTAGTGAGCTTTTACAAGACACAATTTATGTTGACATCTTGTGCAGAAGATGTAGAAATTTTTACTCTCTGCTTTATATTACCTATATTACCTTCATCCTTTAGTGATGTGGCAAAGTTGCAGATTAAAATCTTGCAACGGAATGTGTTTAGTACAAGAGTTGGGTTATATCCCTAGAATTTTATTACTACAGTGTGATTCATCACAATTACTGTTAGCAACATTAATACAAATATTTTAGTGTAGCAACTCAAATTATAGTATTTTTCGCCCTACTTGCCATCTTGTTGAACAACGATGCACCTACATATAATTTGTAAGATTTCAAATATAATACTGTTTTTTGTGCCTTTGTAGTTTTTTCTTCCGAGACATACAAAATACATTCTGCTTTCTATACTGTGCTCTCATCAAATTACTAAAATAATGTTTATTTTTTATCTGTTCTAATGAATTATTTTTCAAAGAAGATACTACTACTTGATAATATACAAAAGTATAAAGCGCAAATTAAGTAATTTTGGTTGAAAATTAATTCCGATATGAATTTAAAGAAAAGATGAAATATGAATAAAACATGTCTGATAGTGTATTTGCAAAGCCCACTAAACGTTTCACATATGACAATCTCTTTTTTAATTAAAATCATGACATTAATATAAAATTTTCTCTTCTGCCACAACTTTTATCCCATCCCTACACTCCTACCATAAATAATATTCTTTTCAAGGCACCTTATTGCCTGCATGGGGATGAAACAAATAGTGAACGTAAGAACTGTCGTAATGTACATGAATGTTCGCATATACAGCGGATAGTGGCTCCCATTGTCCGGGATGGTACACTGACCAGTGAAATTACGGCTAAGAAAATACTGGAGGAAAAACCTGTCTTGTGAATAAAATCGTGTTCAAGAAAGAGCTCTTGTTCTGAAGACAAAAGTTGTAGGTATAATAATGGAAGGATTTTATGCTAATCTAAATTTAATGGATTTATCATTTTTACGCCATTATATTTTATACCTACACATACCTATGTTCTTTTTTATCATGAATCGTTTAATTAAGGAAAAATGTCTGACAAAAAAAGACTAGATCTTTTATTTATTAAAGATTGTTTTTAAATTATCCATGTTCCCGTTAGTCAGTGGTGTTTTAGATTTACTAAGACAGTACATAATATGACATTAAAAAGTCACATTGGTACAAGTCAGGGTCGAATCCACACCCACGTGCTTGCAAAGCGAGTCCGTAACCAAAGAGTTATCACGACTAAATATAAAATACCATATAAATATTTCATATTTAGATTAGAAACTTCATAGCCGTAATTAATCGACTTCAACACAGATTTATTCTGTCAAGAAAACAATACACGACAACTGTAACAGATTCACACGTGAATTAATCTCAACACCAACCGAAATCTCATCAAAAAACTTAATTACATCACCGATCTTATCAGCTTAATGATCCGTTTCAAAATTATTGTCCATCCCTTCATAGAAAAGGGACCAATATTTTTTGTCCTCATCAAAAGATCTTTCGGAATCATTGTTTAAATAACTTTGAAAAGGTACCACACACAATGCATATTTTGAATACATTATGACCTGTGAACTAGTGGCATTCGTCTTTTGTCGTAGTTTAAAAAAATGTACGCTTCATAGGGTCATAGACTCATGCAGTAAGGGATTAAAATTATCGTGATTGTGAGTCATCTTGATTTTGTTTGTCATGGTTTTCTTTTGATGTATTTAGGACACATGTCTATTAAATTTCTATAGCTGACATATTGTCAGGTTGAAATTGGTCTATAATACAAAATGCTCTCTTTAAAATGATTATTTTATTCCTTTTAAATAAAAGTTAGTGATTAATTTATAGCTCTATTATAAGTTGACTTGTTATAAATTACACAATCGTATATGACTAACATACTTGTAGAGTACATCATTTAGAGTTGTGAGAAGGCATTTTGCTTGAAACTAGAAATTAACACATGCAATATCCCCACAATTAAAATTATTGCTGTAATATTGAATATTATTTATAGTTTAAATTTTAAATGGACTAATTACAAATATATCCCAAATATATTTGTAATAAGTCCATTTAAAATGTAACTTTTCTTTAAACTGTTCTTAAATTTAATATTTAGCTAATAAAAATAAGAAAAAATCGGAGATAAATATCACAAATCCTTTCATTTTCTAAGTCAGTTCATAAAGAGATCAACAGACCTTTTGACTTGTAATTTATTATTGAAGCATTGGATTTATCATCATTAAAATCCATATTAAGTGACCTACAAATATTTCCCCTAAGAATTCATTCTAAAAAAACTTCTATGACAATCCCTTTCAATTTTAAATGACAATCATTAGACAGTATCACAATATAAACCATCAATCTACTGACATATTGTGATACAATTTCGTCACGTATAATATTATAACAGTGGTCCAAAGTAACTTCCTTGAGGGATACCATTAGGGTCCTTTTGTAAGAGACCCTTATCTGAGCATATCATTTATTCATGGTCATTATTTGACCATTTCAGTGTTAATGATGTGAGATCATTGTTCTTCTGTGTTAAAATGTCGTTTAATATTTAGTGGAACGTGTAATATGATATCAAATGGGTATAACGGATCTTCTTTGTTATCGAAACGCTTATCTTTTAAATGTGACCGCCTTTTTTTGCTCTTTATGGACGGAAGTTGCTTTGCAAATATTAATAACCGCATTATTTTTCTTTTACTATGCAGGTAACGTAACTTAACTTTATTTTTATAATGAAGTATAAATGTATTTATTATAAAATTTTAAATTTCACTGTTATATTCTCCTGTTTCTAGTAGACTAGGCAGAAGAGTATAGTCCACCCTCAATTTGCCTATTATGTTAAAAGTTCCATGTTCCATGCAAGTCATTTATCATTACTACCACAATTTCAGACTATATTTCGGTACTGAGAATTTGAATAAAAAAATCTAATAACCTAACCTAAGCCCGAAATGGAATGAACACGCTGAACAGTCGCGCTTGCAACCGCAAAACCAATAAAACTGTTACCTATTATTTAATTTACAAAATAGTCATAGATACAGGTAAAACGTTTCCCAAATAAATTGGGAAAAGAGCAGGAAGATGATGACAGGTAAAACGTTTAACAAGGGAACTATATGAAATAACAATACTGCAGGTTTAAAATTGTTTCTAAAAAATTAACAAGTTTAAAAATAATACCTTGGCAACAATTACTTCAATATCAAGTCTAGCTACCTTACATTGAAATACAATAAAAGTAACGTCTCATCTAGTTCATAATAAAATTAAACCTGCTGATCAAGCAACTAAGAATTATATAGCCAAATTTCTCACAACCATAAACCTAATTATCAAAGTAGTCACCTATTAAAAATTTGTCCAAATTAATAACTTTCTCATCGAGTACCATAATAGCCAAAGGATATTTATCGTCCATTAAAAATGTAACTGATTCAAGGGCTATTATATCAAAGCTATTAAAATGTGCTTCTGGTTGTCTTTCATTGTTAGTTTTGATTTTTTGCACATATGCCACTTGCTTGGGGCTTTTGTAAGGAGTAGAAACCAGTTTTGGGCTATAATCAACAGTGTTGCAATGTTTATTAAACAAGGTAATAAGCGTGATCTCTTCAATAGATAGATGTGTTTTGTTATTTTCTAAAACCGGTTGACTTAATGTTGTCCTTTTGATAAAATCTTTATTGTGTGAAATGTTCTTTTTACATTGTATGAGTTACACACATTTATGGTTTTAAGTACGTAATATCTTGAATCTACGTAAAAAGTTCAAAGAGGCATATTTACTTCTTAACAAATTTTATTCTTTGTTTCAATTTTTTATATTGCAATATTGCATTAGGTAATGTTTTAAAAATGTATTTGTGCTAATTTCTTTCCTCCAGCAGCCTCCTCTAATGTCCTCTAATGTATTCCTTGTATTCAAATAATTCTTAAATTCTTTGACATCTGTACCTGAAATCTTAATCCCATTGAACAAAAACTAAGCCCCTTCAGATTCCCCATGCAATTCACACCATAACTCTTTCTTGACCCTTGCAAACACCCTTCAAAAGAAGAGAATGTAAGAATACCCAGTAATGAGGTCGGTGCATTAATTCTAGGTCATAAACTATAAAATTTATGACCTCGAAGCTAGTCCTATAAAATGCGACATGGTCTCTTTTTGGTGCCACCTTTCTTACTTAACAATGTTGTTGTTGAGTTACGGGGACAAATTTTTACTTAGTTATTATGCTGTATCTTTGTTTGGGAAAGGTGTTGAGTAGTTCTGCTTTTTTCTTTGTTGGTTTAATTTGTAAGGTTCAGATTTTTAGTTTTATTTACATTACTTTTTATTTGGTTTTCCTCACTTTTCTCTTTTTCTTCAGGACTGCGAAATACGGGGTTTTTAATTTAGTTTTCATTTGATTTTCTTTCATTCATTGTTCTTATTTCTTTTTTTTCTACTAAATACTGCGTCACATTAGAATTAGAGAATATATCTAGCAGTAAAAAGGAATTCATTTCAGTAATATCTATTTTTTCTTTAAAAAAAATCTTCTATTAAGCGCCTCCATTAGAACAAAATAGGACAAGACAACTAAATCCAAAATGACCGGCCATAGAAAATAGTAATGGGTCTAATATCCCAACATAATTCAGTAAGTCCGTTTGCAGGACATAATTGACCATAAATAATAAATATTACACATGTTTATTTCAACCCTTTTACAGAAAAGGGGTCAGTTATAGACGGTCTTTCATTTAAGACTAGACAACTTAGCGGTGTTAACAAATGAATACGGCGAAAATGGCGATAAATATTTTTGCATTGTTAGTCATTATAATAAATATGTTGTTCATTGTGTAATCTTGTAATGTGTGTTCATTATGATTATGTCTGAGAATTTGTTTGTTTGAAAAGAAAGTTAAGTTGATTCACGTTGACAATTGTATTGCCTATGTTTTCTACAGCATTTCTACGCCTTTCTCATTTTTAAATATTTAATACTTTAACATAAATAAATACATAAATCGATCTGTAACTGAACCGTTGTAGGGCAAAGGTCTCTTTTCATACAGAGAAGGATTGAGCATTACTACTTCACCGTTGGCCAGTAGTGTGATATTAACTAATGAACTAAGACAGTACAATATTGAAAAAGAACATTGGCACATGCCAGGTTCGAACTCACACCCACGTGCTTGCAAAGCGATGTAACCAATGTGTAATTTATTTTAAATCTAGATTCTAGATGAACCTTGCATTAGTGATAGCTTAGTGATATAAAAGAAAGACTGAATGAAAAATTTATTTGATTAGAATACAAGTACCTAATTTAATGGTTAGTAATCCTTATTAATTAAGGGTTACTACCTACTAATAACTTCTTTGCCAAACAAGCTGGGGCACTCAGTTATTGAGCATTAGAACAGTTTTAACCTAGTTATTTAGATAAAAGATACGTCAACCCATTTTAAGAACAGAACGCGCAACAGACGAGTGTGAAACTTGGCATAGTACAAGTTTATATGGAGAAAATGTGGAGAAAGCTAAAAAACAAAATACGTTTGAATTTCGACCACTGACTGAACCACTAGACTAAATAAATACTTCACAATAAAAAAATCCATTGTCTTCAAATTCTATGACTAAATGAATTGGACTTTTATACAATTATTTGAAACCCCTTTCTAATTGGCTTCCCCATTGTGAACTTTGACATCTCATGATGGAAATATATTCGATACCCTTTAACCTTCTGGTAAAATGTGATTTTTGTTGAAATTATTATTTATATGTGAAGATTAAACACAGGTGCACAGATAACAAAATTTAATTTAGGTAACGTTTGTTTTGTAACGGAAAAAGAAGAATACTTTCATAGACAGTTTTATCCACCTTATTTATTTATTTGAATGAAACAAATAAACTATTTTTAGTATCAAATTCAGCACAGTTAATTTACTTTTGTACTGGATTGTACTCCCTACTTAAATAAATGTAAAAGTGTTAAGTAGTATGTCATTGTTCTTCTTTCACAGAGCAATTCTTCTTCTTCTACTTATAATGTGGTTGATGAACAACCTGGTGTCAGAGTTTAAACTGCCCGTAGGTCTCTGCTTTACACACCATTGAAAAATTCCTAAGGTGTGGTTATTTCATCACGATGTTTTCCCTCACTATTCCTATATCCTACACTATTAATTTATAATACACACATAAATCTTGAAAAGTCAGAGGTGCGCGCCATGGGAACGGACTCGAAACCTTTGACTTGTCAGTCGACGGTCATACCACTAAGGTATCACTGGTAACAAAGCTACACAGAGCATTAGATGAATGGATGGACATGAATATTTAATTAAAGATAGCTTTTAAGTCGGAAAACTGATAAAACTGCCCAACAAACATTTTAGCGTTAGGACAGAATGTAGTGGACCTGTATATCGGTTATGCCTAAAATCCTATCAACTTCAAAACTTATAAAATGACAGCTATCGCTTAAGTTACTAAACCTAACATTTGGAATCCTTGCCAGTTTATTAAGAAAAACAAATCCAAACACCAAAACGACTTCAAATATATCACCAAACAACTCTATTTACTGTCTTTCACAACTTGACATACATCCATTGATCTTCATAATCACGTGATCAAGCTAAGAAATAGCTACAATAACAGAATTATGCCGAATAAGAGGCCACGAATGCGATAGATGCCAGTGCATTGATATTCAACGTTGATATATCGTCTCTTGGACAATAGCTCCCCTAGTAAGTCGCATATTTCTGCCTCCCCTCCCCCCTTTGTAGGGCTGTCGCGGATTTCAAATGTTATTAATAATGTTCTTAATAGTGATTTAAATGTTGTAAGTCGTGAGGTGACAATATTTTAAATGACAATCGTAAACAGAAATGTAGTAGTTAACTGTGTTCTGTTTCTATTATTTAACACATTTCATGCAAATAATTATTTTGATTTGATTTGATTTGATTTGAACACCAATGCCAGGAATTCCGTTGTCTACAGGCAAATTAGTTTAGTTTTCTCTTCTGTTGTGAATGTTTTGTTGTTGCTTTAGTGTTATCAATCATAAAAAAATACAGTTGAATTTGGACCAATAGAGGCGACATCGAGTACTTTTTTTTATGTATGCGATAATTTAAAATAGAGTAAATAAAACAGTGTATATACAATATCAATTTACTGTAATAAGAAACAATTAGTTTGCGAGAAAATGAAAAGAATTGGCCACGAATTTGTCAATTTGGAATTTTAGCCTTTTTATTTAGAAATTTTACAAATTACACATTACATACTGTTTTCTGTCTGATTCGCGGTTTTTTTTCTTTTAATTGACTCTACTAACATTTTAATAATGCGAAATAAATGAAAAATATTAAAATAATTAATTGTACTACCAACCCTAGTCTGCAACGCCCTCGTTACCGCGGTGACACGCCGCCGGTCACCCTTTACTCATAGTGATGTGCACCTCTGACCAACACATCGATATATGAATTATTTATTTTATTTTATTGGACGATGGGGCATTTGATAAAATGCTCCGGTGAGTTTTGATTTCATTAGTATCGCATAACGTCTAATATTTGATTTATATTTATTTAGTTTCGAGAAATGAGACACAAAGAAATCAATTGTTACGCCAGCGTCCTTGTGATAGATAAAATGTGAATTTCCAACAATATCACATTTATTTATTACAGTTTTTTTTAAATAATATAAAACTAGCTGATATTGTAATTTATAAATAAGATTACGTAAACAACGGCGCTACACAAAAAAAAAAAACAAATCTGACACTCATAATTTAAATTATAATTTACTGGCATCCATCGTCCCGCAATATAATTACATTTGAAGCCTAATGTTTCAATCCGGGACACAAAATACCTATGTTCCAAGTTTAACTTAACATTCAGTTGTGGAAAAAACAAATACCTAAAGTTTTACATTCAAAACATTAATACATTACAAAAGAAAAAAAAACCAACTGTAAACTATTACTGAGTATTTGCGATCAAATTAACTACTTACAAATTCCCTATTATCCCTCATAACCAAACCAGTAATTACAGAAAACATAACATTTCGCATTCAGAAACGCGGACACTTTGTCCCTATAATTGGCAATAATTATTCAATCAAGTAGTGACAACAGTACTTTGGCTTTTAATATTTTGTGTGAAACAAGCGAGTGGGTAAAAAACTTTGTAAAAGTCGTATTTTTTAAATTACAGTGGTTATACGATTTTGTTTGTTGCATAGACAATTTGTCTGTCATGATCATGTCAAGCTTATGAGTATATTATACTAATTTACAATCACACGAACTGCAAGTGCAAACTGGGGTAGGCCGGAAAGAAGATTAATTATGTCTAATTATCACTTCCCTACTCGACTAATTGACTTTGTCTGCGCTGATTTCGGATTTTTTTACTCCTATTTTACACGCTCAGGAATGGAATTTTTAAAATTCCTTTCCTAGTATACCTCTAGGGTACTCAAGAAATAGTCTGTCACCTGATCAGTAAATAGACCCAAGATAGCGGTGCGTTTCACGAGAGGATTCGGCGGCGTAGGTGGCCAGGCCATGGACAATGAAGGCACTCGTCCATACTATTGACTAGACAAAACAAGACTTGGCAGAAGCGAGGAGAATACGCTAGTGAATCCCGCCAAGATATCCGTTGAGAAACACAAATTTTAGTTTTTTAATTTTATGTTGGATTACGCTATGCGGTAGGAAAATTTTTTACTCCCGTCAGGTATTAGTCTAATTGTGTTTTTTCTTTAATAAAAGTAGCTCTACACAAAGATTTTCTCCTAAGTCATAGATGCAGTTGCAGACAAATAAATTCATAATGCCAATACTTACAAATATCTGTCAATCACACAAATATTCGTGCAAGGGAATCAATCCCGCAATACCAAGAGTAGAACGCGAATTGCTCAAGCTCTACGCCATCACTGTGTCATCTTGATAATGCGAAGTAATTGATTTATTTTTAGAATACACGCATTAGCATAATTAGTTGACGAATAATCACGTTTATGCGAAAATAAAATCACTATATCAATCTTGTTGATTGAAATACCAAAACCAGCAAAACATTATTCAGCAAAAAAGTAGAGAAATTAAAATCTATGAATAATTAATTTAGCGTGTCCCATCACTAAATAGCTAGTGTTGCGATGAGTCACCAAAGGCGAGTGCGGTTACCGCGCATGTGTTGTACAACTTTTTTTATTTGAGTATACCGTATGATTGAGGTAGGAATAATTTACTTGTATTAACCGGGTATTAGTAAGGCAAAGGTATTTTTAATTTGTAATTAATTCTTGGGTAGATATAGGGTTCAATTTCTTGATAAAAAGGTAAAAGAAAGGTTGAGGGGAAAGGTGAATCGAGACATCTAAGAGGTATATTGAAAAACCTGCAAAGTACCTAATACTTTTTCTTCATTGTATGGTTGATGAACAACTGGTGTCAGAGTTTAAACCGCTCGTAGGCCTTCGATATGGCTTTACACACCGTCAAAAAATCATTTGAGTGTGCTGGTTTCCTCACGATGTTTTTCTTCATCTTATATATATCTTATACATAATTATACATCTGTATAAATCAGAAAAGTTAGGTGCGTGCCTGGGTTTCGAATCTATGACCTTTGACTTAGCAGTCCAACGGTCCAAATCCTATTTTTCTGAAAGTAAAATTCTGATATTATCTTTGGCATTTATCGATACCTATCTTATTATTGATCTGTGAAGGCTAGTTATTAGCAACCTAAATCAAATAAGTTTCTAAATTTAATGTTATTAGTCTGTAAGCCATCTATAAAATAAATAAACTAAAGTTCTAAATTTTTGTAGATAGAAAAAATCGACTAAGAGCGGGAATTCAACCCGCGATCTACTAGATAAAGCCCCAAGTCACACCGCCACTAAGCTATTTGTAATTAACCGTAACTCAGTTAGCAACTAACCTATAACAAGAAGTTATTAACTTTTTTCGCCAGAGACAGAGAAAAACAATCACCTTACTTAGACATGTCTCTTACCATTATTACCAATCTAAATGCCAACATTTGGCAATGTTTACCGTTTAATTAAACTCCAATGTCCACCGTGACAAGACAAATGTCTCCAATTGAAATACCTTTTGCCAGAGAGCTGTCACAGATACATTCTTACTTATGTTGTGACGATTTTAGAGGAGGTAATACATAGAGCATTCAAGAAAATATAGAGTGATAACGTCAACCACATTGCCTTGTGCGGAGTGTATGCAGGTCTCACCATAGAAATGTTAAAATGTAATTTTTTTAAATTATGTTTTCTAGACGTTTTTCAAAATTTAACTCAGCAGTTAGCCATGATATAAGCTAAAATGTAACTTTTTCGCTCTTGTAGCCTAGTTGAACCGCAGTCGTTCGAGGTATGACCGCAAACGGAGCTCGTGTCGCGGCCGCGTTATTCATACCCGTGCTCATATCACAGTTCATACTTCTATAGGGTTGCTCTATATTTTCTTATATACTCTAAGAGGTAATACCATCTTCTAGCAAAAAAAAATCTTTTTTTTTTTCTAATTGCCTTCTCCAAATATTTGTGTGAAGTACAGTATTGGTCTTCTTCTTCATATGGTTATGGTATGGTATGGTTGATAAACAACCTGGTGTCAGAGTTTAAACCGCCCGTAGGCCTCTGACATGGCTTTACACACCATTGAAAAATATCTCAGGTGTGCTGGTTTCATCACTATGTTTTTCTTCACCGTTTTATGATAATGAATTTATAATACGCTCATAACTTACGAAAAGGCACAGGTGGCGCCTTGGGAACGAACTCGAGACCTCAGACTTATCAGTCGACGGTCATACCACTAGGCTATCAGTGCTATGTACTGGTTCCGGTCTATTTCAGATATTAGGGCTCTAAGTTTTATATTATTGTAAGTCTTCTTCTTAATGGTGTGGTTAATCAACAACCTGGTGAGTGACAGAGTTTTAAACCACCCGTAGGCCTCTGACATGGCTTAGCTTGGCTTGGCTTACGTGTGTTGGTTTCCTCACGTTGTTTTCCCTCACCATTTCAGCAAGTGATAATTAATTTCTTATATTTCTCTTCTGTCTTCTCTACATTCCTATATGAGAAGAGCACTTTGCCCTGCAGTGGGACAGTTACAGACAGGTTTATTATGGTTCATTTTAAATAGCCGCTAAAAGTAAATAAAAAAAATTACTGTAGGTAACTTACCTTATTATAGATCCAATAATTCTTATACATGTATTTGCTAAAAAAAAATTGTTCCAGCGCCCCATGCTTTTTAATCAAAACCACAACTTACTATAACTTTATCGAAACCAACAATCGCCAAAGTATAAAAAATGGTTTCCCGGATAAAACAAAGAAACACATCCGAGAAATCCCGTGTTACATCCGGGAAATATTTGGTAGTGAACAACGATAAGATACGTTTATTTATTTCTTTGTATTCTCAAAACGTTACTCCATTATTTTTATTGAGATAATCCGAATGATTCATATAGTTTAACTCTGTGATTTATTGTAGTTTGTGATTGGAATTTTTCTTTTTTATCAATATGGCGGTGGTGATGTTTAGATTTGTAAGTTTTTCTTTAGGATTATAATGGAACGTAATCTATACTATGTATATATAATAGGCAATCTGGTTGCTTTAACAATGTGCTTTTACAAGAAAATTTAATTGAACGTGGACGCAGTTGCAGGAGACAGCTAGTATATAATAAAAATATAGACAAATATACAGATATACCTAGCAAAAGACAAACAATAACTTGCGTTTTCCGTCCTGTAAAAGAATGACGTTAATTTTACAGGATGTAGTCCAAGAAGGTTAACTTGTTTGAAAAGTTTTCTTATTGGAATGAGATAAATGTTTAATAATCTTATAAAAACTATAAATATTAGGTATACCAACATTTAAGACATCTAAAAAGTATAAGCCTTAATAAAATCATTATTTCAATTACAAAGAGTCCACACAGCTTACTAATAAATAAATAGAATGTATTTTTAGAAACTTTATAATTGTATTTTTGGATGTCTGTTTTTCAATCATCATATTAGCTGAATGGATTTAAATAAAACTTAACACGTAAGTATTTAATTTCCCGGATTATAATAATACGTTACTTTTTATAATAAAAAAGACAAAGACAGCCGTCAGCCAATGCTTTATACATTGCTTGTAAGACATCCTCTATTCTTATAACGTCACCTACATGACAAGTAACGGAATATAAACCGATTGAAATAATCTAATACAATGTTGTTGGACAAAGGATTGAGCTCCATCAAGTTATGACCGAGATTTAACAGTCAGTGGGGTGCAGTTAACAGAAATTCAATTATAAGTTCGTTTCTTGTTGGTCAAAGAGGCAGGTAGACAGCGTACAGAGGTTTGTCGTAGGCATAAACAAAGTCTACCTGAATACTTAACTGTTAACATTTTGCATGCAACTGTGTGTATACACATGTTTACGTAAATAAAATATCTTTATCTTTATCAATCAAAGGCCAGGTGCATTGTCCAGCGAGTTTTGAGACATGATCATCTTGAATTTTCATAGCTTTTATGAACCCAATTCTAAGCCTGAACTTATTTTCCAAGTCTTTCTGAATAATTTGATGATGACATCATCATTCAAGTTTCTTAACATCATGTAAATAAAATAAGTCATAAAAATAAAGAATTGCTAACATATATTTATGCTTAGAAAACATACAAATATTTCTAATAAGCTTGAGACTTATTAGAAGTATTTACTTAATAGAACTTATTGCCTTGTTATCATACGTTTAATACCTAGTCGAGAATTCCAAATTTTTTTAGAAAGAATAAATTGTTTACGAGCAAGACTTTTTTCGCTTTGCATGTTGTTTATTAAATACTTACCTATACTTAGTCGTAGGTCTGTATCCTGAGTGCTCTAGACAAAGAAGAGAAAGTAGGTAAAGAAGAAAAAGATCAATATTTTGTCTTGTCTATGCGTTTGATATTCAATTAATCTATGTTGATAAAACTTTACAGCATATATCGCCCAGTTGACTCATAACTCGAGTTACGAGAACGCTTCCAGTTAACTAGTGATATGGTCGTCTTCAAGGAACGCTCAAGTTATAGGAATAAGCGATTTAAATTAAAAAGTTATAATAAAAATATAGAAAGCTAGATATCAGTGTGGTTTATGGTATGGTTTATACTATTATGGTATGATTAACTTGGATATAGATATCTGATCCACGCAGGGTGAATGCCATACGCAATGATGATGGTATGATTGGACTAGCAAGTCAAAAAACTTAGGTTTAAACCTTACTACCATTGCATTTAAACCTGACCACAATCACTGACTTTTCAAAGTGATTTGAATAATATGGTAGCGGTAACCACTTGTTTGCCACCATTTTGATACAGAAAAAAAACAACACCTAAAAGATTTTGATGATAACGGCCTATGGGCGGTAAACACTCTATAAGTTTCTCTTTGACCTCCTCCTCCCCCTAACCTCGGCACCTCATAACGGCGAATATACAATCTATAATCTTTTTTTTTATTGTTTTTTGTTGTTTTTTATTACATTGTCCTACTGCTGAGCAAAGACCTCCCCCATATCCTTCCAAGCACTTTTTTGCTACGCTACCCCGGACCAACCCTTGTGATAGGCGTCCAAATCATCCCGTTACCTTTTTCTGGGCCAACCTCCGGGCGTCTCCGTCCATCCTCAGGCACCCATAGTGTGGCAATTTCAAACAATAATCTATAATCTAAATCGCTTTATTTTTTTCACTTGCAACACCAACGAATACTCAACTTAATTGCTCTTAGCCATGTTTCCAGGATTGATTCATATGAAACTGATCGTTACTGTGCATTTGTGCAATGTGTAATCCTACGTCACGTGTTGTTCTTTATAATTATTTACTGGTGGTGGAATGTGTTGTTATTATTGGCTAATGTTGAAAATATTTATTCACCTTCCGGTTTAAAAAAATCAAAAGCAGTCAAGATTGACGTCATTTCAGTCCAAACTCTTGGATACTGGATTCATTATACCTGCCTATTGATATTTAATGCATGTTACAGACATGAATTAAGTATCTTAGAAAAACCCCGTTAATGGCCCTATCTCTTTTTCAATTTCTTACAATTTTTCTTGAATCATCATCTTTTTTTTTTCTTACATAATACTAGTTTCCTTTATTTTATACAGGGTGGGCGGAGAATAGAGGTTCAAAAATTTTTTTTAGATGCCCCTCTCCAATAGCTATTCGAATAACCCCCATGTATGTTCAGCGATTATTTATAGTTTAAGAGCTAGATTTTTTTAACCAATTTTTGGGAAAGTGTCACCTGACTTTAGATTTTATTTTTTTTCTTCTTCTGCATTGTAATTCTTGATAATATTTTTTATTATATTAAGTCCTTATAGTATGTTCTATGAATCATAAAAAATCTGTCTGTCTAATCATCTCATAAGATGCCTAAAACTTTGCTCAAAATGAAAAAAAGTGCAAAATAAAATTTGTTCCAGATTTTCATTTAATCAAAAAAAAATCAAAAAATGGTGGCAATGACCCCAAAGTAGTTTTAAAAACTCCCTCGGACTTTCAGCATTTCAAAACAATAAAAATATTTCCTACTTTTCGGGACATTATTTTGTGCAATCATAGTTCAAAGATGGTAAAGAGAAAAAATCTCGATTAATTTTTTCATTTACTTAATAGTTCAAAAGGTTGTTTTAATACATTTTTATCATGAAAAGTTTATTGAGTTGTGATAGTTTAGTGGTAGTAATCGTTGACTGGCAAGTCAAAGGTCTCAGGTTCAAACCCAAGGCGCGCACCTCTGACTTTTCATAAGTTATGTGCTATAAATTAATTATCACTTACTCCGTGCCTCGGAAAGCACGTAAAGCCATTGGCCCTGAGCCTGATCTCTTTCCGGTCTCGTGTCAGATTCCGATTGATTTGGCGCAAATTAAAAAAAAACAAAGCCAATTTTCCTTTTGAAAGTGATAAAAGGTTGTTTCAATACATTATTTTCGTGATAATAATATCCTCCGGACCGATTTTGGTCACAGCGGCCAATCTCAACGGAGATTAGCCAAGAGATATTATAGTGCACAAGTGTGTGCGCAAACACAAGGGTACTTTCTGTTTCCCTACTCTCATACACCGATGGGACGGCAATCTGACACGAGACCGGAAAGAGATCAGGCTCAGGGCCAATGGCTTTACGTGCTTTCCGAGGCACGGAGTAAGTGATAATTAATTTATAGCACATAACTTATGAAAAGTCAGAGGTGCGCGCCTTGGGTTTGAACCTGAGACCTTTGACTTGCCAGTCAACGATTACTACCACTAAACTATCACAACTCAATAAACTTTTCATGATAAAAATGTATTAAAACAACCTTTTGAACTATTAAGTAAATGAAAAAATTAATCGAGATTTTTTCTCTTTACCATCTTTGAACTATGATTGCACAAAATAATGTCCCGAAAAGTAGGAAATATTTTTATTGTTTTGAAATGCTGAAAGTCCGAGGGAGTTTTTAAAACTACTTTGGGGTCATTGCCACCATTTTTTGATTTTTTTTTGATTAAATGAAAATCTGGAACAAATTTTATTTTGCACTTTTTTTCATTTTGAGCAAAGTTTTAGGCATCTTATGAGATGATTAGACAGACAGATTTTTTATGATTCATAGAACATACTATAAGGACTTAATATAACAAAAAATATTATCAAGAATTACAATGCAGAAGAAGAAAAAAAATAAAATCTAAAGTCAGGTGACACTTTCCCAAAAATTGGTTAAAAAAATCTAGCTCTTAAACTATAAATAATCGCTAAACATACATGGGGGTTATTTGAATAGCTATTGGAGAGGGGCATCTAAAAAAAATTTTTGAACCTCTATTCTCCGCCCACCCTGTATATATGTCGTAGGATAATTTGATACTTCGAATCTTCGCGGAAATCCTAGGGGTTTTGCGAAAACGCGGATAATTAGACATAGGCGAAAAATTATCAAATCTTACTGGACAAAGTCAGGATTTTTGCGAAAATACTCGTTATTATAGCAATATTGCGAAACGAAACGCTGGCTGTTATGAAATAAGAACGCTGATTGGTCGGTCAGCGCGTTCAATAAGAGATCGTCTCTGATTGGTTGACGTCTTAAATGTCAATCATCAAAACAACATACATACTAAAATTTTCAATAAAAAGTTTATAAAAATCAATTTAGTGATTTTCCTTTCTCACCTATTCTAAACCTTCATAACTCTATGATACAATACTTGAAGTTAATCATCGGCAAACTAGGAACCAATTAGAAGTCAGCCAGCAAAATTGTAGCCAATCAGTGTTGAGCACATCAAATCTTACTATAGTAACGAGTATTTTCGCAAAAATCCTGACTTTGTCCAGTAAGATTTGATAATTTTTCGCCTATGTCTAATTATCCGCGTTTTCGCAAAACCCCTAGGATTTCCGCGAAGATTCGAAGTATCAAATTATCCTACGACATATACACAATTATTGTTAACCTATAAGCTACTATATCTAATATATTTCAAGCATTTATTATTATAATCATTAATATATAAGTATTAATCATCATCATTAATTTAAGCGTCATGCTCTTGTTAATACAATTCTTCTAGCTCTCTCTGCTAAGAAACAATTTCTTGATTTCCTTGTAAGTCGCAACTTTAAGTTTTTCTTTCATCTGTCCTTATCTATATAACCTGATTTATAATTAGACTAGTTAAATTTCAGGAGGTAATCAAGTCTATGAAACTGATCAACTTTTACCAAAGAATATAGATTGTAATCTTAAATCAAAAATTAAACTTCTGATGAGAATGAGAAGATAAATTTTCGTTTTCAGATTTAGACCTTGTTTCTTGGGGAAATTTGATCAATTTTATGGACTTTCTGACATCTTAAAATTTTGCAGGTCTTTAAAGCAACAGGGTGTATACTTAACTACATACTGCTACTTATAATAAAGTAAGAAGTGTATCAAAATTAAAAATCAAAATATCTTTATTTGTAGAGCATAGATGAGGTACAGATAGTATTCTTAAAATAAAATGAACCAAAAAAATATAGTGTATATAGAAAATGTACCTAATATTAATTGTCAATTAAAAGTTTGCACAACCTTCGTGACTCAATCTCAGAACGACAAATTGACGATCCCGACCAACTCCCGACCAACCTGAGCAACTTGTCCATTTGCTCACCCAAACAATAGAAGAAATGGATCTTTACGGGCCACTCACCAAATACAGTAAAAAACAAAAAATAATAATGCAGCCCACATTTTCTCTTCCAATTCAAACATAGAATTGCAATAGAATAGAAACCGAATTCTTCTCTTCAACAAATTATAAAACCGTAAAATGAAATAAGTACCACCCTATTTCACTTGTCAACTATTTTTACACTTGCCACTAATGTGCAAGTGTCAATCTGACATCTTTTGTCAAAATGTTTTGGAGCGAAAAAATCGTTTATTGCTGAACTATTTTTATATTAGCTTGTACTGTGTTAGCTTCAAAGCGCTTTTTTGCTGCATTCAAATTTGTTTGAACTAATAACTAAACAATTCTCGTTTTCGTAAATTTTTCCAAGGTTTTTAAAGTAAATCATATGTAATAAAACCAAAATTTTACATATACAAGGGCTATGCAGTTATAAAAAAAATACGCTATATAAATACTAGTTAAATAATATTTTCATGCAAATATTTCTATACCATTTTAGCAAAAAGCGCTAAAACCGCTGCATATCGCAACAATTTGTGATTTCGGCGCATGAGTGGTTTCTGGTGACAAGTGATTGTTCGAGAGGGATTACTGTTCTTTCCACAACTGTATTTCGGATTAATATTCGTTCACGAAACGTCGGAACATCTGTTCTATTAGCTGTTACTTTGATATGTACCAGTTTAATAGATTTGATGAGGGGTAGGTATATTAGTTAGTATTAAAAAAATAATGTATCTATCACATAATTAAAAGAAAAAAACGGTTGTTATTGAGTTGAGAGTTTTGAGAAGATTACATAAACAGTTTGAAATATCTACATGTTGGAATTTCTCAATAGTTTAGAACTTAGTATAAAATTAAATCAAAATATTTTTATTCATATAGACCATTACACACTTATGAATAGTCATAATTCTAATATTATTTGTTATAAGAGTGAGTCTAGTTGCTAGTTCCAAGGGCAGCCTATCATTCATGGAGAAGAATCTGGCAACTCTTAGCATCAAACTATTATATTATGTATTGTTTTTGTTAATGTCCCATTCGCAAACGGTCCCATTCGCAAAACTTTTTCGCAGAATATCTTATACGCAAAACGTCCCATTCAAAACTCATGCATCTCGTGCATTTACTATTGCAGATAACTCCTCTATAAATACATTTTAAAGTATTTATTACACTTCACATGAAAACTTGAAATTCCCCTAAGAAAATCGGCTATTAGTTTTACCCAACCGATAAAGGATGTATCCTGAAAAAATATTATCCTTCTAAACCCTTATCCAAGAACAAAGATCACGTTTTGTTTACACTATCAACAGAACTTGAACTGATAATATTGTGTTTATCCTATTCTACACGAGCTAATTGCGTTTGTTTGGGACACAATGGGTTAGTTCGTAAATTGGTACCTACTATAATTTGCAGCTTTATATTATACACATTGTAGTGTTGAAATAGAATAATAAAATTAGAATTAGGGTTATTAGGTAGTTTTGAAATAATAGTGTGAATTTTTCGGAACTCAGTTTTTTTTAACATATCTCACTACTGTGATTTTCTACTGTATTGTGTCTCCAACCAGGATACAGGAGAAAATATAGAAAATATTGTGACTAAAAATAGTAACGAAACAACTTTTAAACGGATAAACTCGCGTATATTGTATTTTTCCAAAACACCTGACGTTTCGAGATCTTTGCAGATCTCGTGTTTAAAAGTTATTTCATTATGTTAAATGTTCGCAAAAGTTTGAGACTATATTATAAAAATAGTAAATAAGATTATTTTGTGATAAAAATTATTAAACAAAGCAAAACACCACAAATTACGAATAAGAACCGACAACTTGCTACAAATTAACATGACATAAACAACACATAATAACACACTCATTACTTATCTCATAAAACAATAAAAACACGATAAAATCAAACAATTAAACAAATTACAACAAACAATCATCACAAATAAGAGACAATTTAAAATTCATCATCAACCTCTTTACACAAATATATTTTTAATTCCATAATTGCACCTCTGGATACTAATTCACTTTATAGGACCCCTGAATTAATTTTAATCACGTGACAAATGTCATTGTGACAGATGCTTCGGTAATAGTATCTGTGCTCGATTGTACTTTGGGGTGAATCATTTTTGTTCTGATATCAATTGTATTTTGTTAATGGATTTTAGGTTCCTAGGCTCTGACATGGTTTTACTTACCGATAAAAAATCTCTCAACAGTGCTGTTTTTTTTAATACGCATATGAATCTAAAAAATTCGGAGTGCTTTCAAACCTACGACCTTCGACGTGGCAGTCCAACGATAATATCACTATGCTATCTTAAACTTCTTCTTAAATTA
The DNA here is from genome assembly GCA_936450705.2 of Protodeltote pygarga. NCBI lineage: Eukaryota > Metazoa > Arthropoda > Insecta > Lepidoptera > Noctuidae > Protodeltote > Protodeltote pygarga. The sequence continues at coordinate 9,925,159 of OW388268.2, read as the reverse complement.
TGGAGTATTTTATGATGCTTCCCTTTTCTGCGATTTGGCGGCTTCTGGTTATTACTGTATTCTGAGGTAAAGCAGTGGCTTCATCAAAACAATAGCGAACATAATATACCGGTATTACAAACAAAGGTAATTAAATGAAGACTAACATCGCGGATATGATATCGCGTGACGTATGCAGTACAGTGATGCACAAATGTTAATATAATTAGCCGGTACTGTCGCGTACAAAAGTAATGGTTAGGGGATGATATGTGAAATTAAATATCATATTGCTGATTGGGTTTTAGAGGCCAACATTTTGTTATTAATTTAAATATTACAAGTTGATAAATAATTATAATTAACACAAAAAAGGTTTGAATTTTTTAAACTTCAATTTAATGTTTTCGGACTAAAATTTTTTTTTCTTTGGTTTGTCAGTAGAACAAACAATTAACAATTATTTGGTTATGTAAGTATTAGGTATCTACCTATATTATACTATACATACCTATATTAATATATGTTTACGTGAAGCGAAAACTATGGATCCCTTTTTAAGAATATTGCGCGCACAGAGGAGAGTAAAACTTGGCATAGTAAAAGTTTTTATGTGAAAGAAGGGCAGAAAGCTAAAATTTATAAAAAAAAGGTCAAATTTCGAAAATAAAACTGTATAAATAATACTTTGATATTTAAAAAAAAATCATTCCATCGATTCCATCTATTACATTCCATCCTCCTGGATGATGTAACGAGAAAATTATGTAGGTATGTATGTAGGTACGTAAGAGTCGTGATAGCCTAATGGTATGACTGTTTGACTGGCAAGTCGGAGGTCTCGGGTTCGAACCCAAGGCACGCACCTCTGACTTTTCGTAAGTTATGTGCGTTTTATAAATTAATTATCTCTTACTCTCCGTGCCTCGGATAGCACGTTAAGCTGTTAGCCCCGGCTGTCAATTGTAGATCTTTGACAGTAGTTACGGGTAGTCAGAAGCCCGAAAGTCTGACAACCAGTCTTACCAAGGGGTATCGTGTAACCCAGTATCTGGGTTGTGGAGGTCTGATATGCAGTCGCTCCATGTAAAACACTGGTATTCAGCTGCATCCGGTAAGATTGGAAGCCGACCCCAATATAGTTGAGAATAGGCTAGGCAGATGATGATGATGCTTAATAATATATCCGCTAAGTAATAATTTAATTCCTGCCTCCATGATCTATTAAACCATCCACATAATACATTTATCTACATATTAGATATTCAAAGAGACATGTGGACATCAATATTACATGCTAACGTGTACGACGCGGACGTAGGCATGTATCAGAGGGTATTGAGAATGGTATGGAGCAATTAATCCTAGATTCGTGCCCCGGGGCGATTTAGACAGACGTGTCCTCTCGCCTAGCCGATTGTGTGTTACAATAGAAATGACCAGATATGCAGGGGTTAATTTTGGATAATAGTTTAGGTTTAAACTTATTGGGATTCTAGCTGCGTTAGAGGTAGAAATTTTGTAGGGCCAAATAAAAATTTCGGAATTATGTGGTGCGTAAAAATAAATTTAAGAAAAAAAAAATCATTTAAGCAATATTAAGGTCACAACAAACAAGAAAGAATATGCAATAATACAAAATATTAATAAAAAATATAAAACGTAAAACTATAGGTAATAAATAATTACTAAAAAATTTTTTTGTGAATTTTTTTACATGTAGCACATGATAGTTTAGTAAATATAATTATTTAATAAGGAAATTTGAAAAAACAACTGATACGGATGGGATTCGAACCGTGTCGATACGGTACGTCGAAGATCGTGGGTTCGAATCCCATCCGTACAGTTGTTTTTTCAAACTTTTTTTAAATTTTCGTAAGGATTGGGAATTCGTAAGGAAACCCTTCCTCACCAAGGGCTGGTTGGCTATGTCCGACTTGCACAGACTAAATACTACACAAAAATAAAAATAAATAATGCTTATCACCTAAAAATCTTATAGAATTTTAAGACGATACAATAAAATCTTTTATCTAATTCTATACAAAAGAAGCAATCTAATCAAAAGACGTATAATACAAGCTTAACCTTTGTTACATCGCGCGATAAGATAAAGTTAAGTAAATAAATAATAAGTTTTACATGTTTAAATACAACGTTGTAAAAAAAAACGGTATGTAAATAATCGTTTATTTGAATAGAAAGAAAAAATAACGTTATGCACTAAATATTAAGCATAAAGCACTAATTTGTATCTGAATTCACAAAGCAGTCATTTGAGCACAATCGTATAAAAGCACTTAAAGTAATTAGATTGTGGAGAGGTTAGGACTGTGTCATCCTAAACTCGAAGTTATACAGGCTGTTTTTATTATGTTATCTATTTTTTTTCATTTTGCAATTTCTATCTAACTTATAGGTCTACAGTATAATTTTTTACCCGACTTCAAAAAGAAGGAAGCTATCAATCTGGATGATTATATTTTTATCTTTTCGAATTTTAAATACATATTTGAAATCAACTAACACTTGCTTAAAACTGTGAAAGAAAATATCGTCAGAGAACCGGAAATCCGTTTATTTTATAAACCGGTAAATATTTTATGGCTTTTCTTAGTGTGGGATGGAGTTAAAAATTAATAACATGGATATAAAAACCAATTGAAACCACCAATCACCACCAGTCACTATCAAGAGAAGCTCCGACACAGCAAGATAGATAGCGCGAATTCGCGACGAACCACACAAAAGATGTCGTAAAAATGAGATAGATTATATTATTATTAGATAGACAGATAAATTATACTAGATAATATATTAGATTTAATATTAGATAGATAGAAAAACTAAACTAGATAAGATATTAGATAGATAAACTAGATTAGATATTAAATAAGACAAAACGATCAATGGTTAACATTAGACAGAAAAGTATAGAAATCATTTAGAAGGCTTTTTCCCAGCCGTTGGACTGTTCAAGTAAATTGTAACTAAAATATAAAACCGAAACAAAAACAACGAAACGCAAACATTGTTCTTAATATTACATTTCTGAAATACAACACGAATAACGTACGTTCAGAAAACATGCAAGCCAGAATAGACAGTTTATGTTTTCTAAAACTTTACATCCGTTTAATTAAATGCCACTCTTCCCTTTTCTATTTATTTTCTGTTTGCGTATTAAATAAATTATACGAAACAAAGGCTTGTTTTAACATGTTGGGAACTAATTTTGTACTGTATACGTATTTTAGTAGTTTGCTAATTAAGTTAAAGTATATAATAAATGTTTGGGTGTCAGATTTTTTAAGTTACAATGATTATGTTGTTTGTTTTTGTCATGGATTGTTATTGTTTTTGTTTTTGGCTATTTTTGACACCCGACACAAAAAGAGAGGTGTTATAACTTTGACCTGTCTATGAACATGATTGGCTGACTGTTTTTGTATGTATATCTGTATGTCTCTTAATGTAGTATGATCCGTAAACTAAGTTATAAAATACAGAATTAAAATTTTCTTCTAAACCACTTGTAAAACTAATGATAAACAATTTTATCTAGATGGCAAATCTTATGTGTCTTCAGCTTCAGCGCATCAATGATTCATTATCTAGCTACTACACAGGTATCAAAGAAAATACTAAGAAAATTTTTAATTTTTCCCAGTCCATAATAATAACACCCTGTATAATAAGTGAGCCACCACACCATCCCCCGGGAGGTATTACCGTCCACGGCACTGATCCGCCATTTTTTGCCGTAAATCTAATTTATTTGTATTAGTTAATGACTTACGCGTATAGTCAGCGACGGTATAACTCTTTCGTAAATGGTAGTGAGATAAAATGGTTTTGATACTTGGTAGTTGAGACTGGATGCGGAAGTGTGAGAAACGAGTGTTGTGCAGAAAATTTAAAGAGGCTTGCAATAATGTTTCAAAGGCACAAAAATCCACCATCCATCTATCTACCATTCATCCACCATCTGGCGGTCAGGAGATCTATAATTCTAAAATCAGAGAAAGTAAAAACACTCGACTATTGGCTTTCATCTTTTGTCAAGTACTTCCCTTATAAATCGTAGATTTTAGGGCTACAACCACGTAGTGAATGTATTATTTACATCTCCATCAAATTTAACGAGAAAAATCCTATACAAGACATAAAAAATATACCAATGCTTCTCTTTTTTGAAAGCCGATTAAAATAGATTGTCGTCATTAATAAGTCCAATAATTATATCAGTTTAGGAAATTTAGTAATGTTTTCGTATAAGTAAATTAAGTGTGCATTCTTTTTCAGACTTCCTTATTCTTCATCTCAAACAAAGTATCAAAACTACTTCTTCCTCTCATAAACTCCGGTGCTGGTCGCCGAAGCGTATTGCGGACCAATTATTTTAAGTTTTGTTCCGTGTCCGGGCATTTCGCGGTTTGCCCGGTGTCCATTAAACAAATACTGTGAGCGTTTGCCCGTCACAACGGAATTTTAAAAGCTATTAAACCCCGATTGAAGTTTTATTCGCTCTGAGTTACGATCGGATTGTTTCACGTTAGTGGCGGTCAAGCGTGATCATGCATTTTTTTTCTGAACGTTAACGTTAATGTATTTAATGTTTATAATTTGTGCATTTATGTTTACTGTGACTCTAGTTTAATTTTATTTCTTTTTTAACGATTTAATTGTGAGCCTTTTACTGGTTTTAAAATTATGATAGATATAATTAGCTTCGCAAGGTGGCTGGCACGAACTAGATGAGAATAACCAAAAAATCGTACTCAATGGCATGCAAAACGAGAGACCAATAGTAGTGGACTCCAAGGCAAAGTAATGGACTGCTATGGCTATAGGTTGATGATGATGATAATTAGCTCAATTTCTATTTAATTGAAAAACAGTTATTGCAGTCAAGAATGTAACAACTTCAATGTCACACAGAAAACTGTTATAACAATAAAACGTAGGTACCACTTTATTAAAACCAAAAATTCTTCATTTGATACTTGGCAAATCAAGCATTTCTCAAATTCAAAGCGAAAATAAATACTCAAATTGCAACACAATAAAATGGGAAGCCCTCGAGGCGACATGTGGCCTTTTAAGTGGCGGTGACAATACTACAAATAGAGTTACGTTTTATAAGAACAAAAATTGTATTAATATCCCAATCAAATCCACTCAATATCACCCTTAGCAACCGTAAAAAAGTTATTCAAAACAAACTATAAAACGTCAGCAAAAGAATCAAAATCATTTGTGCGGCGTATATTTTTAGGTGTGTTCCTGATAAGTCAATTGAAATAAACCCATATTTAAATATAAAGAGGGTTGGTATCGGTTAAAACGTATGTAATTATTGAATCGTGTAGGGGGTGACTTTAAAACAGACCAAGCGTGTTGAGTTTAATTAATTTTAGCGTATGAGCGATTACGATCGCGTGCGATTCTGAGCGGAAAGTTTTGAGAGGAAAATTAAGAGAATGGTTTTTAAAAATGGATGGCTAAATACTTCTGTTGTCATTATTATTGAAGTTACGACATATATTTTATCAACACTTTAGTTTTTCTTCTTCAAATAAGAGCCAGTAGGAATTAGGAAAACCTGATAATTTACTAATTTCCAGTCTATTTCTAATCATTATCATAAATTTAAGAGCAGCACTTTCGTCGATGCAACTTCTCCCAATTTTCCCTATCAAGGGTTAATTGAATATAATTAATAATAATTTTAGGCCTTTTCAATATAAATTTCCAATCTTTCTAATATAAATATATTTTTTTTCAATAGAAGTAGATAAATAACAAAATTATAGATGAACACTCCAGCAATATAAGAATACAATAAAGTTCATTCAAAATAACAACAATCAGTAACAAATTATCTGTCTGTTTATCAACATGACACCATCGCGCATCAGACTTAACACCACAAAAATAAACACCAAAAAAACATTCTCACGACAAATCCCGAGATCACAATATAAATTTGACAGACAATCAAAACTTTGACACGCACAGACAGAAAAGATATCACAACAAATAATATAAAAAAAATAACTATATCTGTCAGTCGGGAATCAAACCAAATAATGGCACACACCATGTCTAAATGAGTGAATAAAGAGTGTGTAGTAAATTGTATAAAAACAATCGTGGATGCAGCAGTGTTTTACGATGGCTTTGACGAAAATCAGCGTCGAATCAAACGTACGTAAATGGAAGATCTCGGAGTGGGAACAGAGAAAACTATAGAGTCGAATGCTGCATTTTTTTATACAAACATATAAACCCATCAAATGAAATAATTTTATAAGAAACTCGCAAAAACAACTGACTCGAGCGGGACTCGAAACCGCGATCCCTGGCGTCATCAGTTGCGTGAGTCAGTTGTTTTTGCGATAAATAATTTCATTTATTATAATAAGTAAATCTTACTTAAACATGTAAAGAACATACATAAAATAATATAAGTAAATTTATTTTTTATAATTTTAATATAGGTTTACAGCATAACAGGGGTGTAATACGAATTTGCAAACTACGATACTGAAGCCAATTGTCATGAACTTAACTTTTTAACATTATTTCTGAGATTAAAACTATGATAAACTATATCCTCTTAACCGAAAATCGGTCACAGTAGCCTACTTCAATGGAGACTAGCCAACAAGGAAGGCGATGTTACACCTTAACTGTCATTTTTACGTAACTAGAGGCTAGACAATATGAAAAATTCTGCGAGCAGTTTAAATGAAATGTAATGTTTTTATTTAAAGCTACTCCATTCCTCTCTCCACAATCCTTAGTGCATCAATTTTCCGGAGCCCATCACGTCACGTCCGCGTGGCGGCCACGTGTCGCGTCCGTCAGCCCCCGAACGCGTGCCCCTTTGTTCTTGCATGGGGCTGAGATACATGAACGATCGAATATAAAATTATCATCGAGTTGAGTTTTGACCTCGCTGGTAAAGTATTTGTGACGCATTATTCTTTTCGATAATACGATTGCTATTCAAAAGTTTTGTAGTGCTAAAAAAATGTGAATTTGAAACACTTTTCAAAGTCGGTCACCCGTCTTTGAAAAATGTTTCAGGGCTTGCGCGAAAAGTTTTACCAAATAGATTTTCCTTTCCATTTTTGTAGTTAATGGTCGAATCATTTCTCTTATTATAAATTGTCATTGGACGGAATAAAATTGTTCCTGGTTTTTATAAATAGGTAATGAAATTACGCATATTCTGTTGTAGCTAGAAATTATACTAATTTCACATAGAACTGTTTATAGACTGTTCTAGAAATGTAAATATATATTGTTATTTTTAATATATATATTATATACAACAATATTCAATTAATTTCTCAATATAAAGCTTTTTTTGCAGTCAGTGTGTGCGCAATCACCTTAACAAGAAATTGTTGAAAATGTCTGACCATTTTCCATTGTCATAGTAGGTATAGGTAATGAATTAGTATATTTCCATAAAAATAAACCAGCCTTCAACTGTCCCACTGTAAAGCAAAGGCTCCTTTTCATACAGAGAAGGATCGAGCATTGATCACATCGCAAGCTTACTGCATGTTGGCGTTTTCAGACCATTAAGTCCAGGTTTCCTCACGATGTTTTCCTTTACCGTTATTTAGTTGCGTCTTAGATTAACTAAGAAAGTATATGTGAAATTATAAAATCATATTTGTAAATGCCAGGTTCTAACCCATCACCACGTGCTTATAAAGTCCATAACCAATGCGCCATCATTACTTTCATATAAATTTCTATAATTAAAATTAAATTATGATACAAAACTGACCTACCAAATTTGACAAGCTTCTTTCTACAAAATACCATACAAAATACATTTTATATGATTGTCTAAACGGTACAATACATACAAACAGCCTCAGGGAATCAGGGGTAAGTAATTGTAGTTTCCAATGTCAATAGAAACCACCCTCTGTGTTAATTTTTAGGGTATTTATTTAGGTAATTACGCTATTAGTGGATTTCTTTAAGCGTTGATATTGTTGGGGATTCTTTCATTTTATTAATTAAATAAACAATTAATGATATAAACATGAATAAAATAAACAGTTCTTGGTGGAAGTCTGCCAAGGAAAGAAAAATGTAGAAAGATTTGGGGAAGACCTTTGCCCACCTATGAGACAAAAATAAAAATATAAAATATACCTACTATTTTTTTATGGTTTTAGAAATGTTTTAAATGTGAAAGTAAGTTTGTTTGTATGCTACCTTTTTACGCCTAAACCAATGAACCGATCATCCTTAATGTTGATGATCCCATCACACAACCTTTCAACAAAAAAATCTTTAAATTTTTCTTCAATTACCATAATAATATTATACCTACCGGTAACAAAAACATTGTAACGTAATATATTCTAAACATTGTATTGAATTATTTCCGCAAACGTTATCGCAAACCGCTTAAGGCTACGTCCCACATGACCGACTCTCCCGTGAACGATTGAATAATGATTTGAAAAATATATCTACAAATAGAATGTTGTTGAAAAAATGTTGGTGAAATATCGTATGGTTTGAGAATGGGTTCAGTATTCATAATCACTACGTAGTATAAAACAAAGTCGCTTTCTCTGTCCATATATCTCTATGTATGCTTAAATCTTTAAAACTCATCATCTCACTGCCTAGCCTTTTTTCCCAACTATGTTGGGGTCGGTTTCCAATCTTACCGGATGTAGCTGAATACCAGTGTTAGTCTTAAATCTTTAAAACTACGCAACGGATTTTGATGCGGTTTTTTTAATAGATAGAGTGATTGAAGAGGAAGGTTTATATGTATATTGCACCCGTGCGAAGCCGGGGCGGGTCACTAGTTTAATATAATATGGAATTAAGATAATTTCCGAAAAGTCTGTGTTGGTTGCTGTGTCGCGTCATAATTATACATGCAGAATGCAGGGGGCAATGGCATCCGGACATACCGTGCAATTCAATACCGGTTAACCCCAGATTCCGCAAAGCCCTTGCAAATCAACGTAATAAAATTAAGATTTTTGTCAATCGGTTTCACAGAACACGGACCCCTGAAAAATCAAAAACAGTACACCGTTAATGTTTTATTCATTGGGTCCAAATTTATTATTGTTAATTTTTTTTTTGTTTGAAATCGCCCGCGGCGCTCGCGTGGCGACGTGTTTAACAAAATAGCAGAGTTAATGTTTAGAAATTAGCACAGTAAGCTGAGGGTTATTGGACGTGGGAATTAGTGGCTACAGTCTTTTGTTAATTTATTTATTGCTACAAAACAAGAACGTGCTTGGTTTTATGTTTTAGCTCTATTGTGCAAAAAAATAATATGTCAAAAATGAACTTTTAGGTCCGAACTTAAATGTACTTAATAAGTCCAAAAGGTTACCTTTCTTAAAACAGACCACTATAGCAAAATGGTCATCTTAAGGGAACAACCTGGCCAAATGCGATTCGTGTGTTGTCGTCGAGCAAAAAAAGCGTTATTGTATTGGGTTCCCATATTTTCTTCGACGCTTTAATTTCAATACATTATATTTTCAGAATTACTTAGGTACCTTACTGATAGGACTATTAATTTCTTAATTATTTTGCCGACCTTACCAAATTATCACTTTTGGATTAAGTATAAAATTTTGGAATTTCAATATAAATAGTGGCGGTGTAAATACAACAAATATTTTAATACTACCCTCTCATTATATACTTAAATCAAGAGGCATATAACCCTCTAATGATCGGCCGGTCCATCATACCCCTGGACATCAAAACAAACACGGATGCCACGTGACCATTCAAATGATCGACAAATTGCTTTCAGACTTCGAAATATGTCAATTATAATTAATAGGGAGCGCGAATATTGGTATCGTATTGTTGGACCTCAGTACTCACAAGTGGACTTCGACAAAAGATTTTTTGGAGTATGCATTGTAGATTGTAGGGTTGTGGTTGTTATCCGGATTATTTGGTACTTTCGACCGATGTGCAGGGATTTTAATGACGATATTGTTGTTGCGAAAGGTTAGATTATGCTGAAAATATCTTGGCTTTGAATTTTTTTTTAAGAAATTTTAAAGGGTTGAACCAATTTTAAAACTACCGCCATATGAACACGAGGCATAAATCGTGTTCATATGGCGGTAGTTTGCAGAATAACGTCCTAATGAATACATTAGGACGTTATTCTGCAACAGTTAAAGTTGATGTATTAGCGTTGTTGTTAGATATTCATCATCATTTATCATCAACTTCTAGTTCATCTGCTCACCAAAGTTCTTCAACATTAATATAGTTACAATAAATCAAATTAACAATACCTTTAATACTTCAACGCTCATTGTCACCAAACACTCAGCTCTTAAACAGTCAAGACCATGTAGGGTGTCCTCAAAGACAATATTTGTTGAGGACAAGCCCTTCCCTCTTCACGTAAGGACACACGTGTCGAACGTGGGAACGAGTCTCCGAAATACGATAATTTGTGGACAATTTAGTTTTGATGTGTGAATTGTAAATTGAAAATTTTTCTTTTTGGTTGTGGATGAAATTACACCATGCGGATATACGTAAGTATTTGCGGGTTAATGTATAATTAGATACATAACAAAAATATTTTAAAAACCAATATTTTTACTATTGCATTTTATTTAGACCTAAAAATAAGGGTGTAGGCAGAAAGCATTCAGAGAAAATTAAATTTAAGAAAGAGATTTATTTTCTTAACTTAGCAAAAATTTAAGCATCTACTTTATCTGCCATTTACAATATGACTTATCACATTTGATAAGTCATCATACAACTTATTCCCGACGGATGCCCAATGAAAAATGGCACGGTCAACAGTACAGTCGACTGCACATCAGTGCTAACAATTTGAGATTGACAGCACCCTTATTGCGTAGAAGTAAAGGTGCTTTTTGTAGTGCAAGTGTTACCATTGTCATGCGATTGACTGTACCTACTTAGTATTATAGTACTGATTGTGTCATTGGTTTTTCTCCGGCGTAGCTCTTACTAAAATTATTGCTTATTAGCTTTAGATAACCATTATTGCGCATTTGCTTTATCAGTCTATTTGTTAAATAAACTAAGTCTACAATAGCTACACACATACCTTATTAACTCAAGAGCGTCCAATACAAACGGAAGCCCTTGGGCTGTGATGCTGATCCGCAAGATACTGTTCGGTTGACGGGTATGCAAATTTAGTAACAGATTAATAATTCGACAACCCTGGAAGTGGCTTGCTATGTTATCCGATTTAAATCTAGTCAAACTGTTAACTAAAATATGAATAAGCTCTTGAAAAATAAATCATAAAAATAATGTTATTAACAATCAATCAACACCTCAAGAGGCTCTCGTTGGATGGCTGGATCAAGGGCTTGATGCAGAAGGCGGTACTCTTGGACACGACTCGCATACAAGAGGTTCTTCTCTCTGGAACCCTAACCGCCCGCGTCGGTAGCTTGAACCCTGTTCCTAGTAAAAAATAATATACATAATTTTATGTTTTATTAAAATAAAGAAATAATAAATGAACTATATACCTACCTTGTTATGTTTTATAGTGTATTCAGATTCATACCTTCTGTTTGTATTATAAATTTCTAAGAATTTATCATTTGGCCACAGGTTTCAAATATTTTTTTATTCCGCGGAATCTGGGGAAAAAAATATAAAAAATGTCTTATTTAATTCCATATTTGTACCTAATAAAATGCTGTAGTACCTACCCACTCATAAAGTGACGTAATTTTAAAAAAATTAGGACTTTTCATGTACTTGTTACATTTACATCCACGTTGCAATAGAAACTGAAGCCATGCTCAATTTCTGAACGAAGTTATCTGCAATATGACCAGCTTATCCTTGCGCGCTCGTTTCTGAGTTTATACGTCGTTTATACCTACTGAATATTATAATTACCTCTTTGTGTTTTGAATAACAAAAGTGTGTTACAGTTGAAGGGTTAAGTACTTAATTCTTTAGGATATACAGGTTTATTTGTTTGTTTTACTAAACATGTGGACAGCGACGTGCCATGACCCACATGTGAGGGACTTTAATTGTTTTAGAGCCCGTCCAGAAAGCGCGATTTACGCGTGTGTTCACTCGCGCGTAGGCACTCGCGCGTTCTCGAGATACTAGAGCTACATACATCCCGTCCAGATGCTCTCGCGCGTAACCTCATACGATAGTAACAATACGCGCGAGTGGACACGCGCGTAAATCGCCCTTCCTGGACGGGCTCTTAGTCATGATTATCCATCAGTTAAAAACATTAAAAAAAAAATTGTAAAGCTTTTTTTGTAAGTCCAAACTCTGATACAAAATAAAGAAAATAATGATAATAAATATCGAAAAAAAAAACCTAAAAACGGATCTACAGTAATAAATTAATTAAACAATTTGTAAATGCTCTACATAGGTACTGCAAAATACACTCGCAACCGCACTAAAAAGAATATTGCAAATACTCCCGTATCAAGTAAAAAAACACTCATTAGATTTTTTCCCCCGATACAATTCAACCCTTCCACTGCAGCGGTAATTGCGAGCGACAGCAAGTTGTAAAAATTTACAACTTTTCGCTTCCGTATACAAACGTCTGCGTGCATTGTGATGCTGATGTACACGATGTTAAATTCTGACAATATCCGGATGGTTCTCAAAATTTTTGTGAACACCATTTTATGAGATCGTTAAAAGCTGTACATAAAATTGTACAATTTATTTAATAATATTATGTTAACTATGTATATACTATACTTGTACTTAAAATAACCTATACTATACCAGATAATAATAATAGACCAGTCGGTGACTTAGTTATTACAAAATTACAGAAATCTGTCTAGGTTTTTGAAAATTTGTCCTTCTTCCTTAGTCCTTCCTTAATCTTTAGACAGAAATAATTTTTGAATCATCCTATTCTGAATTGCATAGAATATGTACACCTAGGAAGGAGTTGAATATTTAGAAAAAAACAATTTTCACGTGGATACAGGTTCTAATTTTAAAAAACTTAATAACAATGCATAAATTATAGTCTTTTTCGTTAGAAAGTCCATCACAAGCAAGTTACAGAAAATTAGAAAATATTTATTACTTTGCTTGGTACAAATTGTACTATATGATACATCAAAACATTTTCATTATTGTACCAAATATAAAAGAACATCACAGTGTACATTGAGAACCGCACGCCAGAATTAAAACAGTTTAAGCTCACGTTAACGACATCGATAAATGCGACTAATGCGGTTTTTAACGAACCCACGACCAGCAAAACGATATTACGATACCGGGAATTTTTATAGTTCTACCGAAGCGGTGGTTAAGGGTTAACATTATAAAGTTTGTTTGTACAATTCTATTGTCATTGAGATTAATTTTATTGGAATTTATAATCTTTTTTGGGTGTTAATCCTTGAATATTTAAATAGTACCTACCATGCCATCTGACTTATCACCTGCACCGTTTATTTCCTAACAGAATTTGTATTTTTTCGTCACATCCGAAGCGAACTCTAAAGTTCGATTTTGATTAAAGCAAAATTCGATGATGAGCAATTATTGAACCTGCACCACCAGTTCATTCTTTTTTACAAATGTGTCAAAAGCGTACGCTACGAATCACGGCGCTTAAAATATCAATGAATGCTAAACGATTCTACAAAATTGCGACGAACGTCAACGCAAAAGATTTTAACTACGATATCTACTACTTGATTTCGATGCACGTTACCGCAAAAAATAATTTCTACGGAACTACTTGACTTTGATATAACCTACTGCGAAAGATGGTTATCGAGAAACTTAATAGCCTTCGACGTACCCACTCGAAAAAAAAAAGAAGAAATTAGAAGAGGCCTATGTTCAGCAGTGGACAATACCTACAGGCTGATGATGATGATTACGTACTCGTCTTTCATTGAATTTCCTCAGATAAAAACCTAGAAAAATATAAACAAAATAAAGCAATAGTGTATTCAGATCTCAGAGTAAAATTCAAAAATCTAAGTTAAACTTTTCAATTGGAAGCGGAGCAATCTATTTAAGTAGATGCAATTTCCATATGGAAACGTTACGGTATTGAAACGACTGAAATTGTGTCCCAACTATTGTTATGTGCACGAAAAGGTTTTGTGGGATCTTTGAATGCATGTTAGAAAAATATTTATACGACTTAGATACTGGATACGATCCGACTTATAAAAGAGGTTAGTGAACTTTCAGATTGTAAAGATGGGTACTTATACATTACGTAATACCATCATCCTTATTTTATTTATTTATTTATTTATTTAATACTTCTATACAGCAGGTGTATAAGGCGGACTTAATGACAAAGGCATTCTCTACCAGTCAACCTTTGGGTGATGCAGAGATAATTAAGTAGTAGATGCACTAAAAAAATATTGATGATTATTTATGACCTAAAATATGAAATGAAATATATATAATTATAAATAATAATATACATACATAGATATACAATATATATATATATATATATAGCTCAATAAACTGATAGATGTACATAATCTTATAACACAGTTGGAATCATTGAAGATTTGATTCTGCCAAGTACCGCTTAAAAAGATACTCCCGAAGTTTTGATTTGAAGGAGTATCTGCTTATATCCTTATAGTTTTATTATTCCCAAACATTGTTGGGGACGGCTTCTAATCCCAACCTATACTGTAACCAGATGCAGCTGAATATCAGTTTTCTACAGCCTATCTGATCCCTACAACCCAAAAGGATACGATATTCTTAAGTTAGATCAGTTATCAGAAAGTACCTACCTACTGATCCCTAAATCGACTGTCAAAGATCTTCATGACAGCTGGGGCCAATTGTTTTAGGCACGAAGCAGGTGATAATCAATTTGCTAAATACCAGGCTTGAACCTTCACCCACGTGCTTGCAAAGCGCCACCACGACTCAATATTATACCTAATTAATCAGAAAAGGCCATCATGCCTAATTGCTATACTGGCTGCTGGAATGATGGCTATCTAAAGCTCATTTGATAAGTCATTATGATTATTGTAAATGGCAGATAAAGTAGTACCTATGCCTAAATTTTCTCAAGTTACAAAAAAACTTTTCAACTGGCTGGCTAAAACTGGCTGCTGGGATGATGGCCACTGGGACTCCACTGACTGCTTTCCATCAGGCAGCAAGGAGTCAATTTGTGCAGCAGTACCTAATAAAAAAAAATATTTAGCAGAAAAAGGGTACCAGATCACTAAATCGTTTCTTATTCTTTATACCCACTATTTTTCTTCAAGACCTTTTAAAACCTTATCAGATACTCGTAATTCCAGCTCCAAAACATAGTACCAACAGCTCCTTCACATGCAAACTTATTTAACAATACTTGGCGATATCCAATACATGTCCTTGTACCCTTTCGGAAGCTAGGCGATATCGTAAAACTTTACGATTGACATCCGACGGGTTAACGTGGTGCAAGACCGGATTTATAGTCAGTGGGACTTCACATGCATTTTGGAAGTATATGAGCACTTGGGCTTTGATGACTCATGACGAGGTCTTAACAATGTTAAGGAAGTCGTGAAACGTGACATGGAAATCTTGAAAACCTATCGATTTTACCCCTGTATCCATTTTACCCCATTGTACTTTTTTAAGTAAAGACGGGTTATTATGCAACAACACATACAAACTACATGAAATTAGTTGTTACGAAAGGTTTGCTGTCGTTCAATGAGAAATTTCGCTCTGTATCTCCGAAGTTCATCATCAGAATACGACGCGACAATATATAGATGGGACCAAGCGGAGAGTATACACTTTCAAACAAATAGGCTCACTCGATTAATCACCGAGTAATCGATTACAAAAAACATAAAAAAAATCACATCGAATTGAGAACCGTCTCTTTTTTGGAAATTAGTTAAAAACGGCGATTAATTTCCGTTTTTAAGTTGTTTTATTTTAGTGTTAGATTTTCCTTCTTTACGCTACAACGGATCAATGGATCGATGATCAATGTTTCGCATAGAGACTGTTTATGGGCCGAAGTGTGTCATAAGATGCTTTTGAGTGACGAATAGTTACAAAATGACATAGACTCACCCGCAAAGAGTAGTAACCACGGAAGTAAATTCAAAACCGCGGGAAAGTGCTATAACAGCTAATAATGACCAGCTAGTAATTTGCTTACATTGCTGGACATAGGTCTTTTCTCACAAATCGTCTACTACACTAAAAAATATGTAGCTTTTAGCGGTTGGAATCTAGTATTTTTAAAATAAATTACTACTTAACTATAACTCTAAAGAAAAAAAAATGAAATTTCTACATACTTACTACTCTCTTAACTTTTATCCTTAAATATTACTCGCAAAATAGTATCGTAAAAAATTGCATCGATGCCTTGGTTTAAAATAAATATAAAGTAGGCGTCAATACAATAAATTTTAAATCCATTAGGAGTAGTACACATGTTCCTCTGCTCCACACTCCATTTAACTTTACGAGGTTCAAATTCGTTGAATTGTTACCGACGCGATTCGAAATTACCCCACTGTTTTGATAATTGATTTTTAAAAAAACGCTACTATGATTTTGTCTCTTTTTTTGTTGTTTTTTTTTTTTAAATTGCTGTTGTACTTAGGGTGAAACAATAGGTACTTGTTCAAGTACATTTTTTATATTATTTGTCATTAATATTATAAACTCATACTAAAATAATGTCTCTTTTCAAACAGAATTAAAAAGATATTTCTAATGCATTGTTTCTATTTAAGTAAGAAATCAACCCTAAAAGTGTCATATAAAGCAATCCCTATGGTTATTTTTGCGTAAATTCTTATTTAATAAAAAAAGGAGACGTAGCTAATACACTCAATAAAACCCGTTTATCCATACAAATCCAATAAATACATTTAACGGTCCCGCACTCAATAATTTTGTTTTTTTCCCTTGGGTCACTCCAATTTCAGTAATATCCGCGCGTCAAAACTCGATTTACGTAAAAAATGTTTTCTCTCCCCTTTATAAAATCATCGGAGTGTGTGGGGTATTAACGACTATGCGGACTTTACCCCTTTTCTATGTAGTGTCATATTTTACCCATATTGGGTAGGTAGAGGGTTGAATTCCTAAAGGCCACAATAATTCGTCTATTTATAAGTTAAGACATTTGAGAACGAAAAACAATTGCATTGCGAATATTTATGTCTGTAATTGTGCCGAAAATATAGGAAAATAAAACTAACGTACGATCTTTGAATTTAAAAAAATAAACGTTTTTTTTTTATTTTCGACATTTTGAAATTGAGCAGAATGGATATGGTGTCGACTAATGACAACTCTATTTTCAAAGTAATTGGTATGTAATATACTAGTAAAATTGACTATTAAAAAAAAACAACAATTCCGTTTTATTTCACTAAAATTAGTAATGAAATTTTGCCATAGATAAAATATGTTCTGGACAAGAATAGCAAAATCGCGGCTTAGCTAGTTTAAACATTACCTTTCTCAACGTAAGATGCAAAAAAAACAATAAGTACTTAGGTACCTGTATCGTCATCTCTAAATGTCATAATAAAAATTAATCCTTCCATCTTTGCAGAATGCAGCTGATACAATCACATTTAAAAAAAACTAAAGTCAACCCCTTTTTACTTCTTTAATAACATCGATAACCCATACATACTTTTTACCAGTTGCAAAATCATGATTAATTATTTTCTTATAAATATTTATTGTAAATCGCTTGTGGTAAAATTACGGTTGGGTTAATTTCTAATATGCCTTTTCAAACAGATCATTAATAAAACTAATAGCCACACCCTTTCGATTCTGTTTGGGGTAAATAGAAATTTATTTTAAAGCAAGTGTCAGTTATCTTTTTTATTTCTCTGAAAAGGATTTTATGTCGATTGGCACTGAGTTTTATCGCTTTAGAAAAAAAAGTGGCTAAAGATTTTGGAACTAATTTAAAAAAGTATTTTCTTTTTTTTTAATTTTCTTTTTGCAACGATAAAGCATAATTCAATTTTCTAACAGACAATGCAAAGCAAATCTTCTAACATTTCAAAATACTTTTATTTTTCATATCGATGGCAAAAAATAGCAATAAATTGAATTAATATCGACACATCTATACACCCACATCTGAACGCTTGTTAGCAAAAACACATAAATATATCAAACTATAGTAGCCGTTCAAAATGGCGTGGATTTTCAAAATTTGACCCTTTGTTGTGCCCGGAACTAATTCTATCACATTCACACTTGAACCGGACGAGATGTCCTTAAAAATACATTGTCCGTGAATTCTAGGGTCATTTGTACCCGGTCACACCTAATTTTAGAGTTAACAATGACATTCCTCGTTTTAGCGTTTGATTTTGGAAGCTTTATTGTTTTGTATGGCGTTATGTTGAAATAAAATAAATACCTAAGGATTTGATTTAAGTAATAAATTGATTATGAACATTTGAAAGTTAGGTGAAAACAGTCATTTTCTGATAATTATTAGATCTTTTTTTTAAGGATTTTATAAATTTTTTACTTAACTTTTTCAATTGAATAAAATTTAATATCTTCTAGACATGATTACTTAATACTATTGAATAACCACGATAATCCAAATCAATGAAACACTACTATCTTCAATGTACCCTTGTGATCAATTTTTGTCAATGTATTGCCAACAAACAGCTTTGCAGTTAGACACACAAAATTTATGTATCGACAGTGTACTATTTCGAAAAAAAAAATCGGTCGGGAAGACATTATACCAACAAAATATAAATAATTTACTAAACCAAAACCATAAAGTCCTGCAAAATATGTTTCGCTCTACCCAAACTACCACAAGTGTCCGAAAGATTAAATCTTTACAGAACATTTGTTAATTGATGTGGTCACAGTTCTATTAAGACATTGTTGCAATGTTAATCTGGCGACCACGTGTGGTCGTTTTGACCGACACGCTTAATATTTGTAATTTAAAGGCATGTTGGATTTGAGGGTTAGTGGAGTTTACGTCTAAATTTTGTCAGTGTGGATATGAAATTTTATGTGAATATTAATGATAGAAAACTATCATAAATGATTAAATTTCAAGCTAAAGGTAATGTTCGTAGTATTTTCTGATTCGTCTTCTCATTGTATTAAAAACCTCTAGACCTTATTTCTTTTAAAAAATCTTTAACTTTGTATTGATTAAAAAATGTACAAAGCGTGTACTAAGCGACCATAGCGCTATCCTAGATCTATAAAGTGTAAACTCATAATTAAAACCTTTTAAATTAAATTTAATCAATTCAATGTACTGAAAAATTGCGTGAGGTCGCAACTACCCTAGTAGCAATGAAAGGGTTAGAGTAATTAAAACTAATTAATTAGCCTTATCAACCCTGCAATGACATGTACATGTCATTTTTAATCTGATGTGGGTTTTAATTTTTAAATCATCTGCTAATTATTGTGTTAATTGATGTTACGATGTTATCATTAATACGTTTTACATGTAATGAGAATTTTAAATGGCCATGTCAAATATTTAAAATATCGTAAGACTTTATTTGAATTTGGTGATAATATTGATGAAATATTTATAATAATGAAAATTACTGATAAATAAATACGTTGGTTAGCCTATAACTATCCCACTGCAGGGCAGAGGCCTCTTCTCATACAGAGAAGGATCGACTCACTGCGGGTTGGCGATTTCAGGTCATTAAGAGCCGATTTCACCATTGACACTAAACGCGATCAATCGAGTTAAACTTGGTTCAAGCGTTTAACTGAGTTCAAAACTGCAATTTGTGTATGGCTGAACTTAATTTTATTAAACTCGGTTTTTAAAGTGAATGGTGAAATTGGGCCAAAATCTACCTACATCCTACAACTACTAATTAAGCTACTACGCAAAAAAAAAGACCGTTAGTACCAAGGCTTGCTGTTTATTAATCTATTAGTATATTTAAGTAGAGCCAAACTCTACTTACTATATTTTTAAACTGTCGTATATCGACTGTTCATATTTCTTTTTTTTTTCACTTTAAAAGTCTATTAAATACAAAAACATTAATAAAATTCAACAAAACAAGTAGGTAACACGAGACCATCAGACTCAATAAACGTCAACCGTCATTGTAAAAATGACGTCAACTGTAAAATATGACGTTCGAACTTTAAAATAAACTTCGACGTTCGATTGTCAAATAACAATTGACATTACTTAATGGTTTGTCAAAACATATGAAGTGTTAATGATTGTCGATGGTCGTGATTTTGTGAAAGATAAATTGTGTGATTATTATGTTCTGAAGATTCTCATAGTGTTGTAGGGTGATTGATTTTGAAGTAGTTTTTGATTTGATTTAAGGTATTGAACTATCATTATTACTCAAAAGTGAAAAATGGAATCCAGGATCGCTTTTTTAGGGTTCCGTACCCATTTTTTAGGGTAAAACGAGACCCTATAGACTCCACTGTCCGTCCGTTCGTCTGTCTGTCCGTCTTATAAACCGTGATAGCTAGACATTTGAAATTTTCACAGGTGATGTATTTCTGTTGCCGCTATAGCATCAAATAATAAAAATTAAATGAAGTTAGAAATCTCCATTATAAATCCCTCCATCTCCAAATATCATTTTTTAAGTTATGTTTTCTAGTCATTTTTGCAAAATTTAACGCAGCAGTTAAATCTTATTATAAGCTAAAATTTAACTTGTTCAATGTTCACTCGTGGAGCCTAGTTGAACCGCAGTCGATCGAGGTATGATCGCGGACGGAGCTCGTGTCGCGGCCGCGTTATTCATACCCGTACTTACGGTTCATACTTCTGTAGGGTTGCTCTATTTTTTCTTATAACTCGTAAGTCTTTTTCTAAAGCTGAAAGCGTATAAATTAAAAACAAATAGGTAAGTATGTAATATAAAATACATTTTTCTCTCATCCAATTAAACAGAAAAAGAGAAAATATTTTTTATCGCTCAATAAAGTCGTTCTCCATTATTGTAGTTGAAAATATCGCTATAAAACTTTAAGTAGTTCGGACTCAGTCGAAAATATGAAGGATACCAGTCGTAAAAGTGGGTAAATAATACAAAATACAATAAGTGCCAATATTGGAGACGAACATTCGCGATGTACCAAGTTTGAGGCACACCTGGTTTAAAAAAAATACAAAAATTATCGGCTGACAGTACGTTTTAAGAAACATAATATCATAAATATAAATGTCAGATTTGACACTGTCTGTCTCTTTATCTTTATTTTTAATATAATGATTTCCTTTCCTTCTTGTAGTTTAAAATTATTTACTTATTGTATCAAATTGTTGGTCAATTTATTTTAAAAGTTCTCATGACCGAATTTCGGTCACAGCGGCCAATCTCAACAGAAATTAGCTAACTCCACTGGAGATATTATATTGCACAAGCGTGTGCGCGGGTAGTGTTTACGCACACTCTCATTTAAATCTAATGGGACGGCAATCCGACACGAGAAAGAGAAGGCCGGAGGGAGATCAGGCGCATGGCCAACGGCTTTACGTGCTTTCCGAGGCACGGAGTAAGTAGTAAGTAAGTAAGCACGGAATAATTAATTTATAATACCCACATAACTTAGATACGAAAAGTCAGAAGAGGTGCCTTGTGTTTGAACCTCAGACCTCTGACTTGCCAGTCAACGGTCACCACCACTAAGCTATCACGACCCATATTTTTTAGTTTTACTTAATCTATGTAATTTAAAAAATCTCTGTACATCTCAATCCTTACGCCTCGTTGACACTAGGCGTCGTAAGGGCGGGTCCACACTCGTCGCTCGCACCGCAGCGAGTCGCGGTCGTAAACATTTACGACGCACGGGGGATTAAACGTAGCGTTCGTGACGTTTGCTTTTATTAAAAAACAACTATCTATGGTTGCGAGGTGTTGTTAGAAGGTAAAGTTGTTAGTTTAATTTTCTTTGCAATTGTTTTTGCGGGAAAATAAGTGGTCTTTGTTTTCTGTAGTGTTGTTATCTTGTGTTAAACGTCTTTTAATTTTCTAGAAAGCAGTAATAACGAGCCTATATTAGAACAATCACCATTGCTAGCAGGGATAGTTGGCCTGACTACTCAAAGGTGATAGGTTCTTCCATCTAGACGTTCATCGAGGAAAACCGTGTGGTTCTTAGTCGGTGCGAGTCCGGCATAATCCATCACCAGCCCTTGGTGGTGGGATAATGTGATGAGGAGGGATGAAACGAATGTGTCTAAAAAGGTGATAAATAGTGTTGATGAATGGAAGGGGAGAGGGAGACCAAAGAAAAGATGGACTGTGTAAGCACTGATATAAAAGAAAAAGGAGTGAATGCTCAGATGACAGCTGATAGAGAGGAATGGAAGAAGAAGACATTTTGCGCCGACCCTAAGTAAAACGGTCAGTAGATAACAAAAAGTACTGATCTTACATCCTAATTGTTCTATTCTATCCATACCGCGATGAGAAAACCGCATAGTCTAAATTCCCACAAACGTCAAGCTAATTCTATTTTCTAAATTCTCACAAATATCTAACTAATTTTATTTGGTGCTGCGTAAATTGATAGAGCACGGTGACCGGTACAAAATCGGATTATTGACCACAGTGGTCAGTGTGCACACGGCTTAGTAATAGAATATATTTGTGGTGAAATGCGTGGAAATAGGTGGTGAGTGCTTTATGATTGACCAGTTAAAGGTGCTTTCATTTAATCATACCAAAATATACTCTGATCATATTGTATCGATAAATCTGCCTGTTCTGTCGCCTCATGCAAGGATTTACGTAATTAATCCAGCCACGCTTCGTAGGGCTCCTAGACTATTATTATTTATTATTATATTTTTTTATTTAAATATTATTATTATTGCCCGGACTAATTTTAACTTCAACGAATTCAAAAATACCTAAAATAGGCAATCACAAAATAGTTCAAACATATGTAACTTGACTAGGTAGGTACCATTTACACTTCTGTTTGTGAATCGATTTTTTTAATTACTTAATTTATTTAGTAGCCGTTAACGTGATTTAGTGTTATCAATCAATAAAAAATAACATTAAAAAAAAATTACGGTCGGGTTTTTGACCAATTTCAACATAATGTTGCAATACTTTTTCAAACAAAATCCTCTCCCACGTTTATTACCGGTGACTGTCAAATCTCGGGGGAGAACTGACCACCGGTCAGTTTTCACGTCAAAGGGTTTATAAACCACATTGTGACGCTTCATTTGGCTACTCAACACTATTGACTGATTTTATTTGTGTGTGGAAATCAGGTTGCTGTAATTCTTTTTGTACTGTGGGAGCCCCCCATAATATGATCCAAAATAGTAAGAAAAGCATACCTATGTCTTATTTGAGAGTCACTATAGTGATTTTTATAATATTTTTTTACAAATTTATTAGTTGAGTATAGTGTGTTTTCTGTAGTAGATAAGCGCGTTATGTATGAAGTAACCGAGAGACACGTTAACAAAGTGCTTAAAACAAATTAAAATCTGAGATATTATGACGTCATTATAACTTTTAATTATCTTCTTTTTTTTACTAAGTATACTTTATTTATTAACACCAGCATTATGGTCTAGAGAGTTACCTCGTCGAAACGCCCTATCAACTTTTATACAAGGTGATATCAAATATGGATACATTTTAAACAATTGACAACTACCGAACTCAAGTTCTTTCAAGCATAGATCTATTTACAAAAACCGATTCAAACAGACCTCACAAAACCTCAATATATTCTTCCAAAAATTAACAAATAAAATGATTCTGTTTCCTCAAAATATTTTCATTACCATAAGTTATAATTTCATTTTCCCCTTCCTGCATTACGCTCGAGTGTTTATTTCATCGGTAAGAATGCGTCTCCTAAATAATTGTGAGATAACATGAACTGGTATCACTAACAGTTACTTTGGCGATAAAAGCATAAGGTGGAAACTGTGTTGGAATAGTATGGATGGGGGACAACTCCAAAATAATTGTTGAATTCGTTTTAAATTTGAAAAATTAAATTATTTTACGAATTTCATACGAATTTCAATTACTTTCTATAATACTTTGGTTTTATTGATGAAGATTTTTTTTATTTATTTTGTTTTCGAAGCTTACGGTGTCGTTGGTTCTATCCCGGAACGGAAAAAATAATTAGGAAAGTGTGATCGCCAGATATTAAAATTTGTTATAAAATATGTGTTACAAAAATTACTCGTATTATTATTAAATGTTTTATTAATTACTTATATCAGTACTAAGTATTATTAATTTACTTTATTTCTTATTTAAAAGATATAAAATTTTAATATAATGATTATCCTACCAAATGGCGAAGCTGACCCCAAAAAAGATTGGAAATAATAACTCTAGAAGAATGAGTATAAACACTAAAACAATAAAGGCGCACCCACACTACACCACCGTCTTACCTAAAGGAAAACTCCCATCGAAACTAAGAAAATATTGGATAGAGATTAGGCCATATACTTTTATTGGGTTTTTCACTATATTTATTTAACGTTCCTTCCGATTGTGGGGAAACGTGAACGAACTTATCTGCCACTTGAAAATAAATCTTTTTGTTTGTTGTTAACACATTTTTTCGGTACAAATGGGGGGGAATTTTTTTTTTCGTAAATAGAGAGGTACTCCGTGATAACGTTAGGCTTAATTTATCGTTGTGGATTGTATTTTTCCGAGTGCTTTGTCATATTATTTTGATGTTCTTTCAGTTTCTTTGTGTTGAAGTTAGCGAGGAATTGGTATCGTTTTGTTGAATTTTTTGGGGCTACTTTGTTGTGATGAAATGACTTCGTTCTTTTGTGTACGGAAAAGATATAAAAGAAGGCAGTAATCTAGAAAAAGTTATGGTTACAGGCAAACGGCCAGATAATGGATTAAGGCGAAGGAATCCGATGCGTTTGACAGCTCCGATCCGCAACATTCTCAATACCACCGCTAAAGATGGCACAGACAAAACCAAATGGTATCAAGGTACATAACCCAGTTTAACCTACCAGTAAATGAACTATCATAATATCTTTGATTGATAATAATAATAATAGAATCTACAACAGTTTTTAATAGTAAACATGCAATACCAAGTTACCAAAAGCCACTCTTCACTAATGGATCCAAAAATCAGCCAAAAGTTCTCATCCCACAACAACGAAAACCAATTAGCACATTTCCTAAACCCACAAAATGAAAAAAAAATTACAAACATTACAATAATAACAATATCTTCAGCGGAAGCCGTCCGGCCGCAGTGATCTTGCAGCAGCGTCGTAAAATTTTACGATAACGTTGCACGCGCGTGTAATGTCACCGCGTCCCTCGACTGATGGCACATCATGTTTATGATGTCCGAATATTTATTGGGAGACGCCCTTCATGATTTGAGATATTGAGTTGAGTTGAAATTGTAAGTGTTTCTATTGAAATTGAGTATTGTTTGTGACATAAATATGTTTTGTTTTCGTTATTAATCGTAGCCTAGTAATGCTGAATTTTTTTGCGTGGTTGATGACACACCTTCGTTGAGATTAGCGGTGAGCGAATTTCGGTCAGGAGGATATTATATTATTATTATTATATTATATATACCTGATATCTTTATCATTGTGTTGAAACTCGACGGAAGCTAGCACGTCCATTCTACAACCAGTCAAGACTGAACTGATAAAATCAGAGCGGTCTGATCTGATTTCACCGCTCAATTATTTAAATGCACTACTTTGCGTACTTATTTCAATAACAAATACAAGTATTTGTTTGCCTCAACAAGTTTTTAGATTCTATCCTAATTAATATTCTACACCAATTTATTTCTAGCTCAAAACGTCGGCAATCAATCGCATTGACGTTGTAAATGCACTCTGATGGTTTATTACTAATAAATATTATACGCGTCTCGCGCGAATTAATTTGGGCGCGTGTCCGCGCGGAATTTATGTGTGATACGCAATAGTGTGAATGTGCCCTAATGATGAATCGATTTTACTAGAGCACTTTGATGTTTGAATAGGCTATTTATTCATTGACTGAATATTGTGATAATATCTAAATATCGAATATCACAATATCTGAATGACTGAATATCGAGTCGTGATAGCCTAGTGGTTGTATGGTAGCTTTGATTGGCAAATCAAACGTCTCAGGTTTGAACCCAAGGCACGTACATCTGACGATTCGTAAGTTATGTGCGTATTATTAACTAATTATCACCTGCTCCATGCCTCGAAAAAAACCGTTGGCCCTAGCTTGGCCTGGCTGTCATGAAGATTTTTGACAGTCGTTAAAGGTAGTCAGTACCCTCATAAAATCCTGGCAACTAATATACGTTTAGAATAACGTATCCCTTTGGGTTGTGGAGGTCAGATAGGCAGTTGCTCCGTAGAAAACTGACTTCAGCTGCATCTGGTTAGATTAGAATCCTACCTCAACAAAGTTTGGGAATTATAAGGCTAAGAGGATAATGTTGACTATACTTTGGTATAATAAAAACAGCCGCATTGTTTCCGGCCTAAGAATAAAACCACCCCTACTCGTCCCGCGGGTGTCGTAAGAAGCGACAAAGCGAAAGATCCGGAGAATGGGCAGTAGCATCCTTCTGTGTAACAGTAATCATCTGCTACTGCGATTGCCAACCCGCTTGCCCGTGGCGATTATGAGCAAATACCTTCAATGAGCGCACAATAATGGCGTGCATTGGGGAAGGCCTATGTTCAACAGTGGACTAATACAGGCTAATGATGATGATAATAAAAACCATTAGAGACTCAACGTCTTTCTGTAACCCCATTACACTGATACAACTCTAAGTATATATTATACTAACTACACATAAAGGTATACAATCTTCCCATGAAACCGTAACCCGTCAAAGACCGATCTAATGCGATTTGCAACCCCGTGTCGCAAATTGGAACCCCATGCCATCTAATGGGTTAAGCCATAGTGGCCAAATGACGTTCTTAATTCAATTTTGTGCAGCTCTCGTCTATGGTTAGTGTTATGGATATAGACTATGGTGTGTCTTGGACATAGTGGCACGTTATGGTTATGGTGATTAAGCCATCTGGCATGTAATTAATTATCTTGAAAGAAACTTCGCGATCGTTTTTAAAAGAAATTGAATATTAATAATACAGTTTCGCAAAAAAGAGTCTGCAAAAATTGGGGGCGCCACTGGCGCACTTCTCATACTACAATAGGGAAGATGCACTATTTTTATTTTTGTTTTTATTTTAAAGAATTCCATGTAGAATAGACCACAAATATATTAAAACAATTAAAATATTGTAATTTATCGGAAAAAATGCTGTTTTAAATTGACAGTTTGACAGTTCGCGCGAAAACGGACCTATGGTACTGATGACGTCACTCTTGTCAGTCAACAACTTTCAATTTTCATACTTTACATTTACTTTTCATTTTAACTTTTGCTTTTTCGAGATTATTGGTAAAAAATTAAAATAGACTATCCATCGACGTCAGGTGATTGTAACAATACCATTAATATTCAGATAAAAAGCCGTGTTGACTCATGTTTTGTGCCAATGCATGTGTCCATCTACCTCAACAAAGTTTGCAAATAAATTATTTTTGAGTGGACATTCTGACCCAAAGCTGAGAAAAAAGTGGTTTCAAGCTGTGAAGACAAATTACAATTATTCTCCAAAGACCGTAATTCGATGCTGTGAAGATCACTTTGACGTAAGTCGGCGAATATATTTCTTGTTATTCTCCATCTCTTTTAATTTGGACATGGCCGATTGCGTTATCGCCGTAAGATTCTCTTGTCGAGCTGAAATTTTAATAACTGCTATATGTAGAAGCCGCTGAATAAAATACAAAGTTTAACAACTATGAATGACTATGATGTATACATACCGTAGTAATTTAGCCCCTTTCATTTCTACACCTGAAAACTCTGCACTTTCGATAAAAAAAGTTACAACCATGTCAACACTAACTCTCGGTAAATTCCTGGAGTCTGCTTTTATAAATCCAACTTCCATTTTTATTTAAAAAACGCAATTAATATTCTCCTAAAATAGTAATCACTTTACAACCATAACCTCAAATAAGTTGTCATAACAAGACTGACGTCACTAAACGCTGATTGGTGTTTTGAAATTCGTTTTGTTGCAAGTCATTTTTAATTCGTAATTATTGTTTAAAAACAACATTATGTAAAATAAAAACGTTGCAGTAGCATTTCTTTTATATGTTTTTAACATTTTAACCATGAAAATTTCATAAATATTACATTTGCATCTTCCCTATTCAAAATTACAGTTATTTGGTAGGTACTTACATAAGTATTTCTTTTACGAATTTTTTGTCATCAAATTTATTGAAATGAATCACTTCTATGATAAGTACTTACAAACTAAGTTATTAAGATTTTTGACATGGCTGTACACACGGTTAAAAATCTCTCAGGTGTGCTGGTTTCCTTACGATATTTTCGCTCACCGTTTTTAGCAAGTGATAATAAATTTCTAAAACGCACATGAATCCGATAAGTTAGAGGTGCGTGCCTGTAGTTTTGAACCTACAACCTTTGACTTGACAGTTCAACGGTGATACTACTAGGCTATCAGTGCTTAAATGTATAAAATTAGGTAATTTAATTACAATAATGAAGTAGATACTTAATTAGTTTGACAATGTTTACTAATAAATAAATATTAAAATTGACTCTAACATTCACAATTTACGAAACAAAACGATTACCATAAAAACCGCACCATATGTGTACAGTCAAAGACAAATTATCTGTGCGACACGTAACGCAACACGGTCAGTGTTGTCACGTTAACTGCTAATTATAGTAACACTTGTTAATAAAAATTAGAATTATTTATTTAGGTATACCTAGTGGAAATAATTAATCTTTTTTTTGTGAATTTTTTTGAATGTTCATGTTAGTTTATAAAATATTTATTGATTTAAAAACAAATAAAAAACAACTCCCATCCGTATCAGTTAATATTTCAAATTTTTTTATTAAATAATTATATTAAAAATAATCACGT
The DNA here is from genome assembly GCA_936450705.2 of Protodeltote pygarga. Taxonomy (NCBI): domain Eukaryota; kingdom Metazoa; phylum Arthropoda; class Insecta; order Lepidoptera; family Noctuidae; genus Protodeltote; species Protodeltote pygarga. The sequence goes on along the minus strand of OW388268.2, from coordinate 9,896,076 downwards.
AGTTTTATTAATATTTGCGCTTAATCTAAATCCTGCATATGCATATAGTATAAGCAGTGGATAGCCTAGTGGTTTGACCGTTGGACTGCCAATGTAAAAGGTCGTAGGTTCTAAACTCAGGCACGCACATCTGACTTTTCGGCTTCATATGCGTTTTCGAAATTAATTATCACTTGCTAAGACAGTGAAGGAAAACATCGTGAGGAAACCAGCACACCTGAGAGATTTTTCAACGGTGTATGAAGCCGTGTTAGAGACCTACGGGTGGTTTAAACTTTGACACAAAGTTGTTCATCAACCATACGATAAAGAAAGATAAAAGATCTAAATCCTAACGAATTTTCAACTTTCATGATTTCATTTTCCTTTGTGTATGTTTTCTTAACTTTATGTTCTCACTAACCCAGCTCAATTAATCTTGTTGCACAAATATTTGCAAGCGCCAGTTTTATTAGCTTGTAACACCGTGTCAGCCAGATGGCGCTGGGATCGTAACTTCTATTTATTTTGTTTTATTGGGCCACTGGGCTCTGTGTTTGTAGTTCTTGATTATAGCGCTGTTCTTTGTCTTTTGTTGTTTCCTAAATTAATAGGTTTTTTATGTGATTAACAAAATTAAAAAAAAACTTGTTAATAATTAAAGAATGAAATAGTTTTAGGCTTTTGCCTTATAGTGGGACAGTTAGTAGGTTTTACCATATTCTGATTTATATCTAAGCTATTACTGTAAAGTTTCATTAAAATCCATTAAGTAGTTTTTGTGTGTAACAAAAGTAACAAACATCCATCCAAACATCCTCACAAACTTTCACATTTATTTCTAATATTAGTAGGATTATTTCGACTTACCATTGAGTATACCTGAATTAATATTTAAATTGGATAAACAATAAATAACAATAATATTTTAATTGATGACGAGCAGGAATTGAACTTGCGCCCTACAGGTTAAAGCCACCAGTCGTTCTGCTAACTGATCTGTAATAAATATAGAAAACCATCCTAGACGGTGGTGACATCTAATGCTTTTACGGCGTACTAAATGGCTGGCAGTTTTGCGTGTTTAAAAATGATATAAAAAAACATTTTTGAAGAGTACTTTTATTTTGTCAAATAAATATGTCAAATGAATTCAAATGGGACTTACTTTAATTAGAAACCAAAAAAAAAATTCTAAGAAAAATCTTCAGCTTCAATATCATAAATTAAAAGATGTTTTTGTATACAATTTGGAGTTTTCAATGAAAGAAAACATAAAAAGTTGGAAAAAAACAGATAAAATTAATTGGGTATTTGTCAAAGTGACACACCATTTCTGATTGGGTAGATAGCGACCCTAAAATTGCGTGAAATTATTATCTAACATCAATCGCTGGACGATAATTATGGCAATTTGTCGCCCTCAAATGTAAGGAAAAAAATGTCTATTAATTTATTTTTATTGAATTAGCTTTGGATTTGTTTTGACTGATATTCGAAGTGGATACATATTTTTGGCGATTATTATAGAAATGCTTTAGTAATTCAAAATTATTATCCGCTCTTTGCCTGTGACTGTATTTTATTCAATATTTTTTTTTATATTTGATGTTCAATAATTCTTTCTTTTAGTATAGTTCAGAATTACTCATAGTGAATATTTAGTTTTTTACATAATGAATTGGTACAATAAATTTATGGAATATAATAATGTAGATTTTTACGGGACATACAAGAAAATTCAATTTCACGCGGACAAAGATTGCGTACCACATCTAGTTATTATAAACATAATTAAATATTTTATTAAAAATTATCGGCCGATCTGGAAGTCATTGGGGGAGGATCTATGTTCAGCAGTGGACGTCTTATGGCTGAAATGATGATGATGATGATTAAAAATTATTACGGCTTTACTCACGCATTGATTTCGGGAATGCCCGACTAGTTTCGAACTCAAACAGAGTCTATTTTCAAGACCGGGTGTAGTTACGCGACGGTGGCGCGGGCGGTGTAGTTTCGTCAGTGAGGCTGCGACGCTTTCGTACGACGACTTCCGTCAAAAATATTTAATAATAATAAATATGTAGCTTAGCTTAGAGTTGCCATTCACAAAATTAATTTTCGCACGTTGTTTTATTTCCAAAATGAATATGTACTTCATATAAAGAACTAATACTACAACACAATACCTAAAAATTATGAAAATTTAATCCTATAAAAATAATAATAAACCAAGCCCAGTCATCGTATAATCAAATTATTTCATGAACCATCTTTATTCCATACAAAACAACTATAAAACCCTTTCTTGGCATTAACATCTCCCTAGGGGCACTAAAACAAAAGATCTTGGCTTTTTACGACAACTTGTTTAATGTCAGCCAGCATCTAATTGGTGCGGGATTATTATTTCTGAGAAGGATTTTATTAATTTCTTAGCGTTTGATAATCTTATTTAGTTTTTATGGCCGTGTTAACAGTTAGGTTAAATTTAAGGATAGTTACGTGGTAATTTTTAGTGTTATTACAAAAAAAGACCTTGTAAATAAATTTGCTTATTTCTGGCAAGAATTTTAAACAAAAATAAATATTTTTATTAAGTAGGTTATGCATACTATGCGAATAATAAATAATGAAATTTTTAAATTTGAAAGAAAAAATCGTTACAAATAAAAAAATAACGTAAATCTCGCTCGGATTTGAGTTTGGAATTTGTTATGCATACTTAGCTTAGTGGCAGTGCGAGTAGGGCCTTATCCAGTAGGTTAGGTTAGGTTAGAAATTCAAATCCCGCTTATTTAAAAAAAAAATGTACCTATTACCCGCCCGTATTATCTTAATTCTCTTCCATATCCAACCATCTCAGATGGTAGTTCCATCTCAGATGGTGGATGTAGAGGGCTAGCTAACATGCCTTTTTCTTTAAAAACAAAAACTTTTTTAACAAATTCAATACACAACTCTCAAACTTATTTAGTCGCACATTAACTCTGACGTAACCAAACAATTTATTGTATCAATTATTTTCACTAGCAACACTGTCAATTATAAAAGTTGCGCACGAGTACAAATTATTTACACACTTCAACTGTCACTCAGATTTGACGCAATATCAAAGTACTGCAATACCTAGCGTGACGAATCTTGACGCGATTTTAAAACTGTCACTTCGAAATTACCCCTTTGAGAACTTGGTTGGTTTTTCTAATCGTGGGAAAGTTTTGAAAGTTTGAAGCTCAGTAAAAAATAAAAATAAAACATTGATAAAATTATTATTTGTTATTTAAAGGTTCTAGAAAGAGTAAAAGAGAAGAAAAAGTGATATCTTGTGAAGACAGAAGAGGCAAGATGGAGAAGAAAAGCTACGGACCTTTCAACTACCTCAATGACGCCGATGTCGAGTAAAATCGATATCCTTTTGTGTCTCATTTTTGGGTGTTTAACAAATAGCATTATCGAAGGAAAAATTGATGGAAAGAGAGGAAGAAGTAGGACAAGATTAAATTATGGCACAGGTCAAAGAAAAAGTAAAGGTTGAGACGTAAACATTGATTTACAAAAATATCAATGGACGTAAAAGAGGTAGGCTCTTGATAGGTAGAGGTGGAAGAAACTGCATAGACAAGTGCGTAGCTCTTAAATTAATGATTATTTATTTATTACAATAAACATAAAAATAACAGTACCTATATCAATCTGAACACATAAAAAAACCTAACATCATCATCTGTATCATCTTATTCACAATCATGATGATGATATTATACTCAATATCTATACACTTAAATATTTGTAAAACATTTTTTTTTCCTTCTTTTGTTTTCTACACAGCTTTAGCATAAGTATTATACCGTTTGAAAAAAAAATGCACGATTTAATTAATTGATTGCTGCTTTCTATTTCGTACTCTTAGACTTATTCTGAATATTGAAAATACTTTTATTTTCAAGCATAATTATCTTTATTATTCAAATCACATTTTTACAGCCGCAGATGTACATCTTTTTAAATATCATCACCCGTTAAATAGAGACATTACTTAACGATACATATTATTTAGTTTTATAGTCGATACATCAAAAAAGTACTAAAAGTCATTCTTTAGACACATCTTTTACAGCACTATTATCATAATTATGCAAATGCCATTCGTATTAACAAATCAACCGTTACAAATTAATGTTTATAATAATTAGCATATTTTTCAATAAAATCACGTGTCATGCTTTTATTATTTATGCAAAAAGTGCGTCAACATTGCAGCGTCATTAAATTTTGACAATAACGCATTTTATGACATCGATCAATCAGTCGATATAAAAGTTAAAAATATGCTAATTACGCACATCACTATTGATTTCGTTGATTATTCATTAGGGTTGTCTCAAAACATAATAAATTGTGATTTTATGACGTCACATTTGCTGTTATATCTTCCGCGTGATTTGTTAATAATTTTTTTAGTAACATTTTTTAATGGTATGTCAATTTAATGTTATTTCTTTTGTGTATCGTATCGTCAATATGTCGATAGGGTTGGCAAAGGACTGTTATGCCAACGAACCCTTTTTTAAATTTTAAGCTTTACGTTACAAATTGAATCGGCACAATGGATTGGCACCCTTTCTTATTGTTAGCGACATACTTTCCCAAATCTATGTACTGTGTGTAATTTTGAAATTTATTTGACACCAAATATTGGTGATGTTACTTTTTTGTGTTTGGTACATGTGGGGAAATAAACACCCACTTTATTAGGTATTTATTTTGTTGATATAACACGATGAAATTAATAAAATAAATTATTATGCGAAATAATTGAAGTGAATTTCTGCCTAGCTGATGTTAGGCTGTGCGCAGACTACAAATATAGACGACATGATAGGAGCAGTGGTCGCCTTCTACACTCTGTATCGCGGATACTATTCCCGCTCGGGATAATTATTTGTTTGTACACACAAATATCGTAAACTGCAACGTCTAACAAAAAATCACAGATCGATTAGCAGTGACAGCCTAGTGGTATAACCGTTGGACTGCCAAGTCAAAGATCGTAGGTTCAAAACTCAGGCATGCACCAATCTAACCAGATGCAGTTGATAATCAGTTTTATACGGAGCGACCGCCTATCTGACCTCCGCTGCTGTGCTATCATCATCATCTGCCTAGCCTTTTCCCAACTATGTTGGGGTCGGCTTCCAGTCTTACCGGATGCAGCTGAATACTAGTGTTTTACATGGAGCCACTAACTATCAGACCTCCACAACCCAGACACTGGGTTACACGATACTTGGTAAGACTGGTTGTCAGACTTTCGGGCTTCTGACTACCCGTAACGACTGTCAAAGATCTACAATTGATAGCCGGGGCCAACAGCTTAATGTGCTATCCGAGGCACGGAGAGTGATAATTAATTTATAAAACGCACATAACTTACGAAAAGTTAGAGGTGCGCGCCTTGGGTTCGAACCCGAGACCACTGACTTGCCAGTCAACGGTCACCACCACTAGGCTATCACGACTCTGCACTGTGCTATCAATGAAATAAATTTTATCAAAAAAAGTTGATTTGTTTACGTGTGGAAACCCTATATCAATGAACCTGTTGTTATTGTTTATCGATAGTTATTCACCATCGTCCAAATAATGTATCTTTCACTCGCTCGTATCATCAAACATCTTGTTGAGACATTTTCTTATTTATTTTCCTTATAAGATTACTTCATATCCTATGTATTTGTGTTTCATCTTCCATGTTTGTTTCTGATATAGTCTCGTTTCAAGTGTAATGGGAAAATATTTTTATATGAAATAAATTTCTTACAATCATAGTGAAGATGCTTATTAGACGTTTGTTTACTTGTATTGTTTAAGCACAGTGATAACCTAGTGGTATGACCGTCGACTGACAATTCAGTGGTCTCGAGTTCTATCCCAAGGTGCGCCTTGACTTTTCTAAGTAATGAGCGTATTATAAATTCATTATCATAAAACGGTGGAGGAAAACATAGTGATGAAATCAGCACACCTGAGATATTTTTTAATGGTGTGTAAAGCCATGTCAGAGGCCTACGGGCGGTTTAAACTCTGACACCAGGTTGTTTATTAACCATACGATAAGAAAGGAGGTTGAAAACAACCAGAGTTTAAATATCCCGTTAGGCTTCTGAAAATTAAATGGCTTTACATACTATCGATAACATCTCTCAAGTGTGCTGATTTTTTCACTAGGTTTTTCTACACCAGTGGTGTCTGTCTGGGTTCGAAACTACGACCTTTGTCTTGGCAATCCAACGGTCATATCTCTGGGATATCACTGCTCGCATTAAATTAGTAATGATTTAATGATCAATCCGTGAATTCATTTGCTTATAGCCGATTTTGATAACCAAAATTGACAAATACATCAATTATATAAATATTTAATAAGAAATTTGAAAAAACAACTGATACGGATGGGATACGAACCCACGATCTTCGGCGTCGGAGTTGTTTTTTCAAGTTTCTTATTAAATATTTAAATATAAGGTTATTATTATATCGCCACTCAAAGGCACACCTTTGAGTGGCGATATAATAATAACCTTATCACTTCATAGTAGGTATCGGCCTTAGTCTTTTAACCTAGTTGTTTTCATAGATACCTATTTTTTGTATCTTGGGTAAATAAAACAAAGCTATAAGAAATTAAAAATACCTGTTTATTAATAAAAATTAGCATACTTAGTTTCACGGGCTCGAAGACGACTCATAACAATTAAAAGGCGCAGAAATTGATTGAGATCGGTCTGTCAACAAACCAAGTTCCGTTTCACTAACCATATTGCAGATGCGCATACGCATCTCAGCAATTTTATCCGGTGGAAATTTACACACAATATCTGCCATACTAGAGAAGAATTTATGAGTAGAAGATGATCCTGCAGGGTAATCTTGCGACGTTTTGCTCCCATCTCTTGTTCTTTTAAAAGCTTTCTTTCTATTTACATCCTGATCTGAATATAAAGGATCTGGAGACAATAAACTGTCACTTGGTTCAGACTTTATAGCTGTTATAGGATTAGATTGTACTCCAAAAGCATCGTTTGAATCTTGAAAAATATACTGTGGTTCAGACAATGGTACTTCTTCATGCATTTCAAACCCATCTTTACTATTAGTGCTTATGTTATCTGTGTATTCACCTTCATCACAAGATTCTGATAGAAATGTAAGTCTTTCATCGTCATATTTAGAGTACCCTGCAGCGCCTGTATTCTTTTTCTTTTTGTTCTTTCTGTAGGCGTCTCGTATATTCCGCCATTTTGTTTTGCATTCTTCAGCTGTAACAGAAATTGATAATTTATTTTTTATTTATTTATAGACTCACGCCTGTATTCCCCAGAGGGGGTAAGCAGAGGTGCAGTACACCCACGTTTCGCCGGCTATGTTATAAGTCCCATGTAATAGGGGGCGAGCCTATTGCCATTAACCGGGCACAATTCCTGACTCCGTGCTGCTAATGAGAATTTCTAAATGGAAAAACCCAATAACACTTTGCCCGACCCGGGGATCGAACCCAGGACCTCGTGCTCAGCAGTCGCGCTTGCTACCACTAGACCAACGAGGTAGTCAAATTGATAATTTGGTCGGATATTTAGAAATTTATGTAGGTAACCTATACCTAATTTTAAAAGATCCTCATCCTCATAGCCTTTATTATTCCCAAACTTTGTTGGGGTCGGCTTCTAATCTAACCAGATGCAGCTGAATATCAGTTTTTTATGGAGCGACTGCCTATCTGACCCCCGCAACCCAAAGGGATACGATATTCTAAGGTTAGATATTTAGTTGTCAGGATTTTATGAGGGTACTGACTCCCTATATCGACTTCCTATATTTTTAAAAGACAAATACTGTTAATATACCTACTACTGAATGACCTAGTTTAATATCTTAAGAACCTTCAAAATAATAATGAAAATTTACAGAATTAATATCGGATTACCTATCATACAAAAAAAAAACGTATCAATTCCAGAATCTCCCATCTTTTTTTCGTTGGTTAACACTTTGGCTGCCACGCGCTAGACACAATGCAACTTTTACTGTCGGCAGTCACCGGTGACCTCCAGTTTAATACCCGAGAGAAATGCGTCGCGACGGATCGAACCTGAGACATGTCAGTCAATTATACCACTAGGCTGCCACTATCACAAAATATCTGCCGTTTATCACATTTGTGTGGCAGTGAGTTGTTTCTCTATTCTGTGTTATCTATATCAGCTAAATCTATAATGGCGGCTTCCTGACAGGACAGTACGACAAAATATTGTTTAAGCTGAAATGATTGTGATCCCTAATTCAATACACTTAAGACTTTATTTACAGCAACAGTGTCGTGACTAATCATTCGGCGTCGCGTTGACGCGTCGCCGCGCGCTGGCCGGCCGGCGCTGCCGGTAGAATTTTAAAAAAAAACTCAAGTCTGCCATCTTGTCAATGGGCGCTCGCCGTACAGCTAAATTGTTAATAGGTATAATATACGCTTCCCATCACCTCTGACATTGGCAGAAATGTCCGGTTCTAATCACCAAGACTCAGTTGCCATAAATAAAAATTGAATTGAATTGAACTAAGTATCAATTATTCACGTTCTTACAACTACACAAGGTTCAATTTCCAATGCAAGTCGTGGAGAATTGACAATCGAAGAATAATTTTAATGAAAAACTCTACCTTATTAACAAGACAATAAGGTTGAAAATTGCTAAGAGTATCTACTGACAATGAATAAAAAACTTACGTGTCCTATTTAGTTTCGCTGCTATTTCTTTCCAACAATTCTCCTTATAAACCAAATTATGAAACTTTTTCTGTTTGCTACGATATAGTATGGAATGTTTCTTCACGTTTTCTATCAACTCGTCGTCAAAATAATTATGATTGCTCATTTTGAAATTCGAGCGTCGTACGCCGCAACGCAAGCCGCCGCGTCGCCGTCGTACGAAAGCGACGCAGTTACTAACCTACTTCTGGGTGACGCAACGGTGCGCGGCACTGCGCCGCCACGCCATACCTCCCCCTTCATTCCCCGCACCGCTTGGACGCGTATTTACAAATACCAAGCGATTATGACGAAAGTCATGTTAATGTTTATTTTTTTTGACGATGATTTGAATCTTTAGAATTTACACAAAGCATTACGTTGACCCTTGTGTTAAGTATTTTTTAATATTTTAATCTAAAATAATATTATGTTATCACTTTGAAGACCGGAAACGATTGAAAAAAAAAAGAGGTTTTTTTTAATAATTTTGTGACTTTGAAAAACAATGTTTATGTAGGTAGGTACCTACTACGTGCAAGGGGTAGACGTAACTACCGTATGAAATGGTCGAATGTAGAAAAGAGTCGATAGCACAGGCCAGGTTGTGAATACCTTAATAACAGAGCGACTGGGCTTGACAGCTGGTTCAAAAAAATGCTACAAAATTTTTTACAAAAAAAATTAACTTTGAGCTGAAGTTACATTATAAAATTAATGGCATAAAATTACTTTTACGACACTAGTTTTATAAACAGTTTCAAGTGTAAACATTAAATTTTACAATGATGCATTAGGCCATTATTATGATAATTTTATAATGTAACTTCGGCTTTAGGGCTTGCTTCTCATTATGCATGAGAAGTGCTTTACAAAAATGTACCTAATACATTTTGTAAACAATACCTATCAATAACCCAATTTTCTCGCAATTCACAATATTCATTTAATTTTAAATAATCATCAAATATGCATTATTAAATTATGTATAACTTGTTTACATACATAAAAAATAACGTTTACCAGTAACCTTCCAGATAATAAAATCTAAATTTATGTTGCTCGACCTGTAAATGACTAAATGCAAATTATCCTACATTTTGTAAATACGCTGTTTTCCCCGCCTCCCGCACCGCGAACCGCAGAAGAGTGCGATGCTAGCGCAGCGCTGCATATCTGACAGCTTCAGAATTCTATTTGAACATTTTTTATATATTGAGCAAATTGGCATGGTATTTTCACTTTTAAAATGTATAGTCATAGCACAGAATAACCATAGCGGTCATAGGTTTGTCTCGTAATTTTTTTTTTCTTTTTACAAAAATTTTGATCTTTAGTGTCCGCATCGCATGAATATTAAACACTTTTTAATAATATTATAATTACTTATTAATAATATACTAAATAATGTAAAAATATATTTTTGTAAATGCATAAATCTTTGAAGAAAAACATTTATTTACTTATTTACTCCACGTTATTTCATTGAGCGTAGGTACCTATTCTATTTATTTTTGTTTCTACTTTTTTTGTGTTTGTGATTGAATAGTAGAATTAACTTAGGCCGTACTATTTAATGTAAATCACTACATAGTATTAAACAAAGTCGCTTTCTCTGTCCCTATATCCCTATGTATACTTAAATCTTTAAAACTACGCAACGGATTTTGCACCCGTGCGAAGCCGGGGCGAGTCGCTAGTAATAAATAATTGATGGTTGACACGACACTTTCTCCTAAGACATTATTTAACTCTTAACTAGTATACTACTACTACTAGTATATGTATAAATATACTATTATTAAAATTAGTAAATTCAATAAAAAGTCTGCCTTCAAATTAACCTAATAATAATGTTCTTAACATTCTTTAACATTCTAAGGTTTTTTTATTTCATTCATTCTTATTTTCATATCACCTTTTTATCGAAAACTAGTATTTATCCAGCTGTCAAGTTATCTACTGTATAAAATAAAATTTCCAATTAAAATTCTCGAATATTATTTCTTCGAGTTACATTTTATTTTTTTCAGAGAATTTGTTTGCTAACCTTTCACAAGCTAAAAAAAAACCATCATGTGAACATCTTCCCAAACATATAACCTACTTAACCTAAATTTTAAACCCATGCTTGGCCGTGCTTTAAAAAATTATGCAAATTTTCTATCTAACTCAAGAGGTTACTATACAGTGCCCGCATACTTAACTGAAGAACCTTAGGGACTTGGAGACAATGCTTAATGCATATCTTACGCTATGCAAATTGTATTTGGTGGAGAGCACTTCAATTTTTCTCTATTTATATTGAATGGATCAAGTGGGTATTTGATTTTTAAAGAATAATATTGTATCTTGTGTTCCCGCTTTATTTGGATTGACTGTCATGTGGTTATGTCAGATTTAGATTAAAAAAAATAGACTTAATGCGATAAATTTCACTAGAATAAGTAGGCGTTTTCTAGGGAGGAATAGTAATTGTTGGAATAAGATTTATCAAAATGATTTTTTAATTCCTGTTGTATAATTTGACGATTCTTTTAATATTTAATTTATTTTCGAAAATTGAATCTTATGAATAGAAAAAAAAAGATACTTAAAAATCTTGAAGTCAGAATATGCATGATTACGACCCATTATAATTTGAGTATTTTTAGCCACCATTAACGTTATAAAACACCCCAAAAGTCAGGTTCGAAACCCAGGAACCTCAGATTTTTCGGATTTATGTCCGTATTCGAAATTAATTATTACTTGTTTTTTTAACGTTTAAGGAGAAACATAATCAGAAAACCAACAAACCTGAGAGATTTTTCAACGGTGTGTAATGCCATGTCACGCTGCTACCGTACGGGCTGTTTAAACTCTGACACCAGGTCGTTCCTCAACTATACGATAAAAAAGAAGACTAAAAACCCCCTCCCGCTTTTCTATAAACACACCATAGACACTTAGTCCGTGCCTTTTTTGCTTCTATTATACTTTTTACTTCTTAAAATTTTATTGTGTAGTAGGGTACCTACTTCGAACTTTCTACCTAATAATAGTTAGAAAAATATATTCACAAGTTCTAAGACAAAATTTAGGACATCGTCACCTTATAACCGATTCCAATGCAACTGATCTACATTTACATCAAACACAGAGTGCACTTCCTAAATCAAACACCGACACTTATAATAGTTATAACCACTTTAGAAGCTGGTACTTCGCATTTGCATACAATTTCAATGGGACACCATGAATCAACTGAAGATGTATGGGGGACATTCGTCTTGACAGTGTATTGAATATTGTTCGATTTGAGAAACTGGATTGGGATGTGGGCATAGCGGTTTGGATTTGAATATTCGTTTATTGATTGTTACTATAGAGAGACAGAGAGAGGCAGGAAGCTGCTGGATGCAGGTTGCTTCCAACCGGCCAATCTGGAAGTCATTGGGGGAGGCCTATGTTCAGCAGTGGTTATGGCTGAAATGATGATGATGATGATAGAATAGACTATACAGCAACGGTACAGCAATTGTCGCGGGTACAAGTCCCGCTCATATCCTATTTTTTTTTCCATTGCATATATTTTTTCTAAGGCCTTATCAGGCCGTAATATGTATTAAATATATACAATCAATATTATGATCTCAAACATAAATCAGCGTAGTGGGAGATAGTTTTATTAGTATTGACGTGTATTGTATAATATGAGACAATACCTTTTACCCTCCAGCACTTTTTATAAAATAAAGTAATGAATAATAACACAGATCTATTGAGCTACATACACAATTAATGGTGCTAATTCTCTTGCACACGCTCTAAACTAATTTAGACACATTATCTCTCTTTCTAACAGAGATCATTAGAAAAGGATAGAAGATTTTTAGATCTGTCAAACTAGTCCATTTGCGTATTATCAACGAGAATTTAGTCGGCATGTCATAGAGGTCTCGCCTAATTTCACGTAAATTGCAAAAAAAAAAGGACGTAGACTAATTTGACAGCTCTAATTTTATAGCTCAATTTGCTATCCTTTTTCAATAGTGTTTATTAGAAAGAGATATAGTTAGACTAAAATTAGTTTAGCGGGATGTACAAGAGAATCGACACCAATGTCAAACTATTCTAAAACAATTCCATTCAACAAGTAAGAACAATGATCAACAATAGTTCCGAAACGTCACTTCTATCAGACAAACAGACCCTCTTGCATACATTACATATTCACAAAGCCAAACGCAGGAATGGGTCGAGAACTCAAGTCCTTTGCGATGGTGGATCAAAGATTAGGTGACAGACGTGACATTATATTTTTGACCACAATATTAGCGCAAACGTAGGATTGGAATTTGTTATATTTGTTTCGGTCTGAATAATATAAGCAATTTTTTTTATTTATCGTAAGTTGATGAACAACCTGGTGTCAGAGTTTAAACTGCACGTAGGTCTCTGACATAGCTTTACACACCACGATGGAAAACACAAGTAATAATATAGTAGAAAAGCGATGATACAGATGAAGGGAATGTTAATCTTTAAAATAGTGCGTCTAACTTAAAAGTCGCATTCACCAAATATCTAGTTGCCAGTGACATTTAGACTACCTACGTAGTTTACACCTTTTTTAATTCTTGTGAATAAGCCCTTCAGGCTCTTATTTAAACTCTGAGGTTTCAATAAACATAAACAACGTACCATAAACAATGTATTCCAATAAGATACTTACGAGTCAGTAGTGTCTTACCACATACATTAATGTTAAGAAAAATCCCGATTACACTATAATACACTTTCTGCGATTTTTAATCTTTGCCCTTTTTCCCAAGTCCTTTTGTACGCTTGGACCAACACGATCAAGCGTTGGGCTGGGCGTTGGAGCGTCAAAACCAATCTCGCCTGGCCTCACTTGGACCTCACTTGTGGCTTTTTGAATTTGATTTGGCCTTTTGCGTGACGTCAATGTTTTTGAAGTGCGGTCCGCGTTTGAGCGGACATGGGTTTGTATTTCAAGAGCCGATGTTAAATAGAGCAATATGAATTCTGAATTGGGAGTACCTACTATTATACAACAGCTTGTAGTCCTGGTTTCTATCGCTGAAGCCATATTACGTCTTCAACTTAGCTTAGAGATATAACAATTAATTTGTAGGAACGAGATTATGAAAAAAATTTATAACAAACCTTCTAAAACTTAAGTAAACTATAAATACAATGCTACTGCAGACTGTAGACTGATCAGACTGCTCATGTCACGAAACTTTGTCGAAATACCTACTTCTGAATTCATCTATCTTATATTCTGATTATACTTTGATTTAAATAAGTTTCTCGTGGCAAGAACTGTCAAATTGAGAACTTCAACATTTTGAATGACTTTCAGCATCTAGAAAGAGAGGCCTTTGCCCTGCAGTTGGACGATAAAGGCTACATATTAATAATATAATGAATACAGCCTCTATATAATAAAGTTAGCTAACAGCCTGATATTTGGTACCAATGGTTTTAGAAATTAAACTAACTCCTGCAGACTCCTGCTTGAAATCGCGGTTTAGAATATTTTCTTCTACATACAAACAGCCTTTCAGTCTTTTTATTTCAATCCATACATCTCCAGCTAATACAATGTGGGCTCCAACCCCAAAATTCCTTCAATGAACCGAATCACTAGCTTCCAAATCATTAATCAAGAGTCCGATAATACAAAACTAATTAAAACACATACATAACTCCCATACTCCCGGCTCCCATGGGCTCCAATCCCTATCAAAATAATTACTAGTTCGTAAGGATTATAACCCTTTTGCCAGCCAATTAATTCTGTTCGCTAAGCCTTCATTAGGAGTTGCATATTGTTAAAATTTTTGATTCACAATAAAGGGTTAGGATAAATTGTTATAGATTAAAATGGTGAACTGTGATTTTCATTAAGAAGTGGTAAATAAATTTTGGTACAAATGGGTGATCATAAACCTTTGTACTTACATGATTTTTATTATACACATGGAATAATTTTTTATCACATGAGTAATAAAATATAGTTATATAATAATTATATAGTGATGCTCCTGAATTAATAATTCTGCTAATTCTGACTGGTGACGTTGTTAGTACCTATTTATGATGAACTACGTCGTGTTTTATTATTTATCAAAGTATTATAGATTTTTTTAAATAATTTTGCAGGTCACGGTCTTATGTGACGTAATATACACCTACATGAACATTTTTATAAAGTATTTAGGCATAGCTAATACTAAAGTTTGAAAATTTGTAAAAAAATATTGTTACGAACGGGATTTGCACCAGCCACCTACTGGATAAAGCCACCAGTTTTTAATTTCCTTAAACATACCAAATAATTCATCAAAAGCAAACTGGGCACAGTTCCAAGATCCATGCTGTTTCCGAGAAATTCAATATAAAATATCCCAATAACACTCATGATCTAAGTATCAAACACGGGACGCTTCAACGGTCAAGCTTGCTTATGATCACTAGACAAACAAAGCTACCTAATTCATTCAAGCATAAATTACATCACAGTCAATAATCCTCTACTGAGCCAAAACAAATTCCTTTGAGATTAACACAACTGTAATTAATTTCTTGTTAATTTCATAAAATTGTTTGTTAAGTCGACTTTGTGATCGGTGGGGTATAATGATGGAGCTGAAAACTTTCGTTTGGGTATTAAGAAAATGTAAAGGATATCGAATAATATATCAAATAATAATATAATAATCATTCTGTATTTTGAAGTAATCGCATTTAATGATGGACTACAAACACTTCATTACATAGTATAAAACAAAGTCGCTATCCGCCGCCTGTCTGTCCGCTTGTATGCTTAGATCTTTAAAACTACGCTACGGATTTTGATGCGGTTTTTTTAAATAGATAGAGTGATTCTTAAGGCAGGTTTATATTGCACCCGTGCGAAGCCGGGGCGGGTCGCTACTGTTTATATAAAAACTAAAATAATTTCATCTCTGAAGCTATAAAAACTTAAAGTTGTAGGAATGAGAAAATAACAATAGAAAATAAAAAATAGCTTGGAGCCAGCACTAACATCAACAAATAAACTGCACCATTAATCATTGATGGCCAGAAGTAAATACAATTTCTGATAGAAAATATTCCTAAAAAAAAGGGATAATTAATTTAAGTAAATATTAAGTATCTCGTACTAAGTATAAAGAAGCAAAATATATCCAAACACACTCACATTTCCCCAATAACAAAGTTAAAGTTTTACTTAATAACATTTTCCTTAGTCACTCCTGCATTTGCAGCTATCCAAAATACAGGAACTTGTTCAAACTGAAACGAGTCCCATGTAACATAAACTGCCACGGAATACATAAAGTTTATTCTCTAAATATTCCCAAGACTCCTTCCTTGAAGGTGGTAGCCACTACTACTAGTTTTAGTTTAAATGATCGAAAGCGAGTTGCTCGTGAATTTGTTTAAAAGATGATTTTCAGAAAACAAATCATGGAAATAAAAGAAATAATACTAAGTAAAGAAGTAGACTAACTACCACTTCTTTTAATCGCTTCTCCCATCGCAGGTTAGCTGGCAGAAATTTCTTGAGAAATAAGCAGACCTTTGTACTTAACTTTCATGTTATGATGTTTGTTATACCTGTTTGTGTGTGTACATAAATAAATAAATAAATAAATAAATAAATAATAGTGAATTCTAGAGTTCACAGATAGAGTCCAACCTGGAAGTTTATTGGATTGATATCCAATCCTTTACATTTAAATTTTTATAGTTCTATCGTCTACGTAAACATCATTTTGTAAACTTAAACGTCCTTTTGATATTTGTCATCAATTTACATGAAATGGTAGGAACAAATACGTTTACAAAACTATTTAAATGCAATATTTTTCTGATGTATCTCGCAAATTGTCGTCGATATCTTATCGACTTTGCGACGGCTTTTGAGAGATAGACACTAATATGGCGTTGTCACTTATAGAAGTCAGTATTCGTCTGAGTATTTGAATCAGCGTTTCATAGGAACTGTTTTAAAGCAAAAATCTTGCTTGTATTAATAATTTTCGTTGTGTTTACCACGCGTTCAAAATGAAACTGACTTAAGTGATAGGGAAAGAAGTGAAGACAAAATGATTGATAAAAAAATACAGCCATTATCTTTCAATTGAGCTATATCAGACATAATTCTATCTAAGTATTGAAGTTTAGTTTGTCAACTTTTCGAAGTCAATTGCTAGAAACGGTAAAGAAACGTTTTGTGGAAACGAGCTCACTTAAGAGATTTTTTTACGGTGTGTAAAGCCACGTCAAAGGCCTACGAGTGGTTAAAACTCGACACCAAGTTGTTCATCAACCATTCCATAAACAAAGAAAAAAAAAACATCATCGATAAAGAAGAAGAAGACGAATAATGTTTTTAAAAGTAGATATTTCACGATTTATTAAACTCGCTGCCCCTGTGTTCCTTAGTAAGGGATTTCAAAGCAGAGCTATTATCATATGTCCCGAGGCGCTGGTACCAAACAAAACGTTTGTCTTTTTAGCACATTTGTTTAAGATAGTTGTATTTCAACGTCTTCGTATGCATTATGCTTATCATAAAAATAACGTATCGTACCATTGGTAGGTTCTTCACTTGCTTCAGTTGAGTTGGGGGTAATGTTTTAATATATTATTCTATTTTAGATTGTTACTTTTGTAAGTGATTTGTGACTACTCATAATCACCACGCTGGGCAAGCGGGTTGGAGATAGCAGTAGCAGATGATTGCTGTTACACTCTTACACAGAAAGATGCTGCTGCTCATCCTCCTGGTCTTTCCCTTTGTCACTTCTTACAACACCCGCGGGACGAGTAAGGGTGGTTCTAATCTTAGGCCGGAAACCACACGAAAAATAGGTATCCTACTTATAAAATATTTACTCTCACAACACATCTACCAAAAACATGATCAGAGCAATAATGCTGAGCAATTATTGCGAGCGAAGGGTGTCGACCATTCAATCAGCATCGGGACATAATCATAAAGTGTCCGGACGCGTAATCGTAAATATTTGACCATGCAACCAATAAAGAAGGTCATTCAGAAGTTCCACTTCATGAATACAAGAAGATAAATAACGCACAAACATTGAACGTTCGTCATCCTAGACATTATTTCAGCGAAACTTTAAAAAATCTAATAGTACAACCTGAATTTGACATAGTCGCGAAAGTGTAGGTACTTAAATCCTTTAAATAAACAAAGATTTTAAAAAACTCGTGCTCACCACCTCGATTCGTAACCCTGCCCTTGTTATCAAAATTCTCTTCTACATTTAACTATCTGAGAAGATCATCATAATCATCAGCCTGTATTAGTCCACTGCTGAACACAGGCCTCTCCCAATGCGCGCCACTATTGGGCACTCATTGAAGGTGCCTATAATCTCCACGCTGGGCAAGCGGGTTGGCGATCGCAATAGCAGATGATTACTATTACACAGAAGGATGCTGCTGCCTATCCTTCGGCTCTTTCCCTATGCTTCTTACGACACCCGCGGGACGAAGGGTGGTCTTATTCTTAGGTCGGAAACCACACAGCAAATAGCAATCGAACCTATTAATAAATTAACCTTCTGTTTCCTTTTGTTTTGCGGGTCAACTGTCCACCCTGACGGACGTACGGACAGTTATTGCACGCGTTGAGATGTTATGACGCAAAACGGTAGGGCGCTGAAATTGATCCGCGATTGTTATGCAAATAGTACCTTTTTTGTGGTGATATTGCATTTGTTCAATTAAAATAGAATTTTGTGTGGATTGCTTACGGGTATCTTTTGAAATGTCCTGTGGATAGCTTGATTAGTGGACGTAGATGTGTGGTATTTTAAATAGCTTTATAGACTATAAGTTTCTTGAGTGAAATAAATATCGCAGATGGAAGACGATGGAATAACATGCCTGAATGCCTTCTCGTAATTATTTCATTAGTGTGGTAGAAACAACCCTAGTTGTGTTTATCTGTATGTCTAGTTTCTGTTGTGTTTTAGTCAGCGAGACTGCAGAAAGCCCATTTCCTCCCTTATAGAATCTCCCTCCCTCATCTACCATCCCGCATTTGCAAGCCTTTGTAGATTATGGTACCCGCTTTCCATCAGCAGGTCGTATGTTAGTTTACTACCATAGTATAAAAAAAGATCATTAAAATATTATGCGCATTTTCCCAAAAAAATATCTACGGAAAGCATTTACGCGTGTCCTGATAACACTACTGAAAAGTCCCTCGGTAACCAAATAAAGCGCCCAAAAGATACAGCCTCTGTATCGAGTCAATAAAAATCGACTATAACCAGTGTCCATTATAATCGATGTTGCGTGAATAACGATCATCGATAAACGCGTCAAACGTGGACGTAAACTGCGTCCATCGAGTCGTAAATATATTTTTAACATAATTATGGTGGTGTGATATACCTATGGTAGTTTAACATAATTATACCTAAAGCTTGGTATCCACTATGTTTGCTAAACCTCTTGCGCTGCGCACTCCTGGGACTGCTCCAGTTAGTTTCTAAGACCACCATTGATCAACGCTGAAGGAAAACATCGTGAGGAAATAGTCTGAAATCGTCAACACGCAGTGCATAATGCTCGATCCTTTTCTGATAAGAGAACTTTGCACTACAGAGTGAGACAGTTACAGGCTGATTTATGTATTATGTATTATTATTTATAAAGAAAATGAAAAAGTACTAACGTCTAATATCCCTAGAAAAATTTACCAACAAAAAATTTACGCGCAGTCGCGTGCACATATCGTCAATAGCGAATAAACGTCAGCCAGATAATGACGTCACGATTTCCGAAATATTTTTCCGAATGCACCACTCGTAAAAGGTTTACGATCAGTTCCGGGTAGGTTTATTAACGGTCCCTACATGTGTGCAGTAATACCCTATTAAATTTAGTTAGTACTGATAGGTAGCCAGTAATAAAACCTTAATGATTTCATTGGGATGCTGAATACGATGCACGTCCATTTAAGTGGGGGTTTGTATAGAATATAAATGTGTTGTGAACTTGTGAGCCATTACTAGGCCACTTGCAATTTTAGGTATTAGTAGAATAACGTTTAATTAGTGCATTGGATAGCCTAGTGGGTATAACCGTTCTGTTTCGCAAGTTCTTTCTAGCCCTGACAGGGTAAATTGCACACGGTAAGATGACGCTTCAGTACATCCCTATAACGCAGGAACTGACCCCCGGGTCTGCGTTTACACTACGCTGTCTCCTCTATCTGGAGCTGACAAGGTTCGCCGTTGACGGACATCATCATCATAACCGTTGGGCAAGTCAGAAGCTTCAGGTTCGAACCTAAGGCACGCACCTAGAAAGCTGATATTCAGCTGCAACTTTGTTGGGGAATAATAAGGCTAGGAGGATGATGACTGATGTTAATGACGTTTAATTAGTTATTTATTTATCACTTGTAATATATTATTCAAGTTGTAAAACTCTGGATTAGATTAGAAAATTCGATTTCGGTTCAAAAGAAGTGTCCAGGCAAAAATCTTAAAATGTTAGAAGTTTTCAACCTTTCGCCAACTGCTTTGGGGAATGTCGTAATTTAGACAGTTCAATTCACAAAACCAAACGCGGGTAATTGAAAAAACCACCACACCTTGAGAACTAACTTCGATATTTTGGTCAAGTTTCTTTGACCATGATCAAAACGAAAAGTTAAAAAACAAATTGCACGTTTCCATTCCACTACAATGCAATAGCGATTAATAAATTAATTGCAAATGATTTTGAAATTAGGTAATAAGGTTAGGTGTAGGACCTACACGCACTCATTAACGAAAATACGATAGACCTTGTTAATAATTATAATTCATGATTTCTAAAGAACAACTTCGAAGAAAAAGAAACAAGTTAAAACAATGTTATACATGCTAAAATTGTATAACATTGTTTTAACTTGTTTCTTTTTCATAACATTGTGTATTTCTAACATTTTATCCTTTGACTGAATTTTGATAATAGGTAATTTTGCTAATATTATAACATTTGACCGAAGTTTGCTAAATTGTAATTCTCTCACAAGAACTAATTATGTAATCAGTTACGAGTCATGCTATAAGCTCTTGTGAATTTTTAATTTTATTTATACAACTAAGTACCTACGATTTCAGTAACTTGTACGCCCTAGTGGCAAAACACAGCGAGCTATTGTATTACCATACCAAGAACTATCCATGTACCTACCTGTGTTTAACATGAATAAATGATTATGATTATGATTATGAAAAGTTTTCAAAACAAGAATCACATATTGGTATACTTACCTATATTATTATCATCGACGGCTTAAACAAGAGAATCACCACCTTTTGATGTACAAAATTTAATTACAGAACACCTACAGCTACGGTCAAATTCTTAAGCGACCTATTCAGCGGTATTGCCCCTCACATCGCTATTAAAATTAACCCTATACATACAAACAATGTCCACTATTTTCCTTAATTAAGTCTAATTCATAATGATCGTATTCAAAATTCGAATATGGTAGCAAATCAAAGTGCCCGTATCTTCGTTCTATGGGAAAATGGAGCGGGCAGCGAATTTGAATAGAGATGATTGCTGGGGTCATTTGTGGAGGACAAAAGACCGGACCCGTCACCCTTTTGGTATTTTGCGAGGTGTGGAGTCGTGTTAGTGCTAAATATTTTGATGGCTTCAATATCCTTATCCTAATATTATAAATGTGAAATTTTCACAACAACAACATAATATACTTAAACCTATTAATTTACCGGCGATTGTGTGGTGATAAGGAAACCTTAGAGCGCAAGTCAGACTCGACTTGGCCGGTTTTTTATTTATTTATTTTAACAACTATACTTTTATTTAGGTGATTTTACAAGTAATTAAGTAGGATATAGGATGGATGGATGTTTGTTACTTTTTCACGGTAAAAATACTGGACGGATTTTGATGAAACTGTTCAGTAATATACAGTGACGTCGTGTGGGTTTTCACCGCCCAGGGCAGACTGAAAATTCGCTGCTCCCCCTCCCCCCCTATTTTCATTATTAGTCAGTTTTTTCGAGTGCATTCAAAGTTGCATGCATATCAAAGACCATGGTCATTCACGCTATGCCACTGGTACACATCAGGATAACATAGGCTATAATTTCAAAACTCGAAACTAATTTAGATTCGCTATCTGTCTTTCAAGTGAGAAAAAGAACAAGAAAAGCGAGAATGTTATTCATTTTGTGTGTGTTTTGTTTGTCATAGAGCTTACTAGAAATATTAAAAAAATACTACTCTATCTCCTTAAAATTTTTCATCCATCAGCCCAATGGAGTGGACAGTTTTTTCCTATTTTGCAATTGATAGCCGCCATCCGACAATTAAAGGGTCGCTGCATATTTTAAAATATTCCTTTTATTATGCAGATTAACGTATTGACTCTGCCTATACCCTTATTACAAGGTGTTAAGAGCTATTGCTATTTGCTGCGAGAAAAAAGATGCCAATCATCATGTATAGCGCTGTCCTTCTCTGACGCGGAACAATGATAGTTTTTAATATCGCTGTGTAGATTGACCCTTAAACTGCGCATTTTCTATATTTTGAAATAGTCAAGCAATTGTAGCTCTTAAAGTCATCGGTTTAAGAATCATGGAAACGGAAAAAAAAAGTATTTTTAAATTAATTATTTTTTCTCTTAATGCTATTTTGATTTTGGATCTTATTGCTTTTAGAAAAGATTTGATTTTAAATGTACTTATAGAAGAGTATTTTTTTGGCGTCTTCCGTTTTGCTAGTAGGCGTGAAAGGGATAAAAGATTTGAGGTTCAGAGTTCATGTGATGTTGATTAATAGGTCGGAGCTGGACGCATGGGGGTGGATTGTTGGTGACCAGAGACAAAAATGTATGAGGAAATATTTTTCATTAATTGTTAAAATTGAGATTGTATAGCCTCTTGGCCGTTGACGGGCATATCAGAAATTACAATTATAGAAAAATAAAATATAAACTAAAATACTTAATATCTTACTTATGCTTAATTTAAATAAGAAAGAGTCAAAGAATTGTGATAAGTAAAAAGCTAACGTCACGCGGTATTCCCAGGCGGTCACCCATCCAAGTACTAACCGCGCCCAATGTTGCTTAACTTCGGTGATCGGACGAGAACCGGTGCTTTCAACATGGTATGGACGTTGGCGATAAAGATGATATAATTTTGCTTCACTATCTAACTTGCTTGTACGGTAGTGACGTTCATCTAATAAGTTCCAATACTATTTATATTTTTTTTAATTACTCGTTTAATCTAATTATATCTATGCCTCAGTTTATACCTACTGCAGCTGTTACCGATTAATTGATAATGTTTAGGTGTGTAACATGTTTCCTATAAATTCTTATCATTGTAAAAAAAATTTTGTTTAAAAGAATTTGATATCGCATAATCTAAATCGAAATTAATTATAGCACTGATAGCCTAGTGGTATGACCGTCGACAGACAAGTCAGAGGTCTCGAGTTCGATCGCAAGGCACCTCTGACTTTTCGTAAGTTATGTGCGTATTATAAATTCATTATCAGTTGCTAAAACGCTGGAAAATATCGTGATGAAACCAGCACACCTGAGAGATTTTTCAATGGTGTGTAAAGCCATGTTAGAGGCCTACGGGCGGTTTAAACTCTGACACCAGGTTGTTTATCAACCATACGATAAGAAAAAGAAGAATCGAAGTTTCCAAACTTACTTTAATTAAGTACATACATTTTTGTTCTGCAGTTTCAAACATTGATTGAATGGATTTCTTTTTATTACCGAAAAATTAAAAGATTTAAAATAATCAGTTCGGTGCGGTAATCGTTCGGTGCGAAGTTTACTTATGTTCACATAACTCAACAAAATGTATGGAACAGCTGATTTTTTTAGCGATTTCAGGGTTGGTCCCATAGTAAAAGTTGTTCACAATGATGAGTTTAATAACCCCTTTTCGGGTTGCGAGCGTTTTACAAACAACTCTGTATAAAAGTACCAATGAATGTAATAGACTCATAATAATCCCGTGACACACAAAGACAGTAACATACACACCCTGTCGACCTACCCATCTTTTAATTGTGAAATACAAAATAATAATATACAATTACTCTATTTCCTCTACGTAGCATTTAAGGGTTAAAACGTAAAATTTAGTTTTGTTTATAATATTTCTATTTTAATGGTCCAAAAACATTATTTTTTATTAATATTTAACAAAAATGATGTACTTCTATCCAAAATATTACCTATACTATAAATATTTTGGATAGAATATACAAAATAGCTAACATCACGCGGTATTCCCAGGCGGTCACCCATCCAAGTACTAACCGCGCCCAATGTTGCTTAACTTCGGTGATCGGACGAGAACCGGTGCTTTCAACATGGTATGGACGTTGGCGATAGTATTGTCAAATTTATTATTCAGTATTAGTATTATTGTTATCTTCATGCCAAAGTACAGAAAACAAAAAATAAATTAGAGGGTTCGAACCTGAGACCTCACCTCTGACTTGCTAGTCAAATCTAATACCACTAGGCTACCACTACACATATTTTTTGTTGACCGTTCTACATAATACCGTACGCAATGTACCGTTACAAGTTCGAACCTACTACCCTTAACTTAATTCATATTCCTTCATAACTCAACATTCATTCATTTATTCTTCAATTCACACCTGTCTACTATCCATTCGGAAAATTCAACCTTATTATTTTACAACAAAGTTCAAAATAGATTGCAGTTGCTCGTTAGAGTGACCAGGTGTGTTCACGGTCGGTATAGCACGGGATATGTATGAGTCATTCGTGTCTGCAAAGTTCATGGCACGTGGTCACTTAGTTTGACCTTTTGCGGTTGGGAAGACACTGTTTTTGCACAGAAAAAATGTCTCGTTCGGTCGTTCCACAGTTTTTTTGTAGAAAAACATGGCATGAATTTTAATGAAATTTTATCGCGTGTGTTATTCTCCGAAAGAGTAAAGAGGTGGTTTAATTTAAACTAACATTTTGCTAGTAAAATTTATTGCATGTAACAAGCCCGTTGCCACATGATTATTATTGCTAGCTTCCTCCCGCGGCTTCACCCGCGTGGTATGTTGATAATTGTAGCCTATATGTTAATTTAATGTACAAGCATTTTGTATATCAATGACAAGCATATATTACAATAAAGTTTCATCAAAATCCTTTCAGTAGTTTTTGCGTGAAAGGCAAACAAAAATTCATCCATCCATCCTCCTCACAAACTTTCACATTTTATAAGATTTATTTTAGGCAAAATTGTCGCAACTGTATGACCTTTCCGTCCTTCTACTCTTATCTCGCTCCTTTTCTTTCTTTCCTTTTCTTTTGCCATCTGGAAAGCACTGGGTGGTAATTTTTACCTATAGCTCCCCCGGCAAGCGGCTACCTAGGTAAACTAACTTTGTTTTTTTTTTGTTTCGAGTCCTAGTAAAATCCTCTTTACCGGTTGAGACTACCACGATATTCCATCATATCATTAAATTATTAGTATACACAATTCCAAACTACAAAACGCTCGCTATCTGGTTAGCTAGATAGAAAAACTTCAATAGCAACTTGTCCAACCCGGGAACCGCATCTGGGACCTTAATCTTTAAGTCAGACTTGAATTAATACCTACACCCAATAATCTCGTTTCCGTTATTTAGATATTGCCTGCACACTTTCGAATAAAATTAAAAAAGACACACTCCTGTTCATTCACCTATATGCTTCATTAATTCCGCTAAAAAAAACAACAGTAAGAAACAGTAGTGTACTAACGGCTTAACTTTACTGGTTTACAAACATCTGCCTGACCTTTGCGCACGCGCACCTTGAAGTGGTCGGTAAGGAATTATGGAAAATATATGCGGGCGCGAAAAATAAAAATGACAATTAGTATTACTACGTGGTGCAAGCAAAAAAAAATATTCAAGACGATTTTATTGAGCTACATTATGTTTCAGTTAAGTATAGCTCATGGTGGCACAATCATCATCATTAACCTATAGCAGTCCACTGCTGGACAGGTCGCTTCTATTACACGCTACACAAACTTCTAACGAGACCTCCTAATAATTTAGATGTTCAAAAAAATTACTAAACCTTTCGCGAGCATTGGCAAAATAATTGCCAAACCACTTTTTAACATTTTTTACTGTACCTACAGATAACTGAGATACAGCGGATGACGTCACTTTTTTAAATGTCAAGAAAGCTGTCACTGTCATACATAGTCATACATTTTCGGGAAGAGGATTCCCTTCACAAACTACGAAAGCATAGAACATAGGCAATTGACTGATTTTAATTTTAATTTTTACAGTACCTAGTATGGTAGTTACGAAAATGAAGATTGCAGAAGAGAATTGACAGGTGCTATTATTTTTTATAAGAGATTAGCCAGTAGAATTTCTCAATTTCTGTACAAAGTAAATTGCAATATTTTACTCTAGCCTTGTAGCTAGAGTAAAATATTGCATTTTACTTTGTCCTACACTGTTCTATGCTACTTATAAAAACGTGCAAATCGACAGATGTGCCCCACTAATAGCATCATGACTAGCAGTTTATGGTGAATAGTGTACACCATTACGTGTAATCACTTAGTTTTTAATTAGTTTTATATCACGCCAATCATTGTTATGAACCTGTCCTTAGTATACAAATCTAATCTAAATTAGATTAGGTTAGATAGGTACCTTGGAAATAAGAAATAGCCTAGGGGTATGACCGTTGGAATGACATCAAGCCCTAGATAACACACGCACCTCTGACTTTTAGGATTTATTTTAGATTTACCTACATATTAGGAATTCATAACTTCTTGAGAACTTCGTGAGGAAACCAACACATCTGAGAGATTTTTCAACGGTGTGTAAAACCATGTCAGAGGCCTACGGGCGGTTTAAACTCTGACAGTTATTCATCAACCATAAGAAGAAGAAGAAGACCTTGGAAATTATTTTTTTTTTCTTTCTCACACACACAGTTTGTATTATAATACCAGAAGAATAAGAAGAATATATAATATAGGATAGGACCAGGCAGTGGCGTGCCTAGGCCCAAATAGCAAGGCATGCCCATCATTTTTTTCAAGGTTTAGGTACTTATGAATGAAGTATTAAAAAACACAACCAAAGTAAAAAAGCACTGAAAAGTAAATAATTTGTAAAAAGCGCCATCTCTTGAAATTATGCAGAACTTTAATACCACCCAATAAGGTTCCACTCCACTCCACTCCATCTCTCATCGATATTCTATAGGAATTATTTACTACAATTTCTTTGATAAAAATTACCTTAAATAGATGTTGTTGCATTTGACTTGATTTTAAGTATGTTTGAATTATCATACTATTACTACAATGCAATGTTATGGTCAACGTAAACATTATAGGTACCTACATACCTTCTTTGAGATCCTATCACATACATAACTAACGAGAATTGTAAAAAGTAATAAGAGCGGCTAAATTTTTTTTTACCAATTTTTTTACATATTGAGATGCCTGTGTGGTGTCGTTTTATGGCAACTAGTCTGAAGTAATTTCTTGTCATTCACGATAAAAATGCAACACCAACAAAATAATTTGTTCAAATGAAAACAACCGACAATCCACAAATTTCTTTTTAGCAAAATTCAAAGTATTTACCTTTCTGCGATATAATAAAACTTGCACAATGCACTGTATACTTATAAAGCGTCGTTTTTGGAGCGAACTATTTACGCCAATTGAAATTCATTATTTATATGTAATGAATATTAACTTAAACAAACTCAACTATTATACGCTTTTCCATTGTATTACCACTATACACATCATACTGCACTACTATTATAACCATTACAATTTCTCTAAACAACAAAGTCAAATTATCAAAAAAGCACTCCATTCAGTATTCCGCGCAAACTAAAAATCTTGTTTACATACTTCATTCATACATTTAAACATAAACGTCACCGCACGCAACAAACATTAAAAAAAAAGCAGCTAATCCAGGCTTATTTTGTCGGTACATTTCATGATTTTAGTACTCAAATGACATCTATGATTCCAATGCACTTACGTTCAAGAAAAAATCCACCACATCCCTCATTTACATTCAACAAGTGCGAGCGAGAGCAATATAGCAGGCTGCGCACCGTACCTTTAACTTCGCACCATGTAGGCAAAATGACAGTGAGTGAAGCGATTGAAGGGATTGTCAAAACGTGCGATACGTTCCGTGCCACGCAGCGAACACTTTCCATAGATTTAAAGTTTAAACGAGATCGCGCACTCTGCATAATTGAAAAGT
This sequence comes from Protodeltote pygarga, assembly GCA_936450705.2. NCBI lineage: Eukaryota > Metazoa > Arthropoda > Insecta > Lepidoptera > Noctuidae > Protodeltote > Protodeltote pygarga. The sequence continues at coordinate 9,867,923 of OW388268.2, read as the reverse complement.
GGCGCGAGATTTAAAATGTCATATTATTCATATAATGATACGTAATTTTTTATGACGTGATACTTTTGTTGGTTATTTTCTAGGGCATGCCAGGCTTTTCGGCTTATATGGTAGTCCCGCCCCTGGGACCAGGGGCCTGCAGTTCATATAGGCAAAAAGACACTGCCTACCTTGACAGATGCGACGCAGACGATGAATTAGTGAAACTAAGTAGGATTAGTATGTATGCTAGCCTGTCGAAAATATCTGTGCACGCTCCTGGATAGGACATGATCTGACTTGATCCTTATCTCGAAGTTTCAAAAACTTTGAGCCTGAAATAATGTTTTTATTCAGTTTATAATATGATATTCAGAACTATAATTATTTTGTCAGGCGTTATATCGCTATTCTACAAATTATACCAAACGGTTTAATTTCTTTCGATTCGTAAAATCTTACTGTGTGAACAAATAATAAAATATTTTCAACAATAAATATCTTCATACAATACATGCATACCTAATTATTACGGTTAATCGTGAAATTCTGTTGGTTAATTTTAAAAATATTAAAAGTGTTGACTATTTTCATAAGAAATTATTAACATTTTTAACAAAAAATCTTACAAGAAAAAATTGCAAGCATTTTAAATCCAGTTTTTAGCAGATAAATACTAAATTTCTTACCCACCGGATGTGTAGCATTCAACCAAAGATGGCGGCCGGAAACACGTCGCGCCTACTGTCATGGCAGCCGGAAGTCCTCTCGCCATTTGATAAATAGTTGTTCTTCAAGTTTTTCTCATGCAAATGAGGGGTCCCATGACTGATGGTATTTGTCACAATCTACCAGAATGGATTTAATTTGGAATTTCTAGGGGGTGGTAATCTGCACCCCAGATTGTGGGAATGCTGATTGTGCAAAGTTGATTTTGTTTTTTTTATTGTTGAGTTGTTTTAAAGTGTATTATGGACGTTACCGCCCGCTAGCCCGATTCGTAATTAATGCAAGTCTGCAACATAACTTTATTAATTCTAAATATTTTATGAGACCGGTAGATGTGTTGCAACAAAAACAACAATATTATTTGAATTATATTAGAAAAGTAAAAACAAATATTGATTTCCTAACATATTGTTTCCGCCTACGGCTTCGCTTAGATAAATTGTAGCCTACCTATTTGTTATTCTGATTATCAATAATACTGTAAGGTTTCATCAAAATCTGTTTAGTAATTTTTGCGTAAAAAATTACGCAAAATTAAAAATTCACAATTTTTATGCTTAAGTACCTACTGATAATCCCAATCCTGTTATTAACACAATTTTGTCTTCTAGAGCAACGATACTTCTTTGAGTTAACCCATTATTAAGCTTGCGACATATTTAGATCCCTTCCAGACAACTTTTGATCCACGTAAGAAATCCGTCTCTCATCTGATTGGGGAGCCAGGGAGTGATCCCTATTTAGATAATTTAGTGGTTCGTTGCGATGAAATATTTCCCGCATTTTGCTGTTGCGCTGATTGCCGGTGATTCAGTTTGCTTGATGCCCGCCATTTTGTTTTTGCGTTGTTTATCAAGGTGGTGGCTAGCAAGTATGGCTAGGTAGCCTAATAATGGGCTCGGAACAACTTTTTTTTTAATTAGCTTTAAAAGATTGACCTTGATCGAACATAGCCATAATTCAATATTTCAGTAGACTAATATTAGACATACTTACATAAATCATCATCATCTTCTTGCCCTTACCCCAATTTATTTGGGGAAGTGGATTTTTTATTCTAATATTTAATTAGATAAATATTAGAATACAAAATTGTAATATACCTATGAATAAAAAGTGGATTTTTTATTTTAATATTTTTAAAATAAATATTTTTAAATTAGAATAAAAAATAAATAATAAAAAAATATAAAAAATCCACTTTTTTATACAATTTGACAACTAAGAACAATACCTACTTCAATTTAATGATTTTTTTTTTTAACAAAAAGAACTTGTGATTGATTGGAATAATTACAAGTTAAGTACCTAATTGTTTAAGATCACGCTGAGAGAAAACTACTGCAAAGCACTATTATAATTAAAAAAAAACTATAACGTACGTTACCTAGGTACTTATAAAGTAAATATAACTACCAATACGTAGAATATTTTCAAGAATTACTTGTTTACCAAGTACGCAGAAAGTCGGTAACCAATTAAACAATTATTATCCCAATCCCGCATTCACTTGAATATTGCATTTCAAACAAAATTTAACTTTAATACGTTTCAATAAAGTTGATTCTACAACGTGGAACGGCTACAAAATCCTTCGCGTTAGTCAACTTATGACGTAATACTGCGCAGTGAAGTAACACGCAGCGAAACCAAACAATAATTTCGCCTTCCCACTCGTGCCTTCGATAGCTCAGTTGGTAGAGCGGTGGACTGTAGAGGAATAACGCGGAAATCCATAGGTCGCTGGTTCAAATCCGGCTCGAAGGAATCTTTTTGTATTAAGTAGTTTTTACTTTTTAATTTTTTTGGAGTATTTTAGTTATTTTTTAGTCAAATTTGATTAAATAATTTAATATTACATTTTATTAATATTTAAAAAAAATACCCGTGAATAATATTATACGTCTCGGTGGCACGTCATAATTAATTTTTTCGATATTTTTAAAAAAATATTTTATTGTAAAAAAGTATGACTGTGTTTACCACAAGCACAAAATAAGCCATAGCATTTTAGGTTCATAGTTACATAATTGAATATCAATTAGTTCAAATCTATCATTTTGTAAAAAATATATCATTTTATTAAGTACCTATATAAAATAGGAACCTAAGGAGCGGAATTTCACTCAAAAATTCCAATTTAATTATCTCCCCGACTTTATAAAACTTCTTTCTCGCAACAATCTACAATCGAATTAAATTCAAATTTCAATTTGGATGCGATACAAAGAATTTCAACCACCTTAACCCGTAACCGCGACTCTTAGAACCGCGTTGAATCAATTATTAGAGGGTTAAAATCCGAATCGTATTGTACTTGGATGTCTTCGTTCCAAATTTGATTAATTTAAAAAACTTTCCGGTGAAGTGATTTTGTAGAGATGTTCGAAATTGGAATCGATGTTGTTTTTTAGATGTCTTTTCATCGACAAGTCGTTAGGAATTTTTATTAGGTAAGTACCTACTTATTTTATTTTATTGTGCCAGTGTTTGCAAATCGAGTTGTTATTTTTTTTTTGTAGACTTACAAAAATCACAAATAGAATAGGTAGGATTGATAATCCACATTTTTTTTTATAAATGTAATATAAAAAATTGGATTAAAAAAGTAAAGATGCCATGACCGCGACTGATAAAAATATAATTCTGATAAAAAATACGATAAAATCTTATTGTTTATTTTAATAATAATATTTCTATCGTATCGTATCCCAACCGCATTTTTTCGTCAGACAAATCTCATTCACAGAGTTGTACCAATTATACGCAAATGAAGTTAACCCTTTGAATGCCTATAGAACTTTTTAATTGCTGTTAAATCGAAAAGGGATCAAATAAAAACCCTACGGTCCATTGTTGACTGTCATTAATCTATGTGGGTGGGTAGAATTTCATGCCATCAGCTTTGTTGAAGGGTTAGATGTTTTGGTGACTTTTTTTGTTGTAAGTTTTTTCTTGAGAATGTATATTATAGGAGAGTGTGATTGAGCTACAATAAATTGTGTCGCTGTTTCTGTCGTTTACTATTATCTAGATAATGTCCCATTAAGGGACTTAAGTAACTTAAACTAAACTAACCAAAACTCAAGACTTCTTGACGGAACAAAGCTACAGTACAAAAAACACTATTTATTTTGGCAGCAAAAAGTTAAACAGCATATCAAAAAACGGAGAATCAAATAAATTTAGCAAAAAATTATGAAAAATGAGAAAAATTCTAATCAATGTGTTATAGTTTGAGTTAATTCCACAATGTGGATTAATTTAGATTACAGTGTTCAATATATCGTAATCATTCGCCATGTCCATGTGAACCATGTGAACTGGCAATTCAAATCAACTCTTAATTCTTATAAACAAAAGCATACTTTAAGGCCATTAATTAAACATGTGATCCAGGCCATTATTGTCATTGTGCTAATTTAAATATTAATTTGGAACAGCAAGCTGAAGTAGCAGTAAGCCGCGCCAGCCGGCTGGAGAAAGCTGGCCTGGCCAAAAGGAACTGGATGAGAATAGCCGAAGATCCATACTCAGTGACGTGCAATTAAATTGAGGTGACCAATGTTCAATATTGGACTGCTATTAGTAAATGATGATGATGATAGATATTAACTAATTGTTGGCTTAGTGTGATAGTGTCCCGCCTTTTTCGAATATTTTAATGACATGACGTTTAATTAATTATTACACTACAATTTCACAGCAGACTAAACAATAGAATATCATCAAAACTTCGAAAGCCACCCCTAACCCTTTCACACTGATTCATCTTAACCCGTCACCGACTGATGGATCAAGATATTAATACCGAGAGCGTGGCGAATCTGACCAAACGTTAACCCTTTCAATGCATATTAATTTGAATTCTGCAACGGGTCTTCTAATGACTGATAGGCGTGATTTTCTTTTCAAAATCTGAGATTGATCATTTCGTTGTGCTGTAATGAAAGGGATTAGTGGTCCTAAATTGCATCTTCATTGATGTTGAATGTAGCTGTTTTATATACGATATATTTTTTATTACGAAAAAGTTTTTTATGTTTTTTTTTTTCTAAAACGCCTGATATTATTGATTACGTATTAATATGCTGTTCATCCGAAAAGCTATTAAATTATTTGAAGTATTTATGATAACTATGACCGACTACTCAGGTGCATACTTACTTAAGTCTTAACCCTCTCTTTTTATTGTAAGAAAATATATTTTTGCTAAAAATAAAAATACCTATATACATTCCTCTGATATTTTTTGTTCATGAAATCGAATTCTGGATATTTTAAAGTCCAGAAACATCAAAATAGTTCAACTAAGTATTATTTGCGGAAATGACAAACTAATCCAATTAACCGTTCTAGAACGAAAACGCTTTACAAATATATATTTTCTTAGACAGTAGATATTATTTTAACCCTACCCTCATTTATTAATAGATGTTATGTAATAGCCTTGTAGCGTAATTCGCACAGTTGAATGACCATCTCATATTTCATTAGCCGCAATAATATTGCCCGCATGGCTAAATTTGATGTGATTAACTATCTACCTTAAGTACAGTATTGTTTGTCTCAATTTAATCTATGCAGTTTATTTTTAAACATTATAGTTTTTAAACTTTCATATATTAAGTAAAGTAGGTATAGGTATCTATTTGTATTTTTGTTTTTTTTTTTCTTAAATAAATAATATAATCGATAACCTAACCTTACTAATTAAATACCTCCTTATCAAATTTTTTTAAATCTTTAATTTTTTTTATATATTCTTTTTGTACCATTAACGCACCCAAACGAACTCTAAAATTTGGATTTTTCGTAGAAAAAAAAACCCTTCAGCTTTAAATATTTCTTTTTACAAAAATCTTAAACTTAAAATTTTTTCAATTCTCAACATTTGTTTCTCAACAAAAAAATCTTATATGGCTACAACAAACACAACATCAATGTAGCTGACTGTACTTTTACATTACAATCTACACCAGGATTAAATAGCCCTTGCTTATTAAGGGCGAGCACAGAATTAATATGCAGATGAGCTGAATTAGACTGAAGTTGATCGATTAGACGACATTTAAGAAGCGGGTACAATATGCCCGCATAATTTAAAATTTGCCTACCAAGTATTGAATGTCCACTTAAATGATCTTGTGTGAAAATTTGTTTTAAAATTAAACGTAACGTAAATGCAGTGTTATTCTTTAAAAATTTAATTATAGTTATGAGAACAGATAAATATATTACTGGTGTGTAGATAATAATTACTTTGCAGATTTTTGTTGAGCGCCTGTTGTATTGATTAAAGCAATACGACGTAGCATGTTAATATGCGCGATTAAATTACAATGATGTTCTATTTAAACGGCATTATTAAAAACTGAAGCCATGTAAAAAAATATAATATACATTAGCAGGATAATCGTTCTGCCCATTCAACCACTAACGCTAAACTTAGAATTGGATAATTGTACTCAAAAAATATTACCTACTTTAAACTAAATAATAACAATATTTCACATGTCGATGAAGATATCGCGTTATATCTAATTGGAAATTAGTATGGAGCAGCTCTATGGAAATTAGCTAGTACCTGATATTGAATAGTAAATTGGAGATAGCTATCGCCAACGTCCATACCATGTTGAAAGCACCGGTTCTCGTCCGATCACCGAAGTTAAGCAACATTGGGCGCGGTTAGTACTTGGATGGGTGACCGCCTGGGAATACCGCGTGACGTTAGCTTTTTGAATGTAATATATTCTATCCAAAATATTATTATAGGTAATAAGTATTTTGGGCAGAAGTATTATATCATTTTTGTTAAATATTTTTACCTGTTGTAAATTTAAACCCTTGTAGCAATTCAAGGGTTAAAATATTACCTTTTGATTTTTTTAAATAATACGAACTTAAAGGACTGTTAGGAGACATCAGAAGGTTGAATATTAAAATATCTTTCTTTATTATTATAACCTAAGGGTTTAAGGGTTTTAGCATTTAAAAATGCTACAAGGGTTAAAATTTACCTACATAAGACAATAATGTTGAAATGATTTTATTCTATCAAAAATATTAATAAAAAGCTAACGTCACGCGGTATTCCCAGGCGGTCACCCATCCAAGTACTAACCGCGCCCAATGTTGCTTAACTTCGGTGATCGGACGAGAACCGGTGCTTTCAACATGGTATGGACGTTGGCGATAGAATAGTCAAATTTATTACTCAGAAGGTATCACATCATACCTACTGTTAATATCATTTAGATTGTTCTTATCTTCACGCGCGCCGTACATATTTAAAAACAAAATCATTATCTACAAGTATTTAAAGTTATGTCGGGTTGTGGTATACATAACACGTATAAAATTTAGCTAAGGCCAAACATAGGCATAATTGGCTGGATATCATTAAAAATGGGGAAGAATTTAATAATTGTTGCTTCAGAATTTAAATCAATATACTCAAGCTGAGCTATTTACAGGTTAACAATTACAGTATAACAATTTACATTTACAGGTTAAAAACCAAAGAACTTGAAATTAATATGAAATAATAAATTCACTTAAAATGTATAATTAGCATTTTAAGGGTTAAAATAAAGTATAATAATTTACATCAGGAATACCTATAAAAAAAACAAAAAGCTAACGTCACGCGGTATTCCCAGGCGGTCACCCATCCAAGTACTAACCGCGCCCAATGTTGCTTAACTTCGGTGATCGGACGAGAACCGGTGCTTTCAACATGGTATGGACGTTGGCGATAGTTAATTCGTAATTTTGCTTTACTAGCGCACTCTTGTAAGGGTGACGAACCATGTTGATATTTTATTAAAGCGGAGGTTATTGACCCGACCCAACGCCGGGGTCATCGGCCGACCAACGAATCTATCTACAGATTATACCTTCAATATGCAAAAAGAACGCAGTGACCAATGGTTCAAAAATCATGGATGGTCATGGACCTTATGGACGAATGGTTCAAAAATTTTTGACCTATGTTCAGCAGTGAACTAATACAGGCTGATGATGATTATGATGATGAGAGTCAGAAGTAAAGGCTTAACTAACAATTTAAAAGTAGAAGTGTCAGTAAGGCCCTTTAACCAGCAGTTGAACAGTGTATGAGTTGAGGTCTTTAATCAGTACTGAAACAATTTTATGAATTGAGGCCTATGTCAAGGCCTTTACTAGCAGTTAGACAGTTTATGAGTAGAAGGCCTGTCTATGGGACGAGCTAATTGTTGAACGAACAATATGAGTACGAGCCTTCGCAAATGCAAAGGCTTAGGTAATGGCTTGAGGTCTTTGACGAGCAGTTGGACTTATGAGTTGAGGATTTGACAGCAGGTAGGAACCATCCATATGTCAGGCATCTATAAAGCAGAGTTTACACGAAGCCAGTAATGCTGGCGCCAGTCACTGGCTAGAAAAATAGACGGTCGCTCTATTCTCGCCAGCGTTGGCAGCCAGCGCTGGCTTGGCTTGAAAAACTGTTTACACAAGGCCAATACCAAGCCAGCACTGGCTGCCAGTCTTATTGGCAGCCAGTGTTGGCTCCGTGTAAACTATGCTTAAGTCCCAAATTCCCAACGCAATGACTAGGTAGGTACGCAGTTATAGATGATTGAAGATTAAACCGATACAAAGCAAATGTTCTCAATTTATGTTCAGTATTAAATGAGTCCAAAATCCAATAAAAACATGTGTCTATCACCATCTTCAATATTCATGTAGATATAACCAAAGTTATTGTGCCGAATTCACTGCCATATTTTTCTCAATCACCATTAGTACCGTATCTGTGAATGTACGGCCTATTGAACGACCAATACATACATACGTTTCCAACCAAAAATTTTTCATGGAACTCATTAAGTAACATTAGAATTTCAACCATGTTGTTTAACCTAAAAGATTCAGTTTTGATTAATAGTGTAACGTCAGTTACATCGTTCTTGTTGGGACAGCAGTTTCGCAGTAGAATGCGGAGTATTTCTGCACTTCACTTTTATTGTATCAAATAATAGGGGCGCTCTTATAGCCATTATCACGTGTTTGATCTAAAATGATACTTGGTACGGAATGCACTAAGGGGTATCTTTTATACAGTTGTTCATTCGGAGGGTTGTATTAAGAATTAAATTGAGGTGAAAGCATATTGACATGCCTTGTTGGTTTTTTGAAATAACTTTGTACATTAATTTTAATACTTACACGAAATTTCTGAACGAAGTCGTTTTATTGTTTGTGTCCAAGTTTTAAATCCCAAGTTCATAACAGCAAAAGAGTGGAATAACTCTTCAGAGTGATTTATTTTTGATCTATGAATCCAAACCCAATCTCATTTTTTGAAGCAGTGATTAGTGATAGCCTAGTGATATGACCGTTTGATTTCCAAGTAAAAGGTTGTAGCTTTGAAACCCAGGCACGCACCTCTGACTTTTCAAATTCATGTGCATACTAGAAATCAATTATCACTAGCTAAAAAATTGTAAAGAAAAACATCGAGAGGAAACCATCACACTTGAAAGCTTTTTCAACGGTGTGTAAAGCCATGTCAGAGGAGAAATTATGATGTTAGGTACCTATTTATTTATAAAAACCAGAACGGCTTACAGCCTTTTACACTGAATAGTTACTAAAAGAATAATATTCTTTAATTCAATCTTCATTGGTATAATTAAGTAATGAGTTATAATATCTTGATTTTTTTGAAAACAAATAAAATTAAGTGCGCGCCTACAACAGTTAATGAGCAATCGTCTAGATAAGCATTTGATGCTATAATACTTTATTTCTGCATCAGTACAGATATTGGTAAACATTTTTATTGAACATAAAGCAGCTTTATGGGAGAAAGTTAGCACAGGATCACGACTGATCAACCAATAGCATGCGCCTGAGTGGCAGAATTTTCCTCTCCTCTTCTTCGGTCCACAAAAGAGACCTCTACATGGAGTATTGCGCAAACAGACGATCATAGGCGATCACGCGATCAACGATCATCGGCGATAATGTAGAGCCGGTTTTATAGTCAATTCACATTTTGCACAACTGTGTGCGCAGACACAGATACACTCTTTACTCTTTCACTCTCACAGTCCGATGGGACGGCAATCCAACAGGACCGAAGAATTCAGGCGCAGGGCCAACGGCTTTACGTGCTTTTCGAGGCACGAAGTAAGTGATAATTAATATTTAAATCAAGGGAAGAAAGTCAAAGGCCTTGGGGTCGAACCTGAGACCACCAACTCACCACCACTAGGCTATCACGACTCTGTAGAGATATAGGTAACCTACTACCATATTATATGCTAACCTACTTATATGCAAACATCTAAAGCACTGTAAAATATTAATTACCGCATAGTTAACGCATAGCTGGTTCCGACGCGACACTTTGTAACAAATTCACCCCTTTCTTTCCTGGCTGCATATTAATATACGAAGGGTAATCTTTGACGATTAATTCTCCAAGTCGTGTGTTGGAATTTATTAATATTTTAGGTTTACTGTTCGCGCTACGGATTTTTGTGTCTGTTAAGTTAGCTGCACGGTACGCCGGAGATCGTGGGTTCGAATCCCATGCGTATCAGCTGTCTTTTCAAATGTCTTATTAAATAATAATATTTAAGGAACTAACATGTAAAAAAAATCACAAAAATAATACTAAAATTCTTTTGCACACCTTCTAAACTAATTTAGACTCCTTATCTCTCTTTGAAATGGAGATCATTATTAAAGGACTGGATTTTAAGAACTGTACTCAAATTAGTTCATAAATGCGAGATTATCAGAGAGAATTTGGTCTCTTCCACTATTAAGGTCTCGTACTTTTTCGATCGTATTAATTAGAAAGAGATATAGTTAGACTAAAATTAGTTAAGCGGAATGTAGAAAAGAATCAGCACCAGGTTCAGTATAACAAAATCTTATCGTTGAGAACCCTTGAGAGAACTGGGAGTCATTTGCTTTTTTCTTAGAAAAATGATGACATTTTCTACATTTCAATCGCAATAAGAGCTCCACATAGTCGCCCTGGAGTCTGTCTCTGTACCTACTATTTTCGAAACCATGTCAAAGCAAAAAAATATGTAGGTAACAAAAAACATAATCAAATCTACCTAAAACACATTAAATTACGAGTACCTATAACATACAATATTTATGATAAAATAAAAGTTAAGTAAAAATGCGGAAAGCCACAGTCACATTTGATTTTACTGGTATCTAGTAAGTTTAAAAAAAAAATCAGCTGTCCCATACATTTTTTTGAATCATGTGATCATAAATGTATGGAACAGCAGATTTTTTTGCGATTTCAGGGTTGGTCGCATAGTAAAAGTTGTTCATTATGACCCCTTATTTAAGAATGCTGGTGTTTTACAAATAAGCCTGTATAGCTTGATATGTAGACGTGTGACGTCACTTAACACAAGACACGAAGATAGGGCAGTGGCGTTACCCCCTATGACTATGACAGAACTCCTAAAGCCATGACCTTTGGTAGGTAAATTGAACCATTCGTACATAAGGTCCATGACCTTATAAAGATGTTTGAACCATTAATTGTCACTGCGTTCTTTTTGCATATAGAAGGTATAATCTGTAGCTAGATTCGCTGGCCGGCCGATGATCTCGGCGATAGCTTGATAATGCCGTGTGACGTCACTTAACACAAGACACGAAGATAGGGTAGTGGCGTTACCCCCTATGCCCTGAGCCCCTGACGGAACTCATTCCTAAAGCCACGACCTTTTGTAGGTACATTGAACCATTAGTAGAAAAGGTCCATGACCTTATAAAGATTTTTGAACCATTCATCCATAAGGTCCATGACCATCCATGATTTTTGAACCATTGGTCACTGCGTTCTTTTTGCATATTGAAGGTATAATCTGTAGGTAGATTCGTTGGTCGGCCGATGACCCCGGCGTTGGGTCGGGTCAATAACCTCCGCTTTAATAAAATATCATCATGATTCTTCACCCCTACAAGAGTGCGCTAGTAAAGCAAAATTACGACTATGCCATCGCCAACGTCCATACCATGTTGAAAGCACCGGTTCTCGTCCGATCACCGAAGTTAAGCAACATTGGGCGCGGTTAGTACTTGGATGGGTGACCGCCTGGGAATACCGCGTGACGTTAGCTTTTTACTATATTATTATAATTTCGACCCTATTTCTTTTTTAAATAAAATAATAAGATATTATTATTTATACCCTTTAAGTACCACGTTAGGGTAAAATTTATTTTTTGCTTTATTTAAAAAAATTCCATGTGCGATAATACAAATTGCAATGTTAGTTTAAGAAAAAATATTTTTTAGGGAATTCTAATTCTCAACCTGTAAAATGCTACGCTTAGGTAATTTTTAAACTATGAATTAAAAATAATTAACCACTAGCTTTTAAACCTTCTGCAAAAACCAAAAAAGAAGTCACACATAATTATGTACCTATGTTTGTATAATCTGTGTATTAAATAAATTTAAATCAATATCACAATATCGCCTAGCTATTTTCTGCGATCGTGACGATAAGATACCTAATTGGACAGTTGCCAATATAACAGATAGTAAATATCAATTTAAACTAATTCATCGCCAACGTCCATACCATGTTGAAAGCACCGGTTCTCGTCCGATCACCGAAGTTAAGCAACATTGGGCGCGGTTAGTACTTGGATGGGTGACCGCCTGGGAATACCGCGTGACGTTAGCTTTTTACTTTATAATTATCGACACTATTTCTATTTTAAATAAAATAATAGGATATTATTATTTTAACCCGTTAAATACCACGTTAGGGTAACAACAAGGGTAACAATCGTTAGGGTAAAATAAGTATTTCATTCCTTTTTGGAGTAATTTTCTGGGGTCTCGAATTTTTAACAAATTAGCCAAACAATATCGATTTTCATATCATTAATTTAATATTACCGCATTTCTCGTACAAAGTTTCATACCCTATTTTCTTACTTTTGGGCTGGATTTTTCATAAACCTATTATACTAGGTACTATGATACTTGTGATTACGCCTTTACCTTATTTTAAAATCTTTTGATTTCATCTTGATAGGTTTATTTCAGCAAAGAGGAGTTTCCCATATGTGAAATTATTTTCTAACGATTAATTAAAATCAAAATTCTATCGAGTTAATTTACTGTCGTAACAAATGCATCAGAGTTATATTTCTTTCAAATTTAATTTTCACTGTGTAATTGGTAATTGCATCATTACATCCCCACAAAATCCCTACATAATTCAATAATTGACACCCCAAACACAATCAGACTTAACGAAATCAAAATATTTAGCAAATAACTAATAGGGAATAATCACTAGAAACACAGAAATACACTCGGTACCGTATTAAGCTATACATTTCCAGTATGAACTGACCTCGCATTGTATAGGCTCTTTATGCAACAAGATGTCAGCTTATACTGGAAATGTACAGCTTGTTATGTAGCCGTATGTACAAATTCTATTGTTAGAACGTCACCCGACATTGTGACAGACAATTTTCGAATTGGAATTCATAATGTATTCAACTATTCACCCCTGTGAAGCATATCGGGTAGGTTGGAGGGTTAGTAGTGTCGTAGTGTGTTAACGTATGGGGATGGTCCGCTAACAGTATCAGTGGGAGAAGCATGGGCCACTGAATTAAAAAACGATATTCAAAAACAGCATTTGGCAAAAACTGCATTCAGCTTTACATTTCAGGATTCATCTATGTAGGTATGATATGAACCTATGGAATGATGGATTTTTGTTAATCTATCACGCAAAAACATCTTAACAGATTTTAAGGAAACTTTACAGTAATATATTAGGTATACATTAAAATAATACATAATACATACTACAATTTATCAACGTACCATGCGGACGAAAGCTAATACTTTAATATTTAAAAGTTAAACTACGTAAGGAAGTATTACTGTCTATCTATTTTTTTTTAATTAAATTATTTTATTTTATTGCTTTGCCTATCTCTATTTATGATTACAGAAAGTTAACTTTTTTAACTTGTTTGCAATCTTGCTCTGTGTAACAACGCAATGCGATTTGTTGCTCAGAAATGTTATCAGGCGTTTTAATTTTTGAAAAAAAAATAACATCGCATCGCAGCTTATTTTTCTTATTTATAGATAATTTTTTTTTTCAATAAATATTTTTTGAAAAAATAAATACAACAAAAAAAAATAGACGTGTTTTAAATACATTACCTACTTACATCAAAAAATTAACCCTCTAAGTCTTAGAGGGTCAATTTCTGATCAAGAAGAATATTAATTAGAGTCTAAAAGTTTGCTTCGCATGCAAAAATGTGATCAAAATGTATAAAGCACTATCACTACGTTTTACTTAACTTCATCTACTTGAATAAATTAAAAGACGTGTATTTTAATTAGAAAGTGTCCCATCCATTATTTGTATAATGACCACAAATTAGTGTAAAACAACCAATCCATCTTCTGGCCAATTATAATGATGTGATGCTTTGAATATTTTTATTAGCATGTTTAGATAATAGACACGCTATATCGGTGGTAATTAAAAAAAATAGTTTTCACGAGGGCAATAGGATTTTTTAAACTAACACTACCTACGGTAGGTCAATTGCAGTTAGTATTATCGTGATATGGTTTTTACTGTGCAAAATCATGATGAAAATGTCGCAGTAATAATATATTTTAAGTTAGTAAAATTTTCTAAAGAAAAAAACAAAAACTATAATAAATCCAATAATTTACAAGACCATAAAAGTTTGAATATACTTTACAAGAGAGGAACGGCACTATTCACAATAAAAAAAGAAATTATTAGTTTCTGCAAATTACCTATAAACTAATTGCGGAAGCTTGTATGTTCGCTCGCTATCACTACAAATGAAATGGATGGTGAAGAAAATTTTTAATTATCACATCGCCAACGTCCATACCATGTTGAAAGCACCGGTTCTCGTCCGATCACCGAAGTTAAGCAACATTGGGCGCGGTTAGTACTTGGATGGGTGACCGCCTGGGAATACCGCGTGACGTTAGCTTTTTGCACTTCGTAATATTCGACACCTTTTTTCTAAAAATAAAATAATAAGAATTATTATTTTAACCTTCAACTTACCACATTAGGGTAAAATTAGGGTATATTCGCATTATTCAATAAAATATTAATCTATAGATACCATGTGCAAAAAAATTATGATGATAATACGAAATTGTCACTTAAGAAACAATCATTTTAAGAAATACTCTAACCAACCTAATGTTATTCTAATTCTTAACCGGTAATATGCTACGCTTGGGTAATTTGATAAACATTCAGTTTTATGTAGGTATTAGAGTAAGTTGATAATTATATTTTTTAAACTAAATATAACGATTGTAAAAATGTATAGCACTGAACTAAACCTTCGCTTTTAGACTTTCTACTTTGATTACTACGTTTGTATGTATAATAAATACATTTAAATCAATACCACATTGTCGCATAAGTACCTATTTTCGACAATCGTGACGCTAAGATTCCTAATTGGACATTTTCCAACAGTAGAAACAAAATATCAATTTTAACCTAACTATCGCCAACGTCCATACCATGTTGAAAGCACCGGTTCTCGTCCGATCACCGAAGTTAAGCAACATTGGGCGCGGTTAGTACTTGGATGGGTGACCGCCTGGGAATACCGCGTGACGTTAGCTTTTTATTAATATTTTTTGGACCATTAAAATAGAAATATTAGAATAAAAACGAAATTTTACATTTTAACCCTAAAATGCTACGTAGGGTAATTTAGGTAATTATATTATTTGTATTTCACCAAAAAAGGATGGGTAGGACGACTGGGTGTGTGTGTGTGTCAGTGTCACTGTGTTTGTGTTTCAAGGGATTAATATGAGTCTATTGATACTTTTATATAAACATCGCACCAAACGAGTACCTAACCTACTGTACCGAACTGATTATCTACTTTTCTTTTTTTTTGGTAGTAAAAAGAAATCCATTAAATCAGTCCGTTTGAAACTGCAGAACAAAAATGTAAGAAGTTATTTAACTTTAGAAATTTTGATTTGGATGCGCGATATCAAATTCTTATATATAAGAATTTAAATAGGAAACATGTTACACACCTAAACATTATCAATTGATTGGTAACAGCTGCGGTAGATATAAACTAAGTCATAGATATAATTAAATTATACAAGTCATTAAAAAAAAATAGTATTGGAATATAATAGATGAACGCCACTGCTGAACAAGCAAGTTAGATAGTAAAGCAAAATTAAATCATCTCCATCGCCAACGTCCATACCATGTTGAAAGCACCGGTTCTCGTCCGATCACCGAAGTTAAGCAACATTGGGCGCGGTTAGTACTTGGATGGGTGACCGCCTGGGAATACCGCGTGACGTTAGCTTTTTATTTTACCCAAAAAAAAACATATATCTTAATTTTTTAACCCTATAATGCTACGTTAGGTTAGGGTCATTAGTTTATCAATCTTTTTATTTTTATTTAACATCGCAAAAAAAACTAAAATAAAATGAACTAAATAAACTGAAAAGTATGACTGACTTTAGGGAGGTTATTTGACATTATCTTTTATATGCGTTACCAGCTTATTGTATTGTTTTCGTTAGTTACTAATATACCAAAATAAAAGTATAATAGCTATTAAATTTAAGCTTATTTCTATTTCATGTAATTAAGTAACTTTCTTCCGACTGCTGAAAAAAAACTTTTTTTTTCACAACTGTAAAATCATTTAAACGGACTCTTTATCCGTTTACATGAACTGAATTTACACGACCGCGTAAATTATATTCTATGGTAAGTTTTATTAAGAAATAATTGTGGTATAAAATTAAAGTGTGCATCGGCTTTTTAAAACCGCATTTTTTTTTTGGTTTTTTAATCAAAGCAGGCTTCAGTAGCACAAAATATTTTGCAGCTATAATTATGAGTTATTCATACTCTTTACTTGTATTACATTACTATTACCAGTACAAAGACGATAGTACACTCAAAATTTGACAGCATAATTGCCAACGTCCATACCATGTTGAAAGCACCGGTTCTCGTCCGATCACCGAAGTTAAGCAACATTGGGCGCGGTTAGTACTTGGATGGGTGACCGCCTGGGAATACCGCGTGACGTTAGCTTTTTGTTATACATTTTTATGATAACATTTTGTATATTTTAGGGATTTGTAAAAGTAACCTCATAGATTGCGAAAGAATAAGAACTTTTAACATAATTATCATTTTAATTACTGTATTTACCAATTTTAATATAAAGAATGGTAATAATTATTATTTTAAAATAATATTACCTACTGTACCTAAACGACACCCAACACACATTACTCGAAACCACAGTTTCAAATTCATTGTTACCATCTCAGATTTCCACAAAAGTTTCAAACTATAAAGCTAACTGGCTATAACTTCCAGCCATATCCCATTCAAACTTGCCAAAGTCTTCGGATGCTAAACATAACCATTTCCTACTCCCATACAAGTCCCATACATCTCGAACTATACAACAATATGAACCATCAAAACACAATACCTTATATATGGTTGTCATTACCAAAAAACAAAGTTACACTTTTTACTTAAAACACACTTTTAATCAAATTAGAGTCTTATTTCATACTAACTAAGGATGATTGTAGTAAATTCCTCCAGCAAAATTTTGTTGGTAAATCTCTTTGGCTATTCGACTTGTCTTAGATACCCCGCTGTGCAAGGTAAAGAGGAATGATGAGTACAGTTTTCATAGATAGTTGATTCACCAATGTTTTGATAGTTGATATATGAAATGGCAAAAAACTAAAACATATCTATAGCGAAACATGATAATAAATTAAGAAAACTACTTATTGTAGCTGTGAATACCAAAAGACAATTTTGAACAGTTTATAAATATGTATTTTCAAAGTAGAGAATAAATATTTCTACCAAAATAAAAATAAATGTAGGTAATATTTTTATAACATCAATCATTAATAGATGTTATGTTGATGTTATCATTGATTTAGTCTATCAATTACGTTTCAGTAATTGATTTATTCTTTAGTAAACTCCGTTACGTCTATTATTAATATAAATTTGCTCACATTACAAATTCTTACAATTTTCACGTAAAATTTGACAATCTATTCTTACTGACAATGTAATCTTTTTAAGAACTTGTCAATTTGCTTCCTCGTTATTTTGTAACACCAAAACTTTACTAGCAATCAAATGACCAATTTTGTTTATATTGTAACTATAAAAAATGACGTGAATAACAAGGGAAGGCTTTTTGTAAATGAATGAGCTTGTTTGAATAATTTACCCGCGGTTGCACGCACAGGGTTAATGGTAGGGTATTGAAATATTTAGTTGTGAACCTGTGTTTTTGAAAAGACAGAGAAAGTCAGACTATACAATATATTTATACAATATTAAACTAATAAAGCATATAACACAATAAAAAGAACTCTTTCCCTACAATAATATGGCAGACTGTCACTAAAACAAATATTTATGTGTACACAGCATGTAATGGAAGCGACGATATGAATATTAAATATGTTTAATTATAATAATTAATTAATATATTGTTGAATTATGGTATTATACATTAGTTATGAATTGAATTATTTATTAGATTATTATTGATGGTATAGTCTAAAGATTTGATGCCACAGGATTGATGATGACAATATGAGGTAAAGCCGTCGGTCCTACGCCTGATCTCTCTCCGGTCGAGTCGGATTGTCGTTCCATTGAACAGTAAGAGTTTGGGGATTAGAGAGTGCATCTGTGTTTGCGTACACACTTGTGCACTATAATAATATCTTCAGCGCTAAAGGCAAATCTTTGTTGAGATTGGCTACAATGACTGAAATTGTCTTTGGAAGATAATAAATTATTATCTTTTGTATTTTGCACGTCTAGTCTATATTTCTAGAACTCTATACTATGAAAATTCTTGAGATTTGTGCTCCACTTTACATTACAATCACAGATACAATATACTTACGTCTGTGATTACAATCGTAAAAAAAATTGATCAACAAACATCTTTTTTATTGTAACACGATTGTCTCTGGTTTTTAATAGTTTTTATGGCTTTCCCTCATAGAAAACAATTGAAATCTTCTATTATTTTAATAGGGGAGACGTATTTTCTTTTTTTCTTTCATTCAAACACGATTTTGTGTAGGTACACTACGGATGACACGTGTCAGTAAAATTGCTTACCAATTTTCTATTCGAGAATTGTACCCCAGTGGTCACTCAACTGAGTAATTGTCCGGTATTACTAAAGATAATTTGGATGATTTGTTTTTTTTTTGTTTTCGGCTTTTATTGTGTGGTAGCTGGTGTAATTATTTATTTATGTAGCTTATCGTCCGTCTCTTTCCTTCCCTACTTCTGTCTCGGTCTAATGCTATCTGAAACCAGTACTTCTGATGTAAATCGAGGTTAATCCCGCCATCTCCTCTTGGGCCTACGGGCGAAGTTATTTACTGCTTTTTGGGACCATGAGTCCCATGGTATAGTCGTTTATATAAATATAATTTTTATTAATTACATAATGCACTATCCCACATTAGGTAATGTTCACAACTAAACAATACATTGACAGTATTTTTAGAGTTAGCATGTCATTAAATCCATAAAGTAGATAGCCCCCGCAAAAAATGTAAGTAACTTGGTTAATTTTAATCTACTTTTATACTGTAATGTTTTCCTCTTGTGAGGATGAGAGTGAAACTTCAGAGTATCGTATCCTTTTGGGTTGTAGTGGGGTGGGAATGCTCTGTAGGAAATTGTTATTCAGCTGCATCAGGTTTCAACCAGTTAGGAAATAATTTGACGAGGCTGGCAAAGTGATCAAGCGATTCGTTAATTTGTTTGTAAACATTTGAGTTTTGTATTGTTAGTGCAATTTAAAATTATATGCTTGTAATCGCACCCACAATAACGGAGAAAACCCTTGTGTTTACAATAAAAAAAAAACTAGAAGATGAAGAGGTTTTAGTTGTTTTCAGCCAGTAAGGGAAATTAAAATCTATTTTTCGCAACGTCTGAAGCTAATGAGTTAGCATATCGATTGAACCCGATATCTGGAATTCAGCTGTCTCATCACAAAAGTGATGTTAGTTGCTACTGGGCTGAGATTTAAAACTAAAATACCGAATGGTAGATCTAAGAAACCTTTTTACACAATTTCTTCAATATTTTTTTAGAAAGTACCAACTATTAAAAACAACGTCATTCTAAAACCCACTTTATTACCACTTCATAAAGAACAAAATAAATTCACTAAACAGCATCGTAAATTTTTAGGAAAAAAAGAACGCGAGTAATATTTTTTCTCTCTTTCTTTTGAATTACGTCACGCAAAGGCGTCGAAAGTAAGCAGTTGGTAATTTCGGCCGCGTTATCATCGCTCCGATAGCCGTGATCGTCTAGTGGTTAGGACCCTACGTTGTGGCCGTAGTAACCCAGGTTCGAATCCTGGTCACGGCAGTGTCAAACACTGTTACGGCGGAGCTTTCTTTTGGATTTTTTTAACGTATTTAACTTTTAAAAATTACCATTATTTATTAAGAAAACATCATAAATGAAAAAACAACATACGGGTAGGACTCAAACCCGCGATCTTCGTATGAAAAATCATGACGTATAAAAAATCACAATATTTTAAAATTATCTTCGTCTCATAAACATAAAAAAATGCCTATATTTCCAAATACTATGTAATTTTTTATTTGATTATCATTAGGTACTTACCTACATCATATTTTTTTTATCTCATTATCATAGATAATTTATTATATATTTTAATTGATGAGTTTAATTAGTCCATATAAGGCTGCTTTTGTGTTTTTTAACTTTTAATAAAATTAATTTTTAAAAACCCAATATCATGAAGACCGCTTAAAATTACTATTTACTATTGACTACTTACACCTTAAAAGGTGTAAGTAGTAGACTATATTTTTTATTATTATTAAATTTATATAGTTACTTACCATTAAAAACAAACTTTTAAAAATCTTAATGTTATTACGGGATGTTATACAAAAAAGGGAAATGAAGTATAAAGGGAAATTCACTCAAACAATATTTGATTAAGTACCGTACATAAATTGTTGATCAGTCCCCGAAAAAAAAACTTGGATAAGAGACAAGAAAATAATAAATTCAAGTTTCTATCCACAAATTGATTAATAAAAGAACGAAGTAGAGTAGAGGCATTCTGCCCAGAAGATAATAAACTGTTTTTCTTTCTTTTTACTTTCTTTCTTCCATATTTTATGATTTTTCAAATTTCATCCAAGAAGATATTACATCAAATCCGATCCCACTTCGATTGCAATCACAATATTCACCACAAAACAATCTAATTAACAAAATGTTCATAATCATATCTCACGTAAAATGAAACGTCAGTACGCCACACATTCAAAGGCACAATCAATTAAATTTAGCATCTCTGTTGTCCCCCTTCTATTGTTTGTATTAACGATTGTCATTATTAAGTAAAACGGTTTATGGTTTGTTTTGGCTTGGTGAAGCGATTTAGATTAAAGATTATAATTTTATAAATTATTCGGAAGCTTCAGATAAAAGAATGAAAATAATTTTAGTTGAAGATTCAGTATTTCCATTTTATCGTGTGGTTGATGGACCACCTGTTTTTTGCGTCAGAGCGAAATTCACACCACCTTGCGAGAAGCAGAGGCTAATCACCGAACCCTTACTGGCTAAAATTGCGAAAGTATTCTATTCTTACCTATAGACGAAGTATTGGTATATTTTGGGCATTTCATACACCTCTGCAAGTTTCAAGCGGACCCCTATCCTTTATTATGCCCACTTAAATTTTGCAATGATCCAGTATTTCAATCCAGCACTGCTGCTCTATTCAAATCTAGCGCTGGACACTGCTTGCTGGACTCAATTGAAATATGTTTACATAAAATATAGGGTCAGTTCGTCGTGGTGCAATAATTGTAAACATTTTCGCACAATATTAATTATGGTGGTGTAGCGGGGTGCGAAAGATTAAAACTGACGGCCCAACTAATCCCCAATAGTTAGCGAGATTGAAGATATTGTTTTGTATAATTATAGGAATTGTCTTTTCAATTCTTACTTAGAAAATATAAAAAATGTTACAGTTTTAATATGGAGTCTTCTTGATTGAATCTGACTCAGGATTATTCACCAATTAGTAGATAAGAAAATTATTAAAAATAAATTTATAGAAGTTACAAAAATAAAACTAAAGAGTTGGGATTGTAACGAAGTTAAATTTTATCTGTTCTATCGCCAACGTCCATACCATGTTGAAAGCACCGGTTCTCGTCCGATCACCGAAGTTAAGCAACATTGGGCGCGGTTAGTACTTGGATGGGTGACCGCCTGGGAATACCGCGTGACGTTAGCTTTTTGCACTAGGTACGTAATATCCGAAACTATTTATTTTTTAAATAATTTATTACGATATTATGATGATTTTAACCCGTAAATTCCCACGTAAAGCTATTTATTTAAAAATGGAACATATTTCACTTATATTTGTTAGAACGTAAAAACAAACTTCGCTGATAGATAGAAGTTACAAAAATAAAACAAAAAAATATATAAATAATGCCGACACAAATAGAGTTGGGATGGTAATGAACTCAAATTTTGACTTAACTATCGCCAACGTCCATACCATGTTGAAAGCACCGGTTCTCGTCCGATCACCGAAGATAAGCAACATTGGGCGCGGTTAGTACTTGGATGGGTGACCGCCTGGGAATACCGCGTGACGTTAGCTTTTTTATTTATTTTTATTAAAATTTTCATTATTGTAAATATCGCCCGTAATGAGATTTTCATATAATTATTAACGTCAAAAAATAATATAGGTATCAAACGAATGTTCCTTGTGCGACACTATTTTTAATATACCAGGTACTAATTACCTGGTACTGGTTGAAACTATTGGATAGTTACAATATCTTTTGAATAATAAGATATTATTCACAATATAAAAAAATATACCATCACCGTTCACATTTCACCATAGGGCTGGCTTATTCTTTGGTCAAAGAATAAGTATTGCCATCCAACGTGGCAATGCTGCCAGTCTTCTGGGCACTTTGCCGGATGACAGTGATGTGGAGGAGTACTTTGACCCATAATAATTACCTTTTTAAACGGTTTTATTTAGCTTGACCTATTTATTATTTGGTTCAAATGTAGTAATCGGTATTTCACCCCTTTCCTGTTGACAGATTGATCTGATTTTTGTTACATACCTTTAGTTCTGATGACAAAACCGTTTTACGTAAAAAAAAATATTTTTTTACTAATATTATTTATATTTATAATTATCTAAGTAATAAGAAAATTCACAAAAATATTATTTCTATTATTTTTTTAAAATTGTTTTTATACCCAAATGTAAATAATAGTTATATTTAGTTTGTAAATACTTGAATAATAATGTAGAGTACGTATAAATTGTATTTATATTTTCCTAATTAAAGAATAAATTAATATCAACAAGATTTGCAGCATTCAGCATCAACATTTAAGTAGGTACGTTTAGTTTTAATAGTCGAATAAAAAAGCATTCACATTTCTGATAAACATCTTTTTACGACAAACTTTGACCCATTTTACTTTCTTTCTTCATAAAAAGGACTAAAAATTAAACTAATTAATCAAATCACAAACTAGTTATGAAGTACATTAACTGTTGGACAGTATCTCTAAACGCATTTAATCATTTTAACACAATTAACGTAACAAGAAAGTTATTAATTGGTATCAATTAATTTGCATTGTTTAGTAGACGTGTATCTACAAACTAAAGTAAGAGGGGAAAGCAAAAGATGCTAATGACACCATTCTCCTACCATAGATATCCATAAATATCCAGCTAATATTTAATAAATTTAATAATAAAGTTTCCCTAGTAGTGTAGTGTAGTTTACCTGCCAACGTATTTCAATTTTAATGTTGAAAGGCAGGTGCCGTTTTCTTCTGGCAAATAATAGAAGTTACCCAGACCATTTAACACCCATCACCATAGACCAAACGTTTTTACTATTTTTTTTTTTGCAATAGTCCTACACTCCAGGACTATATTTCTATAGTGTAGCCGTGGGGAGTTTCCGTCGGGTGTCCCACCCCATTTTAGATTAAAGTTCTCAAAGGGGCCTCTGCGTATTGGACCTGTGTCCCCAGGCAAGCCCTCCAAAGGACCGAGTCTCTTTCTTTTGGAAGAGAGCCCGTGAATTAAAGGGTTAATAGAAAAAATTGTTTAAATAGTTTTTTGGGCAGTGCAGCGGCTGAAAATCAGCGCTAGTTGAGCGATCGCCAGCTAGCCATTATCACAGATAAATAGTTTGGCATTATGCTGAGCTGTTGACCCATTTGGCATACTTCAATTATGTTTTTTTTGGATTTCCTGTACACCTGTTTCTGGCTGTCAAATAAACGTAATTTTCTTTCTTTGTTTCTAAGTTTGAAGTACCTAGTAATAAATTGTAGTGAACAGTGATAGCCTAGTGGTATAAACGTTGGACGTTCAAAACCCAGACACGCACCTTTGACTTTTCAAATTCATGTGCGTTTTAGAAATTAAGTAACCCTTGCTAAAACGGTGAAGGAAAACATCTTGAAGAAACCAGCACACCTTAAACATTTTTATACGGTGTGTAAAGCCATGTCAGAGGCCTACGGGCGGCTTCAACTCTGACACCAGTTTGTTTATCAACCATACGATAAAGAAAGAAAGAAGGAAAGAGTAATAAATTCTTATTAGGTATAATATTAGTAATAGCTGTGATAGCCTTTGACTGGTAAGTCAGAGAACCTTTGACTGATAAATCAGAGGACTTTTGACTTATAAGTCAGAGGACCTCTGACTTTTCTCTGTGTAGTATAAATTAACCAATTGCTCATTGCCCCGGAATTCCCGGAAAACCGTTTGTCCTTTGCCTAATCTCTCTCCGATCGTGTCGGATTGCCGTCCCATCGGATTTTGAGAGTCAAGGAATAAGTAGAGAGTGCACCTGTGTTTGCGCATGCACGTACCTTCACAATAATATCTCCTACATAATTGACTAATCTCCGTTGATTACCCGCTGCGACCAAAATTTGGTCAGGGGAGGGCACTACGCAACATAAAATTTAATACAAATTCTGTTCCATTTTTTAATTTACCTAGTAGGTAATGCTTATCCGTAGTCTGTGAATCTGGGCCTTAATATCATAAATTTATGCCATCGCTGTCAAACATCAATAGGCGCATATCTCCGTCTATATTCGTCCCCTAGGGAGTCAATACCCGATGTCATAATCCTTCTTGCGATCACTGTAGCGTGGTGCATCGTTACTGTGATATGAAGTGCCTGGAACTTGGAGAAAATAGGGAGTATGGAGAATGTCTAGATAAATTATTAAATTTAGTTAAGCTGTTTTTTTTTATTTGTAACCTTTTATTGACTGATTATTGAATATTATCATACGGATTTATCCTGTTTGTATTGGCTGATCCAGATCTTGGCGACTGCTGTTATTTGTAATTTTTTTGACGAATTATTTAGAACTAGTGGTTTAGATAAATTTTAGCTTTCCGCACTTCTCTATATAAATTTTAGTAATCTGTAACTATTTAGTAGTCTGTGCTTTTACTATGCCAAGTTTCAAACTCTTCTGTGCGCGCTATATGATCCACAGTTTTCACTTCACCTATTTATATGTTGTTAAGAAACGCTCATTTTTTTTTGCTCATTATAAAACAGAACCGCTCACTTTTGTCTAAATACGCTTAAATAATAGCTACAATATGCCATGGAGTGTTATTTGTTACGGATTGTCAAAACGCCTACCAAAATTCTACGATCAAAAGTGTACGAAACTATTTTGCTTTTCAGTATTTTTGATACTTACAATAAATTTTAATTATGTAATTACTGAAATGATACAATAGGTACCTACCATTAACATTTATGAAATTAATAAACAAATCAACCTGTAACTGTCTCACTGCAGGGAAAAGGCCTCTACTCATACAAAGAAGGCAGTAGAGTAAATACAAACATTCCTAAAACCTTCGCAAAATAACCTTTTCTAAAATATTTTTTCTTAGAAGTCAGTTGTACATCGACATGATAATATTAATTATTGTTAAGTGCTTATATTTAAAGTCATAGATAACGTTTTTCAACATTTTTAACGAGTATAAAAATTCATACATAATGTCGAATTCAGTTCTTTATAATTAAAAAAATGTACATAAACACAAATATTTTTTTGAAAATTATCACATGGTTTTTAATTTTTTCCATTTCAAAAGTTGTTAATTTTGTAACTAGATGGCGTTGGCGTCGAATTACATGTCGCTATTGTTTCGTGCACACGATTTGCATAAGACGGGCAACAATCTTAACTCGGTTCTGACTGCGGTCACCAATCCGATATTTTTGAATGGTTTTCGGCACTCAAGTGCCTGAAATCTAGAAACTATTGAAACTAAATTACAATGCAATTTAAAATCAAATAATTCTCTTCTTAACGAAGCAGGATAATTTGAAATTACGTATAATAAAATAAATTGTGAAATATTCAATGCTTTTAATTTTAAGGTTAATTTTCTATCCGTGAATTCCGTGATTTCGAACTGAGGAATTCTAATCAATCTCTTACATAAACAGCGTACCTAGTTTTAATTGCAGAATTTTGTAGGAAAAGTAATATTTAACTAGAATAGGATTGAAATCAAGCTAAATGTTATTACAGCTAAAGATTTGTAATCAGAAATGATGAGTAGGGGTGGTACTATTCTTGGGCAGTCCACAGCTGGACATAGACCTCTTCCCATACGCATTTATTATTTTGTGCGCTCATTAGTAAATGTTTGCCCTTAGTCGCCACGTTGGGCAAGCGAGTTGACGATCGCAGTAGCAGATAGTCAGTAGGATGCTGCTGCTCATCCTCCAGATTTTTCCTTTTATCGCTTCTTACTGATACCCGAAGGATGATTAGGGTTAGTTCTATTCATAGGTCGGAAACCACACAGCCATCACACGGTGGAGAGTCAGTCGCTTCGAACGAAGCCAGTTTCGCTAAGTTGGACTAATTTGGCGGTCATTCAGATTACTTAGCTCGTAATGGTGGTAATTTGTCAAACATATGCAATAATACCAATACTTCCCTGTAAGAGTTTCCAATTACCACACCATTTAAAAAAAAAATAAGAAGCACTCAAGTATCAAAGTTGCCAGTTTCATTCTGCAAACTCCCAAAACGTTGATTCCAATTTCAAATCTTCCTACAACATACCCTCACTGCCCAATCCAACCCTGTTAATACAGCAAGATATTAAGATAGGGCTAATCCGCACATAACTTAGGATCATGCCAGTAAACGCAGTTCAGAATTCGCTGACCATTGTCCTGCGTTTAATTTAAACGGGAAACAGCTCCAAGCCAACCAGTAATGATTTTAGTAGCCCCTACAATTATAATTTGATCCACAACTTTAACAATACTAAGTCTTATTGCGTGGGTTTAAAGTTTAAAATTCAGTTGTGTGTTCTTCAAGAGTTGTTTATCTAAGTTTGTTGTAAGGTGTCGTAAGATTTTATGCGTGACGCTCTTTATGCAAACATGTCCTAAGGGTGACGTTTCTGGTTTTTGGCGCCATTGAATTTTGACCCGCCATTATTGTTTAATGTATTATTACTCTGTGGCGGGGTATGTAATTTGATGGTCGTAGATATGATTATCGTTGCAAGAGATATTGAACATAAATTGCGAGGATTGCCTGGGAAATCAAAATAGAAACACATAAGGGGGGTAGCAGAGGTGTATGCAGTACCTACACCCACGATTCGCCAGCTTTGTCCTATGTAATAGTGGGTGAGCCCGGGCACAATTCCAGACTCCGTGCTGCTACTGAGATTTTTTTAAAGGAAATACCCAATTACACTGTCCGACCTGGGGATCGAACCCAGGACCTTGTGAGACATAGGCGTTAGCGCCGCGGCACGGAACCACTTTAGTGAAAAGAACAAAATTATTATTTTGTATCAGTAGTTTTTTCAAAGAAGGTTGCTAAAAGTATAGGCACATTATTTGGTCCCCAATACTACACAGCTCTCTTTACAGTACCTACTAACATTATTGTCGGTATTGTCAGCATCAGGACCCATTTTGATTGCAGAGGAATAGAAACATACAATCAAAACAATATGCAAACGTCACGCGGCAAAAAGCCAACGTCACGCGGTATTCCCAGGCGGTCACCCATCCAAGTACTAACCGCGCCCAATGTTGCTTAACTTCGGTGATCGGACGAGAACCGGTGTTTTCAACATGGTATGGACGTTGACGAATGGTGTATCAAATTCAGTCTTTGGTACCTTCATTTACCAATTTTATGGCTTAGTTCCAATTGGAGTTTTGTCAAGATCTATATTCAACCTTGTACAATGCAAATAAATCTTGTTATTCCCTCTTGATAGTAAAGGAAAAAGAATGAAAAATCTAACATTGTTTTAAGCTAATTCGAAAACAGTCAACCACTATTTTGTTATAAAAAAAAATCTTAATAATATAAGTATTAAAGTTTAAAAAAATTGTAGAGACACAATAATATCGAATACTAGCAGGATATGAACCTGTGACCTGACTGAATCGCCAGCACGCAGTGAGCGTGGTGATTAATGCTCGATCTTTCTCTGTATGAGAAGAGCCTTTACCCTGCAAGAGGAGAGACAGGCTACTTTATTTTATTTATTTTTTTGCTACAGAATGACCACCTACAGTTTTCAAATTATGAAAATCCCCCTACTCATAACTGGCAACCTCTAAAATCAGCCATTTAAGTCTATTTTTAATTTTAAAATCCGTGTTCCAATACTAGGGTACAAATTACAAATACTCTCACCCCAAGAAGGTGCCGCTAACAGATTTAATCTACTGATGAAACTGACAAATGTCGCTAATAAGAAACCTGTCGCGGTGGGATTAGCACGCGTTAATTGATGTTATTATTGTCAAAATAGGGACGTTTCTTTGTCTTTTATCGATATCGATATTTTATATTATTTTCAGCTTAAATTAGGAAACACTTTTACTCTCTGTCAAATACGATGCAATGTCGAATCCAGTCTTTTAAAAAAATATCTTTTCAGACATCTTTTTATTACAATTTCTATTGTCATCTAATTCATATTACTCTTGATAAAATCCATAAAATGAAAATAAGTTATTAGTGCAATGGTGTTGTAGCTGATTTTTCTAAATTTAATTTTAAAATGTTCGAAATAGATTCATACGAGTTAGTTGAGCTTATTATCGACCACAAATAAACCTAAAGCCCGGCTTACTTTAAGCACAATGTGATTAAATAATAATTAATAATTATAGTTACATCAGAATAAAATATTTAATAAACAAAAACGCATCTACTCATAATGAAAAAAAAAGACGTGTTAAGTATAGACTCTACAACCAAATATTCTAGACAAAATCTATCGATATTAATTCTTAACCATCCCATGACTACTTCATAATTTAACCTCACCATCAGCGCTGTATCTCATAAGCGGATTAATGTTTAAAATCAAAATGGCCGCCGCGGTACGTAATTAAAATGTGTCATAATATTAGGGGTTGCCACATTGAAAATGAGAATTATAAATATAACTTAAAAGGGCTCGAGATTAGTTTTGGATTAAGTTATTTATTTCCATGAAAAATGGTTAATGTTGTTCCTTTGCACGGACAAAAATCAAAACAGAACTGCCATTTAAAATCAAATATTCCTTTAAAACCTATAATTAGACAAAATCTTTGACTTGCGACCTAAACTTTCTTTATTATTATGCGAATGTTAATGGACTCATTTGATAGGTCTAAAAATTATTTAATGTTTTATTGTCTTAGGGTAATAACGATATATTGGGATATTCCGATACTTATTTTTTTCTGGCAACAGGAATATAGACGCTATCGGAAAAAGGTTTTTCGAGCATTTACAAGACGACATTTTTTCTTTAGATAATTATATTATTCGTAACGTTATTTTACATAATTATTGTTTTGGAGATTAAAGCATTCAAACTTACAGACTATTCAGCTTTATAATCCTTTTTTGACCTTACTTTCTCAGTGAGATCTGCGACGCCGCTTCATATACACTTGCTTTTGACAATGGACTCCGTTTGAGTGCGAAACTAGTCGGGCATTCCCCGAAATCAATCCGTGAGATAGCTAATAATTAAGCATGACTAACGCAAGTTTTTATTCTATAATATTTGTTATAAAATCTTGCACATAAGAAATCTATCATCTCTCTAACATCAACCATAGGTACTTATAATTAAAAACTGCATTAATCCGTCTAGAGAGCGAAGATAATTCTGATTCGATACGGTAACAAAACCGGGTGACTGTTACTAACCTAACCCTTTATCCAGCTTCTGGTCATTCATACCCCTACACTTACCCCTTTCTAATCAAAATCATTATTAAACTTCTAGCTTTTGGAAAACCACCCTAAATCCGTTGTCATAAGGTGTAAAGGAAAGCAAAGTGAAAAGTTGTAATGTTGCTAACAAATAGACATGAGTAATAGTGCTTATGATTGAGACCCGTCATCGAATTGAGGGGTTTAAAGAAAAAGCTGCCCTTTCGACAATTAATAAAGCTTAATTTTCAATGGACACGAAAGAAGAGGAGTAAATTATGTTTCTGATTTTATCTCTAAAATATAATTGCAATCCCAGAGCTAGTTTTTGCATGTTCAAATCCATAAAAAAAAACAATCGAATTTCGGAGCAGGGCAACACAACACTTCTTACAAAACGGGTCCGTATCTAATGCGCCACCAATTTGACACCTAATTTAAACTCACCTATGTGTATGTATGTTCGATGCCCGGATCAGTCAAAGTGTTAAGGGTTTTTATTAGGAAATTCTCAGTAGCAGAACGGAGTCTGAAATTGTGCCCGGTAAATGGAAATAGGCTCGCCCTATGGTACTTATAACATAACCGGTAAAACGTGGGTGTACTGCATACACCTCTGCCTACTCTGGGAAATACAGGCGTACTCTGACATTACATTCATCAACCATACCATAAACAAATATCTTCAATATCACTAACAGCTTATTTTGACCTACTTTCTATATAAATCATCTCTATCCTAACCAGATATTTCTCTCCAATTAATATCCTACATATTATTTACAATGATTGAGAAGCTTCAGAATGAACAAATGGCTGCCATTTGAAGTAACGTTCTCATTCGTATCGGTCAGTATGACTGACCGCTGCATTTCAAGGAGTTATGAGTCGTAACGGCAAGTTTGAGTAACTTGTCAGGGTTAACTCATCATTCACTCTTGCCGTTACTTGTTAGGGACTATCGTTCACTCTTGCTTCCGTATTCGTTTGGGTTATAAAAGTAACCAACCTTATTTATCATAGTGGTGTTGTTTTTTTGTAGATTTTGACATCATAGCTATATTATATGTTCAGTTGCCTAGTGGCATGACCTTTGACTGGCAAGTCAGAGCTCTAGGTTCCCAAGGTGGACCTCTGACTTGCGTAAATGATGTGTGTATTATAAATTAAGTATCACTTACTCCGTGCCTCGAATAGCACGTTAAGCGGTTGACCCTGCGCCTGATCTCTCTCCGGTCGTGTCGGATTGCTGTCTCATCGGACTATGAAAATGAGGGAATAGAGAGTGCACCTGTGTTAGCTGTATTTTTCTTTTAATTGTAATAACTTCTATCGCTTGCCAGTTTTGATAAGACTCTACATATATTTGACCAGCGTACTTTCAAGTTTATGATCGATGTATCAATTTCCATTATATCAAAAATAAAATGTGCAAAAATTAGGCAAAAAATTAAGTTGTGGAAATTGACCCTGAACGATTGGTACCTGGCAGTCCGCATGCCTGTTTGCTACCTTAGAGGTACCTATAAAAATAGAAAACACTCAACAACTCTTTTAACCCAACAACAAAACCTCATGTAAACCTTTCTAAATCCTTGTTAATGATGTTCCAACATCAAACCCTATAAAACTGATGGAGCAGGGTTAACAAAAACCGGCTCATTTTCAATACACCACCGACCCTTTCCCCGAAACAAAACGGGTTAAGAATGAAAAATGAAATGAAGTGGACATTGGTTATAGTTATAACCGGTAGAGTGTGAACTTGGAGAATTTATTTGCGCGTCATGTTTTAATGATTGGGAGTTAAGCGTTTAGCGTTTTTCAACATAGGATTTTAAGGAGTGCAGAAATTTGAAATGATGCCTATGACCCTGAACAGTATCTTTTACTTATTTCAATCGTATATTCCAGTTGGAAATTTACCTTTTCATACAATTTGAAAAATTAAAACGGTGGTGTTTATTTATTTATTTATTTATTTGTACATGGAAGACCAACAGCTTATTTGACACAAAATTGAGGTTAATTTATAGTTACAGGTAGCCATTAACAGGTCCTCACGTATAAATATAGTATACAGTAAACTGTGTGAATACATATTAGAAAAATAATAACTAATCATTTGATTTACAGTACTTAACACTAATATTCAGAAAAGAATTCTAGACTAAGTGCTCGTCTCACCGATTGCAGGCTAGTCTCAAATATATCGAATTCCAGCTGTTTTCCTTTCTTGTTAATAGTATTACTCGCTCTCCACAAGAACGCATTCTGGCTGTAATTAGAAGGCGCTAATGGTAAGTGAATAGGAGTGTATCGTCTCGAAACTTTAGTCGGCACATCAAACGCAATTTTTGATAGAAGATCGGGACAATCAACATTACCAGATATAATACCTAACATGAATGTGACATCCGCTACTTCTCTCCGGGTAGTTAATTCCGGGTTAAGTCCGGGTAGTTTGTATGGGAAGGTAAATTTTTAACATTAATATAGGATTTAAATAAGTAAAAGATAATACAGGATCATAATCATTCAAAATATCCGTACCCCTTAAAAATTCTGCATTTACAAAAACCATTCGCGGTGCATTAGTCTCGTAAAACATCAAATATTATTTGACGGATTTCGCAGTTTTTTTTTGTCTTCATAAATGTCAGGAGTTTATACAAAATATCTTGCTGGAACATGACAAAATTGCTAGGCGGCAAGGTTGTGTCCAGTGTAAACTTCCTATCAAATGCCCTCTGATGCATTTGCATGCAGATATTAATCAGTATTAGTACACATGACCGAAATTCAGTCAGATTTTTTTTTGGTCAAACACTGAACTCTATGATCTCCGATTGTTTGCTAAAACCAACTTGGTATACTACTAAAGTAATGAACATTGATGACTTGATTTCAAATGCATGGTAATAGGTTTATACCAGAGACAACTTGCATCATCCTAAGCCCAAACTATCAGTGCACCGCTTGACCATCATTAATCAACGGCTCTTAGCCGACTTTACATAAATGATTAATGCATACCGGCCCAATGAAAATCATTCTGTTTATTTTGTACTGATAAATTGTAGGACGTGTAAGTGGGACAGGGGTAAATGTATGTATGAAACATGTTAAAAAAATCAAATAATAATCAACAGCTTAATATTTTCCATACATGAAAATAATAAAGAAAAAATACATTATATTTTTACGCAAAAGCAATGCACATCTTATGTACAAAAATTAAAAGACGAAATGAGACTAAACTACGTCTTAATAAAAGTCAGGTTTTCATACTTAAAATATTTCAATGAGGTACTGTATTATAATGTATATGTATCCCATACTGTACTATATGTGGTTGTTCAGATCTAATTATGTATGTTTATTATAATTATAGTCAATGGTTTTATATCGAACCACTGATAGCCTAGTATAGACCGCCGACTAACAAGTCACAGGTCTCGAGTTCGATCTCAAGCGCACCTCAGATTTTTCGTAAGTTATGTGCGAATTAAAAATGAATTATAATAATATCCTCCTGACCGAATTTCGGTCACAGCGGCCAATCTCAACGGAGATTACCCAATTACGCAGGAGATATTATAATGCACAAGTGTGTGCGCAAACACAGGTGCACTCTCTATTCCCTAACTCTCATGGTCCGATGGGACGGCCTTCCGACACGATCGGAGAGAGATCAGGCGCAGGGCCAACGGCTTTACGTGCTTTCCGAGGCACGGAGTAAGTGATAATTAATTTATAAAACGCACATAACTTACGAAAAGTCAGAGGTGCGCGCCTTGGGTTCGAACCTGAGACCTCTGACTTGCCAGTCAACGGTCACAACCACTAGGCTATCACGACTCGAAAAAAAATTCCCCCACGCCTAAGCCCCCACGTTATTTATCAACCCGTGTGGTTAAATATAAAAAAAGACGATACTGTTTTATAAGTATAAATTATATAAGAGAATTAACCACTAAACTCTAAGCTAGAAAGATTACAACAGAAAGCGTAAAAATAAAGCCACAGATTGTTTATACCATTCATCAATTTAACTCTACACAACAGAGCGGACACCAGAAAAATGAGCCAATAAGTAACCCCCCAAACGACAATGCACACCTGAAAAAACAACTACGGGTACTCGAATGACAAACGCGCAAACTCTCGCCGACGTCAGACGGAAACTGTAAATCTAACTAAGCCTGGCACCGTCTAAATAATAGATGGGTCGAATAAAAAACCCTGCGAAAATTACGAAGACACGTCATTACTCATATTTACGTACGAAATACTCGAATAGAAATGTATTGGTGTTCGGAAATGAAGATTGGAGGGTTAAGGTTGGCCCAGACGGTTTTTATTTTGCGATCTTTACGGAAGAGTGTATCGCCGTGTGAACAAAATAACTTGACTTTTGACTTTTTCAAATTCGAGAGATCTTTTATCTTCTATTTTCAATAGTAAGAAATTAAATGTGTAATCAAAATCTTCTGTTTCCTGGCCTATTGGACCTCAAGATTCAGCCTTATGATAAGAATAGATTATGAATGATTATAATAAGATTATGGTACTGATTCTCTTGTATATCCCGCTAAACAAATTTTAGTTTAACTATATCTCTTTCTAATAAACATCATCGAAAAAGTACAGCAAATTGAACTATCAAATTAGAGCTGCCAAATTAGTCTACGTCCTTGCAATTGACGTGAAATTAGACGAGACCTCTAGATAACATGCCAACTAAATTCTGGTTGATATCATGAAAAATGGAATAGTTTGACAGCTCTAAAAATCTTTTCATCTGCCTAGCCTTTTCCCAACTATGTTGGGGTCGTCGGCTTCCAGTCTTACCGGATGCAGCTGAATACCAGTGTTTTACATGGAGCGACTGCCTATCAGACCTCAACAACCCAGATACTGGGTTACACGATACCCCTTTGATAAGACTGATTGTCAGACTTTCGGGCTTCTGACTACCCGTAACGACTGTCAAAGATCTACAATTGACAGCCGGGGCCAACAGCTTAACGTGCTATCCGAGGCACGGAGAGTGATAATTAATTTATAATTATTATTTATATATTTCGCGGGGAACAGCTAGTGAATTTATAAAATTCGATTGTGTTACGCACATAACTTGTATTGTATGTGAATACCTTTATATCTTTCGTTTTTATTCGTATCCGTAAAATCTGAGATGTGTAGGATATCCGGTTTTTATGACAGGTTTCT
The DNA here is from genome assembly GCA_936450705.2 of Protodeltote pygarga. Lineage (NCBI taxonomy): Eukaryota > Metazoa > Arthropoda > Insecta > Lepidoptera > Noctuidae > Protodeltote > Protodeltote pygarga. The sequence goes on along the minus strand of OW388268.2, from coordinate 9,832,480 downwards.
TAAAAGATTTATGTGAACAATAAATAATAGGTTTTAAAAAGCATTTTGTTATGTTTAGTTTTGATATTTTTGTTTATGAACAAATTGTATAGTTTTTGTACTGAAACTGGTAATATACAACAAAAATCTTATTTTTGTTGTATTATTTAATAGTATTATCACCTTTTAGATGTTTCAGTTTAATATTTACTTTTATATGAAACGTAAACAATATGCAATTTTTTTTTAAATCGCTCATGCAGGCTGTAATTTTTTAAATAAGTTCTCCATAAAAAATTATGCATAAAAATAGAGTTAATGCTCTATTTTTATGTATGATTTTTTTGCGTATACTGATTTATTTCGTAGCGGGTTGCCTATTATCACACAGCCAATTATTCAATATTTTCACAGAATCTGTACGAAGACTATTTTATTTAAATTCAGGCAGGCAATGTGCTCGATGCAAGATGACGATGTTTTCTAATCTTAAAATCATGTAATATTTTATCTGTGTTCTCTCGATCTACTCTTACACGATTTATACAAATACCCAACATATCTCAAATGATACAGTTAAAAAAACCCAAAAACACAACAATCGTACAGACAAACTTCCACAAACAGATGACGTTCGTTTTTCCCGCATCCGTTCTCGCGTATTCAAATTTGACAATGACAAATCTTCGGCCGTTTCCGGCTGCGGTTCGGAGCGACTCGGATGTTCATATCATTTATATTCATTCGAGATTAGGTCGGCTTTTGTTCGAGGTATAAGTGACAAGTCAGCAATGATAGTGGGAGTGAGTTAAAAATTGGCGATGGTGAGTTGGTGACGTTGATTGGTAGTGAAATTAAATTCGGGAAATAATTGGAATGAGTTATGGGAGCGTCTGGATTCACAGCAGTTGTACATCCATTGTATTGTAGGGTAAAAACAGCGAAATATTATGGAAAAAATAATTTAAAAAAACTTTTACGTATCGGTAAAATGGGGCTATTTATAAACCAAGGGGCTATTTAGTAGTAGTAGTATATTCTACAACTAATACTTATTTATTTCATTATGTATTGACATTGAGGTTTTTTCAGAATTAAATAAGATGTTTATATTTCAATCTAAATATTGATTTATATCTTCAATGTGCGAGCAAGATAGCAGATTAGCGAGTATCCGCGCCTTGACCGATTTATGCGGCTTTAAGGTAGTAGGCTGGTCTCAGGTTCAAATCCCCTCGTAAAGTTTAAAAACGAATCTCCTTAAACGTTTCTTTACTAAACTACTTAGAACTTCCTTCTTAGATGGAAATTCCTATAAAATCTCTAAGAGAAAAACAGGAAAATGTTCTAACACTTCCATTAACATGTTCAGCGACCCGTTATGAGTCGCCCTCACCGTATGTAAATTGTATCGGCAATTTATTGCTGTATTCACATTCAACTAAGTGATTTTCGAGATTTCCTTCCAAAAATATGCTCCAGAAATTTCCCTTTTATTGTAAATCCACCAATTTTAAAAGACCTTTGACTTTCAAATCTTTAAGCTTCGTTCTTTAGCGATATGCGGGCCAAGTTATAGTGGGAAGGGTTATGAACCGAGTTTATGTTTTGTCTACCAATTTAGGGATATGGAAATTTTAAGTTTTGTACTTATGTTGTGAACTTGCGATATGTTGTTTATTATTTGATGGCCACTAAAGAAATCAGACCAAAAAATATTTCAGAAGAAAATAAGAAATTAATTCAAAAGAAAAACTAATTTTCTTAAGTCCTAGTTCTATTATTCCCAAATTTTGAGGTCAGCTTCTAATCTGACGCGACGGAGCAGAACATCAGACCCAAAGAGATAAGATATTTTAAGATCAGTGTCAGTATTTTACAAGGCTACTGAAGTGAGTGAGTGAATGCTATAGAGTAGAGAGAGGAACAAAGCAAGATATTGGAAATCATTTTATAAGCTTACATAACTTAAGAAAAATTGGAGGCGCGCGAATTCGAACCTAAAACCACTCACTGCACTTTCGAAAGTTTTAACAGAGTAAACAGTGGTAGGTATGTTTATAATCCAGGCACGCACCCTAGAGTTTTTCCATTCATATGCGTATTAGAATGATTACTTGCTAAAACGGCAAGGGAAAACATTGTGAGGAAACCAGAACTCCTGAGAGATTTTTTAATGGTGAATAAAGCCATGTCAAAGGCCCACAGGCGGTTTAAACTCTGTCGCCAGGTTGTTTATTACTACATAGTATAAAACAAAGTCGCTTTCTCTGTCCCTATATCCCTGTGTATGCTTAAATCTTTAAAACTACGCAACGGATTTTGATGCGGTTTTTTTTATAGACAGAGTGATTAAAGAGGAAGGTTTATATTATGTATATTGCACCCGTGCGAAGCCAAGACGTGTCGCTAGTCAACTATAAACGATAGAAGACTCTCGAAACAAATACCAATTCAATAAATAGGTATTTCAAAATGCTTCCAACATTTGTACCAACATTTGTATCGCTTACAAAGATTTTAAGACAGTTCTCAAGACAATATTGATGTTAATGTCTTTAAGAAAATCTATGTCTTCCCCTTCTAGCTACTTTGACTTTGTATAGAGATCAGTTTGGTAGAGGAGGCATTTCAGTAAAGGAGGATTCAGTAGAGGAGTAAAGGTAAGAACAGTTGACTTGCTTTTGCAGGTGTAAGTGGAAGCTGAAAGTACGAAACGAAATAAAAAAAAATAACTGTTGCATAATCGCTAGCGTGCAATTCGACCGTGCTGACTTGTACAGTTCAAATTAGAGGGTTTTTTTTTATTTTCTTCTACTTTCAGATAAGTATCAATCTTGTAGATTAAAATTTACCTTATTTACTACAAGTTTAAGTTGAAGCAAACCTCGTTAAATTGTATGTGTTATAAAGTGAGCTAGCGTGGTGATTAATGCTCAATCCTTCGCTGAATGAGAAGAGGCCTTTGCCCTACATTGGGACAGTTACAGGCTGATTTATTTATTTATATACATAGAGTATAAAGGGAAAATTTTATTAGTAAAAATATTAGTAGAGCCACGAGGTTAAAAGAAGCGATTTTAGGCCGTTCGATTCTGACACTGCGCAGTCTATCTCACCCAAAGGTAGACGATGACGTATCCGTAGTTATCTCTCGCTTCTTGCAGAAAAAAAATAAGTCACATCCTTCGCTTCTAACATCCAGTCCCACGTAAACAGATTTTCCTCCAAACGTGTGAGCGATCCACTGGTGCATAACTAAAAGCATTGTAAATTTTCAACAAACCCCGCCGTCAGTGCATTGTGAACAGAAGATATAGTAGCTATGGTCCGCAGGATTTAAGTGGTCTCTGTTTGAATGTTTAGGGAGTAAAAAGTTTTAGGAATTTTGGGGCATTTCATTTTGATTATAATGTAGTATATTATGACTAATGTTTTCATATCTCCAGAAAGAAGGTTCAAATATAATATAAAGTCTAAATAAATCATCTAAATTAGTTAATAAATGACAAAGATAAAGGTACGAGTACATATTCCGAAATTAAAATTTCAATTTTACGAGGACAGCGTTGAGGTCTATTTTGTCGTATCGTGATTTTAAATTGTTAATTTAATAATAATTTTTATGGTAATCATTTGTTCAATTAAATTACATATAAAATACATTTAAAATGATATACATTTAAAAATATAAAATATAGCTGTATCGGGAACAGGGTCCAAGCTACCGGTGGTCAGGGCTCCAGAGAGAGGAACCTCCTTACTATGCGAGCCGTGTCCAGGAGTACAGCCTCCTGCATCGAGCCCTTGATCCAATGATCACGATAATAATTACATATTAGGTAGGTAATAAAAGTAATTAGTATTATACTTTTCTTAAACAAATATTAAGTTTATCTTAATCAGAACATAGCAGTCATGATGACATCTAACTCAATACTACAGGAGTACCTATAACATCGCATGCTATTAGCGTAAACTTTTGACGGCTCTGCGAGTTGCACTATAAAACTTTATTACTGTTTGTTAGTCTTTTATCTTTCACGTAGCATTACGAATTCATTATGAAATAAGGGAATATTTTTACGCTGTGTGACCTAATAAAAGTTGTCCCAGGTGTCTAAAAGTTGGCTAAAGGATAATAGTAGGTTAAGATAGTATATAGCAGTGATGGTCTAGTGGAATAACTTCACAACCTTACAGATATATGGCCCGGCTCGACTTCGTACGCGTGTTTATTCTACCTCTACGCCTATACTACTCTACCCTACTCTACCCCTACCCTACTCCTACCCCTACTCTACCTCTACCCTGCCATATCCTTGTTCTTTACTGCTATTCTAGGATATTCTAAGACAAATCCAACAAATCAAAAACCATGAAAATCGGTCCAGTTATTCCCGAATTATAAGTGTACGAACAAACCCGACTTTGTTTTATATACATTTTTGTTCCAACTGTCATTACAGTCTCCATTTTGCCAAGATTTTTTAAAATTTAATTGTAAGTATTTAATTTAAATAAACTTATTCAAATTTCTTTGACTACATGAAGGCTACTGCGCTGAATAGATAGATTAGGTAACTGTTTTGATATTCGGGTAAAATACTACAGTTATTTGTCAAAACTATAAAGTAAATTATAGACCACTAGCATTGGACCGTATTATAAAATAACATTCTCCTACCGCTCGCGGTTTCATCGATTTTAATCACGCTAAGTGACAATGTATTTATCACCTAAACGTAACGTGAATATTGCCGCCAATGGTAGGGATGTACGGCATCTAAATTGCTACACCGATTTGTATCCTAGCTATTGTAAATTGTAAAGGAAGATTATTTATTTATTTTATTTATTTATTTATTACAGTTTACATTAGGTACATAGTAAGATAATGCTCCACAAAACCGGTTTAGCTGTTTGACTGTGGATAAGTCGCAATTAATTTATATAAACCTAAATTATTTATATATTAAACAAATATTTTTTTAAGTTTCCTCTTAAATTTTATTTTGTCATTTTCATTTTCATTAGTGTATGTCAGTGTAGTGGTATACTAGTGCTGTGACTGTTGACTGGCAAGTCAGTATAAAATAATTATCACTTGCTTCATGCCTCGGAGAGCGGGTAAAACCGTTGGTCCTACTCTGATCTCTCTTCTGACGTACCGGATTGCTGTTCCATTTGACTATGCGAGTGAGGAAATAGAGAATGCGCATGTGTGAACACACTTTTGCAATATAATATCTCATGCGTGTAATCTAATAACCGTTGAGATTGGCCGCTGAGACCGAAATTTGGTCATTAAGACATTATTATTTATCACTACATAGTATAAAACAAAGTCGCTTCCCGCATCTGTCTGTCCCTATGTATGCTTAGATCTTTAAAACTACGCAACGGATTTTGATGCGGTTTTTTAATAGATAGAGTGATTCAAGAGGAAGGTTTATATGTATAAAACATGCATATTAGCGTAACCGTGCGAAGCCGGGGCGGGTCGCTAGTTATAAATAAAAAAATTATTGTTTTTTGTAGGAATGGCTATTTACACACATAATTATTAGAGTAACAATTTATTGATAAATCAGATTGGACGGCTTCGCGGCGAATCTAAAATGTGTATTTTGCTGGTACGAAATCCAAAATGTGCACTTTGCGCGTTTTTTTTTTCAGATAGTGATGTACCAAGGACACTTTTGTTCCAACCCTAAAAGTCACCATTAATGCAAATTCAATTGCTTATTTCAACCAAAATTTTGATTCCCCGTGGCTGCAATTTGACCGATATTAGATTAAGTTAAACGCGATATCCTGTTAGGGTAATGTTTTGGATACCGCACTGATATCAATTAACATTCGCGTTTTACAAACTACGGTAAATTGAAAAGCCAATTTCGCCTTGTTTGGTATGGAAATCAGAATTGCATTATCTCTATGCATTTTAATGGAGAATATTATGGTTTAATGAATTAAAAGCTTTTGCATTACGAAGTTATTAAATTTTAATAAACCGGCCTCTTTTCATACAGAGAACAATCGAGCATTAATCACCGCGCTAGCTGTGTGTTGGCGATTTCAGACCATCAAGTCCAGGTTTCTTCACGATGTTTTCCTTCACCGTTAGTCAGTGGTGTCTTATTTTAACCAAGAATGAATGTATGACATTGAAAAAGTCACTCTGGTACATGTCAGGTTCGAACCATGTGATTACAAATGCATGCATTGCATACATGGTTCCGTGACTAATACGTTACCACGGCGCATGACATATATATATGACAGTGTTACAGGGTAAAATTCAAATTATGGGATCTCGAAAAGGGGTCATTGAACTCGTCATTATGAACAACTTTCATTATGAAACCAAACCTGAAATCGCGAAAAAAAACAGCTGTTTGTCTGATGACGTCACTTATTCTAATTTCGAACTCATAGTGTTGTTATTTTATACATACCTCCATTTTGCATATGGCAATAATAATTTTAATATTACTTTACATGTTTTATTTGTAAATATTATTATTCTTTGTGGTAATATCACATAGGCGATAGGTATGTATACTTTTTAAACAATAAGTACCCTACTACTTAAATAAATAACGAAAAAGAATACCACAAAAACACGAAGCAACTAATTCACCTTTTGTCGCAATCGATGCGTAACATCCACAGATGTCACATCTAATTAGTGTTGTACTGTGTTTGACACTAGCACGTGGCGTGGCATTCCGATTTAATTGAACGCCGATGCGTCCGTGCTTAATGTATTTAATTAGTGCTATGTATTTAGTATGTAGGACTAATTAGGGGAGAAGAGGGATTAGGTATATTGAAGAGACGTCTATAGGTCTAGGAGATTAGAAATTTAACTGAATTTACGTAGGATATTTAATTATCAGTCACATAAAAGTTGAAAACAATTTTGAATAGGTACCTAAACCTATCTATGTCGTGGTGGCGCATTGGTTGTTGGTTACTATTTGCACAACACCCTGGTTGGTTACTAACCAGGGTATTGTTGGTCAGTAACCAACCAGGGTGTTGGTTCAAACCTGGCATGTACCTACGTACTTTTTCTGTAACTTTGTAACTTCACTTTTTTCTGTAACTTTAATGTTATATTGTACTTTTTAGTTAACACCACCGACGCCACAGACTAACGTTAAAGGAAAACATCTTGAGGAAACATAGACTTCATAATCTACAATCGCCTACTCGCAGCTAGAGCTAGCCATTGCCCTACAGTGGGACAGTTACAGACTGGTTTATTTATTATAATTATATGTATTATTTCTGTTCTCCAGCTGTCCAATACGGGACAAAATAAATCATATTTGTATTTTGTTACGTTTTATTTGGTTACCTAACATTCCTGTAAAGTTACACTCACAATTTCATTTAACCCTGTAGGTACATGGTAAATATTACCAATTCAAGTTTACAGGTTACCAATCCCCAAAATCATTCCCAGCCACCTTCAAGCACCACACAGCTAAAATTCACTACATATGTATGGGATCCCCATAATCCAATAGTAAATCTCCCATAAGAAGTGCGAGCAGTTTGTCTTGTGATGACAGCTTTATAGCCAGGCGCAGGCCAGTGCGAACTACTCGTACATAAAATATTAATACACAATTTGTCCAAGTGGACCGGACTTAATCTACTTTTATAGAGTTTTGGGGATTAATTGCGTTACTCGATCGGTATTGTTTGGGGTATTTTTGTGTCTTTTTTCGTAGTGTTAAGTACGATTTATGTGTAGGAACTTGTTAGACACATGTCGCGATGTGTTGCGGGACCAAGGTTGTTAATGATTTTTCACTGCCGCACAAATTGACTGCATGCTGCCTGATAGAAAGCAGTCAGTGGAGTTCAACAGTGATGGCCATCATCCTAGCAGCCAGCATAGCAATGTGGCATGATGGCCCTCACTTTGACGGCCTTGACAAACAAGACTGACTTGACTGTCAAGTCAGATTTCTTTTTCTCGTTTAAAAGATAGAAACAAAAGATTTTTTTTGTAGACACGCACACGTACAACGGCATCAATAGCAATTGACAAGAAAAACTAGAAAATACCTGTACTTATAGGCCAAAAAAGGAAGCCCTAATCCCTAATCAGCAAAATGCTGCAGCGAAATTTTTAATTTATGCAACAGCACTGATATAATAGGTTTCGTAAAGCTTAGTCTTAGGCCCAAATCGGTTGTTAGCATAGCAATTAATTATTTAGGTTACATGCGCATGTAGCCTTAGCGGATGTATACCATTACATATATTTAGGTAGGTAAGTCATCTCTACGTGACATCGACACCTTCCAATCTGTGTAATGAGATGTTTGTCATCGATACGTGTCACGCGAGTACTAATGAGGTATTATTATTTAGTACATATCTAACAGCTGTTATTTGTACGTGCTTGTTGGGTTAAGTTAGTATAAAGTTGGGTATAAGTGAGGTTAAGTTACATACGTCATAGTCGATTGATTTTTAGCGGATCTTATAGTTGGGTCCTGATATGTTCTTTTAGTATGTATTGTACCTCCGCTTCGTATCAGCGTCGCGATCACATTTGTCTGGACGCGGTATCGTATCGACTATCGGGTCGAAAAAACTCGACTCACGATGGATCGAAGCGTTCCACCGTATCAAGACGCCGCCCGTACCACTATACCGTATCGAACGGGCGTCCTAATTAGACTTGGATCGCAACACTGATACGATACGGAGCTACGGTTCGTACAAAAGAACATTTGAACCCATCTTTTTATCGCCGCTCCACCAACTTATAATTACTTATCATAAACTACCTTTACCACGAAAAGCGACTAAATCTATACGCAATAACCAACAGATACCTAAATCCACAATTACATGAACTCCTATACATTTAGGGACATGAGAGTCTGAATCATTTAATTAGATCAATTGCCTCTGGCGTTGCGGACGGACAGTGCCATTGTGATTGATATATGAGTTAGAAATTCGATAGAACTCCACGTACGGCGATTGGGTGTAATTATTTTGACGTATTTGGGAACAGGAAATAGTGGATGGTGGTATGAGTACAGACGATAGAATTGGAATCCTTTACCTTGAAATTTTTTAGGATGAGATAGGGTAGGGTAGCTTAGGGGTAGAGTAGGGGTAGGGTTAGTAAAGCTAACCATTATAAACTACACAGATACCTTCTATATTCATTACATATACGTACACAAATCCTAACTAATATTATAAAAATGCGAAAGTAGGTAAGTTTGTTACCTTTTCACGCATAAACTACTGAACCGAACCTCCTCAAATTTTGCATATACATTGTCAGTCGAACAGAAACGGATATAGGGTACCTTTAATCTCGAAAAAATATACTGTTACCGAGGAGAACGCGAAAAACGTTCTTATGATAATAGATGGCGCTACGACGACATGTACGACAGTATAATCCGAATTGATTGTCAAATTATAATTTAACATGAACGAAACCGCGGGCAAAAGCTAGTACTTATAAAATTATTAATAGTTCATAAGTTAAATACTCAAACTAATCTGTCAAAAATTAATTTAAAAAGGTGCTCACGTACTAGAACGTGTCTAGATCTAGAACAAGTTTTTATTGGTGGCCATCTGGATTTAGAGGGAGAGGAATAGAGTTGAATGGAGCCTTCGCCACTGTAAACCACCGTGTTTATTCCAAACACAAGGTATTAACAAACAATACTGCAATGCCTGCAGGGCTCCAAAACGGTCAAAATACTGTAAACTAAAACTCATTACAAGCAATCCCAATCGTAATTAAGTAGACATCAGGGGTGTTCAACCTTTGGTATCGTGCCATTGAAGGCACGATGGTAAATATTGTTAGAGTATTAGCAACAGTACTAGGAATTAAATGTAAAGTTTATCGCATCAAATTATACTTAATATTAGATAATGCCAATAATAATATTAAAGATATTAGATATGCGATTAGATTATAGCCTATAACCTTATATTATAGCCTGATAGCCTTAGATTATATTCCAGCCTACTTATTTTTTATGCTGTCCACAAATATATTGTTTTGGACTAAGAGGTTTGCGCAAAATTCTTAATTTGACATAATTATCCTAAATATGATTAGAAAATCTCAATTCATGCTATTTAATATAAAAATTACTTGGATTGTGAAATTTGTTGTGTTATATTGTGTCTTAAAATCGTATTCACTAATTGAATAGAACTTTTTAACAAAATAATTTTAGTATAGGTAATATATTGTGTGGAGTATTTTTGACCCATTTGCTTTTTAGGTGGACACATTGTTGGGTCGTCAAAGTGACTGTTCTATAACAGTATATAATATTAAAAAAATAATGCAAATGCAAAAAAAAAATGATATAAACCCTATGGTTTATAAAAAAGGTTGGCAATTCCTACTTTACATAATACCTATCAGCCTTCCCCTTGCAACCTATGAGCATCATTAATATAGTAACTAAATTATCGACGGATAAGCACTGTTCAATGTGCCCAGCACTAAATATCTTTGCATCGTAATAGGTGCTTGAGCTTGTAGGGATGGAGTCGTGTATGTATCGATAATATCGTTGAAAATAAATTAATTTTATATCAAATGTCTTCTAGTTACTACTAATATAAGGGATAATCTTAAATATGTTACATTTTAAACCAGTAAAAGTTTAATATGTGTAAAATATTTAAAGAAAAATTAACCTATTTATCTCATTGAGTTTGTCTATTTGTTTTGTAAAAAATTGTATTACCGTATAATTGCTTTTTTAATTATTTTTTTTCAGGCAAACCATCATATGGCTACACCTTGACAAATTAACTTAAAAACACCGTGAAGACAACATACCTAAGAGACTAGGTATTTAAAGCAATATTATAAGCCTATAAATAGTTTAAACTTTAGCACTAAGTTGTTTATCACCCATATAGTAAAAAAAGAAGATTGACAAAAAACTAGAACTCACCTATATACTTACATTACATTTACATACATTTTAAAACAATATTAAAACTATCGATAAATCAAACCGCCAACCCCAAACGATAACACGCCTATCCACCTATCAGATGTCACCATCTCATATACGGAAACCACATTCTGTTCCTATTCTGACTATAATATTCCAGTTCATTCCCCTTACATCTGGTTTGAGCCGGTTTATCACCAGTTTACATTGACATCTCTCACTTTTACGTTTGAGTGTAACCAGTTCGAATATTGGAGGTCTTGATAAATTGGTCGGTGGGTCCCCTAAAGCTAAATGGACAATAGTGACCGCTGAATTTCAGAAAGGCCAAAGGCCTGTAAAGGCCGTCTTTGTTTTGCACGGACAGACAACTAAAGCTGCTTTATCATACATATGGAAGGCGATTACTAGGAAATGGCACGTTGAAGGAATTTAGCATTTGATTAAAGCTGAGTCACATCGAGAGTGCTGTAGTCTAAAATTGGTTCCGAGTAGATTAAATTCCAATTTCTAATGTTTTGTTTGTAGTTAGAATTTGTGTAAAGGTTAGGATTTTTTCTAGTTAAAGAAGCCTAGACTAGAAAACTGAGCGTAATAGAAAAAAAAACTATTTGTTAAGTCAAAGTGTTTCGAAACTTTTCAATTGGGGCAATTGGACTCAATATACAGGTTTGTATTTTTTTTTAAATTGATTTCATTGATAGGTAGGATTTTACAAAAAAAAAATCAAAAAAATAAGATTTCCAGATTTCAATCCAAGAACAGTTTTAAAACTTACAGGAAAACGAAACACTATTAAAAAAAAAACTTAAAAAATGTAAATTCAAAAACTTTCCAAACCAAAATTTATTACTAGCCAAACAATACAATTAAGGACGAACCTCCCCGACTCCAATGACTTCACAGACTCGAAACTAGTACATTTGCATCGAATCGCAGTTAACCGAGCCATTATTGAAATTTTATGTGAGTTTGATTATTATTCAGAAGACCGCTATTAGGACTGGACAAGGGATAAGGGTATTGTTGCAGAGTAAGGAAACAGATTCTGAAAAATTCAATTTGAATTGAATTAAAAATGAATTAGAACCCGGGAAAATTAAATAATATGGAAAATGTTCGGGATATTCTAGTGATATATAAACGGTGAAGAAAAACATCGTGAGGAAACCAGCACATCTGAGAGATTTTTCAACGGTGTGTAAAGCCACGTCAGAAGTCAGCAAGCGGTTTTAACTCTGACACCAGGTTGTTCATCAACCATACGATAAAGAAGAAAAGAAGTCCAGTGATATATTATTCATTAACACTTCGTTGGAAATAAATCAAATTGAGATTGTAAGGCAAATGTATTGTATTGTGTATGAATATACTGAATAGTCAATATCGTTCTAAGGAAAGTTATTGACTATACTGCCAATGTTTACTTCGAACATAAAAAAAAATTTGAAACTAAATAGAATAACAAAAATTCATTCGGAGTAAAAAGTGGAATTGTACACTGGTACAATATATATCACATTAACATGATATAATGTGATATTAATAGGCCTCAAAAAGGACAAAACATATACTTGAGTCTAGTTAGTGGAAACGAGAAAAATTATAATACAAATAATATAGACTATAATTTTACATCTCAATAAAAAATCTTTTATTTTATAACAATAATCTCCATCCATAGATTTTTAAAACTTCAGCATCCAAGCAGATGACCACATACAAAAAATCCTCTCAAAAATATTGAAGCTCCCTCCATATTATCCCCCACCTGCACCGTTAAGTGAGTAGACATCGCTAAGTTATGTAATGGAAACCTGTTAATTGCTCTCAAAGTGCCGACGTACATAATTCATACAATCACTAACTTATGTGGCGTTCACTACATACTCGTATTTAGGGTTTCTGTTGCAATGCATATTATATGATTCAGTAGCTTCATTTGCATATGCGATGTTAATCATGTTGTTAGTATTGGACTTGGAACATGTTTCTTAATTTTTGTATTGAATTTTTTATTTTGATGATTTGATTTATTATTGATTTGATTTGATATTTATTTGACTGTTCTTTTTAGGGAATGTGTGTTTTACTTCAAACCTACCTGATGGTAAACAGTGTTATGTTCTACGATGAAGAAAATCTATCTTTGAAGCAGGAAGACGAAAGTTAGATGGATATAATCTAGAAAATACCATCCATTTTTTGTCTTTCTGTTAATGCAAAAATGTAATAATAATCCTTCCATTCAATAGACTCTCTATTCGAAGAATTTAATTTGAATAATCTATTATTGAATAGACCATTCAATAAACAATTCAATAAAATAAAATTCAAAACAGAGATTCAATTTTTAAAAGAAAATGAATTTGTGAAATTGTGCCTTGTGATAAACGGATACTGATCTTTAAATTCATATTTTTTATTGATCAAAACAATGAAAATAATTAAGAAGCCTTTTTTAACTAACATTTTATTTCCATCCATAATGAGCCTCATTTTGGTGAAACCCAAATAATTTGCTTAATAAATGAGTCAGATTTCATTTTAATTGGCGGATTACTCTGACATCTGACGCCTTGTTTTTTAGCAATTCAAAATAGGGGTTTTTACGTCATCCTTGACGTCGACATAGAGATAAGCGAACGTAATTGCACTCGTTTTTTAACTGCTTTATCTGATTCTTCTATACCGTCACATTCAGCTTGAATCTGACCAAGCAAGAAGGAACTTCCATACAATTCTCAACTTTAAGTCTCTAAATTTTAGGTCTCAATTTGGTTAAAGATTTTGGATCTTTCAGCACTTTTCCACAGCGTCTGCAGGCATCTATCAGGATGGACAAGCGTTTTGTAGAATCGTGAATTGGACGTTGGTCCGAGAGTTTTAAATCTGAACGATTTACGCGAAAATAATAGCTCGAAAGCAATCCCGTTGGACGAATGAGGTTTTTTGTGGACTCGATTTAGAATTCCTTGTGATCTGTGCTTTTATGGTTTAAAGGAGGTATTTTATTGTATTTTGATTGTCAATTTTCCTTTTTCAACTTTTACAGATCCGGTACTTTTAACGACCATGCATGCTTGTTGCAGTTTTACAACGATAAAATAGTTTATTATGCAAATTGAAATGCAAATATATATCTAATAAAAAACATTAAGTACTAAAAGATTGATAGAAACTTCACCCAAAGGAAGCAGTATCTTTCAGTCCATTGAAAAAAGATAATAATGTCGCATCTCGCAATAAATTTCAACCATAATGATTGATGCCACACCATCTTCCCTCAACTCTTGCCCGTTAGCCATTGAGCATACAAGACCAGTGACAGATGATCATTAATCTTACCATGTATGTAAATTTTGGTCTGATAAATCGTTGGTCAAGCAAAACAGGACCTCGTCCATTATTTCGGGAACAGGGTCATTTGTTACAGTTTGTTGGTATTGCTACTTTGCTCCTTTTATGTTTATTAGTTTATGTGTGTTTTGTAATCTGATTTGGGAATAATGCTTAAGGGTAAAAGGATTTGATTAAATTATGTACACTTTTTAGAGTGTATTGCACATCAATGCAGCCTGTGGGCCAGATATACTCAAAAATTTTACATTTTCCTTCGTAGCCAATATAATAATGCGTTCAGGGTGCTGTTGGGCCTGTTCCAATTTTGTAGCGCATTGGAAATGTTTACAGATGCACTAGTTGATTGCAATGCCCCGTCATATCAAAGTAACTGCATATACATGAAATGCAATACATAAAAGAATACTAGGATGCAATACATAAAATATATACATAGAAACCAAAGAGTAGTGGTATGAATTGAGTCACGGCTTTAGAGTTTAAAATAATATACTCTAAGAACATAGCTATCAATTATTTTTCAATAGCAAAAGGCTACAGATACTCAATTTAGAATTTAGCCCAAATTAGTTTATAATAATGTAACAATTTATAACAATTATAATCCTAAAAATATAATAATAAACGACTTCAAAGAAGGTGACAAAATACATCACAATAATATTAACAACATTGTTTTTCCACCTATTTCTAACGCTATTAACTCTGATGTAACTCCCCAAAACTATAACACCATATCTCTATAACTATAACCCATCAATGCAGTAACAGATCCACATTGCCCCCGGCGTTCTCCCCCATTGTCACTAAGGCGCAAGGGTCACTGTACCTTGACACGTCAGTCGCCTCTATCTCTAATATTGCACTTGAATAATCCAATTAGTGTCCAATAGTCTAGCTATGTTTCCTTTGATGTATGGATTTTAGCTTTCGTATTGTCTTGTGATTGGTATTTGTCAATAGAGTCTAATAATTATTGTCTATTTTCTGTTTCGTTTAGATTATTATTAAAATTATGAATAACTACTGGAACAAGATGAAATTGTAATAATTTGAGTTTGTTTAGCTACATTACTAAGGAAAACTGTTGCAGTAATTGCACCGGATCTCCAAGCAAAACTTCTAGAACCATTAATCAAAAGTATTTTTATGTGTGTATATGTGTTTGTATTTACATTATTGACACTAAATAATCTTATAGTCTCATACTTTATTAAAGTTAACTAGAATCGAGATTGTATCATTAAATATAAATTACCTATGTTTAGACTTTAACTTTAGACTTTTTTAAGTTTTTAATTTTCAGACACTATTAAACTTTATTGTTCTCAAAGTCAGCTGTTTAATCAGTCTAACAATTATGGGTCAACTTAACCAAAAAATTAAGTCTTACATATTACAAATTCATTTCATTATCCAGTTATACCAGTATTATACCAGTTTTCTCACATCACGAGTAGTCACGAACCCTAGGGAAAAATAAAACTAAATTATATAATAATTGAGACATTAAACTGCAAGATTTAAATCTGTACCAACATTCTCACGCCTCTAACATTAGCAAATAATTACAACATAACAAACATCTAAATATGACAAACGACTTTAATCCACTCATGTGTGAAGACGCGTGCGCAAAACTTAAGTTTGAATAAAAAAATTACTTTATCACTCAATTTTACACCATCTATGTATGTTGCATAAAGTTCAAAATTCGTTATCCTTGGTGCAGTTCTAAATCAAAATAGTTTAAACTGTAGGGCGTGTTTCAGACAAGTCAATGTATGTTAACTTATGTTTAATGGTTTCTATTACACTCAATTGATCACGCATCGTGTCACAAATACATAAATTATTTTTTAAATCATGGGAAATGACGACACGTGTTGGCTCTTTAAAATTATAGAATTGAAAATCTGAATTGTTTATCCATGAGAGTATTTGTATTATTTATGTGATTAACATGATAGGATAATTCTATTTGGGTATTTAAAACGATAGTTTGATTAAATAGAAATTCATGCACCTATGCACAAGTTTCCTGCAAATGTTCGTTAAAAGTCAGTCAGTCAGTTATAAATCTAGTCGAAAACCACACCATATTATCCATCAAAATCAAATATGTAACAAAATACTTTTTTAGTCACTTCTTTATAAGTTTAACAAACCACATAATACCCTACCCAAATCGAGGCAAATATCTTTGACTCAACTCACTCAACAATTTTTAGGTTCGAATCAAATCACAAAAGTTTTCACACATTGTTTATTATCTAAACCTTCGTTGAATCAAATAAATCTATTAAATTTAACTAATATTGTATTATTAAATAATATATATATATATTATATATATATCTATATTTATTATTAAATAATATTGGAGTGATCGTGGAATGTATTGATTCCACGAGCACTCCAATATTATTTATACCATTTACAACATTAAATACTTAAATAACAAACCCATTCTCAATCTTCTATCCTCTATCCTCAATTTACTTTTCCGTCCCTAATACCAACCTTTCACCAACTATTTGTTCACTAAAACAATTGAGTGGACAAGGAAAAACACTAGAATCACGTACACAACGTTTAGCTTTGCTATCTTGGACGAGGAATTAGTTGAGACAGTGATCAATGGGATGCGGAGATAAGTTTGCACTCGGTTAACTGGCTGAGTCATTATGTTATTCGGTAATTAGGAAGTTGGTATAACCACTATGATATTAAGCACTGATAGTTAATAAAACTTCAAATAAAACCCTTTCATAACGATACCTTATTTGACCTAGTAACACCGCTTTTTTATCTTTAGGTCTATATTTCCGCACTTTGTGAACCAAGTTATAGTTTTTAATTTGGTCAATCGACGGTTGATACAATTTAACAGCGTACAAAAGGTGGCCACAATGTCACCTCCAACAAGTACTAAGTAAGCGTGGCCTCTCTCTTTTTTGTCTCTCAAGTCTATTAATTTGTCCTCTATCCAGCATTTTGATACGACTAGTTAGTTAATTTTATTAATTTCTAATTTTAATGAATAGTTTCGTATCAATTACATTTTTTTATAAATGAAAGATTTTCTAAAGTTAAAGTTTAGTATCTATTCTTTAAAACAATTTAAATAGACTGCTTTACTTAATCCTCTACCTTGTCAATCAACACTGTGCTTACCCTCAAATCTATCCTCATCAGCCTTATCTACCTAATTACCTTTTAACCCTTACGAGACATTACTACAGACTTATCAGGAATGCAAATGATTCGTTACGTCCCGCTCCGGATCGCACTGGATCGCTCTGGATCGCATCGGATCGCAATTAGTGTAAACGGTACGCGCGACGCCGTCCGTGTAAGCTCACTTGATCCGTGTTTCAGCTTTGCGACAGCCAAATCCGACATGGATTTTTGTTGATGTATGGAAACTGGATGGGCCAGATTAATTTTAGTTTGGTTAAAATTATAATTCAGTTTCAGAAATCTTTATTCTCATAAGAATTTACATTCACTTACATGAGAACACTAATAACTATAAAAATAATATATACTGACGAGCATGCATTCGTATCAAGTAAAATATTATATAACGAAAACACATTTTGAATGACCAATGACGGATGTAAATATAGACAGGCAAGATCAAATTACATAATAGAAACAACACCAAAAATATTTCATTTTAATCCTATTACTAATACCCAATTAATGTGGGTATTCCATGACTTGTCTCGTGAAATGAGCTTAATCTAACGAGGCAAAAGTGTAAGAGCTTACAAAGCATTCGCTAGTGATGTCTTGCATCTACATACTAAATGCTTTAACTACTCAACTGTTTTTACCTTTTTTACGTCAAAATCTTGTCTCGTCATACTTTTAATCTGTTGAACCATAGTTTGTTAAAAAAAATGATTGTCGAAATATCCTTTATTGAGTCTTAGCCAATGTTGACTAGTATATCCATATTTTAAAAGAATATTAATGACATTTAAGATGACTTGAAAATTCAGTAATACCACCAATAGATCAATCAGGCGATAGTACTGACTATAATATAGAAAGTTAGTCAAATAATACTGTATTCCTTCTAGAAATCTAACTCCAAGCGTTGTATTTTGTAATTGTTGTGAATTCGCGCGCATCTATCAAAATTAAATTTTACAGGATTTTGGGCTTTAAATCTTCACAGTAAAGGATTGAAATGTTACATTTGTTTGTTTAATGTCCGTTCTGTATATTTCCAGTTTTGCAGTTTATTGGACTCGACGTTTCCGATGTTTTTACTTTATTTGAATGTCACTGTTGGTGGAACACAATGTATATTTTGTTGAGGTTTATTTATTAAATTGTTTTGTATGTTTTGACTCGCAAACTTGTTGTTTTTCATTTGGATATAACATAACACTATGTATTCCAAAGGATCTTGTTTAAAACATCCTATGTAATATTTCTTTTTAATTTTCTCATTTAAAAAAAGAATGCCAAAAATTGAATGCACCCCTAATGCACTCAAGGAATATAAATTCTCTTTTCAAGTCTTGGCTGTGCGTTATCTGTCAGATAGTCAGTCACGGTATTGTTTTTAGGTATGTACATCAAGTGATATTTTTACCACATCACTTCATGCCAGAAGGCTATTGAAATAGTACAAACGTTTTTATTGTAAATCTTGTAACAATGAGCAGTAAAATAATATAAAAGAAAATCAACTCATCAAATCCAATTACAATGACAAAGATAAAATTGTTGCAAAACTATCGTTTTTGATGAATTGCAAACACGCGTCGTTTACGTGACGGATCGTATCCGTCCACACGATCAAATGAGAATGATAACTTTATATTTGTGAATTAAAAAACCTGTTCAATTATGAACCTTACCACGTTTGAAATAAGGACACTGGAATCGTAATCGATCATTTAGATTCGCTTGAATAGAATGATATGTGTGAAAAAATTGGTTGTACATCTTGAACAAAAATTGAATTAATGCCAAGTATTGTGCAAGTCAAAAATAGGGTGATGTTGAAAAGAAAGTTTTTAAAAAAATCATTTGACTTGAATATTTTTAGACTAAAAACACAAAGTGACTTATATTAAGAGAATACAAAGTAACAATTATGTTTTCAAAACAACAATAGGTAAGAATCGACACGTAGAACATCTTCACTCGAAATTAAGACAATAGAACCCTGAGGCACACCTTACTCATTAATTTACTAATAGACACATAATAACCCATCAACCTTAGCTTAAAAGCTTCCAAACTACCTCAACAAATCATCGAAACTATGAACAATACATCCCAAGATAAGCATCTTATATCGTATTTATCAAAGGCTTTACCCAAATCTGAACAATAGTACATCTGTTCGCAACTGTCAAACATTTTAGGCAATACGTATGTAAATGTGGCGTCCCTTCAAAGTTTATTGTTATGGCAAGAAGCTCTTAAACGCCTCTCGATAGGCGTAAGATGTTGAGACACATGGGTCTGGAGGATGAAAAATTTATTGAATAATTTGAAAATTACTTTTAAGTACTTTATTATATTTTTAAAAAGCATTACACAAACGCTTACAAAGAGAACTCTAAAGATTCAACTTTTTCTTTCTTTATTCCTAAAGTTTCTCATTTCTTATGACGAAATTAAAATTAATAATCGATAATTATTATTGTACGTTTTTCATAAAAAAATATTTATTTTCCTTATTGATCATAAGTTCCATTAATGCTGATGATAAACATTTTTGATTTCAATGTTAGGCACTGATTCAAGTTCAAAAGGAATATTTAAAGCAGATATAGTTTACATTTGATTATTCAAATCGCTTATAGTAAATTTTAGAACTTTTGTTATCACTACAGAAATTGTTGGATCAATCCAACAGCCGTGTGCCTTCATGAAGTGATCCGTGTCTAAGTGCTCAGATCTCGTTTTCAAATGTTAGTGAAATTCAAAACAGGCAGTTTGTACGTCAATGAGTGTTCTGAATTTATTGAAATGACTCCACAGTATATTTTGGATTTTATTGTATCGCTAAATGTTCCAACTGTATCATTATTGCGATGTTACTGAGTGGAAATGGAAAATAAAATGCTTGTATTCGAAACGATGTTGTTTTCTACTCGGTTTACACGTTATTTTTGTCTTGAATCTGATCTTTTCTTCTTTATATTCGATATTTTCTGCCTTTTCGACGTTCATTTTACTGTAATCAAATGGAGAGAAAAAATATTTATGGCTGCTGAACATCATTGAGTGGTTTATGGTAATGGTAAATATTCTTTTATATTTATATTTTGAGCTCTCTGGTTTGAATAAAAAAATTAAGGTAAATGTGGTAGACTACTATACTGATACAAAACTGGGCCATTTAAAAAAAAATCCCGTCGAAAAATAGGGGTGATATTATCTTCCAATTGCATGTCTTAATATTCTTTGGACCACCTGCACTGTAAAGATACAAAAATTCTAAGATTTTAAGATTCAAAAAAATACCATGAGCTACCGTTTTTATTCATAAAAACATAAAATATAATAATCATCACAATTATGCGAACGTAAATAACCCAGACGACAATACCCATACAAAACGAAACCACCAAACGAAGTTCACTTGCAGACCAACAAAAGACAATTCATCGTTCAAGACAAAACTATTGTAACAAACCATTCTAGCAAGACTTAATTCGGTATAGCGATATTTCAAAGGGCACTGAAGAGTCGTCGTTGACTTCAAGTTAATGTATTCCGGCGTATTGTTTGTGGCAGACGGGATTATGTGGCTGATATCAAATTGCTAGGTAAGGATTGGATTCGTTTGTCGATGTTGGGTTGTGTTTTGAATTTCGTAATATATTTATTTATTTGCATGGGGTTTTTAGAGTAAGCCTTCAATACACTATTTTCTGTATCAAGATATAGGATATGTTAGGCATAAGTTGATTTTTTTCTCTAAATTTGTTTGATAAGTAATCTTTTAAACCTTCAAATGTCCTTGTTCAAAGGTTTAAGTAATTATATTTGTTTCCAACTGCTATAAGTTCCAATATTATCATATTATCTTCTTCATTTTTTTCTTTCCCTAAATTCTTAAATTACATCAACTTACACTATAATTTTCTATACAAATACCTGTTACTAAGCAGTTGACAAGTTATAATATTCCATTTCAAACCATCATCAATTTCCATAATTTCCATCACATAACTTCCAAATCTCCATCAACACCCAAACTATTCAAAGGTAAAGTATTTCCAACTATAAATCCATGATCACATCGACAAGACCTTTTACAAAGATTAACAGCTCAAGCACTAGCCGGTCAAAGGACAAATAGCGATCCAAGATGGTAAATAATTAATTTGACTAATGGAACAGTTTGTAACGGTGAAATTTGTCAAAATGAGACGACGGTATGAATAGATTGTGATTCGGATTCAGTTGTTATTGTTAAGTTTGATGTAAGGGTAAGTTTGCATTAAGATGTTAGTTTTGTTGTTAAAGGATCAGGTCAACATGATCTGGTTGGTAAGCCAGTAACTTAAGTTATTTATTAAGTTAAGTTAATTGTAATAGATTAAAATAAAAAAATATCCTTTACAATATTATAGTAACATTTGGGGTAAAAATATTCACCAATATCATTAGTTGCTAATATGGGAAGATAGATTAAAACCGTTGATAAATAATATGTCGCCATCTTTTATGCAAAATTTGTAGGTACTAATTATAAGACCACTAACAACTAATAATATAAGAATACAGCAACGGCATGTGCTTCAATCAAAATTTACTGTACAGATTGGCATCACTATCAGACTAATTTCCTATAAACAGAACATAAATATAGACTTAAATTTACTGTTCTTTTTTCATCACTTCGTAGATACATTTTAGAACTTTCATAAGAATAACATAAATCAACGTATTTATTGGAAAACCAAATGGCATCAGTCATCATAATCCGAAATTGGTTTCCAAACATGAAACTTTAAAAAGGAATCTATGATTGAATCAACACAGGATAAATCGGTGAATTGAGGGTCCCTTATTGTTAGTGAAACGAAGATGGAAATAAACTAGATGTGACTTGGAAAGAATATGTTACGAAGCAAAAAAAAATGTGGTCAATGGCCAAGTTTAATAAAATTCAAAACTAACAATACTAATTATATTATTTCGCATATTGCTATAGTTAATACTTAATATTGTTATTTATTGAGCAAACTTTAGTGAAGTGGAAACAGATTAATCAAACTAATCTCGTCATTGTGTCTCTTTTAAGCCCCATAAACGAAACACAATGGAAAATTGGATTTGTCTAGCCACCGGAGTCCATTTTACCCGTAATAGTTTAAAGTAAGGCGTACAAAAAATTGCGTCATCATGCCATTAAGGTACTATTTATACATTCCAGGCATAAAATAATTGTTATAATATAAAGCAGGATAAGAAAACAGATTACGAATCTATTGATTAATTGTTTGTATATTCAACTTATAAACATACCTATAGACATATTCAAAACCATAATAGATTACAAAAGAGCTTTTCCAGATATTATAAACTCTAGATTCACCTCGGTTGTATTGTAAAGCAATATTGAGTGCGGGTGCAAGGGCAAGTAATTGTGAAGATGTCGTCGGATTACAGCGACCCTTGGGGGGAACTTTACGTTTAAGTGATACATCAGTGTCGAATCGTGTCCGTTCGTGATACGGTTTGAAGTTTCGATGATGGATTTTTTTTGTATTGATGTTTGGTGTTTTATATTTTTATGGGTGGTTTTATTTGTATTTGAATTAGGCTGAGACGTTTTACTGTAATTTATTTATAATAGCATCCAGTCCTAGTCTTTCTGAGATTACTAATTTGTAGAGTTACTGGTCTTTATTTGTCGTGCTCAAGTTCTTCGAAATATATTTACTAAAATAATTCTACTTTGTTCTTTTTTTTTCAAAGTATTTTAGATATTACACTAACTCATTTTTATTTTCGTCAAATGCTTTCCAAAATAAAAGAATTAAAAAGCTATAATTATGAACATTAATAATAATATCTAAAATATAAAAATAATATTCAAGAACAATTTTTTTCAGTGAGAAAATTAAACCATATGCAGCTGTAGTAAAAGATAGTATGACCGTTAGTGTGGTAAGCTAAAAGTCACAGTTTAGTACCTAGCCATGTACCACTGAATTTTAAAATCAAACAATGTTAGAAAGATATTATTTCTTGTTTAAGAAAATTTTGACAAGAGCCTAGCTCTTAAATATAAGAAGAGAAGAAGAAGAAAATTTCGAAAGTAAACCATCGGACCTGGAAGATATTCTCGAAGATGTGAGAAACTATGTCATAGGCCAAATTCGATTAATCTTAAACTTAGATAAGAAGAAGTTTACAAGTATAAAATTTGCCTTTCCCTCCAAACTGTCACAAAATAATTGCAAAATATTTACCGATGAATCGATAAATACAATTACCGGTACAAATAATGGTGTCTATTCCATTAAATTCGATGATGTGAATGTAAATAATCAAAAAGCAGCCATCTTGTCTAACGACAATAGCACTCTAAAGCATTTTGAAGTCCCTTTGTTTACTCAAGGGGAAATAATTAGAACAGATTTGGATGAAAATAAGGAAAGAAAAAAAGAAATAATAATTCATCAGGTAGCGAGAGATAATCCAGATTTTTTTAAATGGGATGAAATTAGGGTTGTGATACACTTGCATTTAGTAGCGAGCGATTTGAAGCTTCAATTTAGCGCTCAATGTCGTAGAAATTTAACTAAATAGAACAATTGACGTCATCAATTCAAAGGCAGGATGAGATATACAGTACTTTGTAAAATTGCTTTAAACTTTGCCGAATTTGATCTATGCAGAAATATAGATGTAAGTGACACGCTAAAAAAGTGACTCGCGGGCAAGTTTGCCATTTCTTAGATCATTTATTACCTGTGATATTATCACTTGTCCTATTAATAGTACCACGGGCAATAAAAAATCTCCCGAGGTACTACCAAATTGTCCTGTAGTTGACTGGTACGATTTTCTTTTGCTCAGCAGAGGGACAGAACTCGGTTTATTTACAAATAAGTATTATATTAAAGACACAATTTGCAAAGTCAAAGCTTGCTACAATAATGTCATGGGTTCGATTTCACAACGCACAATTTTTATATAGCTACGCTTTTGGGGTTCACCATCCTATGTTTCTATGGGGAATAAGAGAACAGAAAGATGAGGCAAATTAGCAGTTATTTTATTAAAAAAATCATCCGTTGTTTTAAGAACGGTGTCGTGTATTTTGTTTTAGCAATATGATACGGGTAATAAGGGACGGATATGTAATATGGGATGTAATTTATGATGTTTAGGGTTGCCTTGAAAGTTATACAATTTTGTTTTTATTTTTCCCAAATTGAATATACATACATTTTGTTTAAGATTTAATGTTGTTGTTTGTTTATAGTCAATAGATCATCATAGATAATCATCTGCCCAGTCTTTTCCCAACTATGTTTGGGGTCGGCTTCCAGTCTTACCGGATGTAGCTGAATACCAGTTTTTTACATGGAACGACTGCCTAATAAGACCTCTACAACCCAGATACTGGATTACACGATACCTTTTGGTAAGACTGGAGTAGACAAGAGTAGATATAGAATATATGTATTTATAAAATAGTTTAATAAGTTTGTAAAGGTATATTATGTTGTTTAAGGTGATAAAAATAAACCTACTCCAGCACTTGGATTTTTCCTATATCATGGTTATTTAGTATGCAGTAATGATGAAATTTCACAATGTTATCTATCTATAAACGAATAGTTTTCTAGTACGCGCGCGGACTAACCCTGAAATCGCCAAAAAAATCTGGTGTTCCATACATTTTGTTGAGTTATGTGAACATAAATGTATGAAACAGCTGATAATTTTTTTGCGATTTTAGGTTTGGTCCCATAGTAAAAGTTGTTCATAATGATAAATTTAATGACCCCTTTTCAGGTTGTCAGTTTTTAACAATAACCCTGTATATTTCAAATGTATTTTATATGTATTGTAAATGAATTAATGAAAAATTAAATAAGCACAACTCACCAACCTAGGATTAATTTGTCCATATGGAACTTTTGTTATATACCAACTAACAATTCAAAACTATCATAAAAGCTAGCGATCAATCAAATGTACCAGAATTGTATCCCTTAAAAATTTGTAACAGATTTGTATGATCCATTATATCCCCTCTTATGATCCGAGGGTCGGTATAAGGGTCATTCAGAGCTCTCCAACGTGTCCTGAGATAGAGACAGATGGGTGAGCAAGGATCTTGAGAAGAAATTATCATTTTTATACCATACTTTTTGTAAAAGTGTCTTGGGATCTTGATGTTGTTGGATTGGAAAGAACCTTTTATGTAAAAGCGATATAAAAATCTTTTGTAGTATATTTTAATATAAATTGTTCTGGTAATTACGCACGTGGGCGGTAATTATACGATAACGATGAATAAATATTTAAAGTTAGGTTTGAATCTGGAAACTATCAGATACTAATTGAATAAAATGAATATTGGTTAGGCTTGCCACAACTCATATAAAATATACAATAAGATATATAGATGTCTACAATATACAGTGGTGGTCATATAATTAAGAACGATTTGTAATACTTGTATTTTTTTTAAAAACCAATGTCGTGCGTACTTTTATGTTCCTTCTTAAAAGTAATTTGTTGTATTATGGAATAGCTACATGTATAGAGTAAACGGGATTAGGAGTAAATATTAAAAACTCTTACTATTTTTCTTACAAATTTAATTTATTATCGATAGTTACAAATTCAAATAGTAGTAAAGCTGGACAAATAATTAAGAACGATTCTTAAGCTGCTCGAGAGTTGTTTCCGTAGATACTTAGATTTAAAAAATCACTTTAAGTAAGAGGGTGATAATGTTAAAAATTGCAATTTAATACATTTTATTGTAAGTTAATAGTTTGTAGCGTGTCCACGGCTTTTAATGACTGCCTTACACCGACGAAGCATTGACTCTATCACTTTTTGATATTTTAAAGAGGAATAGAGCACCATTCTTCAAAAAAAAAGTTTTATAGTTCACTTCGACTACCACATCGTCGATTTGAAACCTTTTTCTTGACTTTGCACCAAAGATGGGCTATAGGGTATTTAAATCTGGGCTGTTTGGTGGCCATTCTAAGACAGAGACTGATTGAGATGGGAGTTCTATAGCGGTGCGTGCAGTGTGCTTCGGATCATTGTCGTGTTGGAATGTCCAAATAATCGGAAGCACGCCTTCAATATTGTTCCTTTCAGTATATTTTTGTACTGGAATTGATCTATGTTTCCTTATATCAGACTAACATGTCCAACACCATGACCAGAGATCCACCCCCAAATTTTCACATTTCCACCACCATGCCTTAATGTCATTTTTGTGTACCTACTTGGGTTCGAATGCTGTATTCGGAGGGCGTCGAACATATTGTTTCCCATCAGAACATACTCTGTTACTTTTTGTTTCGTCAGAGAAAAGAACATTTTCCCACTGTCTTGCTGTCCAGCTTTCATACCTGCAATTGCAAATGCAAGCCGGGTTGGCCTATAACACCGTTTCAACATGGGTACCTTTCTTGCTATCCTTCTGTTCAACTTTGCTTCTACTTTATGCCTTTGGATAGTGCGCGCTGAGATCGCTGAAGGGTTGTTTTCACCAAAATATTCTTTTCTCAACTCGTTAGACCCCTTAAAAGGGTATTATTTTGCCAAAAGCACGATATTTCGATCGTCTTGCCGAGATGACTTTCTTTGTTTAGGTACCCACGGAATATTTGAAGTTGTTTGATGCGTGTTAAAATGCTTCACAGCGTGGAATATCATCGTTTTTAAGCACTGCAGATGATTGGCTACCTTTTTATATGACGAATTCTTATCACGAAGTTTTATTATCACTTCCCTTGTACATTCATCACAACTTTTATTTTCCCCGTTTTTTTTTATATGAAATAATCGACTTTTTAAATTTTTCAGCACTAAATAGTTGCAAAATTACGCAAATAGTGGCTTATTTACAGAGTGTTCCCTATAAAAATTTGAATAAAAAAATTAACTATCCAGCGTTCTTAATTATGTGGCCAGCCAGAAAGTTTTCTATAAATATGTTAGGACTTAAGGTTTAATATAAAAAGTTTATCTATATATTATTGAATTAATTATGTTACAACTGTATGCCACGATAGTGTGGAATAGTTTTGCGATACCGAGAGAGATACAAAAAGGCATGCAATAAGTGTAATTCTCGTAAGTTTGAAAAAAGCTTGTTTTTAAATAGTCGTTCTTAATTATATGACCACCACTGTACATATATAATATTAATGTTACGTTAAACATTAGATTTAAAAATTAACTTTAAAACTTGAATACATAAACATTTTTTAAATATATTATACTAAGCGAGCACTAAAGTACACTACCATCTGAGATGGTTAAAAGTGAAATAGTATTTCGATAACACGGGCGGGAATGACGAATAAATTAATGACAACTGCTGGAGGCTTTGCCCAGTAGATCGTGGATTCAAATCTTTATGTTTTCTTTCTACAAATCTCGAATTTTAAAAACTAAACTATACACAAACTAAAAATTTGCAATTTTGTAAAATTATTTAGGGACGGATTCGAATCACTGATGTTCATCTCTTAATACACTTTTACCATTACTGTAAACCAACTACAATCTTAAAAGGTTCAATATACATTCTCAACGTCCATTCTCATACCATAACTTAAGTGATTAAAAATAAAAATTCAAATCCCCACTTTAATCCTGCGCGCATATTTATCTAATGTCATATTTGCATAGGACATGTTACGACGTGTCCGCCACGTGCGTGCTGACGTTTCATGCGGATTACATTATTTTCAATCTTCTGTGTTGATTGAATAAGCAGATTTGCTTGTGTGTATAATATTTTTGAGGATGTCACGGAGTTTTTTTTTAAGGCGATAAGAAGTATTGTAAAGGCGTGAAGGGAAAATGTTTTTATTCGGCGTGTGTTTAACCGCTAGTATGATCATTAAATTGCCCGTAGCACTGATACCCTAGTGGTATAACCGTAGACTGACAAGTCTGAGGTCTCGAGTTCGATCCCAGGGCTCGTAAGTTATGTGCATATTATAAATTAATTATCAGTTGCTAAAACGGTGAGGGAAAACATCGTGATGAAACCAACACACCTGAGAGATTTTTCAATGGTATGTAAAGCCATGTCAGAGGCCTACGGCAGTTTAAACTCTGACACTAGGTTGTTTATCAACCATACGAAAAAAAGAATCGAATTGCCAGTCAGAGGTCTCAGGTTCAAACCCAAGACACGCACCTCATTATTCGTTATCTTATTTATTTCATTTATATGTGCGTATTATAATGAGCAGGAGTTGAATCAGCGCCTGTTTAGACACTACCAGTCTTTCTGCCACTAAGTTATTCGTAACCGTAACCCTTCCTGTGCTATTATCTGTTCTCCCTATGCTAAACATCTACTAGACACCTTGTGCAAAGTAGGGAGGTACTAGAGACTAGCATATCTAACTTTTTTTAAAGAATACAATGCTAAACAGATGTAACTTATATTGTTTATAAATATCAATCGTTATTATTTCTTTATTTATAATATTCTTCATAATAATCCAATATTTTTTTACACAAATTACAATCACATTTGCTGACTGTCCTTATATCAAATGGCCGTGCCAAGTAGGGTCAACCAAAAAATGTGCGGCCACTGTTCGGCCGTTTGTCTTCATCGGCGACAGGTTTATGACTGGGGGCGGTAAATAATATTGCCACGAGAAACGTCATGCAACATTCATAGGTTATTGAGATATAGGGTGTTGTTTTAAAGATATGTGCAAGAAATATTTAAGTTCAGTGTCGCGATTCAAAACTCGTGAAATTTTGTGAACATTTTTTGGTTTTTAAAGTTATTTTAGAAAGAGATTAAGTTGACTATTATTATTATTCATAATAAAGCTTATTGTTCGTAGCACATAACATACTACAAATGTTAATCATATGTCTCTAAGTCAAAAAAAACTACATAATTATGAGTTAAATCTCTGACAAAATATTATTTTTTAAACACCATGTTCCAAATGAATTCAAAACTAAATGCAAAGATCACTTTGTTTAATTCAGGAAAGGTAATATTGTGGTGTATTATTCGGAGATTTCTTTTTGAAAAATTATTAAAGATATTTTCTTTTCTTTTTTCCTTTTCAAAAAACCTCAACCTGTATCTTGTGAATGTAACTGGATTTCCACAAATACCTCTGAGCTGAGGGTCTATTTTGAGATATAGTTGGACAGCTGGCGCCGTTCTTGTGCAGGGGTAGGTTGAAACTGTGCTTTATTGTGGCATATTAGAACATGATTATAGTTGTCTGATAGTTTGGTTTTATCTACGTATATACCACATACGTGAAGCGAAAACTGTGGATACCTTTTTAAGAATATTATTGCGTATACGGAGGAGTATAAAACTTGGCATAGTAAAAGTGTATATGAAAAAAGTGCAGAAAGCTTAAACTTATTAAACAAAACAAAAAAAAAGTCCGTCGAAATTTTGACCATTGACTGGACCACTAGTTTTAAACTGAATAAAATAATTTTACTATTTTTAGTTATGACTCTCTTGCACATTGCCCAAAATATTTATTTATTTATTTTTTATTATGGGGGGATTTAAAAATTATGTCACCTCATTGTGGCTTTCGAAGGCACCCATTCCAAATTAAAAATTAAAAAACAACTAAGCTCCCTTACTACTCATAAGTTAACAAAACTGTAGATTTTTTGTGGCTTTTGGCTATACCTATTTATGACTACAGCACACACACCAAAACAGAAATCCCATAAATTAATCATCTCATTACTCAAATCTTGAGACAGATGTACTATATCCCAATAAATACACATCACACTTAAATATCAATCACGAATACGATACAATACATTACAATAATGAAATTTGCCAAAAAATATTCACCCTCTAATATCATAATCCCGTTTACCCGAAATACGTTTAAATGCAACTATTACGGATTTTTGGGTAAATCGGTGTAAATGGTAAGGATAAGGGGGGTTTAATTTGATCATGCGCAGTCTATCGGCTATTGTAATGCGGGAATATGATTTTTTTTGTGCGCGATTTTTAGAGAAGTGTCTCCCAAGCGTGCTCTATATAAACAAAGTGTGATCTTAACTTGAATATTACGTTCCAAATTAATGGAATTTTGTAAATCAAATCTAAAGACTCATTATATCTGTGTTTGTCAGTTTTGGGTTTTAAATAAAAAAACTAGCCTGTTACTGTCCCACTGCAGGGTAAATGTACTACAGAGAAGGATCGAGTATTAATCACCACGCTAGCTCACTGCGTGTTGGCGATTTCAGACATTTAAGTCCAGATTTCCTTACGATGTTTTCCTTTATCTATCTGTGGTGTTTTAGGTTAACTAAAAAAATTCATATGACATTTAAAAAGTCATAGGTATTGGTAAATGTCAGGCTCAATCTTTAAGTTTTATTTAACTACATACCTACTCAATCTGAGATTAACCTCTTACTGCTCCCTACAAAAACGGTTGCCTAAAACGCGAACCACAAAAAGACCATAGAGTTAACAATAAATCATACATTACCTGAGCAAGGGTTGCGACAGGCAATTTGTCATAAACCCGCTGATGCGCACCGAAGAGATTTGATGCTCCCTTTTGAGAAATATCAAATTTTGTTATTGTTACGCTCACATGGTTTCTCGTTTATTTGCGAAATAAATGCAGAAGCGGTTTACGATATTTGAATTTGGATTTTGGTCCTTTATGTCACACAAAGGAACTAAATTCAAATTTTGTGTTTAACCGCTTTGGATTTAATTTTGTGTGTTAAGGAGCGGTAAAGTATGGGAGGGTAAGATTTTTTTTTTAAATACCGACTCGTAAATGGCTGTGATGATTAGGCACTACAGATACGACTGATCTTCACGGTAACTATAGTTTCAAAGAGGAGAATGCGCTAATGCTTTTCGACATAATTAAATTTCGAACACAAAATAAAAATGTCACCCTTTTTCTCTTCCTTTTTTGAAGTCGGTTTAACAATAAACAACAACAAGTAGAATAACTTTTTTTTAAAGTAACATAAAATTAGGTACCTACCGACAAATGACACAATTCACAAGTACAAGATTCAAAAAATATAAATATATTCGATATTAATCTTTGTCTTATACCAAGTTTTTGTTTGAGTAGAAATTGATTTAAATCAGCTAGCTTATTACGGCACTAGATCAAACGTGTTGTCAAAACTAACGTAAACAAACTCTAATAATATTTTTGTTAATTAATAGGGCTATAAAATATTTTTTCAACACCCATCTTACCATGATTAACACATCATTAGCTTAACCCCGGGGGGTGCAATCGAACCTTTTTTCCCATGTTAATTAAACAGATTAAAGGCGAAGTCCGCATGACCTATTTTCACCCTACTTCCCCTAAGGGATGAAATACATAAGGGTAACGTTTGAGCGATTTTAAATAATAATGTTAATTAATTGAAGATTTAATGCTATGGTTTGTTTTAATTGGACTTGTTATCGTGATATGTGGAATAAAAATAAACGTCATTTTTTTATACATATTTCGATGATTATAATTATTAGCCTTATATATCCCATTGCTAGGCAAAAGCTTCATCATTTGCCTCCATTCTATCTAAGAAGAAGTCAAGAAGTCGTATTTAAAACAAAACCCCAATAAAGGTTTTTTTTTCTGAATATTTATTACAAGAGAATTTTATCATAACTTTTATTTAGTTTAACTATTATAGTTTAACACAGA
The DNA here is from genome assembly GCA_936450705.2 of Protodeltote pygarga. NCBI lineage: Eukaryota > Metazoa > Arthropoda > Insecta > Lepidoptera > Noctuidae > Protodeltote > Protodeltote pygarga. The sequence goes on along the minus strand of OW388268.2, from coordinate 9,800,217 downwards.
TTCTTCTGAGATGTGTGTTTCTTACACCCTGTATAATAATAATTATGTATATGTAGATACCTACACATATTATTATATACAGGGTTTTACAAAACAGTTAATAATACCATTCCGGTAACATAAATACCGGTAACATAATAAAATCATTTCTTAAAATATTTCTTACGAGAAGAATTTGTTTCAATTACGTACCAGATCATCATAAAAAATAATAGGCCATTGTTGACAATGCCTTCAACAAGCAATTCAAATTAAGCACGATACCGTTCTAAAGTTTAAAACCAGATGCGTCCAAATCCGAAATTAAGTCATTTCATTATATTATTATTTGAGGACATTTTCTGAAGCCATCCTCGCTCGCGATGCACCTGAGACTCGGGATAGGATACGTTGAAGGTGAAAACGGTTGTATGAGTAAATGTTGATTATATTTGAGGATTGGAATTGGATGGGTTGTGTAGAAAGTTTTTTATAGAGCAAATATAAAGTATATTACGAACAGAAACTATTTTAATATATGTATATTTTTTAAAGCATTTGTGCATGCTGTACGAACATTCATGATTTACAATATACCCTCAATCCGCTCTCTCTATGAATAACCAATTCGAACTTTAAAGTTTAAAATTTTTGTTGAAAGAAGAGAGGAAGGAGGTCATACCGGTCAATCTCAACTAGACATTACATTAATTCTCTATTTCCTCATTCTCATTGTCCGATAATTTATAATACGCACATAACGACATTACGAAACGTCAGTGGTGTGCGAACTTGGGTCCGAACCTGAGACCTCTGACTTGCCAAGCAACAGTCATGCCACTAGGCTATTTTGCACACTTTTTAATTAAAAAGTATAGAATCCAGATTATTTTGAAATATCTTTTCCATCAAGCATCTACTTAAGTAAGCGCTTAACTAAGAAAATCATAAGAATTCCAACATTACACGTGTATAAATCTTAACAGGGTAAGTCGTTACCGCAAATACGACTAAATTTCCCTCTCTTACTCCAACATTCAATATCCTTAAAGATTCTTTCTTACCAAAAACTCTTACACTCATACACAGCAAAATGAACTTTAATCCAACTACATAAGAGTCTATGCACATGCAAATAAAATTGGTGAATTTGTAACCGCGGAATTGTGAAACCAAATTTTATTTGCTAACGGATCATTGTAAAATTATCTCTATGTTTATGAAGATAAGGTATATGTCAGGTGTTGATTATCTTGGCAAGTGTAAGCAAGCCCTTAACACAATTCGTGGGCATCTCGTCACAGGATTACGGATGCGTTCACGTGTGACCAATCTAAGGTTTCGGTTGCAGGTTACTTAAATCGGGGAGTTTATTGATTGTTGGGTGGGAAATCGGATGAAAAATTGTTTTTTGGAAAATAAGGATTATGTTCTGCAGGCTTTTTTTTATAATTGCAATCTAAGGCTCAGTTTTTACTGGTTCCGGATAGGCTCTACTACTAGATAATTTAAAAAATTGAATATAATTAAGTCGGTGTAATAATTTGTGAGTCGTGGTGGCGCATTGGTTACGGACCCGGTTTGTAAGCGCATGGGTGTGGATTCGAACCTGGCATGTACCACTGTGACTTATTCAATGTCATAATATGTACTTTCTTAGTTAATCTAAGACACTACTGACTAACGGTGAAGGAAAACATCATAAGGAAACCTGGACTTAATTGTCTGAAATCGCCAACACGCAGTGAGCAAGCGTGGTGATTAATGCTTAATCCTTCTCTGTATGAGAAGAGGTCTTTGCCTTGCAGTGGGACAGTTACAGGCTGATTTATTATTACCTATTATATAATATAATTTGTATGAAATTTTGGGGAAAATTTGGGGAATAGCTCTTCGATGCTCATACTGACCCTTCAAAAAAAAAAAAGTAAAGAAGTTACTTAAACTTCTTCATGTTCCAGCATGGTATTCAATGAAACCTATCTGGAGACGGGTCTAGACTTCCATTTAACTTCCTTCCTCCTGCTTTAAAGGAAAATCTTCTCCATCATAAATCAAACTCTACGTACCAAGCACCCAATAATCTAACACATGCTTTTTTCATGACATAAAAACAAAAATATTCGAAAAAAAATCATGATAAATGCACATAAAATTTTGATATATCATCACAAATCTCTTATTTGTCAAAACATAAATATCTTAAAAACACCATAACGCGTATAAAATATTAATTCGCACCCCATTAATCTTTTCGCTGGAGTAAAACAAAAACGGATAGACAGACAATCATGTTGATTATTGTTTTCATGTAATAAAAAACCAAAAATGATTATTACTGTATCTTTTGCAGTAAAATATGCCAACGGAACTGTTGCGTGGAATGGTGTCCCTTAAAATTGTATATCATTATCGCAGGTTTCAAATTTGCTCCAAACTAAAAAAAACAACTTACAAAAGTTGCATGCATTAGTGTTAGAAAATCCTACCTTTAGTAATCCATAACATAACATAGACTCACGCCTGTATTCCGTAGAGGGGGTAGGCAGAGTTGTATGCAGTACACACCCACGTTTTGTCGACTATGTTATAAGCCCCGTGTAATAGAGGGCGAGCTTATTGCCATTAACCGGGCACGATTGCAGACTGCATGCAGCTACTGAGAATATCCTAATCGAAAAACCCAATAACACTTTACCCGACACGGGGATAGAACCCAGGATCTCATGCTCATCAGTTACGCTTGCTACTAAACCAACAAGGCAGTCAGTAATCCATTACGTGAAAAACAACTTTTTAAAATTTAAACAACGAAAAGCATTCTAAAAAAAAAACAATAACATCCCAGGAGTATTATCAAAGATTACCTTTAAAAGGCACGTCAAAGGCTCGCATCTCATTAATATGCCTCCTTTTATACCTTTTGACGGTTTGCCTCTGTGAGGCTGATCATTTCGAGACATTCCCTGAGGTAGCTTTCGTTTGTAATTGTTTACGCGGGCGGTAGCTTCAAAGAGATGTAGGGTGACCATGTAATTGGGATATTTCTCGATTTTTATTTACTTATAAATTAACAAATGGCTCAAAAAAAGTGCTGATGTTTAAAAAATAATTTTGTAATTTTATTGCTCAAGGAAAGTGCCGATAAAATTAAATAAATAATTTAAATTTTTGAAAATAATCCTAAATATTTATGTTAAAAGAAGTTTGAGTATTTAATGTAGCAATGATATTTTGTCACAAATCATTACCTAAATACCTATCGGTACAATTTTTTTTTTAAATTGTAGCTACTTGGAAATTAAAGCAAGAACAAAATAAAAAATTAGTATTATAATAATATGTTAATAAATTCTTTACTTTTATTAAACATTAAAACATTCAAGTAAATAATTACTATTCAACATATTATATTTATATACAGTAAATAGTAAACTTATATCCCTTATCTCATGGTCACTCCAGTCGTACTCCATTGATCAAGCCGCCAAAGACTCCCTGTGAAAAGCATCCGGCGGAGACTGTGCGGAAGCGCACGCACCTTTAATGAACTAAAAACACAAGCTTAAATTCTTTGCACACGAATTTAAAATCAGAAGTCAAATTTTTTGTAATTATAATAAAAATATCTATTTGTGACTGGATTCTACATGAAAAAAAAAATGGTCTGAAAATTAAACCTACGATACAAAAAACTATCGTAATAGAGAGTAAAGTTTTTAAAACAATAAAAAAACTATGAGCGTGTCAAAAAAAAATCGACACAGCATGCTACGCGGTAGAACCAACTACGCCGTAGACAATTCTGCTACGACGTAGCAGATTATTTATATTTTTAAAAAATTTTCGGCAATAATATCACGGCTGTGCTTCATAATTAATTTAAATTAATTTGTTTTTTTTTTATAGATTTTGGCAGATTATAATTTCTTTTCGCATTAGTTGACGTCCTAGTAAAAATGCATTCAAGAATCACAACTTTTCGTTTTCAAATATTTTTTTGTTAAAACAACATTTAAACCATAGTTATATTGGAGTATCAATACTAAACGGATATTTTGTATCAGTGCAGTTTAAAAAATCCTTTTTTTGTTGATCTAGTCTTCAAAATCAAAATCAAATGAAAATTCAACTCCATAAAATAAAATAAAGTGCTTCTAATTCAGTTTAAAATATTTTACCTAAACATAACTAACATACAAACATTGCAAGTTAAAAGCTTATAAAAAAACCGTCAACCGAATCACTGCTAAACTACATTTGGTGCTAAACTAAATCGTAACGGTCCTGATTGTTTCCTGAACATTAACCCTTAGCACCAAACCATGTTACTGTAATTTCCTTTCAGTGCCGCAACTTATTCAATTTATTTCTCTTCCATGGGTCAGTCTGAGAAAACTCTCTTATTGGATATTGGGGAGCGATTTGGGGTTAATCTTATAACCTGTAAAGGTGTTAGTAGTTATTAGGTCGACATATTGGGGAAATTTATTTTGGGATATTTTTGTAATAGTATAGTGAGTATGAAAAAATATTTTATAACTTATTCCAACAAATCAAATCAAATCATTTATTCAAAAACTAAAATAGTACATTACAATTTAAAATATGTCGTAAAAAATTAAGGTAATACAATATTAGGTACAGGCAGTACTAGGATAAACCTGTGTAACAGGCGATAGGAGTGCTTAAAGTAAGAAAATGTGTTATACAGAATTATAACAATATTTAAACCTAAATTACATAAAATAGAAACAATATATTTGTAGTTTATAATACTTATATCTAAATAACTTATTTATTTATTTATTTATTTATTTATGTACACACACAGAAACAGATGATTACAAACATATAATAGGATTAAAAGTACAAAGGCACAGCTTATTTCTTATAGAAATTTCTTCCAGCAGACCTGCGAGAGGAAAAATTTAAAAAGGAAAAGTAGGAATAGTGTGTATAAATATATATACATACATACGAATATTCACATATATACAACATGAAAATATATATATACGTAAAGATCTATATATAAAATATATACTAGCACATAATATATAAAAGATAAATAAATAAACTTAATAAGAAGGAAGAATTTTAAATGTTAAATAGTTAACAAAGTTAAGTATTGTAGAAATTTCAATAATTTTCATTAAAAGCGTGACCTCCAAGTCAAGTCGATATCCAAGATTAATTCCATATAAAGAAACTTATCAGAAAGAAAAGAACAATAGAAAGAGATTCGTAATTTCTACTGAAGAGGGCAGGACTCGGTAGCTTAGTTGGTAAAGCAATGACACGGCACGCCAGGGGTCGCGGATTCAAGTCCCGGCCTAGTCAGTTTATGCGAGTTTCTTATTAAAATAATATTTTCATAAATAAACTCTACAACGGTCAACAGCACAGATACAACATTTTGCATACACTTTTAGTTTTGATATTCCAATACAAAGGCTTGGTTAAAAACATTTTAATAATAAAAAACTTATTATAATTCAGATTGTTTCTTAACCTTTAACAACATAACGAATCAACGCTAATAAACTCTATAATATTAAACTATTTCAAGATATTTGTTCTACTTAAAACAAACTCATACGCATACATAATCACTACATAGTATAAAACAAAGTCGCTTCCCGCGTCTGTCTGTCCCTATGTATGCTTAGATCTTTAAAACTACGCAACGGATTTTGATGCGGTTTTTTTAAATAGATAGAGTGATTTAAAAGGAAGGTTTATTTGTATAATACATGCATATTAGCGTAACCGTGCGAAGTCGGGGCGGGTCGCTAGTAAATAATAAATTTGCCCTACATACAACAAATCGTATGTAGGTTCGTGTTGTGTAACACATAAATAGTTGCTCTTAAATTGACTTTTACGATAACCCGCAGTTAAATAAATAAGTAACATTACCACCTGAAATAAAAGAACGATAAACGGGGGTAGTCCTGAAAAAGGTATTTAATTCCGTTTGGGGACCACCTCAGTGCACGAATGGCTTCATTTACGATTTTTATTTCCGGTTAGTGTTTAGTGCTGGGAAACGATGATTGGCTTTTATCGATAAAAGCAGTTTTTTTAATTCTACGAAAATGGACTCTCATGAGCCTACCGATCCGTCTTAGTCGATTTGATGGACTAGACGCTTTCTTAGGTACCTCTGTGCAGTGTAGTCCACTACTGGACCTTAGTTCTGAATCCCGCAACCAAGGATCGACGCGCTCGGTTCATATTACTTGACTGCCGCGCTGACACAAATGATATACTTTGCTCAAAGTGGAATAGTTATAGTAGAATCATAATTCTAGAGATTCCACTGTTAAAAAAATTGATATTTATTTCAATTGGAATACACTAGCCTCTGTATTACAAAGGACCTGCTATGCCTTACGAAAATACAGAATTTTTATCTGTATAAAAAGTTTCCCATCAAATTAATCTTAAAATGCAAATTGACAGAATCGTAAACACGACTCGTAGTTACTTATTTATCGATATTGACATTTCACATCCCTAACTATAATAAGCGCGATCTCTGTATTGAGATTAACTTGTTTTTATAGCATTAGGTTAGTGTACATTAAATTTAACTATTTCGCTTCATTGCATTGAATCTGAGACAAAGAAACAAAATGTTTTAACTGCCACTTTAGTAGTCTACCAGGTAATGTTGCAGGTATAATAAAAGTAAGAAAATAAGTGTTTACTAAAAACATTTATTAACATTTGTTATTTAGAACATTTGACTTATTAATGCTAGGATACTCGTTAATCTCCTATCAGTCGCTCCATGTAAAACACTGGTATTCAGCTGCATCCGGTAAGACTGGAAGCCGATCCCAACATAGTTGGGAAAAGGCTAGGCAGATGATGACTCGTTAATCTCCTATCTCGCTCGCACATTGAAGACATAATCAATTAATATAGTTAAGATAGTTTAAAATAAGTTTTCTTACATAAATATTACTTCAAATAAATATGTGATTTTTTTAATGAAAACTTGTTCCGATCAAGCTGTTATTTTTTTTTGAGTTTCTAAAAGTAAGTCCAGATTATGAAACATGTTGTAAAACTTTTCTTATATTATAAGTCCACATTATCTGGCCATGTCATACAACATTGGAATATAATTATAACAAATCTGTCTACATTCGAGTAAAAGTGCAATATTTCAATGTTTTGAAACCATAATAACATAATATTATGTACGTAGACGTGGCGCGATAGTCTCAAAAGTTATAAAACATTGCACTTACTAATAATAAATTCATATAACTCAATTGTATAAAGGTGGCTTCACATATAGTCGATTTGGCACATTTGATTTGGTATTCTCAAAGAAGTCCCGCTGAAATGTCTTCTAAACTACTGAATCGAATGTGCCGGATCGCCTATGTATGTAGCCACCCTTACATTTGTCATAAGTCCATAATCTCATACATATATATTTTGTTTTCTATTCATAGCTCAGGAATGCGTTTCTAAAGACCACTTTTTTTTTCTTTTTCATCTTAATTGTCCCACTGCTGGGCAAAGGTAAATCATCAAACGAACCAAAATTAAATCATTCCACTATTTTCTTTCCTTGGCAGTCTCACAAAAGTCAAAGTCTCACATTAAAAAAAATATAGTATAAAAACTAAAACCCGACTACTTAAAATCTAAAAACAAGCTTCTTAGATTTGAAATAAAATTCTGTAGTCGGAGGCCACCAAATTACAAAGTATTTACCCTTGGAAGATTATCTAGTACCTATTTACCTATAATACATTAAGGCCTCCGACTACAGAATTTTATTTAAAATCTAAGAAGCTTGTTTTTAGATTTTAAGTAGTCGGGTTTTAGTTTTTATACTATATTTTTTTTCAATGATTTTTAGTGGTAAAGAAACCAATAAAATTCATTTTAATCACATTTTTTTAGAATGTGGTAGTTCTTAAATAGGTAGGTAGATTTCTTTAACTGTCAACTTCGGTTCAAACCTTTAGTCAATGTCATGTATTTTTTAAATTAAATTTATTTCAAAGGTGTCGTCCGCGACTTCGAGCTATTAAAACATGGCCTCATATATTTCTTAGAAGTATACATGAAAAGTAGTAAGAAGTACAGCTTGGCAAAAAAGAGTCTGGAAAAATTGGGGGCGCCGCTGTCGCACTTTTCACACTACAATTCAAATTACAAGTTTTTGTCATTAATTTTAATCAAATGAATCATTTTTATGTTATTTTAGTACTCACAAACGTAGTTATTTAAGATTTTTATTTTTAGTTCCAGCTGTCACCGCCTCAGACTCTTTTTTGCCAAGCTGTATAAGTACACATGAAACCTTTTTTGTGGGATATCATCATAGATAGAGTACATTTACCTAAAGTTCGAGGAAGTAAGTAACATGGAGTTGATAATACCTGCTCTAAAATCCCGAAATCATAAACATTACAATTAATTCCCGGGAAATAAGAAATTAATTTTACGATGAGATCGTGGATTCGAATCCACGATCTCCGGTGTACCGTGCCGACGCTCTAACCGCTAAGCTACCGTATCCCATCAAAATCAGTCGAAATTTCAAATCTCTTTCTACGCCTTAGGCGTGTGGTAATATCGAACGGAATACATTAATTATCCGACTCAGTGTTCTAAACTTTGCAGTTTTTAGAAGGCACCAATAGATATTACCACACGCCCTAGGCGTAGAAAGAGATTTGAAATTTCGACTGATTTTGATGGGATACGGTGGCTCAACGGTTAGAGCGTCGGCACGGTACGTCGGAGATCGTGGGTTCGAATCCCTTCCGTATCAGTTGTTTTTCAAATTTCTTATTAAATAATTTATTATATTTAATAAGCAATCATGTGTTAAAACATGTAATAAATTCTCCGAAATATTAATTTAACGTTTTAAATACATATGAACTAAATTATTATAATAAAAAGTCTTTATTATGTTTTTAGACATCGATAACAGATAATGTAATGCTTAAGTAGTTCGGTACTAAAACTGTTAAATTAATGAGTTTTATTTTACATACAAAATTAATTCTAATAAAAACTATAGGTCAAAGTCCAGTCCATATTAATAAAATCCCGGGATTTAATTGTTATGTTTACGATTCCGGGATTTTTGAGGAGGTATTTTTAACTCTATGTTACTTACTTCCACAAAACTGCAAACCAACGCCATCTAGTTACGAAAAAGAAATCTCAATTTAATTAACATTATTTTAAAATATAATCATAATTTAATAGGCAGTGATGTGTAGAAACTTTAATTTAATTAGTAAATATTTATTGTCATAACGTTTTCACATTGTATGCAGTGTTATAATCACATATATTTATGATAGTCGTAACGGGTAGTTAGAAGCCTGATATTCTAAAAAGTGGTCCAGAATATATAGATAATATATACATATTCTGAATGTGCTCATCAAGACCTTCCATTTGATATCAAACACGATAAATTTACCTTAACTTTATTTTTTTCGAGCTGACTAATTTATTTTTAAAATCCACCTTATTTGATTTTACGAAATTTCATAAATCCTATAACCCGCAGACCATTAAGACGCATCGATAGACACCTTATTTATTGAATTACAACAAATAGTTTAGGAGCTACGAGGGAACAGATGAACAAACTTACATACATACAAACATACATACATACATACATACATAGACTGCTAAAATCATAACCCTCCTTTTTTTTGTAGTCGGGTAAAAAAGTAACACAGTCAAAAATACCTAACCCAAACCTTATTAAAAACAATAATCAATACAAATACCACCCCGGTGATAATGAGTCGCATGAACGACTTTCAATATATCGCCCGTATGCTCGAGTTAATGAAAAATCGCGCGGACACGTCCGGAAGAATCCTGTGGTGCGACTGACCGTGATGATCCTGGTAATTGGGCGGCTATTTCAATAGATCCTTGTATTTCGGATTAGGGTTAGGATTATAATCGAGGGCAAATTGGTATTTTTTCACTTAAAAAAACAGGATATCAAACCTAAAAAAAATCAGCTGTTCCATACATTTATGTTCACATGAATCAACAAAATGTATGGAACAGCTGATATTTTTTTTACGATTTCAGGGTTGGTCCCATAGTAAAAGTTGTTCATAATGATGAGTTTAATGACCTCTTTTAAGGATGCTGGTATTTTACAAATAACCTATAATATAATAAATCATAATATAATATATATATATATATAATATATATATATAATATAATATATAATATAATAAATAAAAAATATAATAATAAATCTTATAAAAAAAAAATGTTATCAGCGATTTAAAAATGCAAGTTTATTAATAAGAGTGTTAGTATAAGAGTACTATTAGTTTATTTAGTATTATTTTATTAGTAATATTTATTATAAGAGTATTATATATGAATATATTTTTAATTAGGAAGAGTATTTTTATATGCGATGAGTATGAGTAGAGATATCTTGGTTGCTTCAAAATCTCGTTGACAAACAACATTCAACTAAGATCTCTTGACTATAAAACACAGGTGCACAAAAAACGAGCCTCAAGCGATTCAGAAAAGCGAAATCGTAAAATTAGAAAAAGTACTCCCTTATCCTTTTACGATCCTATTATAAAATGGTCTTTATGCCCAATTTTATGGCTAAAAGACTTAGGTAATTACGCCAGAAGCAAAGATGAGATTCTCACTTAGAATCATTAAAAGTTCTTGAAATTCCGGTCACTGAGACAGTTAAAATGTTTGATTGGATTCTGTTAGACTATTAATGTAGTTATGGTTTAATTATAGAAGGTATGGTTATGGGAGTAACTCGTAAATTGTGGTTCTGGTACCTAGATTTAAGAGGCTGTTATGGGTGTGAGTACTTGATAGTTATTAGACCATAGATAATATAATGCATATTTGCATAATTATACTTATGAATGTCTTAGATTAACCAAAAAAGTACATATGACATTAAAAAAGTCACATTGGTACACGCCCACCCACGACGTGCTTGCAATGCGGGTCTGTGAATAAATAAGAATAGAAAAAAGCTATACCTTAGAACTCTTGTACGAATTCATATTATTTTGATAGAAAAATGTATTCATATTATTACCAAAATGCGTATAGCCATTCAGCGAGGCAATGCAGCCAGCATTTTGGGAACGTTGTATACAGGTAGCGGTCTTTTAGATTAAGATTATCTTTTTAATTAGTTTATTTCTAGGTGTATATACATATAGTTAGTTATTATTATTGTGCCCCACCTTATGTAATATATATAATTGATAATGTTTGGTAAGTAAATAGTTTTGTTAGATTTTTTAAATCTTTTTCCCCAAACACCCTCCATTTTGTCTTCATTACAGAAATACAATTATCTTGTCGTTAGCACTTGACGGCTGTGTGCTGATAGAAGAAGAAGAATTTAAGAAGAAGATATTTAAAGTTGGATAACTTTAATATTTAAATATTCCCAAACAAACCAATAAATACAGGTTGTTCCATTTATAATAAAACCTTTTTTATTTATACCTTGGCGACCGTCATTAAAGTATGTATTCCATCAAGCCGGTCCCCTGTCGCGCATAAACAATAGATATAAAACGAGCCAAGTGGAACACCCCCTTTGTATGCGGACTCAGCTCGTCATGCCTGTCATACACTACAGGGGATTTGTTTTTGATTTCTCTGTGAAAGATTTTTCCTGTACATTTTTTCCTGTGGGTGAGTTTTGCGGTGGGATATGATATTTTTTTTTATTACAAACATTTTTTTATAACTATAACAGAGTCCTACGGGTGGTTTATACTCTGACACCAGATTGTTTATCAACCATACGATAAAGAAGACTGCAATTTTTATTTAAATTTTCTGAAGTAATTCTAATAGTATTTGAATTTTGTAGTAAAAACACGTAACTTATTGCATATTTAAATTAATCAGCCTGTAGGTTTATGAAACCCATTTAGCATTTGTATTTGAATTGTTGTCCGGCGCGAATCAATCACGGCTCTCTATTCGACACCTGAGGCCATCTGTTTTATATCTATAGATAGTTATGCTTGTGAGGACATAGACATGAACAATAGATATCTTTAAATCATGTATATCTATAGGGTTAAATCAAATTAGTTGGCGAAACTTCACAGGAATATAATTATTTAATTAAAAAAATTGAAAAAACAACTGATACGGATGGGATTGGAACCGACGATCTTCGACGTATCAATTGTTTTTTCAAATTTTCTTATTAAATAATTATCTTTAATAAGCTATCATGTGCTAATATTTAAAAAACTCACAGGAATGTCAGGAATAGATAAACCTAAGCATAAATAAAGAATAATAAATAAAAATACTTTCTATTCTGTTCTACGTGCGTTTGTTCATTACAGGAACTGATAGACGCTACTGAAGGCGCCAATCTCGTGGCCCAGTTCTAGGTTGACACAATTTAGGTTGTTATTGATACGCTAAGAAGAAGAATACCATCGGCTGACCTGGGTTTGCCACCTATTCAATGATTTTTAAACTGACTAGGAAGGTCGGGAAGAAAAAAAGAAATATAATTTAATAGAATATGATTTAGAAGAGGATTTCGAACGCGTTTTTGTGTTTGTAGATTCAAATCAAGCTTATCACAGCTATTTATTAAATAACAATGTTTGGTTTCCTATTAAATAATTCAAACAACATTCCTGCTAACCACAATAATGACAAAATCGACCACATTAAGTTCACGCTACATACTAAACTCAACTTAACCAAAAAGAATTATCCTTGAAATACCAGCAATAAAGAAATGCAGTTAATAAGGTAATGTCACGAACCTACAGTACAAGGAAAGGTAGATAGATTAAAATAATTAATGCAGAACGGTCATGTGATACTATTGTGGTATATTTTACCTACTACTTAGAGATTTTTGTAAGTGATTCGCTTAATGAACTTATGTTTAAGGATAGTGATTGGGGGATAGCCTAGTGATGTTGGGCGTTGGTTAAGCTACTTCTGACTTTTAATTAAGTAAGTATGAATGTAAGTATGAAATTAATGAACACTGACTTAAACGCTTTTATTTGTGGTTTTTGTTGTTTTTTTTTTAAATTTGGAAATAAGGATTTGTTAACTTTCTTGTCAACCGTAGCTACCCTATAATAATGTCCTGCTGACCGAATTTTGATTACAGCGGCCAATCTTTCATCACTTTTTTTTATGGCTATTTTGATTATGAATGAATACTTTTGTTATGATTACTCTTTTATACTTCCAAGTTTCGATTTTTACAACGCAATTATACTGCTTGAAATTATAGCCATATTTTTTTAGTTAAAAAGAATTTATAGCAGCGTTATAATATAATATAATAATATAATTTTATTTTTGTGTAGTTTTGTTGTGTATTTTATTTTATTTTGAATGTATGTATTTTATTAATGTGAATTTTTTAATGTAAATGAGTCTTTGTTACTTATATGAATAAATGATTATTATGTTATCATCAGCAAAAATTATAAACCAAAGAACTGTCGTATCTTTCCCCAAATAATCCTGATACTCTATGTCCCCATAACGTTAGTTTATTTTTGCTTTATTGGCATTTCCTTACAATATAGTGGCGAATCGTTATGGTGGCGTGAGCAACCACTATTAGTTAGCAGACGGACATCGGACCGCAAATAACGTTAAAAACGAAGATTCATCGAGTTTTAAATTGATAAGCAATAATCCGGTGAAAATTCTCACAATTTCCACGTCGCAAACTAATAGTTTGTCGTGAATTTTTACCCGACTACAAGAAAAAGGAGGGTTATGATTTTAGCAGTCTATGTATGTATGTATTTATGTATGTATGTATGTAAGTTTGTTCATCTGTTTCCTCGTAGCTCCTAAACTATTTATTGTAATTCAAAATTTACAAAGTATACCCTTGGAAGAATAGTATTTACCTACAATACATTTAGGCCTCCGACTACAGAATTTTATTTCAAATCTAAGAAGCTTGTTTTTAAATTTTAAGTAGTCGGGTTTTAGTTTTTAAACTACATTTTTTTAGCTTTTAGTGAGTCGCGCTGTAGAAAACTGACTTCAGCTGCATCCAGTTAGGATGCAACTGAGCAGATGAGAAGCCGATCCTAACAAAGTTTGGAAATAATTAGGCTAGAAGGATGATGATTGAAGTAAAAAAAAATAATTACTTATTGTTGTTTTATTATTTGTATTCTTCTTGGCTTCGGAAAAATGTATGTTATGCACGCTCTTGTATGTGTAATGCTAAATTAAAAAACTAATATATCTCTCAATGGACTGTCACATATTTTCGGTAACCTCTGTGGTCCTCGCAGCTTGTTCACAAGTTCAAACGCCGGTTTGAGCTCGTTTTGAGTCACTCCCTAGAACAAGTAAATTGTATATTAGTTGGTTCTTAATACAAAATGATTCAGCTCATCATCATCATCTCATATAATCCAGAACCGGGTACGGTTTCATATTAGATTTGGGGACTTGATGTCCTAAAATTCAAACTTTGTCTTAGTTTAGACATCAGTCTGCTATGCCTATATATACGTGAAGCGAAAACTGTGGATCCCTTTTTAAGAATATTGAGCGCAAGGATTAGTGTGAAACTTAACATAGTAAAAAATTATAAGAAAAAGTGCAGAAAGCCAAATTTAAAAAAAAAATACGGTCGAATTTTTACCACTGAATGGAGCACTTGATATTTGTAATGTACATTCGGATCCTTTTATTAGCTGACGTCAATACGTGTTAATCCTGACAGCATTGTCTTCTTTTAACTAAAGCCATTTGATCAAAATCAGCCGTAGATAAATAAGATCGACTGTGGTCAATTCCAATGATGCTAATGCTAATTAAAGATGATGATGATGATGATACTCACCGGCTTTCTACGGTAGATGACAACAGCAATCATCCTGCCCCAAAGCATTTGCAATAAGAACGGCTCAGAATCTTTGACTTCCAGTAAATGAAGCTGCATCATTGCGTCATGTTTCAAGGCCTTGTCTGCAACGAAATAGCATACGGGTCATAACAGGCTGCAAAAAGTTCAATCTATCAATCACTTAGCAAATTTCTGTCTAAAGCTGGATATAGATCTCTCCAAACATGCTCCACAACACCTGAATAGTTATCTCTCATCCTCATAAAGATTGTAAGAAAAGCTAAAGAAAGTAATTAGCTGTCAAATTAGTCCATTTGCTTGATGACAGCGCGAATTTAAGTCGCCTAATTAACTCCTAATACCTATAAGGCATAGAGTAATTTGACGGTTAAAGATTGTAACTGTAATATTCATATCTACAGTATTAAATGCATTAGTTAAATCCATTTCTATAGGAAGGAAACTAAAGGTCAGGTTTCTTCAAAATAATATACATTAATTAAAAGTGCTAAGTAAGTAAAAATGTAGGTACTCTAATGCATCGCACTAAAGTAATTTCAGTTTAAATGTTTAACACTTTCTTTTAAACTAATGCATTTAATACTGTAGATATTGACATTCTTCTTGTTATACTTTTATTATATAGCGTTCTTAACGTATTTTCAGTGGTGATAGATTGGTTTTATCTTTACTTTTTGCCATAGACAGCGTATTGGCATTGAAGAATTTTTTAATTTGTGGTGCAGATGCAGTACGTTTACTGGCGTACCACAGGGTGACGTTCTTTGACCTTTACTCTTCACCGTATAAAAGACATTTTCTTATAAATTTATTTCCTACATATCATTTCCAAATTTATTTATACCAATAGTTGATTTGAACTCTAACACAATGTTGTTTACCAACTGTACAATATCAAAAAATAGATGTAACTTACGTATATCATGTTTGCCAATATCTAAGGAGATAACTTGTTGGAAGCAACCGCTCACACCTTCAATAGATTTAGACCACACATCGAAAGGATTTTCAGTGTGGTATCTCTGACGAACTATCATTTTAGAATCTTCTGGTAATTGTGTCTTCGGTGTTTCCACTGTTTTGTTGATAAGCCATTTGAGTCCAGCCTGGTAAATAATAATAATGTCCTTAGTCATACTAATTTAATACTTTTTATATTACGAATCTTTCATCAAAGGCCTTTATACATCTACAAGAGATGATTTTATAGCGTCCGATTGGTTGCACCTCCGCTCATGGCTAATCAAGCCGATACGAGAGCCGATGCGATCATACTTACGACAAATATGTGTTTGTGTTTGTGACAGTGAAGGTGTTGGTCGATTACGAATCTTTATAAGCTTGAGATTCTTTACAATATATCTTAATAAACTTGACATCCTTCGGGTCTTATGTAGTGTCCCAAAATGATGTTACTTCTTCAAAAGAATGGTTGCGGAGAAAATATTTTTGTGAGTATATTTGAACCTAAGACCTCTGGCTTGCAAGTAAAAACGTGTGAAGATAAGCCACCTCAATCACGAACTTGTAGTGGTAGTGTAGTGTAGTAGTAGTATTTAGTTATTAAATCGTTTGTATTGTATATCGCAGTTTGATATAATATACTAACATTTTATTTTTACTGACTGCCTCGTTGGTCTAGTGGTAGCAAGCGCGACTGCTGAGCACGAGGTCCTGGGTTCGATCCCCGGGTCGGGCAAAGTGTTATTGGGTTTTTCCATTTAGAAATTCTCATTAGCAGCACGGAGTCTGGAATTGTGCCCGGTTAATGGCAATAGGCTTGCCCCCTATTACATGGGATTTATAACATAGCCGGCGAAACGTGGGTGTACTGCACACCTCTGCCTACCCCCTCTGGGGAATACAGGCGTGAGTCTATAAAAAAAAAATATATTTTTATAAACTAAAAGCAGTAATAGCCTAGTGGTAGTGGTATGACCGTTGAACTGGCTAGTCAAAGGTGTAGGTTGGAAACCCAGACACTCACTTCTGACTTTACGGGTTTATGTTCGTAAAGAAATTAATTATCACTCGCTGAAACGGTGAAGGAGAACATCGTGAGATAACCGCAACACACCTGAGAAATTTTTAACGATGAAATCCATATCTGAGGCCTACGGGCGATTTAAACTCTGATACCGTTTGTTCATCAACCATACAATACCATAAGAAGAAGAGAGAAGATTTTTTTTAAACTTACCCCATCAGCCTCACTAACGTCCACTTGATAGCAAGTCACCTGTTTATCAGGGAACAGCTTCTCTGGAAGGATTGCCACCACGTGCCAAGTTCCCATTACATCCTGCATATTAAAGTTGGCTTGGAAACCATCGCACTGGGTACTGTTATTTGTAACTTCAGAATTTACCAGGGTTATAACGAAGAGGAGGATGAAAGGTGTCATGTTGGTAGGATGTGGTGGAATGAAGTAAATTTGGGAACAACTTGTAAGGTACGAAGATAGTTGATGGTTGTAGTGAATTTGGAAAGAATAGAAGTGGCACAAAAAAAAATTGTAGTATTTTTTTTACGCTTAAAGCGCCTATTAATCTAAATGCTATCTCGCTAGCACATTGACGATATAAAATTACTGAATATAGTTATGAAAAATCTAAAAAAAAGCAACAAGTGAAGGAGAATGAATAACATTACAAAAGCAATTTTTATTGGTATACTAGCTGATGCCCGCGGCTACGCCCACGTTGATGTCGGTTGTTGCGACCAAAAGTAATCATGAATTTTTGATCTCGTTAGCACAACCCGGCTTATTTTTTTCCGACACCTCCAACAAATATCATTAGGTATATTTTAGCCGATCTATACAAAAACTTGATAAATTATATCCTTAAACCTTTCTTGAGAACCACTCTATCTATTGGTGAAAACAGTATAAAAATCGGTGCAGTAATTTATTGCAAACAGACAGTCAGACGCGGCAGGTGACTTTGTTTTATAATATTGTAGTAATATGAAAACTTGTTCCAATCACTTGGTTAAATTGTTTTTTTTTTTAGATTTTCCATAACTGTGTTCAGGGATAAAGGTCTTTAATGTGCGAGCGAGATAGCAATTAGCTAAAAAGGCGGTTCTAAACACTTCATAGTGCTTCACAAAGGTGTGGTAACAGCGTAGGCGACAATTTTATGCGCAAATAATAGGATAATCTTGTAATAACTGACACCGCCGACTGACACATTTTAAAACAATTATTCAATTTGGTTCAACGACTCTGACACACATGGACAGTCCTAATTTTTGTGAGTTCATTCATAATGCACTAGGTATTACACTATGAACTATGATAGCCTAGTGGCATGATCATTGACCGGCACATCAAAGGTCTCAGATTCAAACCCAAGGCATGCACACCTCTGACTTTTCGTAAGTTATAATATGTGAATTATTAAATCAATTATCACTTACCCCATGCTTCTAAAAGCCGCTGCGCCTGATCTCTTTCCAGTCGTGTCGGATCATCCCATCGGATTATGAGAGCGAGGATAGTAAATACCATTGTGTTTGGGCATATACTTGTGCACTGTAATATCTCCTGCGTAGTTGGATAATCTACGTTGAGATTTTCTGCTATGACAAAAATTTGGTTAGGAGAATATTGTAAGCAATGATAATCATTAATTTTAAATCGGCACAAAAAACTGCGAGAATTTATTAGCCTATCCATTGGTCATTCTATAAGGCTAATACTACTACACGGTAACACGGTACCTATACATAAAAAGCCACTTAAATTAACAGAATGGTTTCAAAGAAAAGTCGCAAGAAAATCTGCACAAAAGACACGACACACTGCAGAACAATAAGATAAACACACAAAAGAGATTTTAAAAATAAAAACGAACCCCTAGAATCTTCTTTAAAATCGCCATTTCATTGAAGAAATATATCTTGAGAATTATCCGAGTTCCCATACAAAAACACGGTCATTGTTTAAAAAGTCAAAACCGACATAGATTTAGTTGAACAAAGGCAGTAAAAACGGTTTATAGACTTGTTATTGCTGTCCCAACGGACAGTGGGTGTGGGCCAAGTTAAAAAAGAAAGCGTTTTAATTTTAATAGCAACGCAAGGTCGCCGGCGACGACAAATAATTGATTTTTAATTGTGTTTCGCTTCTTTTGGTTATAAGTCTACTTCTAAACAAGAAGACTAGATCTAGAAGTGACTTACAAGTTAAGTTTTGTCTGAAAAAAGGCTTTATGTTTGGGTTCAAGGAGAACTGAAAAGCACTTTACACCAACAGGGTTTAGAGGTGGTCTTGACTTAAAATTTGTGGCAAAAATCATTACTAAATTATTGATTAACAACCTTCTGTCTAATAACTATAAACACAGTCAAGACTATAATTTATTATTTATTTGACTAGAACTTTCCTTCGTATCATGTCTGCGGTTACAGACATATTACAATGCACAAACACCTAGACCAAAACCAATATTTAAATATCTGTCGATCACACATCTAGCGGAACTAAGTGCTGAAGGCAAACCGCTTAACAGCTATGTTGATCTCGTCATAATATCGGTCCCGGATCTAAAGAGGGGCAAGTTAGAGCCCGTGCCCAGGGCAGCACATTTAGAAAGTGGCATATTCAAGCTTGGCAAACGAATACATGTACTTTTCCATGTATTTTTGGAAAAATATAGACAGAGAAAGAACAACGCTGGATCGGTCGTTGTACTGTTCTTCGCGGGAGGCCTATGTCCATCAGTGGGCGTTTAAAGGCTAAAATAATGATGATGTTGAAGTTAAAAATTAGCTGGCGGGGGCGGCTGCATAATATTATAGTTTTAATCGCTTATCACTTGTACCGCGTTCAAGAACCGAATCGGTAGAAACAGATTTTAATGTATCCTATGAAAATCTTCATTCAAAAGCTTTCTCCCTTTGAATTTTAATATAAATCTCGAATTGGAACTTTATTAGCGTTGGACGAAGACCAATAAATGTGAAAATTATGTATTCTTGCTTTCAATGGATATTTATGCGATGTTTTTAAAGGATATTTACATATTGTCGTTGATAAAAAAATAAAGTAAATTTTCGCTGCCATTTTTAGTTTTAATTGACATTTTTGCCAGTTATATGTACTAAGTCTAAGTACATATACAGCTTCCTCATCAGCCCTCATGTGCTACAAACTGTAGTGCTTGCGCTGATCATAGTGCAGTGAGCGGGCTACGTCTAACTTTTTTAAATGACATATTATGTATTTTACAATTACAAGTAGGTCTCTTCTAATGCATGCCACTATTGTGCGCTAAGCCCGAGTTGGAGATCGCAGTAGCTGATGATTGCTGTTACACAGAAGGATGCTACTGCCCATACTCCGGATCTTTCTCTTTGTCGCTTCTTACGACACCTGCGGGATGAGTAGGTGGTTCTATTCTTAGGCCGGAAACCATACGGCACATACTCGTATTAAGCTGCATAGCACCTTCAAATTAAAAATACCCCTTTTTAAATGTCTCCAGCATTTTTGAGCCAAATGACCTCATAATTTTTGGCATCTGAAACAAAAATGCCGTTCATTAATCTTACCCTTTCACGAGTTGTTAGCTGTCGCCAAAGGATTCAAAGTTCCGTCTCATTAAGCAAAAATATTCATGAAGTACAGGGTTAGTCGACATGATTCGGTAATGTCAAATTTTAGGTATGAGAAATGCTTTTTGTAATTAACTTGGTTTAATTTTACCTAATATGTCACCATATTTTATTTGCAGTTGATAATAATTTTGCTGTTATGTGTAATGATGTATTTTTGTCCATCGTTCTAAAGAATCAATAGAAAAATACGAGAGTTATATAATTTGAGCAATAATTATATTTGTAGGTAAGTTTTTTACATGATATAGCACATGTTAGCTTATTAAATATAATTATTAAATAAGAAAATTTGGGAATGGACTGCCTCGTTGGTCTAGTGGTAGCAAGCGCGACTCCTGAGAACGAGGTCCTGGGTTCGATCCCCGGGTCGGGCAAAGTGGGTTTTGTATTGTAGTTTAGTGGGTATTGACATTTTCCATTAGGAAATTTTCAGGAGCAGCTCGGAGTCTGGAATTGTGCCCGGTTAATGGCAATAGGCTCGCCCCCTATTACATGGGACTTATAACATAGCCGGTGAAACGTGGATGTACTGCATACCTCTGCCTACCTCTGGGGAATACAGGCGTGAGTCTATAATAAATATTTAAAATAAAATTTGAAAAAACATTATTAACTAAATATAAATAGGCTGACTGCTTTCGTGCTTATCTAGGGCCTATTTCACAGGTTACTGGTAAGTTCCTGTTACTTTACCTAACTCAAAATTTCATACCTACAAATTCTGTTACATGTATAGTATATGGCTGAGCCTATATTTTTTTTTGTATCACCCATGTTTGCAAAATAAACTTTCTTATTCTTATTCTTACATTTTTGAAATTACCTAGAAGTTGGAGCCTATCCTATCCTAACTTATGAAACTGAGCCTTAGTTACTTAATTTATAGGCAACGTAACATAAATTATCATAGTAATTGTACGAACTCCATATCAACTAAACCACTTCCCAACCAATTTCCTGCACCAACCCATAACAGCGTTACGTAATAAACATATCTTACTGATAGACCAGTATCCTGTAGATATATGTACCTATATCTGGATATCTCTGTCACACTAACAAGGATATGTAGAGCGTCTTCAAACGTAGCAATCAGAACACCGATGTCGTTTATTGAAATCTCAGCATTGGTGATATAGAGTAATGTACAATTACAGAGAAGACTTAGAAATATGGGTTTGTGATTTGAAGAAGAAAATGCTATGCAAGTTGGAAGTTATATAAAAATAGAAGTATTGATATGATGTTATTATTGTAATACTTGTAACAAAACGCTAGATTTAAACGATTAAGCAACAGTCCACTCAAGTTCGCGTTTTGCCCGTGACGTTATACATAATAATCCTATTTTATGAGGCAAAATGAGCGAATAAGTTTAACAAAAGCAGAAATCGATACTTTACATAACTTTTTAGTTAAATAAAGTAGGTAACGGAGCCAAATAACAGAACACGTAAAACTTTTCATAGACTACTAACATTGGAAATAACATTTTACATTAATCAGCCAAGGAATAATAACATAACATAGCATGTCGTCGACATTCCTCAAAGTGTTATACAGGTCATTAAAGTGCGCTTAAATAATGACTTAATTATTTTATAAGTCCTGGAGATGAGCGATAAATTTACAAAAATATTTTTTTTAATGTAAAAATACACCTGAAATATGGAAAATGAGAAAACTCTGATTTAAATCACTTAATCTATCGGCTGATACAAACACGCTAAATACGAAATCTCTTTACACCAAACTGCTCTGTACAAAAGATGATTGTCACCGATATAACGCGCCAGTTCGTAAACTTTTACGATCACTTCCGACACAGCCTCTTTAGTAATCTGCACTACTAGTAGGGTAACTCTAGGCGCCCCTAATAGGGGCACAATGGGGCACAAGTTTTGCGGCGATGTCACACTCTATATGAATCTATTCCGTCTTGAATCGATGTATTGAATCTTGATTGAATTCTGAAGGGTGTTTGGTTATGAACCATTATGAGAAGATCTTAATCTATCAATTTGAATATCCTTTTCCGTTATGGTAATATCCTGCAATACGCGTCGTGTTATGGCTGTCAGAATGTATCATATCAGATATATAAAAAAAATCTAGTAATAATAATCCTCCTGATAGAATTTCGGTCACAGCGGTGAATCTCAACGGAGATTAGCCAACTATATAGGAGATATTACTACCTACGAAAAGTGGCTGCAGGTAGCGGCTGGATGATGGTAGCCGAAGATCGGGCTGAGTGGCGCGCATTGGGAGAGGCCTATGTCCAGCAGTGGACTGATACGGGCTGATGATGATGATGATGATAGAAGATATTATAGTGCACAAGTGTGTGCGCAAACACAGGTGCACTATCTATTTTCTCCCTCTCATAGTCCGATGGGAAGGCAATCTGACACGGCCGGATCCCTCCGTTTCGGTTTTTTCGGTTTCGGCCATCGGCTTTACATGCTTTCCGAGGCACGGAGTAAGTGATAAATAATTTATAATACGCGTTTAACTTCTTCTTCTTCTTATCCTGTGGTTGATGAATAACCTGGTGTCAGAGTATATACCGTAGGCCTCTGATATGGCTTTATTCACAATTGAAAAATCTCTCAGGTGTGCTGGTTCCATCACGATGTTTTCCTTCACCGTTTTAGCAACTGATATTTTTTTTTTATTACGTACATAACTTACGAAATGTCAGAGGTGCGCGCCTTGGGATCGAACTCGAGACCTCTGACTTGTCAGTCGACGGTCACACCACTAGGCTATCAGTGCTTAACTTAATTTACTTTCATTAAAAATACAACAACTTTAAATAACAAATACAGGATATTAGCTATAACATACCAGCCCATCTGTAAAAACAAGTCTGAAAATTCATATTCATGGTCTATTCGTAGCACTAATCTTAAACCATAACAAAACCTGGGCGAGTCCGGCCGCTCCCACTAAACTGTATAAATCGCTTTTAAATTCCTACACAAAGTGTGACGTCATTTGTTATGCTGCAGGCATTAGTTGTGCGGTGCTGTATCTGTCTGTCAGTTATGAAAGGTAGCCATGATTTTTGGGATAGTTAGGAAGTGTCCTGAAAAAGTACTGGGATGTTTTTAAACAGGATTTTTGTAAATAGTAAATTTTAATAATGTTCAAGCTGCAGCGGTTGTCGTCGCTTATGGGTTACTACCATCTTGATTTGATAGATAGTTACATCTTTGTTTCCTTATGCGCACAGATAAAGTATGGTATACAGTTCTGGCATCTGGTACTCTAAAACAAATTTATGGTTCAGCCTTCTATTGCTACCAACGAACGGATTCAGTACCAATGCCATGCCATATTAATACCATACCATACATACCATTATTATAATTTGATGATCTTCATTGTTTTTCAAAAAAGATAGGATACGAGAGGGACTTGAACCCGCGACACTTACCCTACTGTGGCAGCGCTTACCAACTGAGCTATCGTATCGCTGTTCGCACCTGTCAAAAGTTCCCTTTCTTTATAGTCTTGAGAAGATGTCTAAAAGCATAAATACATGTTTAAAAAGATGTTTTTACGGTAGATATAAACAATTAAAAATTCACAAAAATTTTGGTCAACCTACATATCCAGGTGATGAATGCAATCGCTGCATCAAGCCGAGCTTTTATTCGCATAATAAAAGCGACAACAGCGCTTTAAAAAATACAAATATTTATAAACTTGTCACTCACGAAATATCTTTCCCGTTTCTTTTTATTTGCAAACAAATGGCGTAGAAATATGAAAAGCTCAAAAAACTATGACAAAATCAGAACTTGGCAGTCCAAAACGATTATACCGTTAGGCTATCACTACTTTATATTTTTCATAATTTACTTATTGTTTAAGAAAATTTTACAAACAGTATTCATACTTACAATAAGAAGTGGTGTTAATTCTTTTGCATTGAATCTAAACTTATTTGGACTTATTTTACCTATCTATTTCTTACAAAGATCATAAGAAAAGGATAGAAGATAGATTTCAGAGAAAACAGTTTAGATATCAGCGTGATAACAATGATAATTAATTTAAGTCGCCATTTCACAGATTCTGTTTAATTTCAAATAAGTTACAAAGGGCATAGACTAATTTAACAGTTCTTTGACATTCATAATAGAAAGAGACAACGAGGCCAGTTTAGTGTGATGTGAAACTGAATCAGGACTATTCTGCTTTAAACGTCGATTAGGTACGATGAAACCTAAACCAAGTAAGTTGTTTAATATTCTAAATTCTACATACTTCATAGAACCGCTTTAAATTAAATTAATCCAGCTTAAAAACCGCTTTCATCAGCTAAAGCGGCTAGATTACCTTAAACAACCGCGCCCAACTAAACATTTTGCAAATGGCGCATAATAAGTGACGTCGGTTGATAGGTGCATTACTGTGACTTAACTCGTGTCTTCAACGCCCCGACTGGTTATTAACCGGTGATATGGAAGTGTGGGGTTAACGACCTTTGTATTTTTTAATAATAGGGTTTCAGCGAGGAAATGCAGCCAGCATTTTGGGAACGTTGCCTACTGGTAGCGGTCTTTTAGATTAAGGGTTTTGTATCTTTATTTATTTTTAAGGTTTAAGATTATAGGTTTGTATATAATAGTTTTAATTAGTCTAAATTGGTTTTTGAATAAATGATATGAAATATGGGGTTTCTGTTGTTGTTTAAAATGACAACGTGGATTTTTATTCGGAAATACTCCTAGTTAATTTGCCGTGTTTTTTCCGGCTTAAGAATAGAACATCCCTACTCATCCCGCGGGTGTCGTAAGAAGCGACAAAGGGAAAGATCCGGAGGATAGGCAGCGATTCTTCTGTGTAACAGTAAACATCTGTTACCTACTGCGATCGCCAACCCGCTTGTCCAGCGTTTATGGGCAAATACCTCCAATGAGCACACAATAGTGGCGTGCATCAGCGCCTATGTTCAACAGTGGACTAATACAGGCTGATAGAGAAGAAGAAGATGGCAGGGCTTTGTGCTCGTCTCTCCTCTGTTCGAGCTCTTCAAGACGCTCAGTTTCTAAGGTCTTAATATGTTGGTATAAGTTCTTCTCGTTAATGCCTATCCGCAGACTGTCAAACTGGCCCTTATCTATGCTTCACTACATAGTATAAAACAAAGTCGCTTCCCGCGTCTGTCTGTTCCTATGTATGCTTAGATCTTTAAAACTACGCAACGGATTTTGATGCGGTTTTTTTTAATAGATAGAGTGATTCAAGAGGTTGGTTTATATGTATAATACATGCATATTAGCGTAACCGTGCGAAGCCGGGGCGGGTCGCTAGTAATATTATAAAGAAGAAAAGTTTGTATGTATGTTTGTCAGGGGTAATATCTGAAACTACCGATCCGATCCTAAAAATTATTTCACCAATAGGAAGCTACTTTATCCCTGAGTGCTATAGGATATTTTTTATTCTGAAAAAAAAATTGAGTTCTCAGTAAAAAATAACAATATCTGTGATTCAAGTCAGAAAAGAAACAGGTTTACGGGAAATTTTAATTTAACGCGGACAAAGTCGCGGGGAACAGCTAGTTCAATTATAAAATCAATTACATCCAGATACAATCCAAAACCATCACTTACAAGGGGGTTTAAGTTAAAAATTCACCACTTATCTTCACCCTTTACCTTAAAGAGGGTAGTCAGGTGTGAAATTAGCAGAGCGAGTGTATCTGCCAGCACTAATTAGCTAATTATAGTGAATTCTCCTTTTAAATACAAATTAATGTTACCTTTGAACGTTTCGCGGTTCGTTAGATATTTTTCTCTGGTTAAAGTAATGCGACTTTAACTTAAGTGGTTAGAGTATCTGTTTAAGAAGTGGTAGGGGGCGATAAGATTAATTTTAAAAAAATCTTATTTTACCGTTAATCATTATCGGTAAGTTTTGATACCTTCAGTTTACAAAGATTAAACCACAGTTTGACAGTCTATGAATAAACTCTAAATACTATCTAAATCTATGTATTAGTTATGTATGTATGTAACATAAATATAGAAATTTTAATTAAGTATATTATTCTTTTGTTGTTTTACTGTAATAATATTATATCTTTAGTGCATCTACCATGTTCTCGTCTCTGCATCACCCAAAGGTTGACTGGTAGAAAATGCCTGTGGCATTAAGTCCGCCTCTGTACATTTTGTGTGCATAAAGTATAAATAAATAAATAAATACTGCTTAAATTTAAAAATAGAACAGAATTTGTATTAAAAAAATATGTCAGGTTCAGGTGAAGTAAATAAAAATAATATATTTACGTTACGTGTGAGACACGTCTATGTCATCTGTATGTTTTTGTAGATGTGGATAGAGCATAGGATGCGTCTAATAAACAGATACATCTTTGACTTGTAAAACTAACAAAACGATCTTCGAAATAACACATACCATACTATACCATAATAACACATAACATACACCGAAGCCTCTGATAATTTAACCGAATAACAAAACAATAATTGCAACCAACCTACTTCAAAACTGTGATCAATCCTTGTGATTAGATACCATTGTTAACCAGAGAATAATAATAATAATAATAATCTATCTAATAATAACCAGAGAAACGATTTTGGAACTCAATTCCAAATTTAAATTTTTCGCTTCTCAATTCAAATTTAAATTCTGCCAGTCTCCTAGCCAGCCAGGACGTCTTCAATTAAGTGCGTGTCGCGGATGATAGATGATTGTTCTCCCTAAGGAAATGGTGAAGCAGGAAACTATAGAATTTTGTTCTTAAAGGTGTCTGCTCACTACACCGTATAGCCTGTATACCATGACCGTGTTAGGAACGTTATTTAAATTGGTAGCTTCATTTAATAAAAAAATACATAGAGAGTAACCGATGTGTACGATGACGCCATCCGTTTTTGAAGCGCTGTTTAGAAATCTAATCATCAATTTTCGATGCATTCCAGCTTTCGCTATCAAGAGCCAATTCCTTGACCTCCTTATACGTCTCGGCCTTTGCTTTTTTTCTTACGATAATACAATTACAATACGACAAGAAGAAGACTTAGATTAGAAAAAACTAATGGTACTCGAATCAAAAACTAGCTCAATAGCAGCCAACATAATTTTGGAAGTGCCTATTCCGACTATTGCCTATGCCTACCGAATAAAAGAAAAATATTTGAAATCGGTCAACAGTTGGCAGAGAAATCGGTTAACATAGATAGAATAAAAAATACAGTGGAACGGGAGTGATCCGCTAGATCAAAAATAATAAGATCATTCACTAGATCTACCCTATAAGCTCAACAATTCAAAATAGCAACAGTTCACAATATCAATAGTTCACTAGATCAACTACTCACAAGATCAAAAACTCTCCTCCTTTTTTGAAGTCGGTTAAAAGAGCAAACAGCATTATCATTATCTTTTTTCCTTGGCACAATGAAATGCAAGCAGTGTGCATTCTGCATTTTACTGTTATCCAACTAAATATAAAACACGCTCGCAGAATTGTTAATTTCAAGTTACTGAGTATTTCTGATTATATCTTTTGTGTTAGTCTTGGTGCACAATGGGGTAATAAATAATAATAATAAACGGGTACCTTTTTTTTTGTCCTGTGGAAAACTCTTTATGAGTACCCCACCGATAATATTTAATAAATTAAGGATAACAATAAATAATCCTACGAATATATTTTTAAACTTTCTAATAAAATATCTGACTATCTGACTAAATATGTACCTATATGCAAACATAATGTAATTTTAAGCACTTTTCCTCTCTCCTGCTTTTGCTGTGCCCGACAGAGTCTATGATTATCTCATAGTTTAAGTTACCACCTAAATATCACACTGTGGTATGCAATAAATATTTTGAATTTGAACGTTGAATTTGAATAAATATTGGGATAGGATAATCTTATAAGTTAGGCGTCGTGGAAGTCCAATTATAATAAACTAGCTGTCACCCGTTTTAATCCGCGTGAAATTTAAGTTTCAATCATGATTCGAATAAGAACGTTCTTAGGATAATAGATGGCGCCACATATCTGCCGTCTTTCGAATATTACCGCGGAAAACAACAATAACGTAGTAGTTGTTTTCCTCGGTACTTTTTTCGTCCTCCTGACAACTTATAAACAAAACTCTAGAATAATTGGTTCAGTAGTTTATGCGTGAAAAGATAACAAACAAACAAACAAAGTTACTTTCGCATTTATAATATTATTAAGTTAGGATGTTCAGTACATAATGGTCATAATTAGTAATTTACTAAATACATAATTAATATTTAATTCTATAACTCACAATTTCAGATTCCGTTTTGCTTACTACTACTGAAATACTGGGAGTTTGCTGGACCCGGGGATCGCACCTAAAACTTTGCACTTAGTAGTCGCATTTTAAGCCGCTAATTCAACGATGTAGTCAATCAATTAAGTATTAATTTATGGAATCATATCTCACTGTGTCACCAGCCTACAAACATTCCTAAAAGCACACAAACCGTAAAAACCAAGAGATACACCGAGTATAAAATATTTTAATTATATTTTATCGCCACTAAAACCGTGTAAATGAAAAACCGGTTTCGCTGGTTTATGAAATCGTAAAAAACTTGTCTTTTCTCCCAATGGAAGAGATTTGCAGTTTCATGGCATACCATTGTTGAAATTTCATTAAGCATAGAGTTTTTATTTTCCTCTGACGACGACTTGTTTCTTTTAAAATTTAATGGTTATGTTAATTATAGTAATTCAAATGATCTTATTGGTTTTTTTTGATAAGTTGTTGTGTTGTATCAAAATTATTATTTTTATGTGTCTATTGATATTTTTCTTTATCTTAAGGTTGATAAACAACATAGTTTTAGAGCCACTTCTTTCTTCCCTGGTGTCAGAGTTTAGAGCAGCTTAATATACATAAAACCCTGAAAAGTTAATCAGAGCTTAATCAATATTAAGCTCTGATTAACTTTAATTTGTATATTAAGCTGCTCTATACCTTTTTGAACTGGTTTTCTTAAACCTAGGGATTGTTTCTAATCGGCGTTATTCATTGTGTTTTAAATAGAAATACGATATATTTAAAGGCTAATAATTATATCAAATCAATATTCAAGCCAACACCACAATATACAAAAAGGTCAAGATGTTTATCAAAAAGGTTTTGGTTAAACACTAGTAAACCGGAAATAATGACTACAACAACAAAATAATTATCATCTCAAAATTATATATATAAAATATAAATATATTATATTATAAATATATATATATTATTTTTATGTTTAAAAAAATTCTACGCCACAAATCGGAACAAAAAACCTAATTTAAAAAAAGAAAATTACCCTCCTAATAATTATAGTGTAGGTTTTCAAATTGAATGAAGCTATGCGAAATGAGTGTTTATTCTCAAGGGAGTAAGCGGACAGAAAAGTAATTATGCATAATCCCTAAGGAGCTGGCAGTTCACGGGGTAATTAAAAATGTCAGACTAGTTTAAAAAGAAAGACAATTTAATTATCTTTAAGTTGGATGTGTTTATGAATAAGTTACATGATATCTTCATTATTTATTTATTAATATTCTGCTTATAAATAATATTACTCTATGTGTAGAGAATTTTTCTGTGTCAAATATATTTAATTTTCTTTCTTTAGCCGTAGGTAGTACGTAACCTACTTACAAACGATCGTTTGCATCCCGACAGCAATTAACAACGGTTTTTCTATTGTATCTGAATGTGTCTCGACCTTTTATGAATTAAATTGACAGCTCAATGACTCTCTGTCGTTATCGAGTCTCTATCGTTTATATAATCTTCTTGCTTTCAAAAAACAAAACACGGTGTAAATACTTCCTCAGAAAAACAAAGAAAGATTCCGAATAAAGTCTTCTCCTGAAAAACTCGCGCTGTCGGTGAAATAAAGTGAAATAAAGACAACAAGGGCAAAGAGTAATGATCCTGAACTGTTCCGATGAATGTTTTACATCAGCATGTTGTGTATAGAGTTGGTGATACCACAAATTAGAAAATATATTTCAAACTATTTCAGCCCCGGGAAAGTGGGATATTTTCCGAAGTGAATTGACTGGATGGCTTCCGTTTTGCGTTCTTAAAAAAGCATTTACAAATTCAAGTATCTACAACGTAATGTAACTTTTTGTTACAATCAATTTGATCTATTGCCTTTGTTTAGTAGAGACAGTTTTTAATGTAATATTGACTATATTTTGTGAATTTTTTTTACATGGTTTAGCACGTGTTAGCCTATTAAATATAAATATTTACTATTTGCTTTATATATTTGCTATAATATTGACTATTTGCTAAATAAAGCGTAAAGCGAAATGAAAATAAAATCAAATAAGATCGCGATTCGCGATAGCTCTGTCAATGTTGACAACCAGAAAGAAGGTCGCATATTCTAATCCTGTTCACGGCAATATTTTTTCAAAAATATACTTAATGTAATACACTTTTATTTTATACCTTTTCAGCTTTTTTTCTCGTTTTTTCTCGGTTTTCTATAAAACGTATTATATTTCAAGACTTGTATTGTTAACTTTTTTTATCAACTCTATATAAATCCACTCTTTCTTACACCCGTCTCCATCGATCTCCACTGATGCGTCGAGATAGGTCACAGGCGGGATTGGCCAACAGAACCTTGTCTTATTTATTAGACCGACAGACAGACAAATGTGGGCATACTTATTAATGGCTCCATCGTTTTTTTTTTCCTATTAGGTTTGATTAGAGAAAGTGGTGGGGAAATTGGTTGTATTTTTTACTTGATTGGGTGTTTTGTAGGTTGATTTGTCTTTTGGTATATAGGTAATCTATACTAATAAAACAGTACCGTGACTGACTGACTGACAGACAGACAAAGCACAGCCTAAACCGTTGGACCTAGAGACTTGAAATTTAGAAAAAATATTCCTTGCTTCCTGGAGGTGCACTAAGAAAGGGTTTTCAAAAATTCCGCTTCTAGGCAGCTAAAATAGAAGATAAAAATTTGAAAGCCACGTGGACAAAGTCGAGGGCAAAGTACACACTAAGCAAAGTAGTAAAATTTTTATTTTAAAAGTATTTGTGCATCTTAAGCGAACTATAGAATTTGATCTGATCTGCATGAATGAACTGATTGAAAAAAAAAATTCTATTGAATAGTTTCAAAAAACTCGCATGTGAAAGATTAAAATATTATTATGACAGATTGATAAACTGACAGATAGTCAGACAAACACCATAGTGATTTCATAAGTATTCAGTTTTTACTTTTTACGAAACACAAATATAAATTAATCTTTATAGTTAGTCTAATACTGAATTTTGGTGCTAATTCTCAATTGGAAAAATGAAAAAAAAAATCTCTCATACATAATAGAGGTCTTCTTGTTTTTAAATTTCAAGGGACTTTATTCCATAATGTTTTAAAGTCTTTTCTGTCAGACCTAGTCTTTTTTCTTTTCAACCTTAAACTATGGTACATTCGATTTTCTTGTCTCAGAAAAAAGTTATGTAGCTAAAGGTATCAGGTGTTACATTGCACCCATTTTATTTAAAAAACCTCTTTTATTCTTTATTCAATAAAACTCAATAAACAAACAAAAGAAAACTACCAACAAACGTCTTCAAAGAAAACCCAAATATATCTAAAACATCTGGTCTTGAATTATGCATACCTTACCCTTAACATCTAAACAAGATGACCAACCAACCGACCTCTCAAATGGACCTTGTGGCCACAATGCTAAGAACCCTTTACGCTGGTCAATATTTATGAGTGTCCGAACAAATTTACCGTGCACAGAGCTCATGATAAACTGGGCGATACTTCAAAGACCTTAAGTTGAAGGTGATAAAGGTGATTATTCAAAAACCAATTTAGAAGTTTTGTAACGTGTCTTTGAAGTATTGTGAATTTGTGTGTGACGATGAATGTTGATCA
The DNA here is from genome assembly GCA_936450705.2 of Protodeltote pygarga. Classification (NCBI taxonomy): domain Eukaryota; kingdom Metazoa; phylum Arthropoda; class Insecta; order Lepidoptera; family Noctuidae; genus Protodeltote; species Protodeltote pygarga. The sequence continues at coordinate 9,767,720 of OW388268.2, read as the reverse complement.
ATGTGGTTGTGATTTTGAAAGGTTTAGTATAGTATAGAATGTGCTTGGAATTGAGATCTTGGTTTAAGTATTGGGTAGCTATTCCAATGCTGTTTTTTTTAATATTAAAGGAGGTGAATAGATATACAGCCTGCACGCTGGTAAACTGTGTACGTAACCTATAGAAACTAAGTAAAAATAAAGGGTCGTTATCTTTTGATCTATATCTCAATAAATCTAGGTAGTCAGTAAGACTAAAACTCGATACGATGAGATCTCGATTGAACTAGCTATTATAATGTCTAAGTCTCGATATAATTAGTTTAGTAACTTTTTTCTTATTTTCTTTAAAATACGTACGATGTGAGAAAGGTATGATAGGTTATATGGTATATAGGCTAGGTTCTAAGGGTGGTGTAAGAGACATGACAGCTAACAGAGATGAATCGAAGAAGAAAACCTATTGCGCCGATATTAAACAAAATTAGAACTAGGGCATGAAGATGATAATGGTATCACTTGCAAATTGCTAGCCCTGTGCGGTAACCAACAGTAAGTCTGTTGGTTTTCTTGTGCAAAAGAGCTCGATAGCGATGATGTCTATTACAGAAAGAAACGTTTCTGACCTATTAAAAAATGAACCATCAAAAACGGATTAGTCTGAAAAGTTGTGCAAAAGAAAAAACATACCACAATAAAATCCACCGTGCATTTTTACTTCCACTCTCCAAACAACGTGTCGTCCAAAATGAAATATTTTGGATCGAAAATCATTACCCATTGTCTCATAATCCATCTGAACCGTGAATATTTTATATTCCTCGTAATACGTCACAGGTTCCATAGAACAATAAAATCTTTATGGGTATTGCCTCACATCTCTCCTTTATGCGTTCCTTTGATCCCGTACGTGGAGGTAGTGGGGTATTCCAACTAGGTTCTCTGTGTTGTTGTGTGTGAGTTTTGCTTATGCTAGTGTAAAACATAAATACAATATAATAACTACACAAAATTATAATAATATCTCAGTTAAATGTTAGGTTGTAATAATTCTAATGTTATGATATTTGTACACCCCAGGTAAAAATGGATGCCTTGGTATATGACACGTCTGCAACCCATTTTATGGCAAATAAATGATTGATTGATTGATAAAAATGTATTTCTAATGTACACGATAAAACAAATCTATTTAGCAAAACAAAACAATAACACAAAAATCTTCAATTTAAGTTATAGTAATATTTTCGTTTTGGCGCACAAACCCGCTTTGTAAGCCCATGGGTGTAGGTTTGAACCTGGTATGTAATAATGTGACTTTTTCGATGTCATATAATATACTTTCTTAGTTAATCTAAGAGTCTCTCTTAGGTAGTCTGATATCGCGAACACGCTAGCTAATGTAGTGATTAATGTTCAATCCTTTTCTGTTTAAAAAGAGGTCTTTGTCCTGTATTTCGACCAGTTACAGACTGGTTTACTTTTAAATTATGTTAATGAATATTTAATATTTATGCATCCACATATTTATTTCTAAACCCTATTTCAGTACCTATCTACAGTTCCTAACATATATTATTTTGCGAACATCAGCATCTGTTGCTACCCTGTGTTCGTCTTTCGAGCAAAGATTTGTACTTTATGACCCATGTACGGGGAATCGATCGTTTATTCAAAGCAGGTGATCTTCGGAAGCTCCTTTTATGAGAGCTCTCATCTTCCGTTGATAGCCGTAGGAATAATGGTAGGAGTAGAATTTGCAAATTGCAAACTGTTAACGTCAAACTGATTTATTAATGTTGATTGTGAGAATAGATAATAAGTAGTTCAACTAGCTTTTTTCGCTGATTTGCCCTCGGGGCACATTTTTACTTACATTTTTAAATTCCAGAGTAGGCATAGTACCTATCAACAGGGTGAACAACCTTTTTAAAGGTTACTTTGAAGTAAAAATGTATTACATGGTATTGTATAGTTTCTATATTTATATGACTTAGGCAAGCCGAGATTGCCTTAAAATATATGTTAGGCACGTTTTTGCGTGAAAGCACGATAATCCAACAAACATACTTTTGTAATTATTTAATTAGATATAGGTACTTGTCATAATTACATTATTTATATGTTTTTATATTATATCATGATTCATTTTATATTTTTACCAGCAATGTTTATTTATTTGTTTGTATACGATAAATTTTAATGAAAGAATTTACGGGATTTATGAATTTCCAAAAAATCGTTTTACCTAAAAAAAAGTCTTCACTTTGGAAAAATTAGTTAATTCCGTTTTTACACGCACAAGGCAATCGATTTGATTTGAGCACAGCTCGGTCACCCACGTACTATATTCATAATTAACCTAAAACCTGTCAAATCGTAGCAATTATTTCCGGTCTCAAAAAAACAGCAAACGTCAAAAAAATACCCAAAAACTTATTTTTGTCAGTATTAAATACATAAATATCCAACCAGCACATTACTGTCACATCTCAAAGAACAATCGGGGCAATTTGCCCCAGCCTCTTGAATTAGCCGATGTCTTGGGGCATTTTATTTCTTCAATCAAAAGTACAAGTGCCTTCGAGTGGGACGAAACGACCTAATGAATTCCCTACTTTCAGCTTTCTTGAAATCAGGATGTACGTGACTTTTCTGAACTTTTTGTCTTCGGATGGTTTTATTTTTTCTACTTAGATGTTTCAATTGGATTTTGTTGTAAAAATTATGAATTTTAGTCTGTACTAAGATAGTTACATTATTGTTTTGTTTTGCATCGTTTATATCGATGAATCTTAATAGGTGATTTATACAATTATTTGTAGCTATTGTATTTTGTAGCTTTTTTTGTAGAAATACTTTTGAGTCACTATAATTTGGAAAAAATAAGAATATTCCGAAACAAGTCACATCCACAATGGAAAATAAATTCTAACATTTTAATTAATTCGGTTTAATATTGTTCATTACTGTAAGTATCTTCTTATAAGTTCATATTTTTATTTTGTTTATAATATTAAACTTTTTCACTATTCGTTTTTTTATAATAAAAAATTAAAAAACGAGTAGTGAAAAACAACGTTACCACAACGTTAACGTTGACACAGACTCAAGTTTTCTCTTGTACCCGTGGTACGATTAACAAACAGAATAAAAATCTGTAGATCACACAAATATTTGTCCCATACTGTAATCGAAATCATGACACTAAACGCTAAAGTCCACCGTGTCCTAAAAACCTTTGTTCCAATACTTTAAGATCATCGAGTGCATTACCCTCTTTATTCTTGATGGCAGAGGCATGGGACGTTAAGGGTGGCGACTGTATTACTACAGGGGATGCATTCTCAAGATTACTGAGTAGCCATCTTATCAGGCGTTTACGGGGTGTCAGTGGTATTATAGAGAAAACCTAGATACGGTACAAGTTATCATCATCATCATGATGATGATGACTCATCTGCCTAGCCTTTTCCCAACTATGTTGGGGTCGGCTTCCAGTCTTATCGGATGCAGCTGAATACCAGTGTTTTACATGGAGCGACTGCCTATCAGACCTCCACAACCCAGGTACTGGGTTACACGATACCCCTTGGTAAGACTGGTTGTCAGACATTCGGGCTTCTGACTATCCGTAACGACTGTCAATGATCTACAATTGACAGCCGGGGCCAACAGCTTAACGTGCTATCCGAGGCATGGAGTAAGTGATAATTAATTTATAAAACGCACATAACTTACGAAAAGTCAGAGGTGCGCGCCTTGGGTTCGAACCCGAGACCTATGTAAGTTCGTAGCCCACCGACGTGTCTTTGACTTTTCGACATGCATATGAGTGTGTTAGAAATTAATGATCTGTTGCTAAAATGGTGAAGGAAAACATCGTGAGGAAACCAGCATACCTGAGAAATTTTTCAACGGTGTGTAAAGCTATATCAGAGGCCTACGGGTGGTTTAACTCTGGCTCCAATCACATGATGAGAGAGAAATGATCAACCACACTATAAAAAAGAGAGACAAGTTTCATAGTTAGTTGGAAAACTGTTAATTGTTTTTTTTTCGTTAATAAATAATAAGTGAAATTAAATTTATCTGATTACATTAAAAATGTAAATAATGATTCAGTAGAGGGTCTCTTTAAAATGCCAGTTTATTTATTATGACACAGCTCTTCTATTTTATAAACATCTTCTGTAATATCTTCAATAATAATTTGCCTCAATAATGCGGCTGCTTGTTCGGCCTACTTGTATCTTATACAAAGTAGTATTAGATCATCTTTCTTATATAAAAGCCTATAATTACCACTTGAAAATGATGCTCGTACTGCCCTGTAAATCTTTTGTTGAAGATAAATGCTTTTTCTTTACTTACCTACCTACCTACACAGCTTGTATTAGTCCACTGCTGGACATAGGCCTTTTCTCATATGCATCACTTTGTGCGCTCATTAGAAGGTGTTTGCTCTTAATGGTACGCTGGGTAAGCGTGCTGTCGATCATAGAAGCAGATGTTTGCTATTACACAGTAGGATGCTGCTGCCCCATCCTCCAGATTTTTCCCTTTGTCGCTTCTTACAACACCCGTGGGGTGAGTAGGGGTGGTTCTATTCTTAGGCCAGAAACCAAAAACCACTTTCTTTATTTTCTTAGTTAAAGTAATCTTTAAAAAGGTTGTTTGGCTGCCCTGTTGTTAGGTTTTAGGCACGTCACTGAAAATCTTGCAAGCTGAATTAGAATTACTTTCTCTTATCCTACGGAGTTGAATTTTTACATGTTGATTCAGTTCAGATGACAATGCATTTTTATGGTAAGTATGACCTGAATCGACATTCAAACTATTCAACGGTCATAGACACGAAAATTTGCATAATATACGTTTAGTTTTGATATTTTAACATAAAACGCTTGGTTAAAAACGTTGTTTTTATATAAACTTACTAGCGACCCGCCTCGGCTTCGCACGAGTGCAATATACGTATAAACCTTCCTTTTCAATCACTCAATCTATTAAAAAAAACGCATCAAAATCCGTTGCGTAGTTTTAAAGATTTAAGCATACATAGAGATATAGGGACAAAGAAAGCGACTGTTTTATACTATGTATTGATTAGCACTAGTAGTAGCACAACCCAACGACAAGTACCTACAGACGTCACCAAACAGAATATCAAAAATAAAAATTTAATTTAATTTAAACTCGGTTTAAATGTAAAATCCGCTTCGTCTGCGCTGATCGCATGATGACAATCAAACTATTCAGTTTTAATTAAACCCATTTACTGCAGACGTGTGTTAAACGTATACTAATTAGATTAAAACGGTAACAGGCGGTTGGGTGAAAAATTCTTATGTTATTTTCGATGCGCTGCAGTGAAGCAATAAAGCGCTGAAAAGCTACATTGTTTACTTATTTTAGTAAGTTGTTTTTTCGTTACTTTTTTAATCAGTGGCACTGGTGTGGTTTGTTATGTTAAAGGTAAAATTAGTAATTTATAATGCAAATTAAATAAGCTTTTGTGCTACGAATATTATTATTATTCGTAGCTATTCTGACATCAAAAACGTAATAGTTTGTGTAATCTTTATCATATAAGTTATTTAGCTTCTGATTTTCTTTATTCAGCTTGCAAGATTCCACCCAAACTAATCCTAATTATTATAAATTTGAAAGTTTTCTGAGGACGGATGGATGTTTGTTACTCTTTCACGCAAAAACTAATTAACGGATTTGGATGAAACTTTACAGTAATATAGCTTATACTTCAGACTAACACACAGCTTACAATTTATCATCAAACTACGCGGGCAAAGCCGCGTGCGGAAGCTAATAGTTACATATTGCAAGTTAAATAAAAACTAGTAAAATATCATTTAAAGCGCTGCAGCGCTCCAACCCCACGCACTAGTAACTCAATAGTTTCACTACTTTCAATTAAAACAGGGGAACAGCGCGCTGGTAATGAAACTGTAATCACATTAGCTAGTCATCGGGGAACGCCAGCGTGATGATGACTTGCTGGAACGCTTGATAATCTTTTTAGAGCAGACTACCAATTACCAAAGTAATGGATATGAGTATTTTTTGCTGTAGTTTCAGCCGCTTTAGCAAGCGAGCTGTTTGTAATCCAGCTTTTGCTTGATATTATTTTTTTACAATCAATCGTCTTAGACGGTTGTGATATCTACCACAACGGTGTAATAGCTTTTATAGCCGTCGACTGACAAGTCAGTGCTCTCGAGTTCGATCCCAAGGCGTGTACCTCTGACTTTTCGTAAGTTATGTGCGTATTAATAAATTATCAGTTGCTGAAACGGTGAGGGTAAACATTGTGACAAAACCATCACACCTGAGAGATTTTTCCGTGTAAAGCCATGTCAGAGGCCTACGGGCGGTTTAAACTCTGACACCAGGTTGTTCATCAATCATACGATATGAAGAAGATGTACACTGAGACTTAAACTTGACTGTACAGTGTTCAGTGAGACTTGGAAGAGACTTAAATAACTACGAATTAATTTGTACGATATCATCACCTGTCTAGTCTTTTCCCAACTGCGTTGGGGTCGGCTTCCAGTCTTACCGGATGCAGCTGAATACCAGTGTTTTACATGGAGCGACTGCCTAGCAGACCTCCACAACCCAGATACTGGGTTACACGATACCCCTTGGTAAGGCTGGTTGTCACACTTTCGGGCTTCTGACTACCCGTAACGACTGTCAAAGATCTACAATTGACTGCCAGGGCCAACAGCTTAACGTGCTATCCGAGGCACGGAGAGTGATAATTAATTTATAAAACGCACATAACTTACGAAAAGTCAGAGGTGCGCGCCTTGGGTTCGAACCCGAGACCACTGACTTGCCAGTCAAACGGTCAAACCATTAGGCTATCACGACTCAATTTGTTACGATGTAAACTATGTATAAAACTAATGACATAATGATTTTAAAATTGCTTCCAATAAATATCTTCTCACCCTTAATTTTAACAATCCTATTCTTTACCCAAATGAATTGACCCTTATTCCTACGTATTAAGGTTCTAAATTTTGTTAAATATTGTAATGACTTTATTTCGTGTGTACGTAATGATTGGATATCAAGTAAAGTTATTATTGATACTTTAAATTAAGTTTTCGGAAGTAGTAATAGTGTGTAATAGTAAGTTTGGTATTTTTTGGTAGATTTGGTTGTTTCCGTTGATTGGAGTTTTATTTAAGTAGGCGTGATTCACGTTATAATGTTTAGACGGTAACCAAACTACTTGACTTATTAGTCCTGAGAGTCCAGTTTATTTTTGATTTTTTTTTGTGTTTGAACTGCGAATGCTTTCCCAATCCTATTTTAATTTTACAAAAATTGCAAAAAATACATCAAGTATAGTTTCTTTAACTTTCCTTCCATGATTTTAGTCCATTCATCGGATGTCTAAAAAAACCACTTAGCGATTTTGCCTTTTGTAATAACTATATCGATTCCTGTTTGTATTTATGGTGTGCAAAAATGTACCCTCTAGTGTCCCTATAATTGAGAAAATGATCGACGTATACCATAAACAAATCGAATGCTTTTAACTCGCAAACAATGTACAAATAAAAAGAAATAAGTAAATAACTTTCAATTATCGGACCCCAATTGACCATTGTTCCTGCACTACAGTGTAAAGTTCGTACAGTGCACATACGTGCATACATTGTTGTAGTGGCGGCCACACAATATGGGAACACTAATGGATTATCAGTGATTTGCATTTAGCTGGCTTTGCAGATAGAGCTTATGTGAGAATGAGTCAGCTAAATTGTGAGTTTATTGATGTGCAGAAGCTTAGTTCGATTTACTGAGATAATTGCTTCAACTAGGGATAGTCTACGACCGTTAAATTAGTAAATAAGATCTCAGCAATACTAAGCGTAAGACAAACTCACACCTCACGCATGCGCAAGTGAAATTTTAAATCCTGATAATTTGAGAGGCGATCATTGGTCGATTTTAAAAATAGACTCTCTTCTTTGACTTGCCAGTCAACGGTCACAGCACTAGGCTATCATTGGACTACCACAATATCTAATTTAATTTAACATTGCTAATAAAAGAACAGAAACTAATGCTACTAAATAATACCTATAAATAATAATACCTCTACGGTTCCTCTCTCTTGAGCCCTGACCACAGTTAGCTGGGACCCTGTTCCCGATACTGAGGGGCTACTATATTTTATATTTATAAATGTATATTTTTATGTTTTATATATTATATTTAAAAATGTATTTTAAATGAATAAATTGATAATATACTAAATTGTCATTATAAAAATTAAATAATTGGATCATTCTCGCATAGACCTATTTATAGACAACAATGATTCGAGTGGACAGAGCCCTCATACGGTCCAGTAGAAAATAATTGTCTCACTGATGACTTGCACTACACACTCGATAGTGCATATACATATTTGCCAGAGACTACAGACTGCTATAGATGATTATACAGGATGTTGAGGCACCTGATACACCTTCAATATTAAAGCGCAAATAATATTGCAGAGAGAGGATTGGAAAGAAGAAAGGCTAATAATTATTATTATTATTGCACAACTAGCTCTTGCCCTCTAGCTGCTTCGGTCGCGTTAATTTAGAATTTGACTATTTCAATTATGATTTGAAAGACACGTCGCACCATCTATTTTCTAAAGTACTGTTCGTTTCTTTGGGAACATTACTTTTTTTCGGGATGAAAGGTACCCTATGTCTATTTGCAAAATGTAGGTATATACCCTATGTCCGTTTGCAAAACTTCAGGATGGTCGGTTTAGTGGTATAGGCAGGAAAAGGTAACAAACAAATAATCTTACTTTCCTTCCTATTTATATAATGTTTGGATAGGATTTTATTTTGTACCCTTTAAAATTAATTATTAATTATTTTTTTTTATTTATTACACAGGAATCGCTCCATGTAAAACACTGGTATTCAACTGCATCCGGTAAGACTGGAAGCCGGCCCCAACATAGTTGGGACAAGGCTAGGCAGATGATGATGACGATGATGACAGGATGTATACTAAAATTCTCTAAAGTAGAATCAGGTTAACACAGCTATAGCCACAACGAGAGCGAGTAACTAGCAACTAGTCGTAGTTTCACTACATTACACACAAACGACTGTTTGTCACACATTTACGAGCTCACAGAAAATCTGATACCGACACCTTTAGCACTCGCGTTAAGAACGCTTGATTAGATACTGTTACACTTTTTGAATACACCCATAAAATGTTCTACTTATGCATTATCCAGAGATATAATTGAGTATATTATTAGATTAATGAAAAGATCCAGAAGGGCTTAAAAGACCAGTTCAGAGATTATATAGTCTGTGAATACAATAAGCCAAGTAGTTTTTTTTTTGGGTGAGACAATACACGACAGACAGACATAATGTTTTTTAGCTTTGGCATTTACTTCGTTTATCAATAGCTATTGGATTATGGTTAACTTAAATATGATTTCGTTTGTGCGTCGGTATTTATCTTTGGAAATTAAGAAAAAAATTAGCAGTTGCCAATGACGGAAGAATTAGAGTTTATTGTAACGCTATGAAATAGTCAAAAAGATTATAGAACGGCCTATACCACCTCATTGCACTATTGCACTCTTTTGTGACTACTGTCTAATTCTTTTTATAAAGTTTTCATTTAAAAAACAATAAGTAACCATAAGAAACCACAAACATTCCTATTTTTTATCAATTATAATTTATTTTTATTTTCAAGGTTCAAATCAACTATCAGTAACGCGACTACCATGGTTGTCTCACTGCGATTTAAGAAGACAAAGGGCAGTAAAACAAATGATAGCTCACAACACTGCCGCCGGCGACAGACTGCTGTGATCTGAGATCGTAATTAAATATATAGAATTGTAAAAATTATGGTGGTAAATTAAGAAACGTGTGCTCCTTTTTTTAATGTTTAGCAAAAATATTCTTTTGTGACCTAAAATAAAGCCACAGTTTTTAAATTTTGTCGTAATTTTGTCTCCATCCTGTATAATGATCGTGATCTATACGGAAACATAATCAGTTTTAATAATTTTACGTAGCTTCGTAGCAGTACTACGTTAGCGTAGCAAGACCGCTACGAAAATGGTATTTCGTAGCAGTTGAACGTAGCTATATATTTTTTTGACGCTTTATATACGCTTTGCAGCATGAAAACATTTTTTAGGTTCTTCTTTTCATTTATGGGTACTTATAGGATTATTCACTTTGTTTTATTTCTACAAAAAAAAAAAACAATTAACACGGCCCGGTCTAGGAATCGAACCTAGGAGTATTATTTAAAATATTATTATTTATTATATTATAAGTTTATATATTATTATTTTAAAATATAAAGTTATTTAAAATACAATAATCTACATTAATTTACTTTAATCTACATTAACTTAAATTAATCATAGTACACATTAAAAACGTTAACTAACTTATCCAAGCTTATCTGAGCAACTTTATGATACTCTGAAGAATAAAATATAAGTTTTTATAATGTGTCCTTTTACTGTTGTACATGGACAAGTTAAATGACCAAAGTTAAGATTTATGTGATGAAGTAGTATAAAACTGTAAACTTTTAAATGGTTTTTAGCTATTGCCATGGTAAGTTTGATGGGGATAGCTCATGGGATATTATGGACCTAAAGTTGTCGTAGCTACAATAGGGTTAAAAAAATTGAAATGGCAAACTCATCTAATTCCGTGACATTCTTAATTTGGTAGCATTAACTTTTTTACTACCTGAATTACACTTACCGAAATTTATAGTAAGTCTCAAAGTTCATCATCATCATGATGATCCTGTATTAGTCCATTGCCGAACGCAGGCCTCTCCCAGTGCGAGCCACTATTGTGCGCTCATTGGAGGTATTTGGCCATAATCGCTACGCTGCCGCTGGGCAAGCTGGTTGGCGATCGCAGTAGCTGTAGCTAGTCGCTAGATGATTGCTACTTCACAAAAAATGCTGCTGCTCATCTTCCAGATCTTTCCCTTTGTCGCTTCTTACGACACCCGCGGGACGAATAGGGGTAGTTCTATTCTTAGGTCGGAAAGCACACGGTAAGACAAAATATTTACTATAAAATATAGGTACGTTTTTATGTTCTTTTTTTTCGACTGGCAACACTGCCAAGTAAACATCAAAAAAGTTCACGTATCTTATAAAATTTAATTTTAATATATTAAGTGTAGTAAATATACTAAAAGTGTTATAAAACAAATCTACGCACGGAAAATATCCAGGATTACAGTTTTCAGGAAAATATTTGCACTATAACTGCGGATTTAGTGCAACCAAAAATCCGACCTGTCAACGGCAGTTGTTCGAATTCGAAATCTTCAATCTAACGGGGAGTATTGTTTACTTTCATAACTTAACATTAACACACGATAGATAATAAGATATTATACTGTTATTTAGACCCAATGACCATTATATCTGCCCACTATCTAGATAACTTGCTCTGTAATGACATTCCAGAGCCAACTATTGTTTAGTTGTTTACTTAATTAAAAGCAATAGCAAAAAATTTTTTAATCATAGTTATAATTGCAATACCTATGACTTAAATAAAAGTCATTGCCCTCTTACAAACTTATTTACCATGTTCATACTCAACAATTGACTATATTCCTACATTAAATCTAGTTATATGTACCCACATCATAAAATAACAATTGTAAAAGAGATCTCATTGTACTTCCTGTATTGTAGTCTCTCATTAAAGTATAAGTAACTTAATTAAATATCTTCTAACTATTCATTACTATTCTACCCTTTCTTTTCTTTGTTCTGTACCCGCACTCACCTTCTTTGCTTTCCATTTCCAGTAACTATACCTGACTGATACCATGCCAATCATGACCCGTAAAGCTGCATCCCAGGAACAGGAGGTGAAATTAAATATGGCCCTCTCCGAACTCAAAGCTGCCAATGACTATTGTCAAAAACTAATACAAGAACGTGATGACAGCGAAGAAGAGGTTAAGAAAATTATTGACCAAACCACCAACCTGAAAAAGCAGCTCGTGGACCTACACCAACAATACCTAGAGGTCATCGGTCAACGGGACAAACTACAAGATGAGATTAACTCATTCAGTCAATGTAGTTCGGTATATGAGCAGACTCTGCGGAAAGTTAGGGATCTAGAGGAAGAATTATTATGTACAAATTTAAAATTAACCAGGTTACAAAAAGATAGGCAATGTACCCAGGCTGTACAGTCCAGCCATTTATTTGATGAATTAATGTGTAGTAACAGTGATCTTAAGCTAGGAAGCCCAGTAGAAACTATTGACCTTACAAAACAAGACTCTTTTGTCAAACACACACATTCGCATAAAGTAAGTCATAATAGAATAAAAAAACACCTAAAATTAAATAAAATTATTAAAAAATGTAATATGCTCAAAAATAAACAAAGAAAATTGGTTAAGTGTAATAATTTTAGGAAGGAACGTGTTGATTTATTGAATAAATTAAATAATTATCAAATCAAACTAGAAGACAGTAAAAAAATTTATGAAATAGACACTCAGCACTTACAGGCTGAGATTAAGATATTAGAGGAGTCATTAAACTCACTTTACTCTAAATATATGACTTCTCAAAAGCAAATAGATGAGCATATATTAGCAGCAAATAGTTTGATTGATTTGTGTAATTATAATGCAGACAGAGTGGATTCATTAACACTCAACACCACTCCATGTCCATGTACTTGCATTTCCAACACAATAAATAATCTTGGTCCCACCCTAGAGACTTCAGAGGGCTTGTCCAGGGGTGCCTTCTCCATCCCTTGTAATGACAGCTCAAATAAAACTACACCCACACCATCAAGCATAGATTCTAGTACCACCACAACATGTTATAAAACCATAATGTACTCAGATAATATAGGAAAAGGTATTGGAGAATTACTAAATAATGGCCTGGGTCATTCTGTGACAAATTACTGCATGCCAGGGTTATCCTATAATCAGATAATTGAATCAATTTTATTAGGAAAACTTAGTTCCAATACAAATTTAATTGTATTTGTAGGTAATAGTTTGAATGTAAAAAAAAAAGACATCACAAAATCAGTATCTCAAATGTTGAGCCTTGAATGTAATAGAATAGTATTGTGTGCCTTACCCTATTATGACCATCTATCAGATACCCAAAATAACTATATTCATATGATGAATAATCATATGCTGTTTTTAGCTAATCACCACAGTGATAAATTTTTATTTTTTGACACCAACAGTTTTGTTGGAAACTTGAAAATGACAAGGGGTAATGAATACCTGCCCAATAGATATAAGCGTGAAACAGCTAGATTACTAGCATATACTATTTACACAGTCATAGGTAATATGACGAAGTTCCCTTCTTCCTCCACTGTAGTTAGTAGTGATACTAATAATGATGTGGTTAATTGTAATTTAAACTGACTTGTTCGACAACAGAGAAGAAAACTAAGTTTTTACTACTGTCACATCAAAATATTAATCACTTCTCTGGCAAAATTTTAGATGTAGAATTATTTATTGAAAAATTTAATGTCGACATTTTATGTTTTACTGAAACATGGCTTACGCCAGACACAATGTTGTTTAATATTAATGACTATCATGTCGCTAGTTCGTTCCAGAGAGTGTCAGCAGAAGGCGGAGGCACAATGATTTTGTTAAATAACAAATATGTTCATAGAGAGCGACGAGATATTTGCGACCTCTCTGTTGAACGAATCTGCGAGCTCGCATGTGCAGAGACGGAGGAGTACATTATCTTGTGTGTATACAGGCCTCCTAATTCTAAAACCTCACATTTTTTGGAAGTTATGGAGGATGCCCTCCGGAGGATAAAAATGAACAAAAACATTATAGTATGTGGTGATTTTAATATTGATCTTTTAGTAGATACCACCGCAAAACTAGACTTTATATCTTTATGTAAATCATTTAATTTAAATTTTAATTTCTTTGAGCCAACTAGGGTGACAAAAGATTCTGCTACATGTATAGACAATGTCTTAACCAACTTTAAAATAAAAGGTAAAAACCTTATATCAGGGGTTCGCTCTGATCATAAGTGCCAGATTATTAAATTAAGTCATAAAATAGTCAATAAGCACAAGGCGATACAATGTAGGTCACTAACAAATAAATGTCTAGAAAAATTTAAGAAAAATTTTGAGGTACAGCTACATACATTAGAACCACACTATGACGATCCTAATATGATGTACAGTTCTTTATTTGATGCTATAAATAAAGAATTCCAGAAAGCATGTAAAGTCAAAATAATAAATATTAAAAATAAGGTCCCTTTTAGTGCCTGGGCAACCCCAGGTATCAGGCGCAGTAGAGACATTATGTACGACCTATACGATAAAAAATCCTATACAACTAACAATGACTTTCATATTTACTTACGGAACTATTCTAGAATTTTCAAAAAAGTATGTCAACAAGCTAAAGCTACTTTCATAAGTCAACAAATTAAAAAATCAAAAAATAAGGTAAAAGCAACGTGGAAAGTAATAAACACCGAAACTGGTAATCGTAGGGCCACTGATAGTATACCTGTATTAAAAATTAACGATAAACTAGTTTCTAATAAATCGGTGGTTGCTGACTATTTTGAGCAATTTTTTACAAACATACCCACTGAGACTACTAAATGTCTTCAGTCGTGTCCAGTAGCTGCTGAACTACTTTTAAAGAAAAACTTTAAGTTTAATAGCACAACTAGTTTCGAATTTAGTTCTGTTACATATATTGACATTATAAAGGCATTTAAAACTATAGCTGTTAAAAGTACAGAGGACTTGTGGGGATTATCAATTAAAGCCATTACGCCCATAATAGAAAATATTGCGCCAATACTGGCATTTATTTTTAACAAGTGCATCACAGACGGTATCTTTCCCGACCTTATGAAGCACAGTAAACTCGTACCCATTTTTAAAGCAGGGTGTCAAAATGACGCCTCTAATTATAGGCCAATATCTGTGCTACCTGCCTTAAGCAAAATATTTGAAAAATTAATACTTAGCCAAATGCTAACGCACTTTAATAAAAATGAAATCTTGCACAGTAAACAGTTTGGATTTACTAGAGGTCGATCTACTGAAGATGCCGGTTCAACTCTAATCAAAACTATCTTAGAAGCCTGGGAAGAAGAGCGGGATGCTTTAGGAGTATTCTGCGATCTTTCAAAGGCCTTTGATTGCGTGGATCACCGCACTCTTATTTTGAAACTAAAATATTACGGTATCCAGGGTAAATCTATTGATCTCGTAAATTCTTACCTGTCGAATCGGGAACAAAGGGTGACAATCGACAACGTTACCTCTACTGGCTCATTTGTTAAAATGGGAGTGCCCCAGGGATCAATTTTAGGTCCATTTCTATTTCTCGTATATATAAATGATCTCCCTCACATGATTAATGATACCATGACAAATATAGTCCTGTTTGCTGATGATACATCACTCATATTTAAAATTAATAGGAAAGATAGGAATATTGTTGAACCAAATATTACACTTAATGCATTATCAGATTGGTTCTCTGCTAATAATCTTTTACTTAATGCCGGAAAAACTAAATGTATCAGATTCTCGGCACCTAACGTAACCCAAATAGGTACAAATATAAAACTAGATGGGAAAATGTTAAGCCTAGTTCCCTCTACCGTATTTCTCGGTGTCACTGTAGACTGTAAGCTGCAATGGGGACCTCATATAGAGGCACTTGCAGGTAAACTGAGTTCGGCTGCGTTTGCTGTACGGAAAATACGACAGGTGACAGATGAGGCAACGGCTAGGCTAGTATATTTTGCATACTTTCATAGTATTATGTCGTATGGTATTTTACTATGGGGATCGGCAGCGGATGTCGACACCATTTTTATATTACAAAAAAGAGCTATCCGAGCAATTTACAACTTAGGCCCAAGGGATTCACTTCGTGATTTTTTTAAGAAGATAAATATACTTACATTCCCATCCTTGTATATATTTCAAAACATCTTATACACTCGCAAAAATATAACTTCCTTCCAAAAAAAGAGTGATATTCACAAACATAACACTCGTCATAAGGACAATCTTGTGGTACCTGGTTATAGACTTTCTAAAACTAAAAACTCATTCATGGGTAACTGCATTAAGTTTTACAACAAAATACCCTCTATAATTAAGGATCTACCGGATGCTAGGTTTAAAACAGTTATTAAAGGTATCCTAATATCAAAGGCTTACTATAAGTTGAAGGATTACATTGAAGATAAAGATGTGTGGCATACTACTCCCTCCTGCACACTGCGACCCACTAGCGCTGATTGAACTTTACTAATATTCAAAATCAATTTTATTGTGCTTTGACATCATATTGAATACTTATTATAGAATAGGTACTTAATATTTTTGAATACTCCGACATGTATTTGTATTGCTTACTATGTAAGTATGTTTGTAATTATGTGAGCACCATGTAGTCCTTCCAACTTAGTTTTTATTAACGTGATGATTGCTGTACGGCTTGGGTATGTCATGCTCACAGAAATGTTCTGATAGCGGTGGCGTTGTGTGTCGGGTCGTTTGATTCCCTACAATATGGTTGAGTTAGGCGATGGCTGATGCATGCGTCATACTCGTGAACGGGTGCCGTCTGTTGGGACTGGTCAGCTCATAGCTGTTACGGTAATTCTATCAAAAGCATAAATATATTTAAGATGTACTTGTGTTTAGTCGACTGACATTGTTCTCACATAAGACCTCAGAACAATGTAACCTAAAATATTATAAGCCATTTATTTAAAAGAGCAACCATGGAGTTTCTTGCCAGGTTCTTCTCCATGAAGGGTAGGCTGCCCTAGGAACTGGCAACTAGAGTCACTCTTATAACAAACAATATTAGAATTATGACTATTCATAAGTGCCTAATGGTCTACATGAATAAAAATATTTTGATTTTGATTTTGATTTTGATGTATTTTTTCTATGGTTTTTAAAATTCACGTTTTTTAAATAATTCTTTGCTTTTATTTATGTAAAGTTTCGTAAAAATTAACCACATTAGATCGGCCCAGTGCGTAGAGTACCCTCTAATCTGTAATAGGCATTTAGCCAGAGACATAGATATGTATATCGACGCTTGAAAGCTAAAAGTTACCAAGCGACATATGGGCAACTTTACACCAGAGCGTTTTAAAGTTTTTTTTTTTGGAAAAAAAATCATATAAAATCGCCTATTGGTCATACTGACTTGATTCTAACTGATTTTGAATGTAGTTTAAAGGCTTTACAAATTGGCATTTAAAAATAATGAATTTTCTGAATATTTTATGAGTAAGTGTCGGTTAGTAATAATTTCATCAAAGTTACAAACAGGTAAAAATTACTAACCGACAGCAAAATTTTATTATAAAATAAGTGAAATTGAATAAACATTATTACTAGACAATTGCGTTTCAAGAAAAAATATCTACATACAAGTAAAGCATGCTTGAAACATAGCTATAATAATCTATATAGAAAACAAATAAAGTTTTCTGCCAGCCAATTTTAACTGTACTCCAAATTAAATAAGGGTAGTGTAAGATTGTTTTGAACAAGTAACAATGAATTTGGGTTTTATTACAAAATCAAAGATAGGTATTTAATTTTTTAATATTTTTATTATTCTAGTTTATGTAGGTAAAACAAATCAACTCTATAAAAGCACTGTTACAAAATGGTATCTTCTGGGTTTAAATATCGTAGCTTACACACGATAACGTCCGGCGCACCCTGGACACCTTTTTTTTTTTGTGGCCGGGGGGAGTAAAATGCCTTCCGCATACCGCACGTCCGAGGACATACGGCTATGTGGGGCTCGCATCCACTAAAAACGTCTCCCCCCTGCGTGTTCCTAGCACTGTATCGGACGGGTCCGGGTACCGCAAACGCGCCTCGCAGCCCAGCATCCTGGACACCTAGCACTCGGTAACGCATAGTCTAGGTGACCAATCCCTTCACCACGATGACTGAACAAAACCGTCCTTCTCAGGACTCCACACAACAGAAACTGTTAAACTCAATTTCTACCTTCAAATCTACGGGACCAACACCTCTCGGCTACACACCTAAACCAGCCCTAAGTGTTATCTCCATCAACATCGAAGGCTTTTCTAAAAACAAGGCGCAGATCCTATCAAACCTGTGCCATTCATACCCATGTGAAGTACTGTGCTTACACACCGTGATCTTGACCATCCACGTCCTGTAGTAGCTGGAATGATATTAACCGCAGAAATACCCCACGCTAAGCATGGGAGTGCTATCTTTGTTAAGCCCAATATCTCTGTCCTTTCGGTCTCCACTAATTCACAAAATTCGATAGAAACCCTTACAATAGATACCGGAAAGTGCACAATCACCTCGATATATAAGCCTCCAAACCAACCATTTAAATTCACCCCCCCTTCCAATTACAATGATCGTATATTTAAAATAGTTGTAGGTGACTTTAACAGCCATAGCACCTCATGGGGTTACTCGTCAACCAACCGAGATGGAAATGAAGTTGAACAATGGGCAGAATCCGAAAATCTCCACTTAATGCATAACAGCAAGCTACCAGCCTCCTTCAACAGCCGCCGTTGGAAAAGAGGTTACAACCCAGACCTAATATTCGTTTCGGAAAATCTAAGATCTCTCTGTATAAAACTGGTAAATGCGGCTATTCCCGCTTTCGCTTTCGAGGCGCCATAAACCCTAACATAGTTCCTTTTAGACGCCGCTTTAACTTCAGGAAAGCCAACTGGCATCGCTTCTCTGCTAGCATAGATAAAAAACTTGTACATCTAAACCCCATCCCGCAAAATTATGATGCACTAGCTGTCACCTACGACTTCGTTCGCGTGTAATTTAATGACTCCGTTTATCCCCTAGAAATATTATAGCCTGTATTAGTCAGGGGTTATCATTAAAACTGTCATGGGCGGGTCGCGTCGAACGCTAAATTGGGTATACTCGGCTCTAGTCGGTCGGCGACGCGAATTTCAATTACCAGTGGACTGCATTCTAAGAAACTGCATACAGTGGAGGAGTCAATGGGATGTCGGTAATCATTACCCTCTTTTTTTGAAGTTGGTTAAAAAGTAGCTTATCCCTGTGTCCAAGAATTTTTATCACAATCCGCAAAAATGGTTTGTCCGGGATTGCATTACCAGTGGATCAAGATCTCTATGTTCTTGGAAACTGCATACAATAGAGGTCAAGCTGTATCTTGGGATTCACTTGACCGATTTTGATAAAACAAACACCAGTTTTTAAGTTGAGCAAATACCTACTTATTCCTAAAATTTCATTAAAATCCGTTCAGCCGTTTTCACGTGATGAGGTAACAAACAGACAGACAGACAAGAATTCTAAAAAAAAATAGCTCCCTAGCTGATTTTTGCAAAAAAATATTCAATGTACAGACTTTTTGACCTTTACGATTTTATTATAATATATAGATATAGATTCGTAGACATAATAAAATCAGTATCATGCCAATGCATCCCAAGAGGTTTTCGCACACAACACGTACCAGGTTTGCAGCATGAATCGGCTAAGCTTCTCAAACACTACCAAAAACTACATGACACTGATCCATTTTCTGAAGAAACTATTGAAACCGGGGAAAAACTGCTAGCGATACTCTGAGATCTTAAAAATAAGTAAAAAACTATTAAAAGATAAATGTACTACCCATAGTCCCACCCAGATCTGCAAACCCTTTACCTTGTCTGATACAATAATTTGTCTTAAATCACTCAAAAATGGTAAAGCAGCTGGTATTGATGACATAACTGTAGAACAACTAAAAAACCTAGGGCCTGTAGCGGTATCTTGGCTTCATTCAATGTTTAACACTTGTCCCACTTCCTCTAAAATACCAAAAATGTGGAGAAAAGCGAAAGTTATTGCTCTGCTAAAACCAGGCAAGTCGTCAGAAGATCCAAAGAGTTACCGGCCAATAGCACTTCTCTGCCACACACTAAAACTGTTTGAGCGATTATTACTAAACCGTCTAACCCCAATAGTTGAGGACAAATTAATCCCAGAACAGGCTGGATTCAGGCCAGGCAAGTCATGTGCTGGACAAATCCTAAACTTAACGGAATATATTGAGACTGGGTATGAAGCTAATAAAATAACCGGTGTGGTTTTTGTAGATCTCTCGGCAGCTTACGATACAATCAACATCAAGAGATTACTCTCCAAAGTCCTACAAATTACTAACGACCACCATTTCGTTAAGATTCTGGGCCAGCTACTAAGTAACCGACGACATAGCTTGTTTAAGTATATTATTTATACGATTTCGATTCATTGTGTATCTAAAACAATAAAACTAAATCAATCATAATTACCTACGTACAGTGTAAAATAAGGTTTATAATAAAAACACTTACTTTCGAGGTAATATGTGCGATGTGCGCGAGCGTGCGGGTTGTCCATGCGACGGTTCGGTGAAGAGCTGATCGATATTTTGTTACCAACAGCCACTCAATATCTACTTTACCGCGCGTGTAAACGACAAAATAAATTATGTGCAACAGGGATAAATTCATTTTAACACAAATTTCATTTCAGAAATAATTATCTAAATAACAAAAACAGTAAAAAAACGGCAGGTAAAATGTTACCAAACGACAAAAATACAACTTTTTTAGGCAGGAAAAATATTACTATATTACGTTTTTAAGTGCATTGCATTTATAAAAAAATTACTAAATCGGATTATGTATAAATTAGGTGTACGTCAAAAAATCTTAAATGACGATAAACATTTTTTGGTAATCAAGCAATATTTCCTAAGTATTGCTTGTACTCTAGATATCGTAAGGAAAAAAATACCATATGTTTAAACACATTAATTCGAGGCAGGGCATAAATTACTAAAAGTAAAATGTTAAAATGGAATACCTACCAAGTGAAATTATTTATAAATCGGTAAAAATTTAGTCGCTTGGTCGCCGAAAACTGTTAAATTGTGGGTGTTTCTTGGGTTACCAAGCGACATCAAAATTCCTCCTAGCGGTACGAGAGTAGGACCAATCGACGCAGAATTTTTTTCTGATTTCAATGATATATATAACTCAATATCGCCCAAAATGTCGTTTGGTAATTTTTAGCTTTCAAGCGTCGATATATATATTTTAATCGCAACACACCGTTGGGCGTGTTACAATGATTTATGTTCTCTTGTTGTATGCTAATCGAGTGTTTAGGACTTAGGACCTACTGATTTACTGCTGTGTAAGTATAATTATTTGTATAGATATAAAATTGGAGAAAATGGAGGGAGGCATTTGCTCAGAAATGGGACAGTACAGGCTAATAATAATAATAATAGATATAAAATATTTTTGCTGAGATAAAGGTATTTTATTTCGGTAATACAGATATAAACATTAAAATTATTAAAATACAACTTAAACTAAAACTAAAAACTAACACTAAAACTAACGCTAAAACTAAAAAAAAAAACGGAAAAACTTAATCTAAAAGACCGCTAATTGAATATTGAATATTTTTAGTTTAACTTAGTTCAGCTATAAGATTTAGTCATCTTCTAGTATGATACTAGTTTGGTGATTCTTGCTTTAAAAGCAGAAATGCGTCATCGTGGACCACAACAGCGCTTAGAATCAGGTGAGTTCATGAAAAATGCAATCAACCTAAAGTGGCAAAGATTAAATAGTTTTTAATTGTCTTTTTTTAAATATATTCAGTGATTGTGCCGTGTGGTTTCCGGCCTAAGAATAGAACCACCGCAAGAATAGAAGCGACAAAGGATCCGGAGGACGGGCAGTAGCATCCATCTGTGTAACAGCAATCATCTGCTACTGCGATCGCTAACCTGCTTGCCCAGCGTGGGGATTATGGGCAAATACCTCCAATGAGCACACAAAAGTGAAGCGCACTGGGAGGTCTATGTTCAGCAGTGGACTAATACAGGCTGATGATGATAATTCATTGATTTTATATGTTCAATGTGTGCACGAGACAGCAGATTAGCAAGTATCCGCGTCTTAAAAAGATAACTAACTAAGAAACACAAATCCCACAAATCACTGAGTCGGATACGTGATGTATTCCGATAGATGTTACCACGCGCCCTAGGCATGGAGAGAGATTTGAAATTCCGACTGATATGATACGTTACGTAATAGTATACGTTGGCTCAGTGGTTAGAGCGTCCGCACGGTGCGCCGAGGATCGTGGGTGCAAGTCCCATCCGTGTCAGTTGTTTTTTCATGTAAAAATTTCACAAAAAAACACAAATCACAAAATCACTTGTTACAATGATTAATACTCTCTTGTTTAATGCTAATCGCATGCTAAGTAGCTTCTGATTTACGGGCGCAGATTTAAGTATAATTATTTACGAAAGGGGGTGTGTAGGGGTGTTGGCTGTCATTCATCAGAGTTGCTAATTACAGATGTTCTTATCGCGGCTTTGAGATGTCTTAGAAAGAGGGATACAAATGTTCTAGTCAACTTTACATGGATATTTGCGGATGTAAAATTATGTGGTTTAAATTTGCTAAGCAACTGTAAGGAAAAGGGATGATTTGATTTTCAATACTTATTCAAAATACCTAATAATAGTAAATGGATGTATCGATCTCATACGTACCAATAATTATTTTAGCCTACCAATCCCTATTTTTATTTTTTTGTATAAATTTTTAATTTTTTTTTAAGAATATTGAAATAATAATTTTAAATAATTAAAGTCACCATTCTCATTGTTGAGTTGACAGTCTACTACCATACTACTTACTTACCTTCCGGTAACAGTTTCTACACAGCGACCAAAATGGTTGTATGGGTAAGTTACCACAATGTTCCTCCCAATCCCCTCTTCGACATTGATCTATCATCCGTACAGCATCACTTAATACAACATTAGTACTAACGCCTCACACTTAACAACTAACTATTCAAAGTGAAAAATGAATCTTACGGGGGTAGATATAAAAGCGATTCGGGATCATTTCCTTTTCCGGCGCTGCATCCATCTTAGTCGGATGTTTGCCGACACCCTTTTTAAGTTATGGTGTAGTAATGATGGTGTAGCTATGGTCTTTGTGTGGACTTATGGTAGAGGTCATTGATACAGTATGGTATGATAATATAAGAATAATAATGACTTCCTGACCTGACACTGATAGCTTAGTGGTATGACCGTCGACTGACAAGTCAGAGGTCTCAAAATTGATCCCAAGGTTGAATCTCTGACTTTTCGTAAGTTATGTGCGTAATATAAATTAATTATCAGTTGCTAAAACGGTGAAAAAACATCGTGATGAAACCAGCACACCTGAGAAGTTTTTTAATGGTGTGTAAAGCCATGTTAGAGGCTTACGGGCGGTTTAAACTCTGACACCAGGTTGTCCATCAACCATACGATTCGAAGACGACAATGAACCACGACATAATAATATATTAGTAAAATTACTACCCGTGCGGATAAGGAATGAGATTGAAATGTAAGTGCAAGTAGGAACAAGATACATCGAAGCAAATAGTTCTGGCGCCATTTTCAATCCCGTTCTTTATCCGCACGGGTAGAAATTACTTCTATTCTCAGCCTAAATTAGTTTAAATACACATACATACATCAATAATTACAATACGAACACAACTATATCTCCATTCTTTTCACATAAATCAGGGGTAACATGAGTACTCTCCAGACAACATCGTTACTATCATTCCGCGAACAAAAGATACAAGTGGTCCGATAATACCGGTCATTACGGACATCGGGCATTTGTCCGGCCCCGGCCTCCTTACCGTAGAGCTGTCATAGCAACAGCGGTAGAAATAATTGGTATATAAGAGATTTATCCGTTACTATATCCCTCATAATTTGATATTGTACCATACAAATAAGAACAAGTCTAATGATACTATTAATAAGTCTTTCCGCCATTATTTTTTTGACATTTGATAGGTAGAGATCATGTTGTTTTTATTAAATATTATTTAGACCTGGTGTCTACTTTTAAATCACACGTCGATATAAGTCGAAATACGTCGAGAGTATTATAATTATTATTTTAAGTCATAGTTTTAAACAACAAGAGTCTCAATAAAAATGTATTAATTAGTAAAGTCATGTTCTGTAGATGAATGTCTGATACAAACGGTCTAATTGTACCTCTAAATCAACTATCGGGCAAAGGTGTAAACTTTTATATATTTGTATAGTAATTTGAATAGTATCGCTACACAGTAGAACAGTGGATGTATTAATCATTTAGCTAGTTTGTAATCTTCAAACAAATGTCTACCGGTACTTCAGGGCTAATTAACTAACTGAGCCTTAATATGACGTTAATTAACTAACTGAACTAATATAGGTAACAATAATTTTATACAGCCGCTGAACACACATCAGCTAATTTTATATTAAGGTGAAATTAATTAAATTAATTTTATTAAATGAATTCATTTAATAAAATTACGAAAATTAATTTAAGAAAATTTCATTTAATAAGCAAATCATGTGCATAAACATGTTAAAAACAAACATAAAATATATTTCTATTAAGGTTTTTAATCTTGCGTGTCTGTGCGTTCGAGCCAAAGAAATGTTTCTTTCTTTTATTCCTTTTTAATAGCCTATAATTCTATTCTATAGCGTGATAGCCTAGTGGTGGTGACCGTTGACTGGCAAGTCAGTGGTCTCGGGTTCGAACCCAAGGCGCGCACCTCTGACTTTTCGTAAGTTATGTGCGTTTTATAAATTAATTATCACTCTCCGTGCCTCGGATAGCACGTTAAGCTGTTGGCCCCGGCTGTCAATTGTAGATCTTTGACAGTCGTTACGGGTAGTCAGAAGCCCGAAAGTCTGACAACCAGTCTTACCAAGGGGTATCGTGTAACCCAGTATCTGGGTTGTGGAGGTCTGATAGGCAGTCGCTCCATGTAAAACACTGGTATTCAGCTGCATCCGGTAAGACTGGAAGCCGACCCCAACATAGTTGGGAAAAGGCTAGGCAGATGATTCCTTTTTAATACCAAACTATTTCATCCCACTCCAGACAATCCCCACTTGCAAAAAGCATAAAACCATTTCTATTTTACCTTCGAATCAGTGCAAAGTAACCGGTAATACCGGTACAGGCAGCTCTTTGCTTCGCTCACAGTAGATTTAATAGTAAAAAATTCAGGCGGTCAGCAAACAAAGAAAGTTGGCGGAACAATTTTGTACTTGAACAAGAAGTGGGGATTACTGAGATGTATAAAGAGTAGTGAAGTACAGAGGAGGTATTTTATAATTTTCCAATTAAACAACCCATGTTCTAATAGTATAGTCGTGATAGCCTAGTAGTGGTGACCGTTGACAGGCAAGCCAGTGGTCTCGGTTTCGAGCCCAAGGCACTTCTGACTTTTCGTAAGTTATGTGCGTTTTATAAATTAATTATCACTCTCCGTGCCTCGGATAGCATGTTTAGCTGTTGGCCCCGGCTGTCAATTGTAGATCTTTGATAGTCGTTACGGGTAGTCAGAAGCCCGAAAGTCTGACAACCAGTCTTACCAAGGGGTATCGTGTAACCCAGTATCTGGGTTGTGGAGGTCTGATAGGCAGTCGCTCCATGTAAAACACAGGTATTCAGTTGCATCCGGTAAGACTGGAAGCCGAACCCAACATAGTTGGGAAAAGGCTAGGCATTTCTAATAGTAAAGAATAATGTCACAGCGGCCAATCGACGCAGGAAATATTATAGTACACAAGTGTGTTCGCAAACACAGGTGCACTCTCTATTCTCTCACTCTTTAATTATTTAGCATTGTTAAGCAATGATAGCCTA
Organism: Protodeltote pygarga; assembly: GCA_936450705.2. Classification (NCBI taxonomy): domain Eukaryota; kingdom Metazoa; phylum Arthropoda; class Insecta; order Lepidoptera; family Noctuidae; genus Protodeltote; species Protodeltote pygarga. The sequence continues at coordinate 9,741,823 of OW388268.2, read as the reverse complement.
GTGGTATGACCGTTGGACTGCCAAGTCAAAGGTCGTAGGTTCAAAACCCTGGCACGCACCTCAGACTTTCAGATTTATGTGCGTATTAGAAAGTAATTATCACTTGCTAAATCGGTGAAGGAAAAACAACGTGAGGAAACCAGCACACTTGAGAAATATTTTAATGGTGTGTAAAGCCATGTCACAGGTCTACAGGCTTAACTCTAACACCAGGTTTGTTCATCAACCATACGATAAGAAGAATCCCGAAAAAGTGCTGTTTCCGAGAAAAAACAACAAAATCGTTCTTATGATAATAGATGGCACCACGTGTTCTAAAGCTAGTAAATTCATAAACTAAACTGCCGTATCCAGACTTTAGGTTTTATGTCGACGTTCCACCGGCCATTGACAGTAAAGCAGCGTACTCACAACTCGCGCCACAAAGCGTTCAATTATAAAAAGAAAAAACGAAAAAAGTATAATCTACCTCTGTGGTACCTTTGACGATGACTCCCGTTTGAGTTTCAAGTTTAGTGTGGATTATACTGGAAGCCATTTCAAAAAAGTTTTGAGAGATTTAAATTTATTGCAAAATAAAATGGCGCTAATGTCGTTGTAATTTGTTCAGCAATTTTGTATTTTTGGTGTTCTTCTTCATCGTGTGGTTGATCAACGACTTGGTGTCAGAGTTTAAGCCATGCGGCCTCTGACTTGGCATACCGTTGAAAAATCTCTCAGGTGTGCTCGTTTCCTCACGATGTTTTCCTTCATTGTTTTAGCAAATGATAATTAATTTCTAAAACGAACCATGCATGTTTAAACTTTTGACTTGGCAATCCAACGGTTTTAATATACATTTCTATATATAGGAATAATCTATAGTAGGTGCGCCCCTGGTTATTAGGTAATAGGCAAGCCACTGTCAGGTAGATAGACTGCTTATTTACCATAATTTATTTTTATAATTACATATTTTTCTTAATTACATAAAAAAACCAAAAGTAAAAATGTATTTATTGATAAAAAATTACAGATAACAGATAGGTAAATAGGTAGAAATTGGTCACAGTAACAAAATACAGCTGAGTTTTTAATGAACAGAAAAAATACAAACCTATATAGAATTGCTGTAATTTCAACGTCGTTAACAAGCCAACTAAACAAAGTTCCTAGATTTGTAACTAATTCATCAATAACAACTACATTTGTCTTTGCAGCGGCTAAGTACGACAAACGAGGGTGAAAATACTCAACATTATTATTTACAACCGATCCACCACCCAACGACCTGACGACTTGCGACCTATTCACAACTGTACATTGTACAGGATGTTGTCTATTTGTGTCACAAAATATAACTTAATTGAATTGGAAATCGAAGCTAAAACCTTCTCTTCAAATCATCGAGAAAATCTTTCATTTTTACTTTCCTCACGATGCGCGATGTTTTTCATCACATAATTAAAGCAATCCCAAATAATTATTAATGCGAAAGTAAATTTGTTTGTTACCTTTTGACGTCTAAACTACTGTACCAATCATCGTAAAATTTTGCATATACGTTGTCAGGTAAACAGAAATGAATATAGAGTACCTTCCATCCCGAAAAAAAGTACAGTTTTTGAGGAAAACAACAATAACTTTCTTCTGATAATAGGTGGTGATATGAGTCTTTTAAATCATGATTGTATTTTAAATTCCGAATTAACGCGAGCGAAACCGCAGGCAGAAGCTAGTTATAAATAATTTCTTATTTAGACTATAAAAACACAGTTAACTCACCTTGTATTTAAAATTGTGACTTTTGACTTGGCAGCCGTGGTCACATCACTTGCCTATCACTCTGTTACTATCCACAAATTACATTACAAAACTTAACAAAAAGCGCAAACTAAAAAATGCATCTTATATTATATTTTAAATCCTTATCCTGCTATGTTTTCCTTAAAAGCAAAGCTACGTGGTAAACATAATAATTCTATTTTATAATTAATTTTCTTTTTGTGTAACATTATTACTTATTAGTATACAAAACTTTCTTAATTAAACAAGAAAACAACTACCTTCTAGAACTAATCTTTTATACCTGTCAAGGCCAAGGTTGCTACGAAGGTGATGCATATTAAAAATATAAAATGTAAGTAAAAAACTGATTAATGTAACAAAATAATGTATGAAAATTTTGATTGCAGTTTTTTTGGTCTGAGTGGTTATTTTGTTACTATATTTTGTTCACTCGCCTTCTTGTCTGATTATTCGTTTATCTTAAAAGACTACAGAGTTTGAATCTTCATAAACTGTTCCCATTTTTACCGAAAAAAGAATATTTCGCAGGACTAAGTCTTAGGTAAATTTAGCCTTGCACAGAACGTCACTGTACAGTTAATTAAAAAACTACCTGATTAAGGCTCCCTGTCCACTGGAGCGGAGAGGAGCGAAGAGAATAGGTGTTTTCATACAAATCATAACTCGAGCTGCGCCCCTGCCGGTTGATCTGTCATGTGTATGAAATCACCTATTTTCTTCGCTCCGCTTCAGTGAACAGGCAGCCTAAATAATTACGACACGTAACAGTTAAAATAAAAACGTTTCACGTACGTGTGTCTAAAAGAAATAAAAAACATAGTAACATCACCCTGTACATTAGACAAATTGAAAGCAATGAAGTCGAAAGCGTAAGTTCTCAATCATTCAAGTTAACGACAATCGGGAAGAGGGGCGTGCGTGGCGGTACGAAGAAACTTACTGAGGATGCGGCATAATGCTTTCCTTAAGGCGCGGACAATCGCTAATCTGCTATCTCGCTCATACATTGAAGATATAAAGTCAATGAATATAGTTTTGAAAAATCGCTTAAAAAATAGTTTGTATGTTAATACGCTTAGGTCAATTCTAACAGGTTGAATATAATCACTTTCTTTTATCCTACGGAGTTGAGAATTAATTAATGTATAGTATAATTATAGTAATATAATAACAATTTGAACGAAATAAGTTTTCATGCATATATTCTCCTGACCGAATTTCGGTCACAGCGGCCAATCTCAACGGAGATTAGCCAATTACGTAGGAGATATTATAGTGCACAAGTGTGTGCGCAAACACAGGTGCACTCTCTATTCTCTCACTCTCATGGTCCGATGGGACGGCCTTCCGACACGATCGGAGAGAGATCAGGCGCAGGGCCAACGGCTTTACGTGCTTTCCGAGGCACGGAGTAAGTGATAATTAATTTGTAAAACGCACATAACTTACGAAAAGTCAGAGGTGCGCGCCTTGGGTTCGAACCCGATACCTCTGACTTGCCAGTCAACGGTCACAACCACTAGGCTATCACGACTCTAACATATTAATGCATAAAAAAAAGGTTAAAATGATTTTTTATTTATGCCAGTTATGTATGAAAACTTATTTCGATCAAGCGGAAATTTTTGCTGAAACTTTGTAATGTTCTCCTTAACTTGGTTTGTCTAAATTACAGTCCAAATATAGTTAGACGCCTTGTATATCGAAAATTAAGAATAAAATTACTAATAAACCAGGCAATATTTCTTACTCTGGCAACATTAATCTAGAGTCAGCCATCCAGCGCCTAAATTAATGTTGCTAGTACGAAATATATTACTTAATTTAGTAATAATTATTAATTTTTGGAATAAAGAAAAAAGCTATTAAAGATGGTTACAAGTTGGACAACTTTGACCAAAACTAGCACATCCATATAATATAGGTACATCCAAGTATCAAGATTCGAAGCTATAACAACTTAATAGTGTAAGAGCATGTTGATTGTTAGGAACTAATGGCTGGTCTTAAACAATTTAGCTTTTTATTGGCGCGACATTTTCTCCCTGTTTGTCGTATTTTTTCTATTGTTGTTGCTTCCTTTTGTGATTTGTATTGTTTCTTTTTTAAATGATTCGGGTGATTCAGAAAAATGTCACTGGTAAACTAGGAGTGTACAAATACTTGCTAAACGGCTTGACCAATTTTGATTTTTTTTGGCGTTAGAGAAAACTCAAAATATGGATCCCTTTTTAAGAATATTGCGCGCATGAAGGAGTGTGAAACTTGGCATAGTAAAAGTTTACATGGAGAAGAAGTGCAGAAAGCTAAAATATATAAAAAAAATACTGTCGAATTTCGACCACTGACTGGAGCACTTGTTTTCATAAAAAGTGAGATGCCAATCCAACGGGATTAAACGCTTTCTTATGTGAGAGATCTAGAAAAATACCAAAGATAAAGTCTTTCACATTTTCTATTAAATGAAAACTCATTGTGACTTCCACATTATACACTAAACCCTTTGTAACAATAAACTCATGTTCATAGAGCAATGTGGTCATTTTTCGCTTTGAGCGAAAAGTCTTAGTGTTGTTTTTTAATCCGTATTTTTTAAAGAAAGGAAGAAATTTACAAGAGTGAAAAAGTCCTAGCGTTGTTTTTTAATCCGTAGTTTTTAAAGAAGGGATAAAATTTATGTGAAATTTGCAAGAGTTAGTAAACTAGCTTCTGCAGACTATACTGACTGTCTGTGTGATGTGCGTGATAACATGTAAAAAAAATCACAAAAAAAAAAAAATAGACTGACTTCTTTAGCATTATTTCAGGCCTTGTCTATGTTTATTTCTATACCAGGTTATCTCTTTGATAAACCAACCGATCGGTTCAGTCAAAAAAATGTATAGGTACAAACATTTACGCTTAGGTTAGATTTGGTTGACAACCAGCATCAAGCACTTATAGTTGTCTGACAATAACTCTGAAGTGAACCAATTTGGCACGCTAAGGCACACACATAACCTGTCTTCAAATTATACCTAATGTAGTATTGGTAATTTTTTTTTTAAATATTTGTGTCTATCTGTGCCTTATGCCAAATAAATATTTCTTTCTTTCTTCATATTTAATTATTGTTATAGAGCTATCGCGTTGAGCACCAAGTCTTGGAGTACTTGAAAATGTCTGCAGAAAGGAAAGAAGAGCTGCGCTTCGCTCTCAGTTCAAAATATTTCACTCTCCACAGATGCATAATGACCGCATTGCTTTAAGCTCTATAGTGGCTAACACTAAATCCTAAACCCTTTATTGTTAAGCATTACAGTGGGTTCCAGTCTTTGTTCGTTATAAGCGCGTCATTTTAACTGAAATTCAATAACCTTTGACATATTGAATACAGTCTTGTTGCTGTCGGTGCAGTTGGTCTAAAAGCGTTAGTCTTTTTACTCGCTTGGCTTAAATAAGGCACCGAACACTTTAATACTGGTTATACCTTAAATAAATAAATATAAAATAAATCAGCCTGTAACTGTCCCAATATAGGGCAAAAGCCTCTTCTCATACAGAGAAGGATTGAGCATTATAGAGAAGGTTATACCTTATTATAAATAAATAAATGTCCTCTTGACCGAATTATGATCACAGCGGCCAATTTCAACGGAGATAAGACAACTACGCAGTGCACGCGCAAGAAAAGAAACGAAAACAAACAAAAAAAAAGAAAACACAGATGCACTCTAGAGAGGGAATAGATTCCCGCACTTTTATATTCGGATGGGACGGCATTTTGTAGAAAGAAAAAATCAGTTACTACTGGTCTACGCCACCAGCCACTCTGATAACTGAGATAGTAGATATTGCTATCGTCAGTGACGGTTGAATGTCGAAAAGAATTTTAAAACCAGCAGAATTATGAATAATTTATAAGTCGGTAAACTATGCAATTTGAAAGCGTGTATCATAGTTATTCTGTAATACTATATAGTTCACGATTTCTAATTACAGTTTTTTTTTTTTGTAAGACGTACGTAACTTTCAAAATACTTATTGTATTAAATAATTAGAGCATCCAATCCAAAATCATTCACCGTCCAACCCGTTACCTTTGTCCGTCCGTACAGAACGCGTGTTGACAAACCGACCACAACCAAATAACCGTACTGACGTCGCTTTGTGAATATACAGTGCGCAGTGCACCAAAAATTAATGAAACTACATTTCGCCATGGCAAATAAAGTTATTAATTTAAAAAATAACGATACATATCTTCGATTCTATCGCCCGATGCTGATAATTCTTTTGATATGCGGCTACGATTTCAATGTCATCAGAAATAACTCATTCTACACATTAGGCATTAAGTTTTACTGCATCAGTCTTGTCTTTCTGGTTATTTACTCTTCTGTGGCATGTTGTCCGCAAGATATCTCGCAAGTTTGGTCTCTACTCGAATATTCTTCATCTGTGGTCATTATTCTATGTTTCAAAAGTAGAATAATAACTTTTTTCTACACTCTAATGGACATCGACGCGTATTTGAGAATTAATAGACGATATCACATCCATTTAAAGTATAAATTAATTATTTTTTCTCTAATTACTTGGTCTGTGCGAATTGTGTACACTATTGTGTATTGCCAGACTTACGTATGCTATGATAGATGGTTTCTATACGCAATAAGACAGTTCTCTTTAATCGCACTCGATTTTAATCGAGTTTGGCGATGCATTTTATTCGATACTATTCGGTATCGATTGAAAATCCTTCGCATACGAATGGAAGAGACACCGGAGTGTGATTATTATTTATACGTTAAGAATAATAAAAGCTTAAAAGAGAATAAGATGAAGTTTTGCTTGTATATGTATAGGAGTATAGCAGATCTGGTCGAGCTAGTATCACCGGAATTGAATACATCTGTAAGTATATTTTCATAATCAATTTTTTCATAATCAATTTTATCATCCTAGCTTTATTATTCTCAAACTTTGTTGGGGTCGGCTCATAATCTAATAAGTTGTAGGTGAATATTAGTTTTCTTCTGAGCGACTGCTTATCTGACCCCTGCAACCCAAACGCACGAAACGGGTGATAATTAATTTATAATACGCACATAATAACTTACTAGAAGACCAGAGGTTGCCCTAGGGGTTCGAACCTGAGAGCTCTAGAATATAACCGAAATCTTGTTGATTAAACAAAAATTGCCGGGATTGTTTTTTTTTAAATAGATGAAATTGAAAAAGGCATTACATGGCCGTAGTAAAAACTTTTAATAAGCACTGATAGCCTAGTGGTATGACCGTCGACTGAGAAGTCAGTGGTCTCGAGTTCGATCCCAAGGCGCACACCTCTGTCCTTTCGTAAGTTATGTGCAATTATAAATTAATTATCAGTTGCTAAAACGGTGAGGGAAAACATCGTGATGAAACCAGCACACCTGAGATTTTTCAAGGGTGTGTAAAGCCACGTCATAGGCCTAAAGGTGGTTTAAACTCTGACACCAGGTTGTTCATCAATCATACGATAAGAAGAAGAAGTAAAAACTTTTATCCTCTTTACATTAGTATTTTAATTTGTTTATAAATTTTGTTACAGTTATTCTTGAGTGTCGCTGGCAGTTTACCGAAATTGATTTCTAATGTTTACCACATTCTGAGTGCTATAGAAGGTCAGGTACGTATTAGAAACTATCGTCATAATTATACTTTTTTTATAGACTTATGCCTGTATTCCCTAGAGGGGGTAGGCAGAGGTGTATGTAGTACACTCACGTTTCACCGGCTATAAGTCCCATGTAATAGGGACGAGCCTTTTGCCATTAACCAGGCACAATTCCAGACTCTGTGCTGCTACTGAAAATTTTCTGATAGAAAAGCCCAATTACACTTTGCCTAACCCTGGTATTGAAACCTGGACCTCGTGTTCAGCAGTCGCGCTTGCTACCACTAAACCAACGAGGCAGTAATTATACTTTATAAACATCATACTAAATATAATAATGTTCTTCGGCCGAATCACAATTTATTTTATTACTGTCGGTACAGCAATAATAATAGTTGCTGAGATGAAGCTATGGTTGTATCGGATTGCCGTCCCATCGGATTATGAGAGTGAGAGGAATAGAGAGGGCAATTGTGTTTGCGCACACACTTGTGCACTATAATGTCTCCCTCGTCGATGGGCAATCTGTTAAAATTAGCCACTGTGACCGAAATATTGCCGTCCCATCGGATTATGAGAGTGAGAGGAACAGAGAGAAAGCAACTGTGTTTGCGCACATAGTACTTGTGCACTATAATGTCTCCCTCGTCGATGGGCAATCTGTTAAAATTGGCCACTGTGACCGAAATTCAGTCAAGATGATATTATAGTAATTTAGAGCTTGTAGTATAATATAATATATTTTTTTTTCTATTCCAGGAGCCAGTAGAATCTCTTGGCTACGTCATAATACACGTTGTTCAAATAGCACTGCTGCTGTTCTCACCGTTTGTCGCCGTTGAATTCTATTCGGTCGAAGTGGATAAGATCAGGTTGTTTTTGATGCATAGATTAATTGATGGAAATGGTAAGTTTTTTGGTGGTCCATCTTCTTCTTTTTTTCTTTATGGTTGATTAAAAACCTCGTTAGCTCTCTGATATAGCTTTACACAGAGTGATTAAAAACCTCGTAAGCCGCTGATATAGCTATACACACCGTTGAAAAATCTCTCAGGTGAGCTGGTTTCCTCACGATGTTTTCCTTCACAGGTTTAGCAAGTGATAATAATTTTCTAAACGTCAGAGGTGCGTCCCTGGGTTTTGAACCTACTACCTTTGACTTAGCAGATCAACGGTCATACCACTTCTTCTTCTTCGTATCATCGTCATACATCTATACTAATATTATAAAGAGGTAAAGTTTGTATGTATGTATGTATTTCAGGGGTAATCTCTGGAACTACCGATCCGATCCTAAAAATTCTTTCACCAATAGGAAGCTACTTTATCCCTGAGTGCTATAGGCTATTTTTTATTCTGAAAAAAACAAGAGTTTTCAATAACAAATAACAATATCTGTGATTCAAGTCAGAAAAAAACAGGCAATCTGGCTGCATTGTCAACTTGTGTTTTCGGGAAAATTTAATTTACCGCGGATAAAGTCGCAGGGAACAGCTAGTTATTAATATTATTAATATATTAATTTATCAGGTATTATTAATAACGTGCTTACACTGCGGCGTCATTAGCCGTCGTGAGACCAAAGCTTAGTCATAATTATTACGATGAAAGATCCTAGCCGGTGTTAAACCAGTGATGACGGATTCTTAAGACATTTTTTTTTCAGAACCTAACAAAGAGGACATAGAAATGTTTCTCCGATACACAGAAATACGAACTTTTAAATACAAGATATGGAGAATAATTCCTATAAACATATCTTTGCCATTAGAATTGATAAATGTGTGCGTTAATTATGTAATTGTTTTAATTAATTTTACACATTTATATGGTTAGAAAACATAATTATGTCTATAGCATAATATGAATATGAAACTATGGTACATTCTTAAGCGTAATATTTTACTTTTTGCTGAATAACTATTATATTAAAAGCAAAATAGTAGAAATATTTAGAATTATTTTTTAAATTACTTATTCATGAAATTATTTAATAAAGTATCTGTATTTTAATAGAATTCGATATTTCTGCTTAAACCAAAATACTGAAGGTTACATACACTTTATTTAATATTATTTAAGATAAAAAAAGAAGTTAATAATATTATATTAAATATATAATATTTTTCAATAATTGTATGAATTGTTATTTCTGATAAAATAAACAATTTTGTAATTAATAATATAACTAAGTCATCTTATCCATACAATAAACAATATCATTTATGATACATTCTGAAGCATGAAACCAATTTATAAATACCTATCAGATTTAAATAAGCATGATATTTCTATAGAAGTTCCATAAAACTTGTAAAGTTTTCTTTGTTTTGATGCTTTCATCATTGTTTGAAGTGAATGTTTGACGGATTGAATGCACATCGTCTTAACGATTTAAACTTTGGAACTTTTACTCTATTTGTTGTTAGAATTCCCTCGCTTTAGAAGTTTGGCATTGTTAATAAATTGTGTGTAAAATATTTGTTGTTTTATTTTCATTTAGTAGTAGGTGGTTTTAAGGTTAAAAAAATACAAGGTTTTTTTTTAAATTTTAGTTTTTAAATCTCTTTTTTTTTGGTAAAAAGTTTTTGTTATAATAAAAAGATACTAAATTCCACAGTAACAACTATAAACATTTTAAAATGGTTGGCTTGGATTTGACTTGATGGATTTGATTTGATTTGATTTGGCTACGTACAAGCAAGGTGCTACGCCGTAGTTGCTGTAGCCGCCGTAGCCGCTGTAGCCGCCGTAAACACCGTAGCTACCGCCGTAGACACAAATATCATAAACTTTTTTGAAGTTTTTATATAAAAAAATACTATTTTTATAACTCTTTTTAATTTGAAATTATCTTATTTACTTTTAAAGTTATTGTGATTTAAAAATTTGGTACTAAGTTTTGAAGTTGGTTATATTAGATATTAGACCAAACTAATGATTAATTATATTACCGTTGCTAAGTACCTAGATCCATTGAGCCAACTCTATCCAAAATCAAGCTGAATCACTTCGTGTATTAGAGCGAGATGCATTATTTATCGTCTAGACTGATAGTCGGTGATGCAATTAATCACTCCTTTTTGTTAGCATCCTGTACAGCACTTAGCATAATTACTAGAGGATATTTCTTTGCAAATTGCCCGTAGATAGTTTTCATATAAAGACGTTGAGCAGACGATGTTTAATTTTATGTAGTCTGTTTTTCATCGAAGGATAAAGTGAATAAGTACTTAGTTTTGTTTTTAGTTTAATGACGTGGGCAATCTATTATCTATTGCCCAGAATTTACAACGCTTTTCCTTCGAAAAATAAAATTCGAATCATACAAATATTGTTTGTAATAATTGACAAAATGGTAGGTATGTTTAATCAAGTGTTATAGTTTTATTTAATTTATTATTACATAAACATATAAGTGAATAATATAATAAAATAAATATCCCTTTCTTTAAAAAAAAAGTTTATAAATTACAAATTCATAAAAAGAAGTTTTAGGTACTTTTTAAATTGCCCTTCTTTTCCCTTCTTTTTTTCTTTATTGTTATGGTTGATCAACAACTTGTCAGTGTTTGTACCAACATGGCTTTACTCACCATTGAAAAATCTCTAAGGTGTGCTGGTTTTTGGTGAAAAATCAGAGCTGCATGCCTAGGTTTCAAACCAACCTTTGTTTTGGCAGTCCAACGGTCATACCACTAGGCTATCACTGATTCAATTCAATTAAATTACCCTATATTTCTGTAACATATACACACATCAAAAGTGTCTAGGGATATTTCAATTAAACCGAAATAACTAAAATTCTATTAACTTTTTGTTAAGACACCTACACATTAAAATAAACCTTGTTTAATAGCCTATCTAATCTGATGATAAACTTTTAGATAAAGTTAATTTTTTTTAAAAACTTAGAAGAAGAGGAAAATATCGAACAAAATTTTAATCTTAACTTTATTTTTGAAACATCAAAACCTAAACAAAACAACTATTTTTTTTTTAAATTGTTGAAAATTTTAAATTAATAATTCGTGAATCTACCTAAGACTCTCCTGACACATCTTCAGCGGTTCTGCATACTCAAAACAAGGGTGTCAATATCCTGTTGTGGAATACTGCCCCAAGTCCTGCTTAGATTCAAGAAAAGCTGGTTTTCATGCACAATATCTTCAGGGAAATTCCTAAGAGCTCTTCTCTGAAGCATATTCCAGGCACGCTCAATAGGATTTAAGTCAGAGGATTGTGCAGACCAGTCTAAAGCTTGGATATCATGCTGTTGTAACCAACTTGTAACGATACGCGCCGTATGTGGACGGGCAATGTCGTGCTTTAGCTGGAAATTTTGTCCCATTTGCTGTCTGTGGGGCAAGATTACAGGCTCTAGCACCTCATCTCGGTATTATAGAGCAGTCATATTGCCTTGTATCCAAACGAGGTCCGTTCTACCGCCGAGACGAATTCCTGCCCAAACCATAATCGTGTCACCTTGATATGCATGAACTTGTTGTGGGTGCTGCAGTCGATTCCAACGTCCAGGTTCTCTCCAAAGGCGTACGTAAGGCGCGAATCAAGATGAAATCCAAACCTGGATTCATCAGAGAAAAGCACAAGTGACCATTGAGAAAGGTTCCAGTTTTCGTGTGCAATAGCCCATTGTAATCTTCTTCCTCGATTGCTTCTCCTTAGCGCTGGTACCCGAAGTGGCCTACGAGCACGTAGGTTGACTTCATGCAGTCGTCTTCTCAAAGTTTGACCGCTTACCAGCAAACCATACTCTTTCTGTAGCCTTTGAACCAATTGCATCGCCGTTACATTTGGTTGACTTCGTGCAGTATTTACTATGAATCGGTCCTGTACATGTGTTGTAATGCGTTGAGGTCCTTGGTGCCGTTCCACCACTTCCCCCGTGACACGATAACATGACCAAAGCCTGGATATAACGCTCTGACTGGTCCTCATGGCTTCAGAAACCGTAATTTGGTTAGCGCTAGCTTGAATCATGCCCACTGCTCTTAACATTTCGTTCCTGGTCAAGTGTCTACGTAGCATGATTAAATGAACACCGGAGATGCGTTTTAAAAAAAAAATGTTGTTTTGTTTAGGTTTTAATGTTTCAAAAATAAAGTTAAGATTGAAATTTTGTCTGAGATTTTCCTCTTCTTCTAAGTTTTTTCAAAAATTTAAATTTATCTAAAAGTTTATTATCAGATTAGATAGGCTATTAAACAAGGTTTATTTTAATGTGTAGGTGTCTTAACAAAAAGTTAATAGAATTTTAGTTATTTCGGTTTAATTGAAATATCCCTAGACACTTTTGATGTGTGTATATTATTTCAATAAAATACCTATAACTGCGCAAAACAAAAATTTTCCGACAGTCTCAATTTTCCTAATGTTTATCTTTAATTTAAATATAACGTGTGTGCATAACGACATTATTCTCCGACGCTCTCCGACGAAATAATGAGGAAAATTGAACAAAATCAACACTTATTATCTAGTGTTTAATGTAGTAAAAGTAAATGGATGATGTGCGAAAAAATGGAGGTGGCATTTGGGTTTGACTAGTTTAATATTTTGTCCGTTTTACGTTAAAAAAAATTAAGTGCAAATCTGACTCGCACATAAAGTTAGGATAAGAGGAAATGGTTCTAATTTAGCTTGAAAATTTTACCCGAACATATGCATACATAATAATTGCTAGTTAAATAATTTATCAAGTCTGGAAGTCCTATGTTATGGGGGAGGCCTATGTTCAGCAGTGGACGTCTCATGGCTGAAATGATGATGATGATGATGAAATAATTTAAATATTTTTGAAATATAATTATATCACACTGTACAGTATTTTACTAGTCAAGACCTTTCATTTAATACTCATAATGAGGGGGTTGTGAATAAATATATAATCCGCCATTTTGTAGCAGGGCCATCTTGGATTTACAATGATACTGAATACATTAAATTGTATAGTCATCAGAAGTAAAAGTATGTACCAAATATCAAATCAATCCGTCTACAGGAAAAAAGTAAAATTTCAATTACTAAAGAACCAAACAATACCAAACAGGGCAACCTAAATAAAACCGTTTAACAAACTTGGCAAGCTCAATAAAACCGTTTAACAAACTTGGCAAGCTCAAAAAAACCGTTTAACAAACTTGGCAAGCTTAATCAAACCGTTTATCAAACAGTGCAAGCTAAATAATAACGTTTAACAAACAGGGCAAGCTAAAATACTTAGTGTTTTTTATTTCTTCTTATATGTAATGTAGTGTTTTTTTGTGTCGTTTAATAAAAATATTTCTTTCTTTCTAAATAAAACCGTTTAATAAAAGCTTGTAAAAGCCATATCCATAGTTTCCAATATCCAGGTTTCTTTTTCAAAGAGACAACAGCACTTCCTTCTTTTATCTCCGATATTAAGGAGTGTAGTGACGCAATTTCCTTTCTCAAATGCGACATAGTTTCATTTATAAGTTCCTTGCTTATCACTTAACTTTTGTCTCAATGTCCGTAATAGTTTTTGTTGGACGAATATTGGATTTTTTCTGTATTTTTATAAGCTTTTCATGGATAGTGCTTTGCCTTACTATAAAAGTTTTGTTGTGTTTCTTGTCATTTTTATAAAAAAGCAATGATAAGCTTGTGGTATGATGGTCTAGACCTAACAAGTCAAACTAATGCTTATGTATTAAATTTGTTTGTTACATTTTCACGCCTATCGGGAGTCGTGATAGCCTAGTGGTGGTGACCGTTGACTGGCAAGTCAGAGGTCTCGGGTTCTAAGACGCGCACCTCTGACTTTTCGTAAGTTATGTGTGTTTTATAAACTAATTATCACTCTCCGTGCCTCGGATAGCACGTTAAGCTGTTGGCTCCGGCTGTCAATTGTAGATCTTTGACAATCGTTACGGTTAGTCGGAAGCCCGAAAGTCTGACAACCAGTCTTACCAAGGGGTATCGTGTAACCCAGTATCTGGGTTGTGGAGGTCTGATAGGCAGTCGCTCCATGTAAAACATGGTATTCAGCTGCATCCGGTAAGACTGGAAGCCGACCCCAACATAGTTGGGAAAAGGCTAGGCAGATGATGACATTTTCACGCCTAAACCACTGAACCGATTATTCTGATTTTGGATTCAAAGTGTTTACAACAAAGTAACCACAAATATAATATAACGTTTTTCAGTGTTGACTTTTATTTTTATAGTGCTCTGCAAACGGCAATCTCGCAAAATAATTTAAAGGTTTGAGTATTTGGATTCTATTGGGATGGGATATTAGGATTTGGGAACATACATTTACATCTTTTTTTAGAGACGGGACAAAAACTGTATCATCAAACTTTCAAACTTAGTAAAAAACAACTTGTCAATTCAAATCAATTAATTTCTTGTCTTTCAAGTAGTGGTATTCTGCGCTTGTTCTCACGATACAGGTAAAAATCCTAGTGTTGGACTACGTTTAAAAGTAAATCAAAAGGACATGAAAGAGACAACAATACAAACCAAAATAACACAAATAGAGTGTCTCCATCTATTGTTAAATTACTGTAAACATTCACAATCAGACGTATAAGAACAATTGCTATCCATTCAGCTTCAAGGCAATCCATATCCAATCCATTTGCAAATACGGCGAGAATTCGTTGGGTTAATTGTCGTTTTACAACCTTACTAATACACTTTAAATCTAAAATCACAATGAAAATTAAACCTTATTTCATTAGCAATAAAATTGATTGAAAATTTAGTCAGATGCATTTATATTGTGGTTTGTGTTAGGTAGTGTAGGGCCACGAAATACGAGTATTGTACATTTGTGAATTCGTGAGTGAATTGGTTTTGAAGTGAAAGGCTTTAGACGGTATGGCCTCTCTAACTTTTGTTTAGAAATGTAGATATTGTTTTAGGATGTGACGGTGTTTATGTAAATTGAGGGTTACATGTGAAAGGGAAGCAAGAATATGACACGTTTGTGTTTTGTTTTTATACTTTGATAAAGGGTTATTTTACTCGGAAAATTGCAATACAAAAATGAAACTGTGCTAGATATATCCCACCTTTAGAAATATAGAGGCCCAATCCATAATTCACATTTTACTTTTCAACTTAATTAACTATGATCCTCATTACGTTACCTCCAGAGTTTAATTTCCCTTAACATCAATATCAATCTAATCTTCTATCCCTAAGGCCAATCAACTACCAATCTGACATGACATTTTCAAACATACCTATCATATTCCACCGAAATCTAAACATTGTAGAAACCACCCTAAAATCTAAGGTTTCCTTATTAAAAAAGAAAACTCAATAAAAAAAATAACAAGACAAATAAAACCCCGGACACACGTAACGCGATATTTTAAAAGAAAAAAGAAAATATCGGACACGTGAAGACCTTTAAAATGGACGAGGGGGAGGCAATTTAATTTTCTTTCGACTCTATTGAGTGAAATCTAAAGCATATTGGACAAATATAAAAAGCTTTGATGTAATGTTATCCCTTTATTATTATTTTTTTTCTTTTGTGCGTGTATTGGCTTCGTTTTTGGACGTACGATTTCAATTTAGGAATGTTGTGTTTTTAAATTGGGCAGTGTGAGCAAATAATCCTAGCGCTGAATTTCTACTTAATATTTGAAGTATACACAATATACTGGTAAATAGGCAAATAAGATTAGGCGAGTGCCTCGTTTGGTCTAATGATAGCAAGCATGACTGCTAAGCACGAGGTCCTGGATTCGATCCCCGGGTCGGGCATAGTGTTATTAGGTTTTTCCATTAGAAAATTGTCAGTAGCAGCACGAAGTCTGGAATTGTGCCCAGTTAATGGCAATAGGCTCGCCGCCTAATACATGACGTGAACCGAGGGTGTACTGCAGACACCTCTGCCTATCTCCTTTGGGGAATACAGGCATATGAAGTCTATGAAGTAATATTTAAAATTATCATATTTAAAAAAACTCATAACGTCAACACATTCCTGTTGCAAAAATAACATTTTCGTACCACTTGCTCAAAAAAGTGACATTCTAAGCCTCAAAAAGAGAACATAACAATAGTCATTATTAATCTGTCAAAAACAGGGAAAGAAAATTGTACTGAATTTCATTCATGCTCTAGGGAGAGAATGTGATTTAAATTTGGAATACTTACCGAAACTTATACTGAACTACATCTGTGTTTACACCATTGAGTTTGTATAATTATAAAGCATTACAGATCTTTTTGAAAAAGGAATACGCATTTATTATGCAGTTATGATTATTAAATAAAATTACGAAAACCGACGAGGCCGTATGAGCTTGATGCCTTTGCATTTCCGACAAAAAAATATTGGTCTAGGAATTTGCCGCGTTTTTGTTTTCTTCAAATACATAAAGTTTATTTTAATTTATTTTTATAAATAAGTTAATGTTCTTAAAATACATTACGATGTTAAATCAAAGCGACAATGACAGTGAATTGTCGGATTCCATCAGTGCAAATGCTGCCGCAATTATAAAAAATTTGCTTCCAACAAAATCCAAGGAAAATTATTTTAAAACTTATGAAGAATTTTCAACGTGGAGAAGTGCGAAAGGTCTAGCAATTTCAGAATCAGTACGTATTATTGTGTTAATTTTTTCGCAAATGGTACGAAAAGTAGAGTATTTTCCTAGGTGATAAAGCTGTCTTAGTCTTGGGTGAACTTAAATCCCTCGCTACACTCAGGACTCGTCTTAAATCCCTCGCTTCGCTCGTGATTTAAGTTATTAACACCCTCGCTACGCTCGCGATTTAAATCGTCACCCGTGACAGAAGACACTGCTTTATCCCCTTGGTTAATAATCTACTATTGATAAACTTTTTTTTTGTGAATTTTTTTTTACATGCACATGAAATTTTCTTATTTAATAATTATATTTGATAAACTATCGGAAAATATATTACTGTCACAGGGAGGGATTGCTGGTGACCCTTATCAACGGCTCTGTTACCATCACGTCACAAATAGTCTAGGTTAAATAAAACAAAATTGTGAATAAATATAAAAAAAAAAACAATTATATTATCCAATTATACATAATTATTAATCTTAAACGTCAAAAATCTAACACCCATTCATTTGACAAAGAGAATAGGCGAAAATTATTAAATTTTAATAGATGCGTTCAAAACGCGCGTCGAAGCGTCGACGCGTGATAACGTCAAAGAGAAAATGCCTTTGTATTATTATCACGTCATTTTATTTTCATTTCACCCGGTGTGTCGTTAGCTTTACGATGCGTTAATTGCTTTCATTATGAGGAATGTTAAATGACGGATTATTTTAAAAATAGAACAGTTTTATTTTTTTGTTTATCGTTTTCTGCTGTTTCAAAAGCTGTTTTTTTTACGAAACCATTGGTACTATTGTTGTTGTTGTTGCGCATTGGTTACGGATTCGTTTTTCAAACAAGTGGATGTGGGTTCGAACCTAGTATGTACCAATGTGACTTCTTCTATGATATAAATGTACTTACTTAGATAATTTAAGACCCCAAAACTAACGGTGAAGGAAAACATCGTAAGGAAACCTTTTTTTTTGTCGTGTGGAAAACTCTTTATGAGTACCCAAGTACTAAGGGCTGGCGATGGGGTTATGTCCGACTCGCACGGACTAAAAACCACACGGTGTTCCTTCACAAACCTCTAGGCCATTAATCACCACGCTAGCTTACTGCGGGTCGACGATTTCATACTATCGTAAGGAAACCTAGACTTAATAGTCTGAAGTCGCCAACCTGCAGTGAGCTAGCGTAGTGATTAATTGCTCAATCCTTCTCTGCTTGATAAGCCGCTTTGCCGCGTGCGTGCCTTGGGTTTGAACTTGAGACCTTTGACTTGGCAGTCCTACGGTGTTACCACTAGGCTATCACTACTCTTTCCTATCTCCACACATTGGATGATAATGATAGATGACATATAAGTAGGTACTATCGTGGACAGAGCCGGTGCACTACTCTTACGCACGTAGCATCGTCCAAAGCATTTTGATCGCAAAGTGGTGCACCGTTTGTGTCCGCGATAGTACATTCATAACTCAGTTTTATATCTA
Organism: Protodeltote pygarga; assembly: GCA_936450705.2. Classification (NCBI taxonomy): domain Eukaryota; kingdom Metazoa; phylum Arthropoda; class Insecta; order Lepidoptera; family Noctuidae; genus Protodeltote; species Protodeltote pygarga. Next base: position 9,723,308 of record OW388268.2, on the reverse strand, counting down.
GGTAATCAAACATGAAACTCATTAGCACTTACAAGTCCCTAGCGGCTGTTAAGTTAACGCGCGCGTAAATGTTCCCCGCTAATCCGCAACGCGTATAAAATGCGCGGAAAACGAACATTTATGTACGCGTTAACGTTATCTGCGCGTACAGTCGTAATAGAATAAATGACGTGCCGCGTTTGATAAGGCGAATGTCTTAGTTTATTGACTTGTATGTGGAATGTTTCTTGGATACAACTTGCCTGATAGGCAACTTTGTTTGAAAGTTTAGTACTACACTAATTGTTTGCTTCTAACAATAATAATTCATCTGCCTAGCCTTTTCCCGACTATGTTGGGGTCGGCTTCCAGTCTTACCGGATGCAGCTGAATACCTACTAGCTGAATACATGGAGCGACTGCCTATCAGACCTCCACAACCCATATACTGGGTTACACGATACCCGTTGGTAAGACTGGTTGTCAGACTTTCGGGCTTCTGACTACCCGTAACGACTGTCAAAGATCTACAATTGACAGCCGGGGCCAACAGCTTAACGTGCTATCCGAGGCACGGAGAGTGATAATTAATTTATAAAACGCACATAACTTACGAAAAGTCGGAGGTGCGCGCCTTGGGTTTGAACCTGAGACCGCTGACTTGCCAGTCAACAGTCAAAACCACTAGGCTATCACGACTCTAACAATAATAAATAAAGTTCAGTAAAAAATTAAAATCAAAATATTTCTATTAATGTAAACAATTTTTAGCACTTATGAATAGTCATAATTCTAATATTATTATAAGAATTACTCTAGTTGCCAGTTCCAAGAGCAGCCTACCCCTCAAGTGGAAGAATTTGGCAAGAAACTCCATGGTTGCTCTTTAAATAATGACAAACAATATTTTTGGATACATTGTTCTGAGGTATTATGTGAGAACAATGCGAGTCGACTAAACATAGGTACGCGCCTTAAATGTATTTATACTTTTACACAACAGTAGCTTTATATATCTACGATTAATCTGTGGATGGTTCCTGGTTAAGACCGCAGAAGCCATAAGTATAGTTTACATTATAATCAAGCTAAACAGCAAGTAATCCGTCAGTTTGTCAATCATAATTACCATAAAAAGCAATAAAAAATATCAATCTATCGTCGCCACTACTGCACGTAAGTCTCTCGAAGTCGAAATAGCCGAAATAGCCGCTGGCAGCCTGCGTCTATCTACGGCTAACGACCTTCTTCAATCGTCGGTCTATCGTGCCACAGGGCGCCTCCCACAACGTTTGCCCAAACACGGTCTTTAATCTAACATTATTGTGGTGATTGAAATTATTTATTAAATAATTTCATTTAATAAGCAAATCATGTGCATAAACATGTTAAAAATATACATAAAATGTATTATTGTGTTGGTTCAATCGACTGTCTGTTCATCTGCAGACATGGATGACCCTATTTCACATCAAACCTTCAGTTTTCAGTAGATTTAGGGATAACAACAACGAAATCAACAACCTCATTTTGGATTGCACCCATTAACTCTTATGTTTCACCGTTGATCTTGTGATAACGTCAAAATGTAAAGTTGGGATGAAATTTTAATCGCCCCCCTCTCCCCCTCTCATTAACACAACATTTCAAGATTTAAACAGTCATCGCTCGCTGATGAGTTGTAAACTTGTAAGTTAATGCAAAAATATATTTAGGTTACACTTCGTGTTTTCGTGGTTTTACTTCGTAAGTGTGGGTTCGAGCCTGGCATGTACCAATGTGACTTTTTCAATGTAATATGTACTTTCTTAGTCAATCTAAGACATCACTGACTAACGGTGAAGGAAAACATGGTAAGGAAACCTGGACTTAATGGCCTGAAATCGCTAACCCGCAGTGAGCTAACGTGGTGATTAATGCTCGAACCTTCTTTGTATGAGAAGAAGAGGCCTTTGCCCTACAGTAATAATAATAATAATATCCTCCTGACCGAATTTCGGTCACAGCGGCCGATCTCAACAGAGATTAGCCAAATACGCAGGATATATTATAGTGCACAAGTGTGTGCGCAAACACAGGTGCACTCTCTATTCCCTCACTCTCATAGTCCGATGGGACGGCCTTCCGACACGATCGGAGAGAGATCAGGCGCAGGGCCAACGGCTTTACGTGCTTTCCGAGGCACGGAGTAAGTGATAATTAATTAATAAAACGCACATAACTTACGAAAAGTCAGAGGTGCGCGCCTTGGGTTCGAACCCGAGACCTCTGACTTACCAGTCAACGGTCACAACCACTATGCTATCACGACTCACAGTAGGACAGTTACATGCTGGTTTATTATACACTTCGTGATGAGGAACGGTAAGAAAGGAAAAATGGAAAATAATGGATGTATAGCTGACAGCTTGCATGTCAGTAGGACCAGTCTTACTGTTATATCAAACCTATTTCATGTATTAGGTACTAGTAAAAAGCATGGTCATTTGCCAAGCGCCGGCACTGCACCGACATCAGCCGCATATAAATTCCTTAAGGTATAGTTTTACTAAATTTTTAAAACAAAAACATTAACAACCTTGTAGTATTATAGATTTTAAGATTGAGAAGTACTTAAAATTATTGCTATAGAAATTGCAACGTCCATTATTTACGTACTCCAACATCTTTAACATCGTCATAACACGTCGTTGGTACAGTACCTAAATTACTTTAGCGTGACGTAACGTAAATCTGTCTCCTTCTAACAGACATAGGCGTTTTATCTTGTCGTGAAAACAGACAAGTTTTAACGTTTATTTAGGGTAGTATTCCGAGTAATTAGTCAACGAGTGCTCTGTTTACAAGAAATATTGTCTTATGGAACTTAATGTTCATATTTCGTGAAGTATCTGCTTTTACTCAGGGTATAATAGTTTATCTTAAATTGTTATGGTGTATCATAACTTGGTTATGTTTGCTATACTGGAATGAGAGTGGTGTTTCTTGAGTATCTTCTTAAAGTATTAAAGTTATAATTATTATACTTTCATTAATGATAACATTTTGTTTTAAGTAGGTAGGTATCTAAACTGCTATATTTTTCTAATTATTCACACTTGTCATTTTTTTAATTTCATAGAAAAAATAGACTTACAATCACATAACGATTAGTTTTTAATATATGCTTTAAATAACAAGTTTAAATGGTTACGTTACAATAACTGTCAAATTTTTTTCTTAGCTAAGAACACTCTCGATCAAGACACCTTTCAAATAAAAACATCTAAATCTAAGTCGGTTCATCCGTTTGGGAGCTACGATGCCACAGACACACAGATAACACACGTTAACTTTATAACACCCCTCTTTTTTCGTCGGGAATAAAAAACACCTACGAGCTAAGATTTTAAAAATAAATTAATAACATCTCAAACAAAATCACTAAAAATAGCGCATTACAAATGATAAATCACAGTTCGCTACTTCGCACGAACGGGTCGGGTTGCACCGATGCAATATAACCGACATGCTATTTGTCATAACGGGCTGACGTGTTAGGAGCTTGTGATCCTGTGTGCTACATGCATTATTTCCTTAAAGATTTTAAGAAAATACATGAGATATTTCAGTGTTGTGTTCGTGAGAAAATAGAAGTAATCACGTGGTCTGTGTGAAATTGTTTTATGGGTGTTATTTCGGTTTTTAAATTAAAATCTTAGGAAGAGAATAAAGTTTTACAGACTATTTTCTTGTGGATTCAAATAATGTGGTTGCAGGTCTTCTCATATGGATCTCACTGGAATAATATGTGATAATAGTCAAATTACTTAAGTTCTGTTTGAAGAAAGGAAACATCGATCGAGAGTGGAATTTGAACTTGGGACCTACTGGTTAACGCCATTAGTCACTTTGCTAACTAAACTCTCAATTAATTCTGCCCATATTATTGAAATGATCTTCTACAATCAACCGAAAGAAAAAATCGATAACACGATGAATGGTAATAGAATGAAACAACTTTTTAACGGATATAATTCGCGTTTTTATTTTGATAATACAATCCTGACGTTTCGAGTACTTTGCAGCACTCGTGGTCGCAGGCCGACTACGGCAGACCACGAGTGCTGCAAAGTACTCGAAACGTCAGGATTGTATTATCAAAATAAAAACGCGAATTATATCCGTTAAAAAGTTGTTTCATTATGTTGAGTGTTCGCGAAAATTTGAGACTATATTAAATGGTAATAGAATTTTTCTTTTAACAAAAAGCTTAATTGCTAACACTAAATTTGCTGTTCTTGATAATTAAATTCCAAACTACACCAAACTAAATTAATATTTCTAAATCCAACAATAAGACTGGAACACCACGTGCAATAAACATCAAGCACACAGCTTTTAAAACAAGCCTTAACAGCCGTTAATAAAACCCTATCACATTATGCCCTCAAAACGGAGCACCTCAAGGCAATAAACTGTCCGATTCACTACTTAACTGCAGTTTAACGTGCGCGCCGTTAACTCCGTTCAATCTGCTTAATTGAGAATGGTTTCACCGACCTTTAATGGGCAATACGTTAGTTATGCGCTGGAGATTCAGGCTGTATTTGGGAAAGTAATTATTTTTGGATAATGGTTTATCTGGAGAAGCCTTTGTCATGATGATTGGCAGTTTACTATCAACTTATTCGTAAAATAAATTAATATTTTCTCTTCAAAAGATACTATTTTCTGCCGTTTTTCGTACTACATCACAAAAGCTATGATAGATCAAAAGATATATTTTCTAACCACAAAAAAAAGCTGATGAAATAAATTTGGAGAGGTCTGGGTTTTGTGACCCAATCTCAGACCGACCTGACATTTTTTTTTTCAATGCTTATGATGCCTATTTGCTTTTGATCTCCTGTGCCTCCTGTACTGAATGCCTTAGTGTACTACTACGTAAAGCGTCGATCCTGCGCCTGATCTCTCTCCGTTCATGTGGGATTGCCGTCCCATCTCATCATCAGTGTGCGCCTGTGTTTGCGCACACATTTTGCCACTTTTTCCTGGTTATATAACAAATTTATGTTGTGATTGGCCACTGTAACTGAAATTCGATGAGGACGTTATTACTTTCGATCTGCAGATCCTCCAATTCTGTCCTCAAATAACAGACGCTAAAAAGGTAATTTCTACTCTTTATTCTGCGCTTGAGCAAACTTAATACAAACCGTTTGGTCTGAGCAGAGGAAATATCACCTAGGAGATATTTAGCCCTACGACGCGATTATAAAGGCTAAGTTTCACAGTCCGCGGATAGGCTTGGTAAATTCAAAATTTGAATAATTTTTTCATTAAATTTTCTGTCAGTTAACGTAACAGGAGCTTTCCGTCAACTATGAAGAGACCAATAGACTGTTAAACAGCTGTTTTCTTCTTTGAAGTTTTAATATTTTTTTATTCGTAGAAATCACGAAGATTGGTAACAATATCGCGTGTTGGTCAATCGTAAGAGATATTATATTTTTTATTATTAGAGCGGTCGCCACAATTTGCCGCCCCTGCTTTATGCTTTGGTGCGTCTTGTGGTGGTAGTTATTATTTGCGACCCCTGCCGTGTTCAGATTGGGAGAGGTTCGGCATTCGATTTGTTTTTATCTCCATCTCCCATGTAATATGGGCATTCGATTTTTAATAAAAAGCATGTTTAAATACAATAATAAACTAGCCTGTACTTATCCCACTGCAGGGCAAAGGCCTGTTCTCATACAGAGAAGGATCAAACGTGAATCACCTCGCTAGCTCACTGTGTATAGTCAGTGGTGTCTTAGATTAACTAAGAAAGTACTATAGTGGACAAAGCCGGTACACCACTCTTAAGGTTAGAATCGCTTGCACCCGGCGTCCGAACGTGGTGCTAACCCGTCTGTACGCACGTAGCTTCGTTCAAAGCAATTTGATCGCAAAGTGGTGCACCGTTCGTGTCCGGGTAGTACATAATTATTACGACATTGAACAGTCACATTGGTACATGACAGGTTCGAATCCATATCTACGAGTTACGTCCTTTTTGCGTCGGGGATTAAAAATAAACACACTTAAATAGTAAATATTAGATCTTTCGTCTAATACACGTGTCTCTATTTGAACACTCGCCCGTTGCCCCGCGACCATCGGATTTCTTTGTCCATTATTGTGTAAGCCGATATTATTCGGGCACAAATTGAATTGTCATACATACACGAACCTTCCTTTTATCGAGTTTTAATGGTCGACGCGCACGTATGACTATTTATCTTTGTTTACTTCAGTAGTATGCGATTATGTTATGTTATTTATGTTATGTTATGGTTCTAGAGAAATGATAGAGATATCATAGTTAACTGATCTTCTTCGTAATCGTATCGTATGGTTGATGAGCAACCTGGTGTCAGAGTTTAACATGACATGGCTTTACACACCGTTGAAAAATCTCTCAAGTGCGCTAGTTTCCTTACAATGTTTTCCTTCACCGTTTTAGTAAGTGATAATTAATTTATAATACGCACATAACTTACGAAAAGTCAGAGGTGAGATAGAAAGAGAGAGGTTTTAACTTATTTAAATTGTATAAATAAATAAACCAGCCTATAACTGTCGTCCCACTGCAGGACAAAGGCCTCTTCTCATGCAGAGAAGGATTGAACATTAATCACTACGCGTAAAAATACACATATAAATCGATCCTACAAAAAAAATGGATCTGTAATGTATATTGTAATTCCTTACATTACATCTGTAATGTAAAAAAAATATCTGTAAATGGAACTCGTAAGGAGTTATGTAAAATATTTATTTTTTATTTCATTTTACATTTTATGTAACATTATTCAGAATCATTCATAATTAATTGTGAGTCGTGATAGTCTAGTGGTGGTGACCGTTGACTGGCAAGAGGATAGCACGTTAAGCTGTTGGCCCTCGTGTAAACCAGTAAAACCAGGATTGTGGAGGTCTGATAGGCAGTCGCTCCATGTAAAACACTGGTATTCAGCTGCATCCGGTAAGACTGGAAGCCGACCCCAATATAGTTGGGAAAAGGCTAGGCAGATGATGACATCTGTAATGTAAAAAAAAAATCTGTAAATGGAACTCGTATACTTATATAAAATATTTATTTTTTATTTCATTTTACATTTTATGTAACATTATTCAGTAGCTACAAAAATAAAGTCAGCAAATTCTCAGCAGAGGAAATCAAAGCTGAAAACTACTAGTATTTGTACAATGTTGCTGCAATCCCTGTATTGAATACACAATACCCACTCAAAATATGCTTTCTTTATTATCCCTACCTCTCAATGTTATTGGTTCTCAGATACATTATACATTATTATACATTTCATAAACTTGGGAGTCTAGTCAAACAGTTGCACGTAAGAATATTGATATTTTATTAAAGAAATCCTATATTGGGACGTACTATTTGCATTTCGAAGTAATTTCACCCGAAATGTATGAAAATCGAGTTAATAAATGAGGTCTTGAGGCATTTTCGACTTTATTATGATAGCAGGTGTGATAACATTTCAGGGTTGCTATTGGTTGCATTAGGATTAGGTTAGCTTATTTGAAAGCTAAGTCTGCCGAGTGATTTCCGGCCTAAAAATAGAACCACCCCTCCTCGTTCCGCGGGTGTCGTAAGAGGCGATAAAGGGAAAAGACCCGGAGGATGGTCAGCAGCATCCTTCTGTGTAACAGCAATCATCTACTACTGCGATCGCAAACCTGCTTGCCCAGCGTGGCGATTTTGGCAGGAGAGGCCTATGTTCAGCAGTGGACTAAAACAGGCTGATGATAAAGATGATGATGATTTGAAAGTTCAAGATAGTTGTAGAAAGGTAGTTGTAGAAAGAAAAATCGATTACGAGCGGAATGCGATCCCGAGACCTACTGGGTAAAGGCCCCAGTCGCTCTGCCACTAAACTATTGCTATCGATAAAATAAGTTGTAGGTTCAATCCCGATCATAATCGATATTTTGTCTCTGCAAAAATGTTGAACTGTAGTGTTCGCATGTATGCAACATATTTATATGTATTTAGTGACTTTTACAGTTTTTTTTCTCGTTTCTTTCTTTCTTAGCTATGTTATATTTTGCAAAGCAAAGAAAACCTGCTCAGATGAGATTTATTTATGACTCTGCTCTGGAGTGTAAATGTGGTGCTGTCCCACAAACGATGGAGCACTTAATATCGTGCCCTGCATGCCCTGTCGTTTGTACATTACAGGACCTGAGGGACGCTACTGAAGGTGCCAATCTCATAGCCCAGTTCTGGGCTGACACAATTTAGATTGTCATCGACACGCTAAGAAGAAGAATAAGCTGTTTCTCGAATGAAACAAATAGTAACAACACAATCTCTTTCCAAACTTCAATATTTTGCAGGCTAACAAACTTCTCCCGGATTTACCTGCTAAGTGATTAGTCCCATTTGTGAATAACACAGCTTGAGCGAAACTGTCGAACTGTATTGTACAAAGTTTAGTGCTGATTAATTATACATTTCAATTGCAATAAGTCTAGCATCGAATGTGCACGCTTGGGGATTGATTTAACTAGATTTCGCAAAAATTTTGCTTGATTATAACGTTATTAATTAAAGTTTTTGTTGTGAAATTGTTGCTAAAAAGCTGAGTCGTGATAGCCTAATGGGTTGACCATTTGACTGGTAAGTCAGAGGTCTCGGGTTCGAACAAAAGACGCGCACCTCTGACTTTTCGTAAGATACATGCGTATTACTTTACTTTTACTATACTATTTTACTTTAATTACTTACGAGATCACTCTCCATGCCTCGGATAGCACGTTAAGCTGTTGGCCCCGACTGTCAATTGTAGATCTTTGACAGTCGTTACGGGTAGTCAGAAGCCCGAAAGTCTTACAAGTCTTACCAAGGGGTATCGTGTAACCCAGTATCCTGGTTGTGGAGGTCTGATAGGCAGTCGCTCCATGTAAAACACTGGTATTCAGCTGCATCCGGTAAGACTGGAAGCCGACCCCAACATAGTTGGGAAAAGGCTAGCCTTTGCCTAGGTAGATATTGCTAATTTTAGGATAAACCCATCAATTTTATTTTATTTTATAATAATTAATTATCCATTTGACAAACATGTTCAAAATTATGTTACAACCAAAATAAAAACAAAATCCTAAGCCAGATAAAATCACCGAACTCGCATAAAGTCGACAGTCACCCCATCTTACTTGATGGTTTCTTAAACATTCATTAGTCACCTTTTGTGTTCGTCCGTCTGTGTGTCACATCTCGGAAACTGCAGGGGCGTTAGACCGAGTATTAATGTTGCTGCTAATGATCCTTGATATGGATTTGTATATGCAAGCTGTATGCGATTGGGGGTGAGCAGTAATTATACTTACAAATGGTTTATTTCTATAACTCTGCTCAAAATAATATTAGAAAAAATATAGTTTAAAAACTAAAACCCGACTACTTAAAATCTAAAAACAAACTTCTTAGATTTGAAATAAAATTCTGTAGTCGGAGGCCACCAAATTTACAAAGTATTTACCCTTGGAAGAATATCTAGTATTTATATAATACATTAAGGCCTCCCACTACAGAATTTTATTTCAAATCTAAGAAGCTTGTTTTTAGATTTTAAGTAGTCGGGTTTTAGTTTTTAAACTATATTTTATTTCAATGATTTTTAGTGGTAAAGGAACGAATATAATTCACTTTAATCACAATTCTGTAGAATGTGGTAGTTCTTAAATAGGTCATTCAATAGGTTATTCAATATTTTAAATCTGCCATATTTGATTTTATGAGATTTCATAATTATATCCTATAACCCGCAGACCATTAAGACGCTTCGATAGACACCTTATTTTTTGAATTACAATAAATATTTTAGGAGCTACGAGGGAACAGATGAATACATACATACATAGACTGCTAAAATCATAACCCTCCTTTTTTGTAGTCGGGTAAAAATCATAACCCTACTTTTTTTTGTAGTCGGGTAAAAATAACGCTATTACGACATCGTTATCTCCATGAAAGCGCAAAAAAAAAACTATTATTTTACATTAAATACAAAACACAATAAAATGTAATTATCTCAAAAATGTAACACGTTAACTATCGTTATTCGGCCGTTATCTGTCAAATCTTATTTCAAACGGAAAGTTGTGATTGTGCTTCATTAACCAACTTCAACAAAGGAGGAGGTTCTCAATTCGATTGTATGTTTCTTTCGAATACTTTTTACCTCCCGACTTTGCGTCGGGGTGCTATAACTTTGACGTGTCTGTGTATGTATGTCTATGTATCTGTCTGTGGCATCGTAGCTCCTAAACAAATGGACAGATTTAGATTTAGCTTTTTTATTTGAAAGGTGACGTGATCGAGAGTGTTATTAGCTAAATTACTTTACCTTTTAATTTAAAAAATCTAAGTCAAAGTTGGTGTATCTGTTTGGGAGCTATGACGCCACAGATAGATACACAGCCATACACACACCCCTGCGTTGGGGGTTAAAAAAGAATTACTTAAAACGGCCATATCAAAGTCATCGGAGTACAAACATAAAAAAAACACGCAACGAATTGATAACCACCTTCTTTTTATAGGTCGGGTAATAAATAACATTACATATAATTGCAAAAACGCAATCAAGAATATTTATTATTTATTTCTGTAAGACATAGTTTTCAACAACTTGTCTCATCAAAAAATTCAATTTAAACAATATTTTAGTAATAATATGTACTTACTACTTATACTTATATCTAATAAATGTATGTTTTAGGTATAAACCACGTCTGGTATAAGGGGACGCGTTGTAACCAAACGATAGCGACTTCTAATTTTACCTGTAACGCCATCTATCGAGCGAATGTGTAAACTTTGAAACCCGCGGGAACTTGTCTCCGCCAATATTCACTGAGAGCGTGGTGGACTGTGAAGTATAATATATCATCTGCCTAGCCTTTTCCTAACTAGGTTGGGGTCGGCTTCTAGTCTTACCGGATGCAGCTGAATACCAGTGTTTTACATGGAGCAACTGCCTATCAGACCTAACCTTAACTAGCGTTCCTGCCAACCTAATTCCTTTCCCTACTGTACATAGAAAACACAGGATAGGTACAAGTTAATAGAATAGAGAGTACAATGGAGTATTGTAGTATGTTTTATTCGTGTTTCTGTAAACAGTATGTAAACGACGCGAGTACAGATCCAGTCAGTCTGTTTGCTTTTGGCAGAGGATTGGTTTCTGTGAGTACGGGTTCGAAGTTGGGCGAACATTTTTTTTTGTCGAAAAAAATTCTGGTAAGAGTCAACTAAATGTATCTACGAATGTAGGATGTCTAGGACGGTGGAAATAACAAAAGTGGTGGTGGTTTTTTTGAGTTGTACAGTTGTACCACAGTATAAAAACATACAGTAAGGTTACTAACGGCACACTCACACAACGACGCGTATACGATGTGTAACAACGAGACTCCTAAGCGAACGTCGCGGTACTCGCATGATTGTGTGAGTGTGCCGTTTTCGAGCGTTAGTACGTAGTTACCTTACTGTATGTTTATTATATTGTGGTCGTACTCTACAAAATGTAGAAAACAACTGTTTTTTTTGTGGTTTAAAGGTTGGTCCCATAATAAAAGTTGTTCAGAATGAAGAGTTCAATGACCCTTTTCAGGTTGCGCATAATTTCAATTTCATCCAGTATAAGCATAAAAATATTTAGTCTATTTTAGAAAAATAACTTTCGTGAGTCATATTTATATAGGTATAAAATATTGATACGTCTTTACTCACGCATTGACACTCGCTCTTGAAAATGTTTTCCGTTTGAGTTCGAAACTAGTCGGGCATTCCCCAAAATAAATGCGTGAGTAAAGCCGTATCAATATTTCATAAATAAATATTTAGTCATTAATGTATTTAGTCATTTTGCCTGCATGGTGCCTCTCTTTAGGCTAAATAAATCATAGTAATATCGCATCGGTGTCTACTAAAACTGCAAAGTTTAGAGCACTGAGTCGGGTTACGTCATGTATTCCGATAGATGTCGCCACACGCCCTAGGCGTGTAAAAGAGATTTGAAATTTCGACTGGTGCTGGTGGGATACGGTGGCTCAGCGGTTAGAGCGTCGACACGGTACGTCGAAGATCGTGGGTTCGAATCCCATCCGTATCAGTTGTTTTTTCAAATTTTCATGTGCTATAACATGTAAAAAAAATCACAAAAATATCATTTCTTTCCTTCTTTCTTTAAAAGTATCATCAGAATGCTCGACGCATTACCCTCCCGTACGTACAAACAGATTGATCAGTATGCAGCGCCATTTTTTCTGTTACTTCCCTTCCTCCATGCGATTGGGATAAAATCGTTTGCAACGCGCAATTGTTTCGAACCGCCTTGATTTTGAATTTCATTAGTCGAACATGACTGTCTGTCTACTAAATTGTTGACTTCGAAAGCAAAAGGTTCAGGTTTTGTGTCTACGTTTACTGAGTCGAGAATTTTTCATTTTTGTGTAAGAGAAAATGTCAAAATGTTAAAAACAAGCGGCGGCCATCTTGGATTTACAATGATACTGACTATATTAGATTGTATTTGTATCCGAACTAAAGGTGTGTACCAAATATCGAATCAATTTGTCAACTGGAAAGGGATTCAATTTCAATTACTAAATTTGAACCAAATAAATAAATTATAACCTATTGCAGTGATAGCCTAGTGGTATGACCATTGGACTACCAAGTCAAAGATCGTAGGTTTCAAACCGACCTCAAACCTCTGACTTTTCGAATTCATGTGCGTTTTAGAAATTATTTATCACTTGCTAAAACGGTGAGGGAAAACATCGTGAGGAAACCAGCATTCCTGAGAAATTTTTCAACGGTATAAAGCCACGGGTGGTTGAAACTCTGGCACCAGGTTGTAAATCAACCACATGATAAATAAAGAAGATTGCAACCGCGCTACATAAGAAAGTGCTACTGAAAAGTTCTTCATTCTAAAAGATTAAATGAATTGACACCCAAAAGAAATCTTAATAATTTTTCTTTACAAACAACAAACATAGCATATAATCTAAACTATATATTTGTATAAACGTATTGATTCTAAATTACACTGACAAGCCAATCAGGCGTACAATATACATAGGACAATAACACAATCACCTATATATTATGCAAACTTGGTAATGAGTCGCGCTAATAGATTCCATGCCACTGATTTCACTCATTAGGCTACCAATTACCTATAATTAGATGTCTAGAATAGGTAGGGTAAGTAAACACCTATTTGTGCGAAATTAATCAGTTTGTAATTGAAGATATCTAGTGTCAAAACCGTGTGTAGTTTCCGGCCTAAGAATAGAACCACCCCTACTCGTCCCGCGGGTGTCGTAAAACGCGACTTAGGGAAAGATCCGGTGGATGGAGTAGCATCCTCTAAGTAACAGCCATCATCTGCTACTGCGATCGCCAACCCGCTTACCCAGCGTGGTAATTATGGGCAAATACCTCCAATGAGCGCAGAATAGTGGCGCGAATCATTCCCTAATCAACCATATAGTAGGAAATTGGACGACCCGACACATGACGTTACTGCTATCGGGACATTTCCATGAGCATGACATATCCAAGCTGCACGCAATCATCACGTCGATTACGTATACCATGAACGGTAAACATCATGTGTAAGATGCCCTTTTATTAAAAAAAAATATACCTATATAAACGTGTTCAGTCATCCGTCAAAAAACAACCGCGCGCAGTTTATATAAAATAGGGGAACTGATATTCTCGGTATTATTATAATATACCTTTAAGATCGTTTACGGATGAGTAGGGTTCCGTTTACAATAGATACTAGCTGCCAATCGTGGATTTACCCGCGTGGATCTACTTTTAAAACCTTAACAGTTTCGACTAAAATCCAGGATCTAGATTTTAGCTTACCATAAAAATGCATTGTCATCGGAACTGAAGCAACACGTAAAAATTCAACTCTGTAGAATAAGAGGAAGTGGTTCTAATTCAGCTTGCATTTACCTAATTATACTAACTTTTAAACATTGCAAGTTAAATACAAGCTTGTTATAATAAAAAGTATATAATAGTAAGTAAGTAAGTATAGTATAATGATCAGGTTCGAACCCAAGGCGCGCGCCTCTGACTTTTCATAAGTTATGTGGGCATTAGAAATTAATTATCACTTACTCCGTACCTTTGAAAGTACGTAAAGCTATGGTCCTACGCCTGATCTCTCATCGTTCGACTATGAGAGTGGGGGAATAGAGAGTGCACCTGTGTTTGCGCACACATTCGTGCAATATAATCTCCTGCGCAATTGGTTAATCTAATACAGTATTCTAACATACATAACATAGTAGGTAGTAGGTAGCCCGTTTCATCATTATATAGTACTAGCTGTCCCGCGCGACGTTGTACGCGTATTTATTCTACCTCTAAGCATGTTCTACCCTACCCTACACTACCTTACGCTACGCTACCCTACCCTACCCTACCCTACCCCTACCATACCCAACCCCTACTCTACCCTACCCTACCCTACCCTACCCCTACCTTACCCAACCTCTACTCTACCCCTATCCTACTCTACATCTACCCTACTCTACTCTACACTATCCTACGCTACTCTACCCTACCCCTATCCTACCCAACTCCTACTCTACCCTACTTCACATCTACCCTACCCTACTCTACCCTACCGCTCTATTTCTACCCTATCCTACTCTACCTCTACCCTAGCCTACCCTACCCTACCCTACCATACCCAAGGGGTATAATTCCATTTTATTTTTCTTCGATTCTTCTATTATATTATAGGCGGAGACTAATCCAACAAATCAAAAACCATGAAAATCGGTCCAGCAGTTCTCGAGTATATCTACTAATTTTCATGACTTCAACTTTAAAAATGGCAGAATTTCATCTAAACTTTTATCTTCTATATTTTCTCCCCATAGTCATTGAATATCGAGATATACGTGCATTAGTTATGCCACTTTGATGTCTCTTACTAATACCGAATTTTCTACACAAACTTTCACCCCCCCCTTTCCCCCCTAATAGGTAGAGTTTTCAAAAAGCTGAAACACGTCTTGTTTGTTAACCGAAAAGCTAATTATCAAGTTTAATGACGGTTTGTATAACTACAAACTTTGGTCCCCTTTTATATCTCCTTAGGGGGAATAAATCCAATTTTTTTGATACACGTCTTTCTTATTTTTAGCGTATAAGCCTAATACAAATTTTTACATCTGTAACTTAAAAAATAACAAATCTTCCATACAAACTTTCACCCCCTTTTTTATCCACTCAAGGGTAGATTTAAAAAAAAAAACAATGCTCGTCCTTTCATTTATCAACCGAAAAGCTGAATACCAAGTTTCGATCATTTAACGTTAAGAACGACGGATTTACATACAAACTGTTACCCCCTTTTTTACCTACTTAGGGGGGGAGTTTCAGAAAATCCTTCCTTAGTGCACCCCTACGGTACTCAAAGAATATTGTCTCAAAATTTCAAGTCCCTAGGTCCACTGGTTTAGGCTGTGCGTTGTCTGTCAGTCAGTCACGTTACCATTTTATAAGTATAGATAAAACAAAGTCGCTTCCCGCGTCTGTCTGTCCCTATGCATGCTTAGATCTTTAAAACTACGCAACAAATTTTGATGCGGTTTTTTTTTATTGATAGAGTGATTCAAGAGGAAGGTTTATATGTATAATACATGCACATTAGCGTAACCGTGCGAAGCCGGGGCGGGTCGCTAGTTCAAAATGGTTTAAAAGTCCGATTTTAATTCATTATCTTCTTGAGAGTGAACTTTCTCTCAACATTTTCTTTTTAGAAAATTTCCAGTGGTGCTAAAAATAATAAACGATTTTTCATATCCCCACTGAACCCTACCAGCGCTACCGTAAAGAAAATGTTTAAAACATCAGTGCCGAGGTTATAGAGGAAAGGGAAAAATGCTGTATTGCGGGCGTGATAAATTGATTTCAGGTTCAATACCTGGGTAGCATCATATTACATACATCGGTATACATTCAAGATAGATTGCGCAATAGTATTTTTGTACAGTCTTGATCGGATAATGTTTACAAGATTTTTAATCAAGTTCTTTGGTTCGCCTTCTGCGCTTTGTATCATAGGTTCGATTCCTTGAAAAATATTTGTGTGATTCACAGATATTTTTGTTGGTCCGGAAAAGGGCCGGAAAAAGATATTTATTTATACGTAGCCCACGTATAAATAAATAACCTTTTCCGGACCTTCGATTATTATTTTTTTAATCTTCATTTTTACGTAATTTTTACGTTACATAAACTTTTTAAGTACCTACAAAATTATTTTTCTTAATATACCTACCTAATTCTATTTTTCTTCATAGTTGATGATCAACTAGGTATCAGAGTTTAAACGCCCGCAGATCGCTCACATGGCTTTACACACCGTTGAACTTTTTTTTAAGTGTGATTGGTTTTATCACAATGTTTTTCTTCGCCATTTTAGCTAATGATAATTAATTCCTTATACAAACCTACGACCTTTAGCTTGGCAGTTAACCAGACCAGACCTTTAACTCAATTAGACGTTGAATTAGAAAGAGATTATTTTATAATACAACATTAAAAGAGAAAAGACCATGACAGTAACAAATAGGATACACCCATCCCTCTCAAAGGTTACACAAATACAGTCCATCAGAATCCAAATAAGCTTCTTAAAAAACCTTCTTTTATAATACGCGCAAAATCCGTCCACTTTCGATTCCATAACAAATCGGTCCAAATCCCTTGATAATATAAAAAACCTTTAACAGATAACACTCCAAAAATATCTTCAACTTTATTCCAATCATAATAAAGTCAAAAATTGTATTCGCAGTGGATATTAAAATATTATTCCAGGGCCGTATTTGTCAACATGTCAAAATAGCCCTTTGATTTCTCTGTCCCTTTAGTAGGTAATATAAAAATGGGGAAGAATCGAAAAGGGTGATGTGGTATATCAATTTTGTTAAAATGATACGTCAAACTTGATTTGGTTGGATGAATATAAAAATATAACACAACACACCTAGCTGTCGACCGCGACCCGCGATTTCGTCCACAGGAGCGCAGGAAATTTTAATTATCTGTGCTAAGGCTGCAAAAATGCATGAAAACACAAAAAAGTATACTTGGTCTTGTCTCCTGTATCTTGGTTTAAAAACATAACAAACGGCTATATTCAGGTAGACAGAGGTGTATGTAGTACACCTACGTTTCGCCGGTTATACGAAGAGCCTATACAATGCGAGGTCAGTTCATACTGGTCATTTATACCTTGATTCGTTGCCGTATGTAGTACCCACAACACTATCTCCCTGGGAAATAAATCTTACTTAGTCTCATGTTGCATTCAGTAAAGTAACATAATTAACTTCGCTCTAAATTTGTATCACGTATCTTTCGAACTAAATGAAGCCAGATAGGGGAAAGGAAATTAGATATTCTTTAAAATATACACCAAACTAACTACTAAATAGTTTATAGACGCAATTATACGTAACAACCAGAATGTTTCTTTTATAATAATAAGAAATAATAAATAATGTCGTCCTGACCGACTTTCGGTCACAGCGGCTGATGTCATCGGAGATTAGCCATCGACGCAGGAGATATTATAGTGCACAAGCGTGTGCGCAAACATAGGTGCATATATATTCTCTCACTCTCATAGTCCGATGGGACGGCAATCCGACACGAGCAGAGAGAGATCAGGTGCAAGGCCAACAACTTAACGTGCTTTCCGAGGCACGGAGTAAGTGATAATTAATTTTTAGGTTCGAACCTAAGACCTCCGATCACCACCACTAGGCTATCACTACAATAAAAAAAAATGAAAAATAATATCTTAACGACTGAATTTCTGTTAGTTTCGGAAATTATCAAAGCATTATTTTGTTGAAACTATATCATAAAATACCTTTTTAAATTATTTAAACAGGCATGTGAATAAAGTTTGCATTATGGTACTATTTTTAATTTCATAATAAGAACGATGGATAACATAATGATGATTTCATAATGACATATATTAAAAAACTTTATAGAAGGCAAAATAGAGGAAAGGAGAGGAAGAAGTAGATCAAGGAGAACATATTTTAAACAAATTCAGAAAAAAGTGAATGTCATGTCTTTAGAGTATAGATATATATATTATACTCTAAGGTCATGTCGTATCAAGAAGTTAAACAATAGGCTGAGAATAGAGAAACTTGGAGGAAGCTCCACCGACAAGAGTAAAGCTCTTAAATGAAAAAATAAGAACGATAATGATACGATATTAATTAAGATAAAAATGTGTAAGTAAAAATGTGATATTTGAACAAATTTTATGTCAATAAGAGGCAAAGTTATAAACATTTACTGTTTTTTACCTTACATCTAATTATCTTTTAGAGAAGTCTAGATAAAAGTCTGAAGGAACGGAGAACCTTTTAAAATTCCTAGCTTTTCTACCCTTATACAACTCTGAAGTAGAAAGTTTATTTTAAAACTTACATATTAGGAGTATTTAAAACCAACTTTTCAGTTTTACTCATTTTCACAAAAAGGTTTACTTAATAAAAATACGATGGTACCAGTATTAACCCGTAAGATGGAGTAACATTTAACCCGTAACTGAAAAAGAACGGGAAAATTTCGCCCCTAAGTGCTGTTTCCAATTCAAACTCTTAAATAAATTAACATCAATTATTCCACATGTACTCCAGCGCAGAATTAAAACTTCTCACGTGCACCGTTCTATTCGAAAATTGAACGGACAGAGCAGAACAAAGGAGTGTTTTCTGTCAACGGCATTTCCTTTTGAAAATGGAATGCGGCGATCCTGTTCGTGTCCAATGACCGACCCGTCTGTTATAGAATGGATTTAAAATGTATAAATGAAAATACAGGATTTTTTGTTGCGACTGTACTTTTTGTTTATTGAAATCCGCCATGACAGTTTTTTATTTGATTCTATATTATTGAGGTTGATTAGTTATTCAAAAACTTTAACATTTGTGATTGTATTCCTTCTCCGACATAATTGTCATGGTAGTAATATTTATGTTATGTTCTTACTCGGGGGGCATATGCGAACCTCTTATATTATTTGAGCAATTCAAATGCTATCCAAATGTAGTGTTCTTATTTTGAAAATTCTAAAAAAGAACATTACTTTTGGATCGCATTTACCCAGATACTCAACAATCTTAAAATTCTATTTTTATCAAAACAAAAATTCATTAAGTATTTTATTTTGCTAAGAATATTTCTTATTAAATATTACGCTGACAAAACCAGTTGCAGAACCTTTTAATTCTGACGCTTTTAACCCTTTGAATGACACCAGTCTGCAAAAAAATTAATAACCAGGCGCCTGCCAAACATCAAACGCTAATAATTCTCAATATTTCAAAGTCCTCTTCACAAAAAGAAACAATAACTTTAAGAGTTTATGAGTGCATAAAAATTGCTTAAGGGTATTTTTTACCCCAAGCGCGAAGAAAGGGGTTAACCCTTTAGCGTCGATGGTAATTAATGGCAGATCTCAGAGAGTTTTTTTTCTCTTTACAAAACGCGATTTCTTTGATCTGATTGTTTAGTACCGTAATGAAGTTTGAAATTGGATTTTTTAAACTAATGTCTAAGCTTGTATTGTTCCGCAGTGCGCAGAGGGTTAGGTAGTTTATTAAAAAATCTAAAGACAATTTCACAATGTCCGTTACACAAAAAAAAATCTTCTTTTCTTTATTTAAAAAAATCTTTTCACCCTTTCGTGTCGCACATTTTTTTTAGATATAAATCATTAATATTTCAGATAAAATGAAACTAACTGCATCCTTTTATTTGCACAACAATTTTTAATTAATTCACAAAATAATTGTTTAAAAAAAACAATAGGTACCAGCTTATAAACTTTCACGTCGCACACTTTTTTTAGAAAGAAATAATTAATAATCTCAGAAAAAAAAAGAAACTAACAGCGTCCTTTTAATTGCACAATTTTTTTAATTAATTCACAAAATCATTGTTTCACAAAAACAATTTCAACACAAAAAACGTTCACAATTCAAAAGCAAATTAAATTTGTATTTCAACTACTTAATTCCATCGATATAATATTTGAAACATTTTCCAAAATTCGAAAAGTATCGACACTATATTAAGGCCGTTTCACACACTATGCACTGCAGACAAATGAACTTTTCATTACATCGCCGTACAGGGCGCGTGATTAAACGCTTTTACAGCCGTAAAGCGATACCGATACACAACGCAATTTGATTATGAATCAGGGTTTTCGAAAAGTTATTGAAGCACTTTTAATTTTAATACTTAAAATTTATTTGTAAAAATGACCTGGCGTTCTTTTGTTTTGTCTATAGTACTGTTATAGTACATCAACTTAATTAAACTAACATTTCAATTGATGTCACGATTCGACCTTTGCGCTTGTTGTCGTGAATTCGATTTCCGCCTGAGACAAATATTTATGTGATCGACAAATATTTGGCTAGATATTATTGCAAAGTATGTACTGGCCAAATCTTGCAAGCTAAATTAGAACCACTTCCTCATAAAAAGATAAAGATATTTATTTAAATATTTATTTAAATATCTTATCTTACGAAGCTGAATTTTTACATGTTGCCACAGTTCTAATGACAATGCATTTTTATGGTAAACATGACCTGAATCGGCATCCAGGATTAACGTCAGATATAAGAACTCATCAACAGTCAACAGCACAAACATAATTTTTTGCATTATATTCCATTATTAAAGGCTTGGCTAAATACGTTGTTTTTATAAAAACTATTTTTTTTTTGCAAAATGTTGCAATTTTTAAGTGTTCTCTTTGACTATTCGGACAACCCTGAAGCCGCTATTAACCGTCGATCTGTTAATCATCGGTTTGGTTTACAGCCGGCACGAGCGATGTATCTCGTACAATTGTTATTTATCGCTTTATTGTGGCCTCGCATACCCATTCATTGCGGTTTTCGGTATTGTACCAATTGATGTATTGTCATATTTTCGCTTGTTATTATTGGTATAAATAAAGCTCTTTTAATGGTAAGATCATTTATTTGACGATTGAGTTTGTAATTCTAGGTTGTAGCTTATTTTTATTCACAGTGCAATTTATAGCGCAATCCAGTTAAATTAAAAAAAAAAATAAGTTATAGTAGAGATATTTTTTGAATTTTTAGGGTGTCTTAATGGCCAGTATCGACAACATATATATTTTTTTAAATTTAATAAACTGACAGATTCAGTTCATTCTTTTAGAGGACAAAATATATAGTGTCATTTAAGCGGAAAAGCTTTTAAAAATGATTAACACAAGATAATGTCAAAATGTCGAAACCGGCTGTAATTTTTTTAGTTTTTTCGTCTTTAAGTAAATGTTGCACTCATTAAGTAGGTACATTAATTAGTGTAAACAAGAAAATTGCCATCTTACCGAAACACAAAGAAATATTTTATCAAAGAAAATAAATAAAAAGGTAAAATTCCCCACAAAAAAACCATTCACTCCTCCATTCTCACAAAACAAAACAGCTGGATACCTTCCTTAGAATTAACAGCAATACTACTAAATTCTACTAAAAACTACCATTTAGGTACATTTTTAATAAGTCGTTCATCGGTCCCCGCTGAGTCGTATGGGTACAATCGCTTGTAAATGCGAAGACTGCGTGACTGGAAACTTTTAAGGCTTGCAATGAAAATAAAGTTATTAACCCTTACATTGGCCGGACGATGGTCTTTTGTACCGCTTCGAGGAAAAAAAAGGTTTTGCGGTAGAATCTTTAACTGTTATTATTTCCGAGACATAACGATGTAGGTTTCTTATCCAAATAAAAAAACAATAAATATAGACTAGGTATGACTGGCTAGGTAAATTGTTAAGTTAAACTAAATGTTTAGAGTTCTATACTCAAAGGGTTCAAACGGAATCCTATTACTAAGCAACAACTAACTGTAGTAACTATTTAGTAATCTGTGCCTGAAGTCCATCGGTAAAGTAAATTAAAAAAAATTCATACAAGGACATACCGTGTCGCCGCTCTGTTAGCTAAGCTACCGTATCCCACCAGAATCAGAGCGTCAACACGGTACGTCGAAGATCGTGAGTTCAAATCCCGCTCGAATCAATTGTTTTTATCACACGTTCTTATTAAATCTTGCAAAAAAAAAACATGTAAAAAATTCACTTAAAATTTGTTAATGTAAATGTCATCGGTTTGTACTCCTCATCAAATACATACTGGTAGGTAACTTTTCTTTCTTTCTTTTTTAAAATTTAAAAAAGAAGAAATCAAGTTTTACGGCAAGCAAAGAAAGAATCTTTAGTGTTATTCTTCTCCAACACCCAATAAATACCTCTTTCATCTTCAAATTAATAAGTTCTTTTTTTCTTCATTCCTCTCTCGTTCGATTATTAATAATAGAAATAAGCAACGTGCCGCCATACTAAGTGTTAGGGTTCACTTAGGTTACCTAGACTAGCAGTGATTAATGACGTAGTGTTGACAGCCAGGAGGCGGAGGTAACGCTGAACAGCTACAGCGTGTTCTGAAGAAATTAATTTATAAATGGAGAATAAATATTATTTACTGTACTATAAAGATGATGCATGACGTTAATTAGGTTTAGTAAAACATTGTTGCTGATTTTCTTGCGTAGAATTAAACTTAATTAGATTTGCTATCTCTTTTTCTAACAAAAACATTAGAAGAGGATTGAAGATTTCAAGAGCTGTTAAATTAGTCCTATTCCATGATTTCAACACAAAGAGAATCAAGAATTTTTTAAATTGCTGTGAACGTATCGCGTCTAATTTTACATTAGTTGGTTACTATTAGACTAGATGACAGTTCTAATTTGACAGTTGAATTTCCTTCGACCTTATTTTAGACCGTCAAACACCGAGAAATGAGACACAAAAGTAAATCAGTTTTTATGCGTTGCCGGTTTTCTTGCAGCTTTCGGTTTAGTTTTCAATAAAATAAAAATATGGTCCAATTTCTCCCAGTAGGCGACCTTTAGTTAACATAAAAAGGTATAAAAATAATGAGACTAGACTAGCCAAGAGCCTCTGACAAACATCTAAAGAGGCTCTCGTTAGGCAGCAGGATTGGGAACTTGGCACAGAAGGCAGTATTGCTGGACACTGCGCAAATTGTGAGGAGGTTCCTCTCTCTGGACCCCTAATCACCGGTAGCTTGGATCCTGTTCCCAATTATTACTTTGGCTCTTACTTGTCTCTGTCGTGGCTCTTTTATATTTTTAAATATATGTGTTTTTTATATAGTTATATACCAATGTATTTAAAAATATACATTTAGTAATAATGTTGACTAATTGAACGATTTTTCGATACTTCACCTAGACCTAATATAACAATATTATTTTTCAGTTCAAAACAGTTACCCCCTGTATATAAGGTACCTATATCTTAGATGAGTTGGCGTGTCTCGGTAGCGGCCACTTGAGCTGTCAATTAGAAGATATCGAGAGCAATGATTGACGAGACCCTAATGCTCAGATATGAACTGCACTGATTCATATTGATAGTCTTGTGGTTTATGCTGGTCTTGGAAATTTGCAATGGTTGGATAAAATGCTAGAATTCTGCTCGTAATTAATCTAAATTTTAAATAGATACTTGTTCAAAATCAAAGTACGTGAGCACCTTCTCAGGTAAATTTTGGCAGATTTTACTCTCAGTCAGAATTTGACTAATGAACTTTTTAATTATTGTGTAAATTTTTATGTAGAAGGTATTTGTGTAGTTTATAATAATTAGCTTTATTAAATGGTACTTAAATTTTTTTAATAAATTTTTTAGTGCATTGTCTTGGCAGGAAATGCCTAAGGCATTAAGTCCGCCTTATACATAAGTTACTGTACGAAGAATAAATACATTTTTCAATTTACCAAAATTTTGAACTTTAGAATTCGCTAGTCATGCTTAAAAGCATTTAAAAAGCTATATAACATAAAAACCAGGAAATAAAATTATAACACAATATTATCATAACATCTTTATTATTAATTCCCATAAAAACAAAAGACACTCGTAATGTTATTGTTCTCGTGAGGTGAGAGTACCAGTTACACGCCATTTATCCTGCCCGTCACTTGTTTCTGTGAGCCATTTGTCAAAAACGCGGATGTCACTACTCGTACTGATTTATGGGCAAAAGGAATGCAATACTTATAATGGATAAATATTGTAGAATTTTTTGCGAGTGTTAGGGTGACTATGATGGGTTGGTGATTTGATTTGGGCTAGAATTATGCTTTTTTTTTTTTGTTTATAGGTAGTTTCTACATTGATGGTTAACTTGGTGTTATTGTCTACTTGTAATATGGTCTTGGGATTATTTACAAATGTTGCTTTTTTATTTATTGACTTCTAATACATTTACAAGCAAGTCAAGACATGAAAGGCAACGTACAGGGCAATTGTAGTATCCACATATTGATACATTAAAATTTGAATTAGGTTTTGGCTCGACAAGAAAAAGATGATTTTTACATGTTTACTATACAATAAAATTGCTGTTTATATAGCATTTTTGTTTACATTTGACTGTAAGAAATTTTATTATTGTACATGAAAAGTATTTCGATTTTTGCAAGACCTACGCATTAAATAACATATAAGAAAAACAAATAAAGAATAAA
The DNA here is from genome assembly GCA_936450705.2 of Protodeltote pygarga. Classification (NCBI taxonomy): domain Eukaryota; kingdom Metazoa; phylum Arthropoda; class Insecta; order Lepidoptera; family Noctuidae; genus Protodeltote; species Protodeltote pygarga. The sequence continues at coordinate 9,698,575 of OW388268.2, read as the reverse complement.
ACTTGCACAAAATAATTATTTTCATTAAATATTTATTTTCATTCTCTGGTATTCCAAACACAGAATGAAAGATTGTCATAATATTGCATAGGTATTTAATTTAATACAAATATTTAAAAAAAAATCTTAAAGTTTAAATATTTAATAAGAAACATGTGCTAAAACATGTAAAAATTTCACAAAAATAATCTTAAAGTTCTTAAATGTCGTCGTCGTTTTATTTTTCGCAAAATCTCTAAAACATTTACGAGAACGGACATCCTACTGACAATCGAACTCCGTCCCGGTATTCGGTTTACACCAAATTGAACTGCCAGGGTGACGTCATTAATCATCACGTAATGATGCGATGTAAATTTTGACGAATATTAAACTTATTCTCATTTTCTTGAGTGTATAGTTCGGTCGGTGTATTGAAGCATGCGTGTTTATCATTTATATTTTTTTGCTTTTCATTTTCTTTACTTTAAGTAAGTGAGATATTTTTTTAACGTTATGAAGATGTTACTAAACTGATGGTATATTTTATGATTGATATATTTCTTTTTATGGTACGGTTATTATTTAAGCTGATAAAATGTTATTATTATTTGTATTTATAAATTTTTGTATCAAAACCATTATCTGCCGGTATAAAAGGATATTTGTTATCCTTCAAAAAAATAAAAAATCCAAAGAAAATATTATTATTAGAAATCTCATAGCATACCACCAACATCACCACACAAGGCAAAACCTTCCTTGCTTCCTTCCACTTGTCTCTGTGTAGTGCCATCTGACACCAGCCTTTGAGATGTGAGTCTAGCTCACCCCATCATCTTATATGCCTACAAAGTGGTAAATTAGAATATAACCTTATCAAAATAAAACATAGTTTATGTAAAATCCATTACGATTTTTGCAAAAATCCATAGACTAAAATGTTGTGTTATAATAAATAATAAAACAACTTTCTAGAGAATTTCGTCACGGCATATTTATCAATATGTAAACCACTAACGGTTTCGAGTATTGCAACTCTCGTCGTCGCAAGAAAACTGAGGTGTCAAGCGCCATAACTGTTTATTTTTCATGGGTGACATGATCGCTAAGTGATCAAACCCGTTTTCACCCAATAAAGATTTAAAAAAATGCAAATGAAATAAATTATTATGAAACGGACTCGATAGCTTAGTTGGCAAAGCGATGGCATGGCACGCCAGGGATCGTGAGTTCATGTCCTGCCTGAAAAGGTGGTTTTTGCGAGATTCTTATTAAATAATTATAATTATATAGATACCTAACTTAACTTGATTTCTCAGTATTCTCTATTTTTTTTTAAATACAAAATTGTATCGTAGAAAATCTCCTTATATACTAGATCGAGTCTATATAGACATATAAAATTACTATCTAACAATCAACAACATCAACACCTCACTAATTACAGCGACCATAATCCAGGTATAATTAACCCGTGACCCGCAATCTCACATAACACTCAATTGATATACACTAGAATTATCTGCCAACCTATAATTAGGTTGTCGACATGTCGAATCGGATGTCAATTTATCGCGGGCAGTTACTGGGGTTGTTACCTTATTATGTTATTAGGAGATAATATTATTATCTTTGATCTGTAGTAATGAGCATAGCATGTAGGTACTTAGTGCTTTTACCTAGATGTATACTGCTGCTAATTATTGCTGACAAATCTAATTAGAATTATATTATAGAACAGTAGGATGATACGATTGCAATTATGCAATTTGCCTACTGCGCTTGGTGTCAATTCGTTTCGTGAAAGAGACTAATATTTGACTTAATTTGGTTTTATTAGCAGTGATAGCCTAGTGGTATGACCGTTGAACTATCAAGTTAAAGATCGTAGGTTCGAAACCCAGGCACGTAGTACGTACCTCTTACTTGTCGAATTTATTGGTGCAATAGAAATTAATTATCACTTGCTAAAATGGTAAAAGAAAACATCGTAAGGAAACCAGCACACCTGAGAGATTTTTCAACGGTGTGTAAAATCATGTCAGAGGCCGACGGGTGGTTTCAACTTCAACTCTGTCACTAGGTTATTCATCAACCATACGATGAAGAAGAAAAAGTTGTGAGTAACTTCCTCCTTTTTTTGTCGGTAAAAAAACAAACAAAACAGATAAATGACTGGCTATAATCACGTCTCTTATCACCATCGAAGCTTATCTCAATCCTCCATACATACAATACATGCGTAAATCCACGCATTCATCTCTTAACCCTTCAAAAGCCTCCCATTACATTCCATGATTACAAAATAAATGACCAATCCACTTTAAACTTTAATCAACTTGCTTAAAGAGGTAATTCATTTGAAGAAAGTCCATTAACAGGTTTGCTTAAACAATTGTTTAACCAAATTCAATCTGCATACGTAATGTATATGACAATGTTTTGTCGGACGGGGTGGACAAGGGTGGACATTGCCGGCCATTGTCCGAAGTGACAAATGAAATGAATAATTTAGAGTGATTAAGATAATTGAATGTTAGTTCTATTGAGTTGAGCTAAGTGGTTGTTTGCATTGTGATTGTTTTTGATTATATTGGTTGCAAAAACTTTTTAAATCCGCTAAGATTATTGCATTAATATTTGTCCTGTGAGTTTAAAAATCAAATTCAAAATATTTTTATTCATGTAGACCATTAGGCACTTATGAATAGTCATAATTCTAATATTGTTTGTTGTAAGAGTGACTCTAGTTGCCAGATTCAAGGGCAGCCTTAGGGCAGCTACCTTTCATGGAGAAGAATCTGGCAAGAAACTCCATGGTTGCTCGATTCAATAGTTCGATTCAATATTGTGTAACGCTAATGATGCTACCTATTTATTTCTCACAAAACAGAACGAATAGGTCAGTTAGCAGATTGGTTAGTTCCAATTAGTTGGTTCGTAAGTTGGTTCAAATTCTGTCTTAAATGTTATTTTTTAAAAAACATGTTAAACTTAGACGTGCCAACTTTAAGCGTGATCTCTTGGAACTTGTAACAACTTATGTGCCTACTTTATTTACTACATCTACTTTTTACTGCAGTTTACTTTTCTTTTTTTTTATGTTTATGTTTAACATGATATCTCTACTTTTTTTTTAAACAACCACCTATGAACCAATCACCTTAATAACCATAATGATAATAAAAACTGAAATAGTTTGCCATAAACTTAAAAAAGTAATACATAACGTTCTAAAACCAAATGGTTTGAAGATATTCTTTCACCACTCTTTAGCATACAATTGAATTAATAAAGAAACAGTTCAAATATTATGCCAAAAATTTCTTCGGAAATAAATTTATGCAAAATTAAAAATGTCCCCGTGGCAGGTTATAAATCGCAAATCATTAGGTACAGAGGATAAAAACACTCAGAGACCAAATTAAATTCACATTTTTTCCACTCACCTAACCCTTGAAATGCGTGTCGGATTCAACGGAGTTTCATTGCACGGAAAATGGATAAAAAAGACCCACTCGGGCAAAAATCTTGAACTGTCAACGTCTGGTCTATGTAATAGGCGATGATGAATATAATTTTACTATTTATATTTCCAATTTATTTAAATTTTAAGAATACGACAGTTGACGCAGCAAATATTTTTTTCAGTCTTATTATTTAATGCTTTGAACGCCATCCACGTCGCGTCGGTCACCGTTGTCCGACAAACAATAAAGTACAATAAAGTATTAAGAATACCTGTAAACATTTTTATATTACTTTTAAAAATTGATTTTTATTTTTGTGTCTATAAAAAAACTTAGTGAGAACTTATGAGATCTCCGTGAGTCATATTTTACAACATAACAAGTTTAGAAAATTATACAATTCATAGAAAAATAAATTGCAATCCGTAAAATTTCTAAACATTTCACAACTTGCACCACAAACAATCCCGCCCAGCTATTTGTAAGGAAATCAATGCAAAGGAAACACAAAGCGGCAAAATATCGCGACGTCCGCCACAGAGGACAAAAATGGCCAGCGTCTGGTAAATTTAACATTTTTACCCTAACGCGGCTACGGGTTACCCTTTCCGTTTGTCCATTGACTATTGTAATGCGAATATCAAGTGTGAGCCGTTTTGACCCTTTCGTTTTTTCTTTTATTTATTGTGTATAGAAATAATATCAATAAATTGTTGTTTAGGGTACATTAGCTACAGGTTTTTAGGAAATATAACGCAGAGACATAAATCGTATGCATAATGTATTAGTGTTTTATTTATCAGTTTGTGTGGACGATTTATATAATTTAGCTATGATTTTTCTGTGAAATTTATTTGTTGGTTAATAGGTAGGTAATAAGGTTTTTTTTTCATTACACTTAATTTATAAGGCACATCTTTCTGTATACATAATACGGTAGCTAACGCTAGAAAGAAACTGCAAATCAAGACATACTAGAATAGATTAGAGAATTCTTTATTGTACACCGTAAGGAAAATACATCAAAAATAACAGTTTTTAAAAGGTAGGTACAATAGGCAGTCTTATCGCTGAAAGCGATTATCAACTCTACTAAAGTGAAAGGTAGTAATTATAGAAGTTACAGAAATACTACAACTTATAAAATCAATGACTGACTGTCTCTTTGTTGTTTTACACAATCCAAATTCTGTACATCTTAAATTTTGTTGCATATATACTATTTACTTAACAACATATTAATCATGAAAACGACGTGCATTAAAGTAAAGGGAGGTAATTAATATGTTCGCGTCTCTTCAGCTCTGCTTCTCATTAAGACGCCATTAGACGTAGAACACGCTATTTTACAAAAAGATCTCTCGTGTTCTAAGAATATTCATTTTTCATAGAATATCTTACTTTGTTCGCTGTGAAAAGCTGTATGGTGTTGAAATATAATGCTTGTTTTATAATTATAAACTGCTAGATTACGCCTCCGGTTTTGCTCGATAAAAACTATATACACCATATCTGTGTCATGTAATTAATCCTTAATTTTCTAAATTGTCTGCTAAATTTCGTTAAAATCAAATAATAGTTGACGAGACGCATACCTACACTTAAATAAATCAAGGAATTTGTTAAAAAAAAACTTGTGTGCTTTAAAAAGTTATTGCAATTTTAAAAGTGTGGTTTTAAAGTTTTAAGGGCTAGTAATCCAGTATATAATATAATTAAAATTTAATGGTTCTTCAATTCTAGTTAGCTGTATGAATACCTACTATATTATGTTCATACAGCGTTCTTGAATATTGTGTCCGCTATTTTCTGTACTAAAGACATTTCTTACTAACCCAATTTAAAATTAACATTTGCATTTTAAATTAAAATTCCTACATTTACCAAGCCTTAAATTAAAGGGAACACGCCCTGTCCATACCAAACACTCAGTCACTTTACGAAGAGGCGTGCGTAGAAGTACCAATAAACTTCAACGAAATTTGCACAACAAAAGCTTATAAGCCTAAACCATTTCACACACAGAATCCCTCTCATAATGAAACCAAACCTGTGGAAACTGGTCCCATTTGCAAATACTCGTCAACCCTTAATCTGCCGCTTGCATTTTACGAGACCTAAGGCAATATCTGTCAATGTCCTTATCAATAAATTGTGAACGTTTAAAGCAAACGACGTCGTTTGACGGTTTGAGGCGAACGACCGTAATCCGCGGTCTATTGGACCCCATCTGCGTTGCAAGGGTTAAGTCGCGACAAATAGACCATTTGCAAATAATAAGACGCAGTGAAAGAATAAATTAAGGGCTTCGAGGGTTGTTGTTAGAGTTTTGGGGGTTGAATTGAAATCTGTGTTCGAATGGTTTTTTATTTGTGAATTGGATTATATTTTTAGCAAGACGTTTAGGGGCGGCGTTAATTTATCAAAATGTTTTGCGAAGAAAGTTTATTTTGCCTACCCTTACTTATTAGTATTTAAAAAAATGTGATCCACTGCATAGCAGAGGCATCTATTGCTTGCTTAAGAACAACCTTGTGCGTATTGATAGATCTGGGAACACGGGAGTGTCTGCATCAAGCCGAGCTTATATGATTAAAACCATCAAAATCCCACTGAGATGACAATTTGATTTCGTATATAATTACGACCATGAGTAAAAAATTGTCTGTGGTAGGTGATAGGCTGTAGGTGCGTTTCTAACCACTTCACCATGGACAATTGTTTTGCCACTCTCTGTTGCCACCGCGAGGAGATTTTCAAACTTAAATGCTTCAAACGGTCACCCATCCACTTAACTGACCGCGTCAAGCGTTGACCTTTGAGATCGTGACCACACACATGATAATATTATTATATACTAACGCTCTAAAAGTATTTAGGAATACTTCTTTCAGATTTTAAGTGTCTAAGTCCACTTATATAAGCTGTGCATAGTCAGAGAACCACGGTACTCTATAATTGGTATAAAAAAAAGAAATGAAGATTGTTTATGATTCCAATTAATAAAATTCAAAACAAATCCCAAACAAACAAGAAACATCCAATTAAATCCGCACAATTAATTTTCAATTTGAATTTCGAACACAAAATTCGTTAACATTATCTATGAGCCCCTGGACATCCCGTGGAGATGTCTCAAGGCGCCATTTTCCGTCTTACAGTTGGCAATTAATAATTATTGCACCTAGTTCCGGGCCGTTTCCGGCAAGGGCAACTTCCGTTACACAGGGGAGTGCGAGGAAGCTAGTTTATGATTGTAAGCTTAGTAAGAGAGATTTGTTGTTTTTATTTTGAATAATTAAAAAAAAATTGAAGAAGTGGCCGTGGTGGACTGCATAAAATAACTTAAAAAAAAGTCTCAATGAGTAAACAAAAATTTAAATTGTCATACAAAAGAAAATCACGTGACCAGTCACTTTGTATGAAAAATCAATTTTCGATTTTCAGATTTCGGCTTATGTTCCTGGGGGAAAGTTGTTCAGTTTCATGGACCTTATTGCCTCTAAAAATTTGGAAGGTATTTAAAACAACTGAGTATAGCAAGCATTCAATAGCAAGCATTTACGTATTTCTTTAACTTTAAAGCGTTCTAAAATATCAAAAGTTGCCAGTATTCACAGACGTAAATCTGAAAATGAATAAAAGAACTATCAAAGTAATGAAATAAAAGCAAAACTTTAAAGTACAGTTCTGAGCATAATACTCATACACTTGACGATCCAACACTATTCATAACAGAAAATCGTCCAAACACACCCACTAAAGCTCTCTCAGTTTTAATTACCTAGATTGGTGGCGTACAGCAATTTATGGCAACAATAACTAATGCAGGTTTATGTATAATGCGAATTTTGATGGCGACGCTATCTATTTCCGTGAGTGTATTTATGTTGGTATTTTAATTTGGGTGAATGAGTTTTATTAGTATAGTGATAACATTATTAATTACAAAGAAAATCGTGTCGTCATTAACAATTTCTGAATACGCAGACCAGTCATTTGGGGGTTCAAACACTGCTGACCAAGGTTTTCATCTCAGAAATTTACGCGCCAGAAAAATACTGACATTTTTTTAGGTTACATAATAAACCATAATTTTCATAAGATAAACAACACAATTTTACAATTACGTAGGTAACGAAAGATAAGTGTATTTTTTCTTTTTTCTTTTGATTTCTTAAAACACTTTTAAAACTATTTTCATTAAGAAAAATCAAAGTATGAACTAATGACAACACAAATCTGGACAACACAATTCTGTATATAAATAATAGTAAAAAGAAACAGAAGGGTTTACTTAAAATGAATACAAACAAAACATGATGATTGACTAAGTAAGTCATCAAGTTAAAGAGCACGATTTGCCATTGTCTTCGAATTTCCAAGCGATCGCCAAAGTAACAAACACAAGAGATCCCCACATGTCGTAACACATCATTAATCTCTGATCTATGTGACATTTAATTACCTAAAACACCATATATTAGGCGTTCTTCCGTCTTCACCCTATAGGATCACTTACAAATTTAGCAATTTCAATTATACGGAACATGCGCTTTATGTCCTCGAGTTAAGGTTGGTTGAAGTGAAAATGTAAGTTTGTAGTGATCCGGTAATTAATATTGTCTTTCTTATTGCTTCACGCCTAAGATTTTATTGCGTTGTTATATTGTTTGGTTTATTGAGATCGCGTGCATCGACACTCATGGTACCATCATCGATGTCCCAATGAGTATATCCATCAAATAACTCATTGCAAAAGTTATCAAGATTATACAGAAGGCGTATCTTTTCTACTGCATATGCCAGATTTGAACCCACAACTACGTGCTTGCAAAGTGAGACCGTAACCAATACGCCACCACGACCTGCAATAGACAAATTCGATAATGTAGCATAGCTAAATTTAAATATAAGACCAAATAATACTATTGTTTAGATTTATTACTTTATTGTTCACTTACAGTAGATACATAAATAAAAAGATGAAAGTACATAGATGTACAGTCAGTGATATTAATCCATTAGCACGCTACACATACTAATAAATAATATGTGTTAAAAGTAACATGGAATAAAATGCTAATGAATTACTCTTATTGAAACACAATAATATTACTGTGTGTGGTAATAAGTGCAAAGATCTATAAACAAAAACATAACGCGTTAATGGACTTCTGTCTCTGTATTATCCAGAGGCAAGTACGTCATGTGAATCTTAAGTTTACCTCGAAAAAACAAAGCTTGAAACCAACATCTAACAAATCTTCAAAAATAATCCAAAAAACCTAAAACCTCATCCGAAGCAGACAGTAAGAGTTTCCTGCGATCATCTCCAAGATTACTTAATGCACATTTCTATTCTGAAACGTGGTGAGTCTCTGACAAATACTAGGACATTTCACAGTCTGGTCGCCATGGTGAATAGTACTACTATTTTAAATGTGGATGAAATGCGCGCATTGTATTTTAAGGCGATGCCAAATGTGGGAACATTTGTTGTAACAAAGCTCTTAATGTGATGCATTTTGTTAGTTCCTTGTTTTCGTGTGTCATGTTGATGAAGTGTTTTGTATTACTAAGAGTGTTCATATACTTGAACACACTTACAAAATGTGGTTTCATAGGTTTAAAGAATTTATTTCTCTTATGAACTTACTAGTTTGCTTACAATGAGATAGTATTTAAATCTAAGTTATATAATTCAAGCCTCTAGCTGTCCCTTCATGTTAAGTGAATTCTTAAAAAGACAAAATATAAAAGATATTTATTTCACGAGGAACAAGACGATAAAATTTACATTAATTTATGAAATAAAACTAAAACTAATGACAATTTGTTTAGACACATTTAAATAATTAGGTACCTATTATAAAAACTATAATCTGAAATTATGAGACATATTTTTATCGTAGCTTTTTTGTGATGTTGGCTAAATTATTTTGGCCAAACGATGTTGCTGTTAGGTTAAGTAGAAAAGATATAAAATGGAATGTGTACATGACTTTGCAAAAAACCTATGATATTTGGAATTGTGAAAATATATCACATTTATTTCAATAATACCTATATATTTTTGTGATTTTTTTACATGTTACAGCACATGTTAGCTTATTAAATAATTAATACCTATCTAATATCAATAAAACCAGTAGGGATTTAAAATTGTATAATCCTACCAGGCTTTTACCTGATTCTAATATAATCATCATCATTATCATCTACATCCTGAATCTACCCACTACTGCTGAGTATAATGCCTCTCTTTGTGAGAGAAGAAGTGGTTCTTATTTAGCTGCAAGATTTATACCCAAACATATACATTGCAAGTTAAATAAAAGCTTGTAAAAAAATAATCCTGACCGAATTTCGGTCACAGCGGCCAATCTCAACGGAAATTAGCCAACGACGCTGGAGATATTATAGTGCACAAGTGTATGCGCAGACTCAGGTGCACTCTCTATTCCCTCACTCTCATAGTCCGATGGGACGGCCTTCCGACACGACCGGAGAGAGAACAGGCGCAGGGCCAACGGCTTTACGTGCTTTCTGAGGCACGGAGTAAATGATAATTAATTTATAAAACGCACATAGCTTACGAAAAGTCAGAGGTGCGCACGCTTTGGGTTCATACCCGAGACCTCTGACTTGCCAGTTAACGGTCACCACCACTAGGCTATCACTACTCACTTGTAAAAAAACTAAGCCGCCCATGACACACGTATAATCAAAATCACACAACATTTGTTCACACAGAACATTATTCATTGGAGAAGATACATCTGTATCTTCTCCTTAGAGTACATAAGAAAATATAGAGCAATCCTGTAGAAGTATGAACTGTGAGCACGGGTATGAACAACGCGGCCGCGATACGAGCTCCGTTTGTGATCATACCTCGATCGACTGCGGTTTAACTAGGCTCTACGAGCGAAAAAGTTACATTTTAGCTTATATCATGATTAACTGCTAAGTTAAATATAATTATTTAATAAGAAAATTTGAAAAAACAACTGATACGGATGGGATTCGAACCCACGATCTTCGACATACCGTGTCGACGCTCTAACCGCTGAGCCACCGTATCCCATCGGCATCAATCGAAATTTCAAATCTCTTTTACACGCCTAAGGCGTGTGGCGACATCTATCGAAATACATTACGTATCCCGACCCAGTGCTCTAAACTTTGCAGTTTAAGTAGACACCGATGCGGTATCACCAATTTTCTTAATATTTTTGTGAATTTTTTACATGTTATAGCACATGATAGCTTATTAAATATAATTATTTAATAAGAAAATTTGAAAAAACAACTGATACGGATGGGATTCGAACCCACGATCTTCGACATACCGTGTCGACGCTCTAACCGCTGAGCCACCGTATCCCATCGGCATCAATCGATCAATCGAAATTATATTTAATAAGCTATCATGTGCTATAACATGTAAAAAATTCACAAAAATGCTAAGTTAAATTTTGAAAAACGTTCTAGAAAACATAATTTGAAAAAATGACATTTTAACATTTCTATGGTGAGACCTGCTTTCACTCCGCACAAGGCAATGTGGTTGACGTTCTCACTCTATATTTTCTTGAATACTCTATGATCTTCTCCAATGAATAATGTTCTGTGTGGCGGACATTTATTTGATGTCTGCCAACCGTTCGTGATAGATGCGCGCCCGCTTTGCTCGTTACTGTAGTGTTTGATACTCGCTTTTAAACTTACATAGATTCACATTTTTCTCATGTTCTATCTCTTTTTGCTTTGAGTTGTAGTGCTGTAGCACCACGCTGATTGTCATCATCATTGTATCATCATGATTACGATATGGTATTTCATTGCAGTCGTCCCTGTACTTTAGAAGGCACATTAAACAGTGGACCCCGGTTACCACTTCATATAATTTGGTAGCGGTGGCGTTTCTACTACACAAGCCTGAAACCCCGGCTTGCCTAAGAAAATTATTTTCGGTATTATGTAGGTAATATATTTTTTTCATTTACATACAGTCTTTCTAAGTGGGGCTTGTCCAGATGTGAGGCAAGGCTGTGTAGTTATCGTTAAATTAACATATATGTAATGTTTTTAATTAAAATCAGTTGTTGGTTGCGACTTTGTTCGTGTCGTTTCCCGGATAAATATGGCCTTTATTACACAGGAGCATTGTAGTAAGTAAATAATTTGTATAACTATCGAATTAGTTATGAGACATATTTAATTTTTACCTCTATATAATATAAGTTGGTATGTGGAAATTATCTATTGATAACCAGCATTTGCAGAGACATTAAAAAACATATGAAACACAAAAAAGATTTAAGTACCACGAAATATAATTATAGCATACACATTTATGCTATTTTAACACTAGGACTAATCTATTGCCTAGATAATATGGACGCAATATTTCTTTCAGTAACAGAAAAAACCATAGCGAGAAGAAGTAGTTTCTAAAACACCTCCCATCACTAAGTGGTTCTAAACATACATAAGATTCATCCGACAGAACCCTTTTCACCGTACAATTCCGTTGCCAATCGTAAATTTATCTCAGGGGCTATTAGTTCGATAAAATTCAACTAAAACGATAAATAAAACCGACTTTGACGGATAGCCCGTTTCCCCCACAAAGTATGGACCGACTTAGATAATTTTGCGATTGCAAAACTGGTTACAAACTAAACTGATCCCAAAAATAATGATAGTAAGGTTGAAAATGATTGAAATGAGTGGTCAGAGAAAAGTTGGGAAAATTTTTGTATCTATGTCACATGGGAATGTTTTGTCCGAGACTAAACTTATTTACCGTCGAAACTGAATAAAACATTAGCAGAAGAAAGATGTATACAAATCGAATTGGGACAGAATGATGCATTTTGTTCCGTTGGTACCGATAATAATGAATTATCTGATCGACGTGTGTAATTGTGCATGTTTTACAAAATACATAAAAACAACAATATTGGTAGTTTTGATATTGCTGCTAGAATTTGTCAAACGTCTAGAAATGAGATACGATAAGAAATTCATCCGTTATTACGATCCGAATGTTGGAAAAGATTTTAAATTAATGAATATCATATTTGTAACAAAAACTCTGCAGTATGTTTTTTAACGTGAGGCAGGATTTGATCTGTGACCTTCGACTTACTGATAAAAGCCATCAGCTGCTTTCCCAAGTAAGTTATTCGTAACCCTGCCCGTGCTATCGTGATTTTCTTATTCAACGGTTCAAGCGGTGGTATCATCTTCCCCTTGCATAGACTACTAGAAGACTAGCATGTCTAACTTTGCAGTTATTCAATGCTATACAATAATAATATTACGATAATAACAATTTTAAAACACACCTCCCACTCCCGTTTAAAATTATTAATATAGATTTGGACTGTGTTATTTTCTTTGTATTAATATTATCCCTCCTGATCAAATCTCGGTTACAACGGCCAATCTCAACAGAAATTGAGAATCGACGCCGATATATAGCGCACACGGGTGTACTTTTTATTCCCTTACTCTCATTGTCCGATGGGGCGGCAATCCAACACGGCGGAAGAAAGATCAGGTGCAGGACCAACGCAAGTGATAATTCTTTTATAACTGACGAAAAGGCAAAGGTGCTTTCCTAATTCTTATATATAAATAATTTCATACTACTGACCTTATTTTATATTTGTTATATACAGTTAAGAATATACTATCTATATTTTTTTAATAAGCTTTTGATTAAGCATTCCGCTTGAACGACCACGTATTAAGCTTCGCACACACAACCCTTTTAAATCAAACTTAGTCCCAACCAGCGATGCGCGATGATACAAAACAAATGTTTGCCGTTGTCCGAAGGCACATTTGTAATAGGTTTGTCAACCATTTTTATTTTTGTGTCGTTTGTCTAATGTTTGTGCCTCGGGGTGTCTGGTTTAAATTAATAGAGGGTTTGTTGTCAAAAGCAAGTAACTTTTTAATTTTTTTCTCATTTCTAAATTCTGTTTTGTAATACAGTGTACACTGCATTGTAATAATTCATAACTAAACATACGAGTCCATAAAAAAAGACTTTTTTACCCGACATCAAAAAAGGAGAAAGTTCTCAATCTGGTGGTTTCAATATTAAATAATTAAACTCGGAGTTCTTCGTTGGATTCAACTGCGGCTGCTGAGAATTAGGTTTCGGATTTTATATTGAGTTTTACCTCCTAGTATATTTGGATTCTAAACTATAAATGTACTTTATATAAAACGCGATTTTACAACGTATTTAAATCCTTTAGGAAATACGCGTTTTATACACACTTATTTTCCCGAAGCGAGAAAACTCATAACTAAAATAGTTCTCGCAAAAATAACTCAAGAATTTGCATTTAGTTCTAAAGGAACTCCGTAATGCTTTCAGGAAGTTTCTTATAAACATGCGCGTAAAACAAACGTGTCATAAACAATATTAAATCCTATAAGTTGCGAGTTTCATAGCACTGGATAGTCCAAGTATATTAATGTCGCAAGTTCGCGACGTAAGGTATCCGACTTTTGCATTTCCTTATTTCATTGATCTAAGAATAGTTTCGGATGAGGAGATTACTAGAGATTATTTATTTCGAACTATTTGACGCCTTGTCAAATGACAAGCGGGGGATAGGCAGAGGTGGCGATTGCTTCACCGACAAGGCTCTTTAATATAAGGAGAAAAAGAATTGACGCCTGGACATCTATACTAATATTATAAAGAGGTAAAGTTTGTATGTATGTAATTAATGTAATTGTGAGTCGTGATAGCCTAGTGGTGGTGACCGTTGACTGGCAAGTCAATGGTCTCGAGTTCGATCCCAAGGCGCGCACCTCTGACTTTTCGTAAGTTATGTGCGTTTTATAAATTAATTATCACTTACTCCGTGCCTCGGAAAGCACGTAAAGCTGTTGGCCCTGCGCCTGATCTCTCTCCGGTCGTGTCGGATTGCCGTCCCATCGGACTATGAGAGTGAGGGAATAGAGAGTGCACCTGTGTTTGCGCACACACTTGTGCACTATAATATCTCCTGCGTAGTTGGCTAATCTCCGTTGAGACTGGCCGCTGTGACCGAAATTCGGTCAGGAAGATATTATTATTATGTATGTAATTATGTATGTATGTTAGGGGTAATCTCTGGAACTACCAATCCGATCCTAAAAATTCTTTCACTAATAGGAAGCTACTTTATCCCTGAGTGCCATAGGCTAATTTTCATTCTAAAAAAAAAGTTGGGTTTTCAGTAAAAAATAATCTTAGATTCAAGTCAGAAAAAAAACAGACAATCTGGCTGCTTTATCAACGTGTGTGTGAAAATTTAATTTAACGCGGACAAAGTCGCGGGGAAAAGCTAGTCCTTAATAAAAAAAGGCTATAAAAAGAAAGCTATGTTTTAATCCTGGACATAGTAAAGATATACTAGTGGTATGAAACCAGCACACCTTATAGATTTTTCAACGATGTGTACAACCATGTCAGAGGCCTACGGGCGGTTTAAACTCTGACACGTTGTTTATCAACCATACGACGAAGAAAAAGATGAACTAGGTACCATTTCTAAACATTTTTAATTTTGTTTTTTAATAATACAATACCACATCCAACATCTGCTCTTATTCATCAATCCAAGAGCTTCGAAGTTAAGACCTGTCTCTAAAATCGAAGGTACATTTCGATGGAGTCACGGAGTGTATTTGAAATTTATGATTTATGGTTCATATGCATTTCGTCGCCTTCTCCATCCTTACACTGACTCGATTCGACAAGTTCTCGAATATCGAGAATGTTTCTTCGTTGCATTCTGCATAAAGTTTTGAGGAAGCTGGAATTTTGTTTACGAATTCTACTAATAGTTGGTGATATTTGGATTACGTTATCTATATGTATATTAATACGTGAAACTGTGGATCCCTTTTTAATATTGCGCGGACGGAGAAGTGTGAAACTTGGCATAGTAAATGTTTGTATGAAGAAATGGAGAAAGATTAAATTTAAAAAAAATACAGTCATATTTCGATCACTGACTGGCACTGCTTAAATATCTCCAATTACATTTTTCACAAGTTTTGATTGCATTTATAAGAGCGATGCCACGATAATTATAAGAAAAAAAAACAGACGGTCGTCCTTTGAAATGCCTTTGGTCTTTTTTGTTTTTGATGGCAAACAATTGCGATGCAAATGCAACTCTCATGCAACACAATTCCGATACAAGTGCGGTACAAATATGGAACAAATCAATCAGATTCGGTGCAAATATGGTACAAATATGGTTTAAAAGTAATTTGAAAAATCCTGAGACACATCTTTCTATTTTTTACGAATAAGCCAATTAGAAATATAATATTGTAAGTTGTAATGAGCCCTGGCTCAACCATTACTTGAAATTATTTTTTGTTAAACCAAACTAATTTCAAGTCATCATCTGCCTTTTCCCAACTATGATGGGGTCGGCTTCCAGTCTTACCGGATGCAGCTGAATACCAGTGTTTTACATGGAGCGACTGTTTAATGAATGTGAAATGTTAGTATGGAACCAAACTAATTTCAAGTATCTAATAATAATTGAATCTTGAATTAGGTTCTGTAATAATAATGCATCAATTAATAGTTTACCAAAATTTGGTTTTAGCTAATATAAGTAACCCTGTAACATACAAACTGAACAACCATGTGCTCATACCTTCCAGCAGCAGCCCTGACCTTAGCAAGGACGACAATAAAACAAGTTTATGGATATAACACTGTATAAATTATATTAACTTAAGTGAACCCAGCTAGTTTGGTTGTATATTTTTTCCAGAGTGACACACGTCACTAATCATTATTTTATAAAACATTTTCTTCCTCTTAAACCAAAAAGGTCCAAATTGATCAAACATACCGCCCACCAAAGGCAAATTAAGCAATTTGACTTTTAATACAGTTACAATACCGCCCACCATGACAATATTATAAAACAAACAATAACATCCTTATGAAACAAAAACTTAATAATAACATCACATAGCTAGGTAGACATCACAGGTAAGATACAGATTTTGGAAATAGACCGTTTAATTACAGAGCTTTTTGTGCGTATAGAGACAACTCTGCAAATACCATCAGCTCCAGGGTGTTTTTCAACCACACGACCAAGCAGCCATCGAGAAGGTGGCAAGTCATCCTCCTTTACTAAAACTAAAACACTAATACTTGGTTCTGGAGTGAGTTGATTTCATTTATATCTACTTAAAAATAAAGATAAATACTCTTGCGACCACCGTCGCCAAAAATCCTGCATCATCCGTTGCGTGAGTTGCCATCGGTGTAAACTACTTATAGTAGAAGACTCAAAATTATACTCCGGAACAGCAACTAAAGGCTCACCCACGAGAAAATGACTCGGAGTCAATGCATCTAAACCATTCACATCGTCGTCCATCCTTGACAACGGTCGCGAATTGAGACAGGACTCAATTTGCGTCAAGACAGTCGACAATTCCTCATACGTCAAAGTTGAGTTTCCAATAACCCGTCGAAGGTGGAATTTTATCGACTTGATTCCAGCTTCCCAAAGTCCACCAAAATTAGGCGAGTATGGAGGAATAAAATGCCACTGTGTGCCCTGAGAGGCTAAACATTCAGCCAATTCTTTGCCTAAACCAGATTTTTCAGCAGAAAATAATTTTTTTAATTCCTTTGATGCTCCTACAAAATTGGTACCATTGTCTGACCAAATATCAGAACAATAGCCCCTTCGAGATACGAATCTCCTATACGCTGCCAGAAATCCTTGAGTCGTTAGATCACTAACAGCCTCGATATGTACGGCTTTTGTGGCCATACAGACAAATAAACAAATATAGCCTTTATAGGCATGATTACCACGACCTTTGGATGTCCTGATATTTATGGGGCCAGCATAGTCCACCCCAGAACATTTAAAAGGCCTAGTAGGCGTTACTCTTGCAGCTGGTAATTGCCCCATCAACTGACTTGAAGTAGCCGCCGTATACCTCACACATGCAACACATTTATGTACGTGAGATTTCACTAATTCCTTGGCACCAAGAATCCAATATTTGGATCTCAAATATGCTAGCATGAGTTGAGGCCCTCCGTGCAAAGTATTGCAATGCGCGTCTGCTACTATCAAATTAGTTAAAATGGACTTTTTAGGTAACAATATAGGATGTTTTCGGTTTTCACTTAATTCTGACTTCCCTAGCCTTCCTCCTACTCTTAAGATTTTATTACTATCTATAAGAGGATTTAAATATTTTAAAGGTCCTTTTAACTTTGCACTTCCATCCTTTGCTAAACTTTCCATTTCTTCTCCAAAACTTTCTGCTTGATATTTCCTAATGCAAACATCTAACGCTTCTTTTAATTCTGGAGCTGTTAAATATCCTGTTACTTTATCCTTCTTTTTCTTTACCCACATGCGTCTACAATAAGCAACTACTCTTACTAACTTAGTTATACTTGAAAACCTGTTCCAAAACTCATTCTCAGTACTCGAAAAATGTACCTTTATAGCTTCTAAATTAGTTTCTACATCTTTAGGTTTATTATATATTATATCTGTAGAACTTAAAAAGGCTGGTCCATTAAACCAGATAGTTTGCTTTTTGAGATCTGAAGGATTGAGGCCTCTGGAAGCATAATCAGCCGGATTTACACCGGACCGAACATGTGACCACTGTTGAGCGTCTAGCGTAGTTAGAACCTCAGATACCCTATTAGCTACAAACGTTTGCCAACAGTTGGATGGCTATTGAGCCAAGCTAAGACTACAGTAGAATCGGTCCAGGCATGAATGTGTTCCTTCCGGATGTCCAATATGTCAGCAACCTCAACCAACAATCTACAAAGAAGAACAGCTCCACAGAGCTCTAATCTAGGAATCGATATTTGTTTGATAGGAGCAACTTTTGTTTTTGCTGTCATCAAATTTACAGCAACATGACCCTTATCATTGATTACTCGAATATAAACAACAGCGGCGTAAGCTGCTTTAGACGCGTCACAAAACCCGTGAAGTTCAACAAGAGCATCATTGCGACTAGTGTTAACCCAGCGAGGTATTTGCAATTCAGACAATTGACACAGGTCATTGCGGTAAGTAAGCCACTCATTTAATATTTTGCTTGGCACTTCATCATCCCAACCTATGCCTGATAACCATAACTTTTTAATTATTATTTTTGCTACTATAACACTTGGTGACACCCATCCGAGTGGATCAAACAAGCGTGTAATATCAGATATAATTATTCTTTTTGTTACAGGTTGTTTTGTCGGCGGAATCGTCACCGTGTACCGAAAGGCATCTATCATCCGATTCCAGGTAAGTCCTAACAATTTCATAACTTCATCTATTTTAATTTTCTTTCCTTGCTCTTTGTTTTCTTCATTACCTTTGATTATTCTTTTCAACAACTCTTCACTATTGCTTGACCATTTTTGTAAAGAAAATCCTCCTTCTTCTACTAATTTGTTAATTTCATTATACACTTTGATACCTTCTTCAACTGTTTCGACGCCTGTCAATAAATCATCCATATAGAAATCTTCCTTTACCTTTTTAGCAGCGTTAGGGTATTTATCCTTCTCATCTACAGCCACTTGTTGAAGCACTTTTACTGCAAGATATGGAGAACATGCCATACCAAAGGTAACTCTTAACAAACGATAATGTTGTATTTGATCAGAGCTATCTTTCCACACAATTCTTTGATAGTCAACATCCTCTTCAGCAACCTTAATTTGACGGTACATTTTAACAACGTCTCCAGATAAACATATTGGATACAATCTCCATTTTATCAATATATGCCTTAAAGTTGGCTGTAACGTAGGTCCTATCATCAAAAGATCATTTAATGAAATACCATTTTCACCTTTGCAGGATGCATCAAATACAATCCTCACCTGTGTAGTATCTTTGTCCTCCCGAATAACCGCGAAATGAGGTAAGTAAATTCCTTTAGAGTTATTTATTTCTTTTTCAGGAACTTTCTCCATATGTCCAAGTTGTAAGTATTCGTCTAACACTTCTTGATATTTTGCTTTCATTTCTTTATTCTTATTTAATCTTGTAACTAATAAATTAACTCTATTTTCAGCTACTTTTTCTGAATTCTTTATTTTCAGTTCTGGATTTTCAATCTTAAATGGTAAACATACAACGTATCGCCCTTCCTTGTCTCTACTAGTTGTTTCCGCAAAGAAACGTTCACATTGTTTTTCTTCCTCAGTTAAGATATGTTGTGTGTTTACAAAATCATCCTCCATTTCCCAGAACTTCTTTAATAAGTCGTTTTCCTCCACATAAGAATGCATCACTACTACGTTCCTATGAGATTGACTTGAACTCCTTATTGCTCCTGACAAAATCCAGCCAAATAAAGTAGCTTGCGCTAACAACGTTGCACAAGGTCCTTTCCTTACTCCTTCTTGAATCACTCTACTATATACCTCGGCACCAAGCAAAATGTCAATCCTGTTAGGTAAGTGATACTGTGGATCTGCTAATGGTAAGTTAATCATCCAATCCACAGTGTTCATCTTCGTAGAAGGAAGAGACGTTGTTATAGTTTTCAACACATAAGCATCAACTGAAACCTTTACGTTTGAATCATACGTAGATGTAAGTATAATTTTTACCATATATTTTAGATTAATACTAGTCTTTCCTTCCAGGCCTGAAATAAATCCCCTTACTAGAGTCTTTCTGAGACCCAAGTACTGAGCAGTTGCTTCTGTCACAAAAGACGCTTGAGACCCTTGATCAAGCAACGCCCTGATCGTATGATTCATTCCATTCCTAGCTTCAGCGTTTACCAACGCCGTGGCTAGTAACACTTGATGATAATTTTTTATTCCATCTGACGAGAAAAATGTAGACACCGTGCCAGAGTTCTTCGATGTGGATGGTGTAGCATTCTCAACCGATGTGCCCTGTATTGCATGCTCTGAACTGACATTGTCATTACTTGGACCCACTGGATGCAGCAACGAATGATGCTTGCGTTTGCATATACGACAAACGAAAGAACTCAAGCACTGCTTGGCCGAATGGTTATACCCTAAACAATTAAAGCATAAATTATTTTGAGCTACGAATTCCCGTCTGTTATTTACGTCAGTTAAAATGAACTTTTTACAACTTATTATTTTGTGATTTTCATTACAGAATTTACATTGAATATTAGACACATGAAATACATTGGGTTTTTCTGTTTGTCTTACTCTATTTGTGTTGGATCCAGCATCCAGAAATTCTAAAGCACGATAACGGTTTGTTAAAAAATCCTTAAACTGTTTAAAAGTTGGTAAAATATCAGACGAAATGTCACTTGTAACATTCAACTCCCATTGCTTTCGAGATTCTGGGTCCAACTTTAAAGTTATAATATGAATAACCATGATGTCCCATGTTTCGACGTTAATACCAAGATTAGATAAAGCCTCTAGACAATCGTTGGTATTGTCCATCAATTCTTTAAGACCCACAGCTGATTCACAATTTAAATTTCTTTGGCTGAAAAACCTTTTCAGAATAAAATGCGATAAATACCTTTTGTTATTATACCGCTCGTTCAATAGATCCCAACATCGTTCATAATTCGCATTTGATATAGGTATTTGTCTTAGTAGCTGCTCGGCTTCTCCAGACAAATATCCTTTTAAGTATTGCATTCGTTGCACATTGTTTAACGATTTGTTGTCATGAACTAATGATTTAAATAAATCACGAAAAGTTATCCAGGCGGTATATTTTCCTGAAAATACTGGAATAACTATCTTCGGCAATTTAACCTGATACTGTTTCACGTTACTCTCTACATCTCTAGGACTTTCTGTACGAGTCTCAAAAAAGTGTTCAAATGATTCCAAAATGGTTTCTAATTCAGTTTTATACTGTATATAAATTTCTTCAGTTAAGTCGTATAAATCTTTTTCAACATATGAACTCAATTTTAATTTATCCGAGTCATATGTTTCGTATAATTTACTATGACCGACAGATAACTCAATCCACAATTTTTCTAAACTTTGCAATCTGACTTTAACATACGGACGTGTAATTCTGTCTTTAGGAGACTTTTTAAAATTTATATAAGCCTTATTAATTCTGGAATTAACATCTTCTAACTTATTAATTAACGACTCCATGTTTTAAAGTAAACTAATATTTCCGTGCAAACCGCGAAAAATAATTAATCTATTTACGTAAACACAAGTTAATTAATAAATACTATTACAAAATATTTCGTAGAAAGAGTTAAAATTGAACAAAATGTTGAATACAAAATTAGAAAAATATTACAAGACTTTAAAAACAATTAATATAACAAAATTGGGCATAGGTTTTCCGTATTAACCATTAGGCTATGTCTAAAACTGTTAAAATTTATAAGAAGTTAAAGTCTCTATATTATTTTTTCTATGGTAAAATCTTCAAGAAAGTAAATGTTCAAAATTTAATTTAATTTTCTATTACTGAAAGTCTGAAGTTAAGTTCCACTGGTATATGTATTAGATGGTTCACTCACAGTTATCACTTGTATCACCTGATGATGATGTAGATACCTCTCCTCCAGTTTCCTGGTATCCTTGCTACAGGTCCCTGACGCTTACGTCACCCGGCACCGTCCGCACTAGCTCGCTGCTACTGCTGGTGGTGCTGGTGCTGATGCTGCTGCTGCTGATACCGCTGTTGCTGATACCTGAAAAAACCTCCGAACAAATCGGTCCGACTTCGAAGGACCAATGAACAACCATGTGCTCATACCTTCCAGCAGCAGCCCTGACCTTAGCAAGGACGACAATAAAACAAGTTTATGGATATAACACTGTATAAATTATATTAACTTAAGTGAACCCAGCTAGTTTGGTTGTATATTTTTTCCAGAGTGACACACGTCACTAATCATTATTTTATAAAACATTTTCTTCCTCTTAAACCAAAAAGGTCCAAATTGATCAAACACAAACCCTGTCTACAATTCGTACTTGAGATCCATTGTATTGATTTAAATCATTGCAATAATATACTACTACTCTCTGATAAAGGAGTAAAACCATTCACGTGTAAACGTTAAAATTCTCAAACAGGGAGCCGTTAACGTTTAGCGGCAATAACATGGTTCAGTTAGGATATAGTTTTATGTGCTATATAACTGTTTAGCACGTTATGTTCGCTTTTATAAGTCTTTTATATCTATGAATGAATTTAATCGTTTTTGGTGACAAATAAACTTTTTGTCCGGTTCTTATTTATTATTTTGATCAAATTCATTTAATTTGAGAAGATACTAAGAAGGTGGATTTTGCAATGTAGTTGTTTTTCAAATATTCTTATTAAATAATTATATTTAATAAGCCAACATTGTGCATGTAAAAAACTCACTCGTGTGAAAAAAAGTGACTTGTGTTGAAATTAAATTTTTACTACAAAATACCGCTGATAAGTAATTATTATCAGAAAATTTTTGTATTAGCGTCAGACATTAAAAAATTTAGACTTGCGTTTATCATATTTTTTTCAATAAATGTAACAATAGTTGCATATTGTCTTGCTGTGACAATCCACTGACTACCATCTTCACACATAATTTCGGTTTGAACCGAAATCTTATTTTCTTTATAAATTTTGTGAGAATTGTAAACGCTAATTGTTATATATAGTACTAGCTTTTCCCGCGTGGCTTCGCTCACGTAGACTATAGAATATTTTGAATAGAATTTATTTTTTTAAATCGAATTAATATAATCTAGGCCCATGAGAACAACTTGTACAGCTTTGAGTCGATGCCACTACTTTTAGTGTCATTGTATAAGCAGAATTAGGTACAGGGCGAATGACTGTCGATTATAATGTCGGTATAGCAATCACAAATAGTCGCCTATAATAAAAATCTAATTCTAAAAGATTTCCAAGGAATTTTCAAAGAAAAATCAAGGTACACTTTGGCAATAAAGAGTCTGTAAAAATTGGAGGCGCCACTGGTGCACTTTTCATACTACAATTTAAAATTTCAAGGTATTCGGTGCTTACGTATTACTAAAACGAATTTTTTCTCATCAATTATTATGTAATGAATCACTTTATGGCTATTTTACAACAAACTTAGTTTTTAAGATTTTTAGTTTTAGGTCTAGCTGTCACCGCCTCAGACTCTTCTTTGCCAAGCTGTACTTATAAGGTAAGTTTTGCTTTCAAATATAAAAGAACAAATAAAATTGAAATATCGAATTCTAATCCGATTATTTATATTTGACATTCCAATTTTAAAGAGAATTACATTGCACCAAGCCAGTTTAAATCAAAAGCACTAAGGAGTATTGATATCAACTTCGATGCAAATCACCCCCAAAATAACTTTCTACCCCCTTTTTAACCCCGTTAGGCGATGAGTTTTAAAAAAATACGAAACACGTGTTCCATCAATTTTGTAAAAGAATGTTTATGCAAAATTTGAAGTAGATTAGACCAAGGAATCACGTTGTCCCATACAAACTTTGCCCCCGTTTTTCTCCCTCTTAGAGGTAGAATTTCGAAAAATCCTTTCTTATCGGATCCCTACGTCATACAAAGAACACACCCTCCAAGTTTCAAGTCTCTACAATCAGCGGTTTAGGCTGTGCGTTGATCCGTCAGTCAGTCATTCAGGACAAAGCATTTTATATGTATAGAAGAAGATTATTCTCAATACTACTATTACTACCATTTTGTGTGTATGTGTTCACTAGATTTATTGTTCAGTAGGCAGATTACGTTACGTTTACCATGACCGGCATTGAGAGCTGCTGCCTGCTTTTTTTAGTATTCTTTAAATGTATAAGGAATAAAGAAACACGCGCCATATTGTTAAAGATATGACGCAAATACAAGAATGTAGCGATAACCATTTATCAGTGGAATTTAAAATAAAAATATTAAACAAATTCAGTTTAAATACTTCGCAGTTTTATGACATAAAACTTTCTTAACGATATATAGGTATATATATAACTGGAGAAAGTCTTAATAGACCCACTTAACAGTGTAACAGTGACATTGAAGATGTTGAGCCTTATTGTACTTCTGGCAGTAGCAAGACTGTCCTCAGGAGCATTCAATGAAGAACTAAACAAGATGTTCCTGAGTATGGAACACACTGAATTTGTCAACCATTTCAATAACCTAAACTTGAGTTGGAAGAAAAGTTACTTCAAGCATGACCGTGTCTTCCACTATAACCATAATTACATTTTCAACCAGGATTCATTAATTGAAAGAAAATATCTTGATCTCAATGGAGTGTTTCTTCAAGCAAATTTCGATGCCAGAGTTAAATGGCCTCATTGCCGAACAATAAGGCAAATTCACGATCAATATAATTGTGATTCATGCTGGACTCACGGTGTTGCTAATACTGCGTCAGACAGAATTTGTATTCACCTCCCCTATAATAATTTTACAGTAGATCTATCTGAACAAGATTTAGAATGCGCTCATTCAGAAAATACTATTTGTAATGCTGGTTTTCCATCAAAAGGTTTTATTTATTGGAAAGTTAATGGTATTGTAACTCGAAATTGTAAACCATATGAGCCTCATGATTTAAACCGACATGAATGTGTAGAATTTTGTAAATTCAAGCCTAAGCAATCTGCCTACTTCAATGCTAAATACTACGCTGAGTCGATTTATAAAATATATAATGATTTCAATCAAATAAGAGCAGAACTAAGTTATTATGGTCCCATACAGGCAACAATGCGTCTCTATGAAGATTTTCAAGAGTATGAATCAGGTATATATGAACACAATCATGGTAGGTTTTTAGGCTACCATAGCGTTCGTGTTATTGGCTATGGTGTTAAAAATAACACAGCATATTGGATAGGAGCTAATAGTTGGGGCACTGGTTGGGGTGAAAATGGATTTTTTAGAATTAAAGTTTTCCAAGAGGAAATTGGATTTGAAGATAACCTTTATTCTGGTTTACCACGTAAAACACTTGTACCTACCTTGTAGCTACCTTTATTATTATATAAATAAATAAAAGTTAGTAACTCTAACTATAATATCTAAAACCTACATTTATTTTGTATAGAATAATAGTTATGTATGTTTATCTGTTCAGTTCTCGTAAGTGTGTTGTTTCATTCTTTATTACCAACCACTACACACTGGCTATTAGGCTCAATATACATATGAAAAAAAAAATGTCAACTATAAATTTTTGCTATTTTATTTTGTAGTTGTATTATGAAATAGCCTTCGTGTTATCTATTGTTATCTATCCGTGCACATGACTGGAAATAAATTTAAGGGTCGCCGTCATCGGATACATCAAGAAGGACATCATCATCATCTATTGTTATTTATTTTAATATTTTTGCATATTAAATCAATTTAATTTCAAAATCATTATTTTTTTTGGATCCCGCCTTTTTTGTATTAGCCACTCCCTTTTTATATTTTTCTTTTTACATAGATCAGACATTACACTCACTCAAGCTTATACTCTACATGCATTCTGGCAGATTTTATTTGGTAGTTGTTTTCATGTATTATAAATTTCCATTATGTTATATGAAACTGGTTTTTCCCTAGGGCTTCACTCGCATAGACTTTAAAAAAATATCTATTATGTATATACCTATTTCAATTTTATTTATATCTAATTTATCTGTTGTTGCTTATACATACATGATTATATTATATCTTACATGGTGGCGCAATAGTTACGGATCCGCTTAAAAAGCACGAGTGGGGGTCGTGGTCCCAGGTCCGAGGTTAAGAGGACATTATATTACATTACTATTCACTCTCATATTTTTCTTTGGAAAGTTTTTTGATATTGGACCACAGAGTGAGGATTTTGTGCATTCCGTAATCTCGTCAGCTCGGGTTTGTTAGATACAACTGGAAAAATATGTTAGAAGTTACCAGCTAGCTGGATACTAGCTACTACTCATCACATCATTATAACCTCTGAAGTCTACACACATTCTACTAACAATTTCAAGTCCGATGTGGGTCATGGTGCTCTCGCCCTAAACGATAACTTTACACTCCTGAGAACATTTTTAAAAAAAAATTTTAACGTGAAAAATACCATTTATGGATGCCCCATCACTAGGTGCTGTTGAACTTCTGAGTGGAAGTACGAGTTTCTTACTTGGGCATTCACCGTAGATCCATGTCTTTCCCTGCTTTTGCCATTACAGCGTCGATGGTCATCAATTACAAATTCATCAAGTTATTACGCCGCAACTATACATTCTACTTCAGCTGCATTGAATTGCTTGCATTTTCAACTTTATTACTTTCTAAATAACATACATTTTAATCTGTGAATATTTTCAGTAGGTACAAAATATTAAATTCTTATATTGACATTATCAAACTGAATATTTATTTTTATGTTCAAAAATTCCAATGTTTACCACGAAAATTTTCTCCAAATCATGGTGCGACTTCTAAAAATCTATATAAAAAAATTAATTTTATATTTTTTAGCAGTGGCATTCGAAGTTATAATGATAACATAATTAACATAATTAATTTTACGACTGCAAACATTAAAAAATAATTTTATGCGTTTCACATAACTCTCGTAGTTAGAATAACCCAACCAATCATAAAAATGGTGGCCCAAGATTTGTGTAAGCAAATGAAGAGTCCAGCAGTAACGAAGATGTCGCTACACCTGGTGCTGATAATGACGATGTTGGGGCTAACCATGGCCGAAATAGACGAAGACCTGCACGCCAAATACCTAACAATGCCAAGATCCGATTTCATCGAGCATTTCAATAAGCAAAACTACTCTTGGAAGATGGGGCACGGCAAACATATAGATGAAAAATACATTTCATGTGCGCAAATTAATGAAGAATCATTTTATCAATTACCTCTACTTACTCATGATGTCATGGCATTAAATCTTCCGAAGAATTTTGACGCTAGAGAAAAGTGGACTCAATGTGAAACGATAAGAGAAATTTACAATCAAGATAATTGCGGATCATGCTGGGCCTTCGGTGTAGCTACAACAGCTTCAGACAGAACATGCATCCACAAAGACATACATGTAAGACTTTCTGAACAAGATTTTGAATGTTTGCAGACGGTTTGTAATGGCGGGGATCCTTTAATAGGATTCTATTATTGGCAAACACAAGGTTTGGTAACTCGAGATTGTAAACCTTACAATACAACGGAATTATACTATGAAACATGCAGTAGAAATTGCAAAAATAATAGAATGGAATATGCTGAAAAAAAACATTTCGGTGAAAAAGTTTACCGTATACCTGGAGACAGCGATCAAATTCAAGCAGAACTAGTGCATAACGGCCCCATACAAGCAGCTTTTGCAGTTTTCGAGGATTTCCTATATTATGAATCAGGAATTTACGTACATAAATTTGGTAAATTAATGGGATTACACAGCGTGCGTGTTATAGGCTACGGAATCGAAGATGCGAGGGATTATTGGATATTAGCTAATAGTTGGGGTACCGGCTGGGGTAATCGGGGATTTGCCAAAATCCAAAGCTACCAGGAAGAGATACAATTTGAAACTCGTCTATCAGCAGGTCTTCCGAAAAACTAGTACTTGCAAAATAGTACAGTAGGTACTTTTTTTCTTTTTCTTAATATTATTTTTTTATTTTTTCACTTTAGTAAGGTCATGGCTTAGTTATAATTATATCACAATGTGCGTATTAAGGGCTACGGAATCGAAGATGCAAGGATTATTGGTTATTAGCCAATAGGTGGGGTACCGGCTGGGGTAATCGGGGATTTGCCAAAATGCAAAGCTATCAGGAAGAGATACAATTTTAAAGACATCTATCAGCGGGGCTTCCGAAAAACGAGTACTTGCAAAATGGTATAGTAATAGTACTTGCATTTTTCTTTACATTTTATGCACATTTTTCACTTTAGCATGTTCATTGCTTGATAATTATATTATATGTTCATTGTGCACTCTACATTAATAGTATGTTACAAGGTGAAAAGGAAATTATAGATAAGTTACAATATTATTATTAAATTAGTTAGAAAAGTGTTGCAAGTAATAATCTAAAACATCATGTAAAGTTAATAAGTCATTAAGGGTAGAAGGTAATTCAAGAAAAATTGTACTTACATTTTTAAAATTATAAGTAAATAAATTTATAAGTCTTACTCCAAGTGCATTTTCATTTTATTGCGTGTTTGTACGAATTCGCGAACGTGTGTGAAAGTGAGTGTGAAAATGAGTGTGAGAAAGTGAGTGTGAGAAAAAAGTGTGAGCATTTTTAGACACTCATAAAAAATCTCACACACCTCGCACTTTTCACTGAGATGTTTACACATATTATGCGTATTTAGTCTCAAGTAAGTATAGGATACAAAAGGGGTTGACAAAGGTGTATGCAGTAGGTACACCCACGTCTACGTGGGACCAACCCTGAAATCACAAAAAAATTTGCTATTCCAAACATTTTGTTGAGTTACGTGAACATAAATTTATGAAAAAGCTGATTTTTTTTCGCGATTTCGAGGTTTGTTCCATAGTAAAAGTTGTTGATAATGATGAATTTAATGATCTCTTTTAGGGATGCTTATGATTTCAATTTCACCCTGTATAAATTTAAGAATACATCACTACATAGTATAAAACAAAGTCGCTTCCCGCGTCTGTTTGTTCCTATGTATGCTTAGATATTTAATACTACGCAACGGATTTTGATGCGGTTTTTTTTAATAGATAGAGTGATTCAAGAAGAAGGTTTATATGTATAATACATGCATATTAGCGTAACCGTGCGAAGCCGGGGCGGGTCGCTAGTAATAAATATATTAAGGCTAAATAAAATACCTACATAAAACACAACATTAAACAAATACACTCATATCACAAATCTTGATATCAAACATGTTAACGTCAAAGGGAATCCAAAATTATCTCTAGTTACTACACCTTTAATTCAATTCAATAAGGTTCATATTCGCATACTAATTCCTTTGATAACTCATTGCTGATCAGAATCTGAGTTGAATTTCTGATCAAATATGAATACTGAATGTCAGTCTGTCTGTTAGAGATTTAGCTATTGATAAATTAGCTTAATTCAGTACCTTATATTATTAAGTTCCACTAACTTTAAACTCATGTTACTGTTAGCACTAATAACCTAGTGGTATGACCGTCGACTGACAAGTAGTGGTCTACAGTTCGATCCCAAGGTGCTCACCTCTGACTTTTCTGACTTTTGCCCAGCAGTGGGATACAAGCTAACAGTTCTTCTTCTTATCGTATAGTTAAACAACCTGGTGTCAGAGTT
This sequence comes from Protodeltote pygarga, assembly GCA_936450705.2. Taxonomy (NCBI): domain Eukaryota; kingdom Metazoa; phylum Arthropoda; class Insecta; order Lepidoptera; family Noctuidae; genus Protodeltote; species Protodeltote pygarga. Next base: position 9,668,785 of record OW388268.2, on the reverse strand, counting down.
TAAACCGCCCGTAGGCCTCTGACATGGCTTTACACACCATTGAAAAATCTTTCAGGTGTGCTGGTTTCTTCACGATGTTTTCCTTCATCCTTTTAGTAACTGATAAATAATTTATAGTACGCACATCATTTACGAAAAGTCAGAGGTGCTCGCCTTGGGTTCGAACCTGAGACCTCTGACTTACCAGTCAAACGGTCATACCATTAGGCTATCACTGCACTCGGTTTGATATTATATCTATCTGAGAACAAAACATGTTCAACAGCCTCCCTTACAACCACTAAACCAATAAGACAGACAGCGGAGATAATGACTTCATAAACTATGATCGTAAAACCACGGTTTAGGCCTAATTTACTGCCAATAGTAAACCAGAGACATTCATAAATGTTATAATTCGACATTTAAACCTAATAGCTGAGATTATTGTAACAATTTTATGAGTAATTATGTGGGAATTAGATTCCGGATCATAATTTCTAAGCTTCTTACACATAGAGAGCTGCATAACACGACTGTTTTACCAAACAATGATTTTATTATATATTTATTCATAGAGCAGAGTTCCCATCATCATATAGCGATAGCCTAGTGGTATGACCGTTGAAATACCAAGTCAAAGGTAAGTTCGAAACCCAGGCACCTCTGACTTTTCGGATTTATGTGCGTATTGGAAACTAAATTATCACTAGCTAAAAACGGTGAAGGAAAACATCGTAAGGAAACCAGCACACCTGAGAGTTTTTTCAAAGGTAAGGCCATGTCCTACGGGCGATTTAAACTCTGACACCGTTGTTCATCAACCATACCATGAAGAAAAATCATGGAAGTAATCCTAAGTCTGCCATAGATAAACCAAATAACCCTGTGATATCAACCCTGTTATACCGGTGATATGAATCTGTAAAAAAAGCAACATTTAACAAGCAAAGTGGCTTAAGTTAACAGTAGGTAACTCAACATTTCAAGCTACGATATAAAAAATAAATAAATTGTAACAAATAAATAACTATAGGGCAAAGGCCTCTTCTCATACAGAGAATCTCTGCGTGTTAGCGATTTCAAACTACTGGTATGACGGACTATTTTCCGCAGGTGCACGTCGTAGCGCGTATTCAGTGAGACAAATATATTAAGTCCAGGTTTAATTACGATGTTTTCCACTATGGTCAAGTTACAAACTTTTTTTTGAGATTAAAAAAATATTTTCATAATGTAATTTCACCCACGACCAATATCCAAGAAACCTATTGAGTTGAGTAGCAAAAACAGCAGGCGGTCAACTAATTCAATCGCGAACATCGGAATACAACCCTTCAAATGCGACTCCGTTTAAAATTCACCCCTTGATCTTCAATCATAAAGTTCACTTTAGTAAATCAACTACCATTGATTGCATAGAAGACATTCAATTTGTGTGTGGTATTTTAAACTTTGTGTTAGTTAGATTAGAGTGGAAATTTTAGTGTGTTGGTTGTAGTGTAAATATTTTCTAATGCAAAGAATCTGCGAACTAATCATAGGAGCACGTGACAGTACCCGCTGTAAATGCATCGTGTTTATGATTCATTTTGTTTCGTTTCGTACCAGTTATAATGTTGGATATTTATTTTGAATTTGTATCGGAAAGCGTTATTCTGCTTGGTTAGTCTGTGTCAGAAAAAAATATCTAAATCTTTTTAATTTCTAGCTTTTATGACAAAATACAAATCCGCATTCTTCGTCAAAAAAGAAAAACATTTAAATACCCTTGTTTTTTGTATAAATACTGGCAGCATTTTTTTCATTATAGAATTCATGTCTTACAATTAAATATTTAATTATTTCTTGCAGGATTGAGTTCACAATCTTGTACAAAAAGAAGCACAAGTGATATCAAACTACATAAGAATAAGATATAAAGTATATTGCAGAAAATATAAAGTAAAATAAACAACTTAACCCTGCAAATTCCACATATCAATCATTAAACACACATCGTAGGTAATGTCAGCTGTCACAAATATTCGCTGAGTCAACATAAAGTCCCCTCATACCAAAATGCGATTCATTTCCGTAAAATAAACATGTGTATTACACACAGAATTGCAAATCGACCTGTTAATCTAATAAGAGAGGCCCAACGTCGTCACGGTTCATTTGCGAAAAAAATGTCATTCTTTTTTCGAATTCATTTCTTTTTTCGTTTTTTTTTTCGTTGGGAATGTGACATTGACAAATATAAAAGCATTTCCTGTTGGCATCGAGTATATTTCTTCTATATTTAAACAGATAATGTAGATTGGATGTTTTGAAAAATTCAAATAAGGTTGTGACGGTTTTAGAGCGTGAAATTGTTTGTTCTTTTTTTAAAGAATGTATATTCGGCTTTGGTAAAAGTGTTTGATGTTTGTGTCGTGTTTTGGGGATGCATTAGTAATGTCATGTATCTTTTGTAGATGTTGAGTATTTTATTTTCTATATTTAAAAAAAAAACTATGTTGTTTTCGCTACGAATCGTAACACAATAAAATTTTATTAGTAATATTTTATCATTCAGTTTGGCACTGTAGCATTGCATAAACACAGTTACAAAAATTAAATGCATACAAATTTCAACACAATTACCCAGAAAACGTTGCACAAAATTTTAGTGTTGCGATTCGCAACATTTTATTTAATTAAGACCAAAATTAAAACTCCCTCGTGCAACGAGCAGCAGTTAAAGGGTTAAATGACATGCCATTCAAATAAATTCCACTATGCGAAAATGCAACAACGTGGTTAATCCTATTATAATAATTCGGTTACATCTTAACAACCGTAGTCATTGACGGGTTAACCCTTTTCGCAGATGCTACCTACTTCATTATAATTAAATCTTATTCCGCTCCTCGATATCTAAAAAGCCATAACTTTGAAGATATGAAGGACATTTTAATATAACTTAATAAATTGAGTCGTGGGCTTTTTACCCGACTGCCAGGAAGAGTTACGTTTTTAAAATATTTTTTAGCAACTTGAAATTAAGAGAAAACACTCCTTAAGTACTGAAAAGATGCAGTAAGAAAAGATTTTTGAAAATTTCACCCCTAAGCGGAAAAAAAGGGATGAAAAATTGCTAGTTTAATCACTCAATTAATCGCTAACTCGTTTTAATAGCTCTCAATTAACCTAGTCTTATGATGATTAATCGAAAAACCTAAACATAACTTTAAATAAACAACATCTACAGAAATTTCTATTAACCCTCAACTGCCTCGGCACTAAGTACCCCACAAAGTCTACACACTCTCGACTAAATCGCGGCTGCATTGTTGATAGGACTCTGTAATCCTACCGCACATTAACGGTCCGTCTGCTCGCGACAGCACAATACGCGCCCGACCATACGTTAAGTCGTAAGGCATGATACGGATTTGCGACAAAAATACTGGCAGCATGCAGTGAAAAAATAATAGTGGAATCAGTTTAAGCATTTGATTGATGTTAAAGATCGATTCTGAAAATTATTGCTTGTTTAAATCACTTGTGGCTTAAAAATAACGTTTTTATCGCCTATAAATGTACTGAGTTGTGGCTTTTGGATTTTTTTTCCACCAGTAAACCAAGCGGTGTCTATTGTTTGAAGTTTATTCTACTATAATCAAATAGAGCCTTACGTTATATGAAAAATACTGCTGCTCTTCATAAATTTCAGATTTTTATTATTTCGGAGTTGACCCCATAATAATAATTGTGATCAATTAACCCCAAAAAAATAATTGGGATCAATTATTATTATTAATTCATTTTCACCCTGAAAAATGTTTAAGACAATTTTTATTCACAATAATTACATAATAACAGACCAAAAACAATACTGAAGATTGTCCAAAATGCTGTACATTATGCTTAAAAACTAAATAAATAATAAACTAAAACTTCCCGGTGTGTATTATTTAACTTAATTTAAGTGCGATTAATCGTAAGTCCGCCTCAGACCTTACCGTATTAAGTTGCATCTAAGACCAGCGTCTTGTTGCAACAGTTAATATTAAATTAAACTTAGACCCGAACCATTAAGACCCGTCGAACGCATTTGCAGGGTTAACGCCGACAATTTTGGTCGCGGTCATTGTTTAAAACTATTTTCATTATAACTTAATTAATTAATCTTAACTGATATTATGATAATATAGCTAAATTGCCTTTGATTGTCTGTCTTGCTTCTTCTTCTTATCGTTTCGATAGCAGACAATTTTTTTTTATTATATGGAAGGGGCCCAGAAAGTAGCGACGCTGAGTAACCGTAGTATGTCTTGTTTGTACCGATTTTAAAGGCTATGGGGTCTAATTTATTTTCAGGATAATATTTTGCGATTTGGAAATTTATTTTTCAGGTACACTTTTACTAAACAATAATAAATCTCTAAAGACCAGTTTTTTATTCTACAGTCTAGTCTTATCATTATGTTTAATTAAAAACCTATCTACACAGCCTGTATCAGTCCACTGCTGGACATAGGCATCTTCTCATACGCATCACATATTTTGTGTGCTTATTAGAAGTCGTTTGCCCTTAATTTCCACGCTATGCAAGCGGGTTGGCGATCGCTGTAGCAGATGGTTGCTATTACACAGTACAATGCTGCTGCCTATCCTCCAGATTTTTCCCTTTGTCGCTTCTTACGACACCCGCGGCAAGAGTAAGGGTGGTCCTATTCCTAAGCCGGAAATCAAACCAAAAATGTTATTTAAACAAAGTCAAATTTCAAGATTAAATTTTCTTGAACAATCGATCGGCGAGTGTCAGGGCGAGATATTTTTGGCTAATTAAGGCATTATCTTTGTATTAAATAATATACCTAATAGAATAAGCCCTCAGACCTCGAGTCAATTGAGTGATTGAGTGATTTATCGTAATTACTAGTTCAAAAGACATTAACGAGTTTTCAACTCAAATTCAATACCTATCAATCCACAAAATTACATCGAATGCCATTAATAAATAAAAGACAGTGAGTAATAAAGTCATTACGGTACGAATGGTACACAAATTACACACCAGTGCCACTGGCCAATGGTACCAGATGGTGGAGTACCAATTAAAATGATATCAGCCGCCACTAGTCGCTCCCATTTTATTATTTCCACTTTTCATTTGAAGTAATTTATGAATTGGTTTGTTTTTTCTTATTCAGAATTGTAAAGAAAAATATGTACCTAGTATTAATTCCGCTAGTTAATAAATATGTCAAGCATTCAAATGCACATGCAAGCATATTATATTTATTAGCATGCATACAAATTATATATAGTGGAGAGGACAATGCGACAATAATTTAAATTGGTAATTGTGTTCATTATAATGAACAACTTCTAGTATGGGACGAACGTTTAAATCACGAAATACAATTAATCAGCGGTTCCATACAAAAAAAAAAACAAAAAAAATTACATGATGTATGGAACAGCTGATTTGTATTTCGAGATTTCAGCGTTCGTCCCATACTAGAAGTTTTAAATTAATGTCAGATATCCTCTTCACTCTGTATAAGAATGCAAGCCCAAACCACTACTCGACACGTGTTTTCCTAGTGACCCCTAGTCTCCCGAGCGAATGCTTCTGAGAAAAATTTCGAGATTTTCGGGAGTTTTTTTTATTAAATATCCTCAGCAGACAATTTCGTTATCGAGTGCTCTTGCTTTTTGCGCTTTCTTATGCTCGCGGTGAGAAGCACACAATTACTTAGGTAAATCCATTTAAAAAATTACCTTTTTATTTTCTATAAAATTAAACCCTCATCTTCCATATACGACATAAAACTTGTATATAGGTGTTTTATTATTCCGCACATCATTCTCCGTACATGGCAATGCACTTTTCAGATAAAACTCAGACGATAGGCGATAAAAACTGTCGAATCGATTGAGCCGTCAATACGTAATGCTATTGTTTATTGTATTGAGAAACGTAAAGTATACGACCTTAAAAATAGCTTGGGTTAAGGGGCTCACAGACAGAACCGTAAATAATATAAGTAATTATTTTTTTACTTAAAACGGTTTTGTCATCAAAACTAATGCTGTGTACCAAATATCAGACCTATCTGTCAACAGGGAGGGGGTGAAATATCGATTACTAAATTTGAGCCAAATAATAAACAGGTCAAGCTAAGTAAAACCGTTTAATTAACAGGTCAAACTAAGTAAAACCGTTTAAAAACGCAGCGACTAACTAACTAAGCAGGTTATAATTTGTATTTAGAAATGCTTGTACACAACACAATTTAAATATTTCCCTAATTAACATAGTTTTAACAAAATAACACAGCTAAGGACCATATTTTCGTATTTTATGCACATAACGATAATAAAGTTTACATTTTTAGAACCATATAAAACTTTCAATGGACAACACACACACAGAAAAATAAATAAACAAATAAAGGATTTAAAAAATCCAGATGCCCTTAATCTAGATGCACATAATTACTTTCACCTCTATAAAATGATAAATTATAATAATTTAATCGTAATTATAAATATTTTTTAGTAAGTGTTATGATACAAGACATGTCGCAGGACCGACATTATAGAAATCCTTGGGGGAGACTTATGCCCAGCAGTGGGCGTCTTCCGACTAAAATGATGATGATGATGAAATGTAAAAAGGGAATTTGTATTTTGATAGGTGCGAGCTCATTAGTCCCAACGAATAAACTGACTTCGAAAATTCATTTTGTTTTCACCATGCAACTGTCATTTCGATTTCTATCGGTCGTCTGTAGAGGACTTTACACTGCGGTGTTTCGAAGAATTGTCTCATATGAAAGGTTTGAAAATGTCATTCAATTTACAGCCGCATCAAATGGGATATTTTGCGATATTTTCACAGGATGCACCTCGAATTATTTATTTATTTTCTACTGTCTAAAAGTTTTCTATAAACAAACTTATTGTAGGTATAAGATGAATAGCTTTTTCAAGGGTTTTAGTTTAATATTCTCGTATATGATGCCCGTGTTTGACGAGATGCAAAAGATTTAATTATAGATCTTAGAGCTAGGCACGAACCACAAATTTTTATCACATGGCGGAAAAATGCTGCGGTATAATATTACGAAACCGTCAAAATTTTTTTGTCTTTAAAACGTGGCAGGTTTTTTCGCCCCGCGGTGAAAAAAATTATAATGCGCTCCAACTCTTACGCGCATAGATATGGCGCCTGATAACCACCCCTAATTTCACAATCTTAAAGATCCGTGGCGCAGATCAGGTGCAGTGTTGTATGCAGAAATTTAATCTCTGACTATCTGACATCGTTCATCAACAACATCATGAGAAAAACCTTTTTTTCGCCAACAGCTTTCAATTGTTTATGGAGTCTCTTACGCATATTAAGTAAATTAATTCCACCATCTAAGCACCGAAATTAAAAAACAAACACCTTAATTATTCAAAACGGTCCAACCGACCCCATGCAAACGGGAACCAAACAAAAACGGGAGACAATATTTATACCTCTCACGTGTCATTGAGCACAAAAAGTACCTCAAAATGTATGCAAATTCCGTGCGTTTTAGCAAATACTGTAAATTTGCATAAACGCTCAATATTAGATGGTTTGCGCGTATTAATAACGATTATGAACGTCGTTTTAAAAATGTCGGGGCGCAAATGACCGCTCGTTTTCTCTGTCATCATTTGAAGGGTTGGCGATTTTTCACGTTTCCAATAAATTTGACGTGTACTGAATAAAATATTCATAAGTGCATATATTATTTTCTAGATGAGTGTATATTAAAAGTCATGTGTATGAATATACAGTCGGCTGGAAAAGTGAATGGATTAGAGGAAAGACAGTATTTGCTCTTGTTTTAGTTTAAATTCATATAAAATCAATGACATGCGATAGAGATTAGCAGATAGTATCGCATATCATTGTTTATATAGTATACAGGGTTATTTGTAAAACACCAGCATCCTTAAAAGGGGTCATTAAACTCATAATTATAAACAACTTTTACTATCGGACCAACCCTGAAATCGCGAAAAAAAAATCAGCTGTTCCATACATTTTGTTGAGTCATGTGACCATAAATGTATGGAAAAGCTGATTTTTTTTTGCGAATTCAGGGTAGGTCCTATTGTAAAAGTTGTTCATAATGATGAGTTTAATGACCCCTTTTAAGGATGCTGGTGTTTTACAAATAACCCTGTATAAACCTTCAACTCCCGCAAGAACGCCGGCGGCCGTGGTGTCTCTTCTCTCCTTCCATAATCCCGCACAGTGTTGGCAACGGGCAAATGATACCCTGCTACTCCTTTTGCAAATCAATCGGTAACCATTTGTATTCTTGTATGCCGCTTAAGTAGTATAAAATATATTTACTTAAAATAAATTACGAGTAACATTAACTTAGGCACTTGGCTTCCTGGTTTCATTTTCCTCATTCTCAATAGCTTTGTAATCAAATAAACGTATCTAATCTCTCCGTGACACACAATATCGTAAACAATTAACCGGAGTGCAGCTACTAACATTATTGTTAAGCCTATTAGTGATACAGACATCTTTTGTCTTCTTGGTTACGTGGTGTAAGTTATAAGCGAATTATCATGCATGTTTCCATTTTATTTATTTTTTATTTATTTAATGTATTATATATATTTCACAAAGTATATTTCACAAAATAAATTTCAAAGTGATAATTAAAATTATGTACTAAGGTATTTCCTTATTTGAAAAACCCAATTTAAATAAAATAAAATCTAGTATTTGAAAAACTACCCTATTTCACTATCTAGCCCATAAACTTTCTCAATGCCAAGCTATGACAAAATAACAAACATACACAAAATATTGTAATCACACTTTATTGGAACTCCTTTAATTTTTCACTTTATTTTATTTCTATTATTTTAAGTTACAGCGACATTTGTACGTAGTACAATAAACCAGCCTGTACCTGTCCCATTGTAAGCCAATGGTCGCTTCTCATACAGAGAAGGATCGAACATTAATCGCCACGCTAGCTCACAGCTGCCATTTGGCGATTTCAGACTAATTCCAGGAATCCTCGCGATGTTTTTCTTCAACGTTAGTCAGTAATTAGATTAACTAAGAAAGTACATAATATGACATTGAAAAAGTCACATTGTTACACGCCAGATTCAAAAGCGGGACCATAACCAATGCGCCACCACAACATACAGTGTTTCTTTTTAAACATCCACAACAAGTCAGTAAAAATGGTAATCTCTCCCCACTCATCACTTATACCACCCGCCATCTTAGTTTGACGACAATTTATCAACGTCTCGTCTCCGACCATCCGATTACGCCGTGACATTCTCATCTCTGTCCCCTTGTTTCAGATTTACTTATAATTCCTTTGATTTCGCTCTTTATTAATCTTCGATGTCATTAATTAACATCAATTCGGATTATCCATTAAGGCGTAGAACAATGTTTTTGTTAATGAGTTTTGAGTTTTTGAAGAATCGTTCGAGTTGCAGATTAAAAGATTAATTTGTTTTTACATGAATATTAATTAATGAAATCTTGGAATTTTTTATTGATTTCATTTAGGAGATTTTCTCAGATTTCTCTGATAGTTTCTACGTACTGAACACGAATGGTGGAATATGAGTAGTGATGTAACCCTGGGCCTCTGAGAGGGCCGGAGGGTCCACTCAATCTGTTATAAATAAAATGATCTTGCGAGAAATTGTCTGACGACTGCTATTTATTTTTATTAGAAATATTTAACTTCAGAACACAATAAGAATTTTAAAAAACGTAACGCATTTCATAATAAAAAAAATAGACAGCCGCTCACTGCACTATGATCAGCGTTAGTAGGTCCGTAGCCAATGAGGAGGTTGAGTACATGTGGGTTATCTGGTGACCCAAGTGATGCAGTGACGTAAAATGTGCAACAAAGCTTACACCAAAGTCAGGAAATAAAATGAAAAAAAAAAGTTTTAAATTACTATTTAGTCACATATAGTAACTTCCTCTTAAAAAATTGCATTTAAAATGTAAGACTTTATATAAATATTCAGGTTACATCTTCTGGAGCATTGAAGGAGGTAAATCGGATTTCGATACTATGTATATATCCTCCTAGCCTTATTATTCCCAAACTTTGTTGGGGTCGGCTTCTAATCTAACCAGATGCAGCTGAATATCAGTTTTCAACGGAGCGACTGCCTATCTGACCCTCGCAACCCAAAGGCATACTATATCGATACTATACTATATCCGAATTTAAAAAAAGAGTTTCTAATCAGCTGCAACATTAAAAAACAAACAGACCTAAGTACATAAAACCTAAGTACTTTTGCTAACAAGGCGTTACATTTTTAACACTCCCACCACTCTTAACCCTTCAGTGTTCACAGCTCTACATTACGCTACTGACCTATAAAGGGTCTGAGGGACCCCAAACACTTGACAGTTCTTTTCAATTATTCAAAGTATGCGCTTCGTGTCTTGGGGAGCAAGTGGAAGGGTTGGGAACTAAGTGGTGGGAAGTATAAGAAGATATATAGTGACGTTGCATTTTAATCAAAGAACGTAGGGTTGTATTACATATTCTGTAGTCGTTGGAATTTACACCTTATGTTGGCCGTAAAATTGACATTATGTTGGTCGTAATACTGCCAATATAATAAGCTAATTTTGTGAGAATCATCATCTGCCTAGCCTTTTCCCAACTATGTTAGGGTCGGCTTCCAGTCTTACCGGATGCAGCTGAATACCAGTGTTTTACATGGAGCGACTGCCTATCTCTGCAACCCAGTTACTTGGTTACACGATACCACTTGGTAAGACTGGTTGTCAGACTTTCGGGCTTCTGACTACCCGTAACGACTATCAAAGATCTACAATTGACAGCCGGGGCCAACAGCTTAACGTGCTATCCTCCGAGGCATAAAGTGATAATTCATTTATAAAACGCACATAACTTATGAAAATTCAGAGGTGCGAGCCTTGGGTTCGGACCCGAGACCGCTTACTTGCCAGGCTACGAGGATAAAAAAACAGTAGAACAAGGATTACGACAGAATATTTTATTATCTACCGGCCGCTTACTGCAAGGACGCCGGCAACACGTGACATTTGATTTCCTTTTGTCGGTGTTTGACCATTAAAGCTGATATCTTAGTCTACCTAGCAATAGACGTAAAAGCTTAAAAGTAACTTAACAACTTAAGTAACCTAAAAGTAACTTAAACAAAAGTCTTCTATAATATCTACTGTATCTACTATGTACTTCTATATATCTCTACAGGCTCGATATCAAATAAAATTACAGGAATCAAACTCGTAACAACAAAAGGTCAATTGCTGTACTGCCTACACAGATTATGTCATCACCTTAACATTTAAAAGAAGATTGTATTACTTTTAGCACTTACTCTATACTTAAGCTGACGTCATACCTAGTAATATATTCTAGAAGTTTCTAAGTTAACTCTATGTTATCTCTGCAGGTTCTATTTCAAATAAAATTATATTGCTCAGTGTGCGTTCTCTCCTTTGTTGTAGCTGACCTTGCTTGAATGTCAAGGATGATATTAGGTTTCTTCCCAATTCGACTCCGGTTTCTCAAATTTTTTTTAAAAACAATGTTTTTGATAAGATTGAATTGAATAGAATTGAATTTGAATTGAAGAGAAGTTACCTTATATACTCAATATTTATAAATACTAGAGGTCGCTTATTGGTCACCTATCGGTATATATACCTAAATAGGTAAATCCTAAATAATATGATAAATGTGAAAGTTTGTGAGGATAGATGGATATTTATTACTCTTTCACGCAAAAACTACTGAGCGGATTTTGATGTACCAATCCAGTAATACAGCTTATAAGTACATCAGAATAACACATAGGCTAAGATTTATCAACATACCACGCGGGTAAAACCGCGAATGGAAGATCTTGATTTTCCACGTTGAAGTGTCGGGGGAGATTAACATTAACGACTCTGCCTCTACGTGACGTAAAAACTACTAATGATGGGACAAAGGTCACTAGACAGAGCTATGCCAATTCGTCGTGTTCCAGCATGATGTTTAGTAAAAACTTTCTAGGGGACGAAACTGGACGATATCATTCTTCTTCAGTCTTCCTGCTTTGTTTTATGCTCCACTGTGAGCAATAGAATCATTTATAATCAGAAGGGTTAAGGCAGGGCTTTCGAAACTGTGGGTCGCGACGCCCTGGGGCGCCGACAATCAATGAATGCTTTCTTCATATAAAAATAAAGATTCCCAATCAAGTCAGTCGAGTTAGGAACAGACCGCGTATCCAATGTGAATGCCAAGGACAAGGACAATCTCGACACGATCCAGATACTCTTACTACATTTCAAGGACAGACTTTCTAAGAAACTATTGAAATAACACGCTGAAAGGAAATGGAAAATGTATCTAACATTATTCTAAAGTAATTGATGTGGCAAGGTTGAAAGTAAATCTTTAAAACGTATATTTATAGGTAATGGGGCTTTGGGATAATAAACTGAGTAAGGTGCCTGTAGATTACTACATTTTATTGGAGTTAGAAGTCACTTTACATGGATTTTGATACGGTTTTCTTCATCATTAAGAACATTTCTTCTGGAAGGTTTATATGCGTAATAACATAACACGAGTCGTGATAGCCTAGTAGTACCTTTGACTGCAAGTCAAAGGTCTCAGGTTCAAACCCAAGGCTCGCACCTCTGACTTTTTGTAAGTTCCTCGCCTAAGAAAGCACGTAAAAGCCGCTGGCCCTGCGTCTAATCTCTCCAATCGTGTCGGATTGCCGTCCCATCGGACTATGAGAGTGAGGGAATAGAGAGTGCACCTGTGCACATACTTGTACACATAATATCTCCTGTGTAGTTGGCTAGTCTCCGTTGAGATTGGACATTAAAATACACTGTACACCCCTGCGAAAGCAAGGCGAGTCGCGTAATTATAAAAACATTTTAATTTTCTGCAGTCCTTCTACTATAAACTTTAACTATGCCAAATCTCGCACTTCTCAATGTATACAATTTGCTAAAAAATGTGTACAAAGTTTCTCCTTACGTATTTTACCAGATAAATACTGAACAAAACCCTCAAAGCGTACAAAAATGATCCATTGTTAGGTCAAAACCTTATACCAAAAAAAACTACGCAAACATTTGCGGGAAACGTTCCCAAATTACAAAAATTAAACTCAACCTCCCACAAAAGAGTTGCCATTAAAAAAAAGAAAAAAAAGTCGCCCGCATTGTCATGTGACACATTACTTCACATTTTTCCCGCCAACCCGTTTGTACATTTGCAGAATTAGTATACGGACCCTCGGACAAATGGAATGCCGGCCCACAACACTGCAGACATCCTAATGTCTGTCCATCAGGCCTCTAAATGGCACACGTCATTTACCAATTACATGCCCCAATCATGCTAAAATCTCGCTCAAATTCACGTCCATTGCCGACTTTGTACGAAGCAACGAAAACTGTGCCTTATTCAAAACAGCAATGTATGCTGAAAAAACAAAATTGTTGTATAATTTAGTTTTGTCAGAGTACGCGGGTTTGTGTCCAGAAATTATGGTTCGAATCCATCTCAGGCCTCAATGACGTCATCCGGCATCGCAATGACAGGGTGGCTAAAGGCATGCAATAGCTTGTCTATACATGTGTGTGATGTTTTGATGAAATTGCAGTGCACCCGGTGTAATATGGAGTTATTTGACTATTGATTAGGCACAGGCCTTCGTGGGGTGGCGCATTATTGCAGTCTGAGTACTTTTGGTCATTTGTGCCTTATTATTTGTTGTTGAGTGCAATGGTAAAGCTATAGGCTTAGTATTTATAGACTAGCATTTGTAAAGGCAGTTAGTAACTATATTTACTTAAACCTATGTTAGTAAATACCTAGTTATAGTAAGTAGTGATAAAGATAGTTTTGTTGCATTAACCAACGTCAAAGTAACAAAAAAAAAATTATATATAATATATTAATGTTTTTTAGATGCGCTTTAGAATAGTCATCTAATTTCTACCAAATTAATTTATTTGTGTTAATATTTCATATACGAATTTGACGAGTCAATTGACTTCCAACTTACATTTAAATTACGAAACAACATTAAAAAAATTGTTTTAAACAAATAAATGTGCAACAATCTTAATGATTTCCGCTACAAACATAATAATTATGGTTTACCTACCAGCACAAGTTTGCATGTAAACCTCACGGCACCCCATGACACCCCATAAGCCTGCACACAGCTGCAATGACCTAGTTATTCCCCATTTTTCTGTAATTACTCACCATGCTTTGTCGACAGCCCCTGTTGGGGGTTCGCGGGTTGCGTTTTACATGACCACTGTAACTAAGGCATTAAGCAACATAAAATCGCCAAAAACTAGTTTATTTTTCTATTTTTTATCCGCATGGGTAGTAATGTATTTTCAAGGTATTCTACAGGCGTCGACCAGACTATTAGCCAGTCAACTCCCTTTCAGGAAAAGTCTTGTTTCTTGAAACTTTTTCAAACTGTGTCATGCCTTAAAAAATTGTTTGTGTGACTGTAACCAAACGATAGCGCGATCTATTTTTTTCTGTGCTGCCATCTATTGAGGTGAAACAACAACTTCCGATATTGAGAAGGAATACAGGAATACAGTAAATTTATAAAATAAAAAAATAAATAAATTAGCCTGTAACTGTCCCATGTAGGGCAAAGGCCTCTTCTCATACAGAGAAGGATATTTAGTGATATTTTTAAATAATTAAGAAGTGATAAATATACAGTTATCTACCGTTCCACAGACCAAACATATTATTTATATCTAAGGCTCCGAATAGAAATCTAATGGGTCAAATGGTCAAAAATCTTTATAATTTTTAACCGACTTCTAAAAAGGAAGGAGATGACCACGAGACTTTACCCAGAAGCTTATTTTCTAGGTTGTCTGGATATTTCCGGGGAACAGGACCGAAATATTAAAGCGGAACCTTATGGATCCTGTATATATTTTTTTTAATTTTTAAAAGAGTTTTCCGCGGTATTCAAAATATTTTCTATGTTAAAATTAGCCTTAGTAACTCCTATAAAGTCAGCTACTTGTTGGTGAAAGTGTCATCAAAACCGGTCCAGCAGTTTAGAAGATTACCCGGAGCAAACAGATAAAAAGGCATATTCATGCATAGATGCAATTGTTACTTTCTACAAAAATTCAAAACTTAAATTTTCAAATGATTTTTTTACCGATACCCACACTTTCAGTGTTATCAATATACAAAATAATAGTTCTGTCTGTACGGATCATCTTCGTCACCTGACTATGTACTACATACCTGGTACCCTACTCTTTGAAATTATGGCGCAAGGGGAGTTGTATGAAAATCATCACGCTTTTATCTACGGGAGTGGTAAGCTGAAGCTGTAGTTATGTTGTAAGAAGTTGATTGATGACACGATTATATACAGAGAGAAAGAAAGAAAATAATACTGCACTTAAAACTATTCAGTATGTAGGTAAATCGTTCAGGACAATTCACTAAAATTATAAAAGGTATATCACCTATTTTTTTAATTTGTTTGTTGTGAAGGAAAATCCTAGACTTAATAGTCTAAAATCGCCAACACGCTAGCGTGGTGAATAATGCTCAATCCTTTTCAATTGTATGAGAAGAGACCTTTACTCGTTCATACTTTCTGAGGCACTGAGCAAGAAGTCAGAAGTGCGTGAACCTGAAACCTCTAAATCGCCAGTCAGCGGTCATACTAGGCTATCACGCTAAAATAGCTAGGCTAAAATATATAACTTAACAATAAAATTAAAATATTTTTATTTATGTAGATCATTTATTCATTTTAGGCACTTATGAATAGTCATAATTCTATGTATTATTATAAGAGTAACTCTAGTTGCTAGTTCCAAGGGCAGCCAATGCCTCATAGAAAAGAATCTGACAAGAAACTCCATAGTTGCTCTTTTAAATCATCTGCCTAGCCTTTTCCCAACTATGTTGGAGTTGGCTTCCAGTCTTACCGGATGCAGCTGAATACCAGTGTTTTACATGGAGCGACTGCCTATCACACCTCCACAACCTAGATACTGGGTTACACGATACCCCTTGGTAAGACTGGTTGTCAGACTTTCGGGCTTCTGACTACCCGTAACGACGATCAAAGATCTACAATTGACAGCCGGGGCCAACAGCTTAACGTGCTATCCGAGGCACGGAGAGTGATAATTATTTTTATTACGCACATAACTTTCGAAAAGTCAGAGGTGGCCTTGGGTTCGGACCCGAGACCTCTGACTTGCTAGTCAAACGGTCATACCATTACATTAATTTACCATTATATTAACTCACATACCTATATAAATATTTACCTGTACGATTCCCCACCACTTTTCATACAATTACCCGATAAAATACACCCATCTGACCACTTTGTACAAACCTTTTTGTTTTGTTTTCATACCCTATTTCAAAAGCCACAGAAATGTCCACCGGTACAAAATAACGGGAAGCCTAACTCAATAAACACTCAATCATCTGCGGACTCAGCAATAATAACACTGGAAGAGATCATTTTACTAAAACACTTACATAACGCTCCTTTTCCTTGTAATCGGGTAAACATCAAAAGTCAAATTTAGAAAGACAATCTATACTTGTAAAACAGTACCATGACTGACTAACTGACTGGTGAAAATTTGTGTAGAAAATTCGATATTAGTAAGAGACATCACAGTGGCATAATTCAATCATGGGGAGAAAATATAGAGAATAAAAGTTTGAATGAAATTCACAATTCAGTGTAGGGGTAACCTAACCTAACCTAAGATCTTTGACTTGCCAGTTAACGGTCAAATCATTAGGACCATCATTACGAACATCTTATCATTAAGTAAATATTTTAAACGTTTTTATTAACTTGCTTCCTTGTCTGTCTGTTATCCCCGACTAACATGGAGATCTTTGACTGTCGATTTGGGATCTTACTTTAGAATATTGTATTCCTTTGGTTTGCAGAGTCAGATAGACAATCACTTCGTGAAAAATTGATATTCAGCTGCATCTAGTTAGATTAGAAGCCGACCCCAACAAAGTTCAAGAATAATAAGGCTATAAGGATGAAGAGGCTGATGATAACAACCTTCCTCGACTCATCCAGTATATTTTACAACAGATACAAACCGTTATCCAACCGAATGAATAAGCTATCACCCTTTGATCTCACATTTAGCGCATTGAAAATTCTAAAGGTTTGATCACTGACGCTTCATCCTGATAACCCGTTAATTGGGCGTGTGTTAAACAGAATATGAAAGGCTTTGATATCGAGGTCCATGTGTTGATTCACTTTTGAAGTAATAAGGCTTTTAATTGAAAACGATGTGCCTTTTGCATTATGTAGTCATGTATGATTGGTTGTGGATTTTATTCAAAAAGATATGATCTCGCGAATAAATTACATATCTGAGTAAAAAAATTCTATTCGATTATATTCTTTTTGCAATTTTACGCATGATTGGATTTTTAAAATTTTATTAAAATAACTACCCTGGTCTGCTTAACTTCTTAAAGATGTCTTTGGTATTGGTTTTGAATAGCAGGAGATCAGCAAAATGTGACAGAGACAATGATAACTTTAATATAAATCTTAGTTGTACTTTATTATAAAATATACTTCATTAATTACTTTATACTTTTGAATAAAACCACCACCAAATCATAAATTAATGACAACATGAAGCAAAAGGCAAATCGTTTTCAATTAAAAGCCTAAGTACTGCAAAAGTTATTCCACAAAATATAAGTAAGTAATTAAAAAACAATTGAATAAAAGACCAATTTAGTGCCAAAAATCTGAAAATATAATATCATAATTTTTTTACAATTATTTTAATGATTTGTTAATAAATTAATGTAGACTAACTTAACTGAACATTACAAAACAACAAAGATATTTTACATGGCAAGTCTAAAACTAACGTTGCCATGTAAACTACTATTTTAATTTCTAGTTTAATGTAAGGAAACCCGCAAGCCAATCAAAGTTTAATTTTAAACCGTATTATATCGACGTGTCGTAAAGGGGCGAGGCTGTCGGCTAGCTCGGAGCAATTTGCGAGTGTGATTGATGCACGTTTTGGCATAACGGGAATACAGTGGCGTTGAAGTTTAATAAAGGGTAACACCTCATAATTTTAAAATGGGAAAAATGTTGTGCTTGAAAATGTGTATGAAAAACTGTCATCACAATATACCACCAACGAGGCAGTAGTATACAAAATTTATTGGAGATCCACATAGTATAATTTATTATGAGGAAGATCCTCATTCAAGTAGATGAAGTCTTGTAAATTAATGTTAATATAGAATTTCACATTCAAATACTATGTTAGACCTAAGTAATACTTTGTAAGAAGAAAAGAGAAAGAGAGAAAGAAAAAGGATTTATTCCCTCTGGGCAAAGGTACACAATACATACAACAAAAACACAATAAACAAAAATAAAAACACAAAAAAAATATGATAAAATAAAATAAAACCAGACAAAAAAAATGTACTTGTTATAGTTGTTATTGTATTTTGTAATCCTTTAATTTGAAATCAAAATATTCTATTCTATTCTATTCTATTTGCCTTCTATTAAATGTTTTCTCCAACAAAGAGTATGAACACTACTTCATCTCCTTCCTCGTCACCCTCCATTGTGGTCTGTCCTAGCTATTACCCACAAACAAGTGTAACACCATTTACATTGTACCTTTGTGATTTACATCAACCGTTTGAATGTTAAACGCTTACAGATTGCTTTTAAATTACATCAGAGCGCAATACGCGGTTTATGATATTTTAGGAAAATTTATGGTATCGTGTATGATACTTTTTTTATTAATTACAGATTTACACTTTACCAAAGTTGTACAGTCTACAGCAAAAGTAGATGATCAAAATTATATAGATACAAGGCACGCCATTGTATTCATGTACAGTCAACAGCAAAAGAAGAAGATCAAAATCAGAAATTCAATACTAATGAACAGAGTTCGCGTCAGAACTGTGTGGCGTCGAAGTGATTCAAAAGTATGAAATTGTAAATTATACCAAACATTCACTACTAGTACAGCTGCCATAATTATATTTCGCGAACTCCGTTTATTAGCATTGAATTTCTGATTTTGATCATTTACTTTTGCTGTTGACTATACATGAATACAATGGCGTGCCTTGTACCTAACAACAGTCCTAGCCCAACTACCTTTTAAAAGATTACATAGAAGTAAAAAAAAAGTTTTACGTAATATTTACTATCTACATATTTTGTATGTAGCCCTTCGACCACGGTTCGGAAAATCATAGTAGACAAGCGCATAATAATAAATGGTAATTAAAACTTTAAAAAATCTAAATTTTATCTCAAAATTAAAAAAATATTAAGTACCAAATGATTTGTTTTTTGTGTCAATATACATAAAAGATTAAGTTGAATTTAATTAAATTTTCATCTAACCATAATTCTTCATAATGAAACAGGGCCTAAAATAGCTCCTTGAAGCATCCCATACAGAACTATTAAAGAAAATCATAATTTTAATAATTTTCTCAAAACAATAATTCTGAAAAAATATATTCATAGTCTTAATTTACATAAAACACCACTACAAACACACCTACATACATTTTGAAGTACCTTTCCACTACACATTCTAAACTGACTGTCACAAACACATCTGATAAATCTAAACGGTAAATACTCAAAAACTCTAAACAAAACTTCCCAGTCTAAAACGAACTCTACCACTTGCGTCATACAGTTCTAAATAGGACAAATGATAAGGTTAAACATCATCACTATTGCTAAGGATCTCTTGACATACATTGAAAGGAAGAAAAGGGTACGATCAGAGATAGTATTCACATTCACCTTTTGACGTGTTCAGTTATTCATAGAATTTTGATGTGGCTCTTTATGATTTTCCTTTTCAGTTTTGGGTATTGTATTATAATTTTAGGGGTTTTTGCTTACCGATACAATAACAGAGCAGTTTTATTTATATTTTTAGCAGTAGGTAATCTTTTATGAATCTTGTGAAATAAGTTTATGTATTGGATTTATTTTATTTTTATTTTAATCAATATTATCTCCGTAATATAATCTACACATATATAAGCAGTAATAGCCTAGTGGTATGACCCTTGGACTGCAAAGTCAAAGTTCGTAGATTCGAAACCTTGGCTTGCACCTCTGAATTTTGCGGATTACTGTGAGTTTTGGAAATTAAGTATCACTTGCTAAAAACGGTGAAGGAAAACATCGTGAAGAAACCAGCACACTTGAGAGATTATTCAACGGTGTGTAAAGCCATGACAGAGGCCTACGGGCGAATAACGGACGAAAAGATGAATATTATTTCCATTGGCTGATGATTATATGGTTGGTCCAAGAGAAGTGGTTTTGTTACAGATATTACTAGTAACAGGTTAGTGTTGTACAACGAAAATATATTTTAATTCTTCGGTTTCATCGAACCTTTTAGTATTAATTCACTCTCAATCCAACGTAAAACTACGATAATTCCTATCATCGTTAAAAGCTAGTGCTACTCAACATTGTTGCCACAATCCGGGCATATTTACAGTGCCATCGTTATACGCAGTCCACTAATGGATTTTGAGCACAACATTGTTTTCGTATGCATCGAAACAAATGGACGAAACTGTTTCGCGTTTTACTGCCCACTGTATTAAGTTTTTTGGAGTATGGAGTACTTAATTTGCTGTTTGATGTTTTATATCGGTTACATTTTAATGGATTTAAGGCTTTTTTCACAGGTTACTTGTAAATTCTTTTTACTTTAGCTAACAGAAAATTTCTTACAAATTCTGTTCCAGTTTTTAAAGAACTTAGTAGGTAGAGTAATCTAATTAATTAATTATGATTATATTTAACATGTATCCGTAAAAAAAGCAATTCTTGTTCAGAAGAATACACGTTGCCGACTGTATAAAAATCTTTTTACGTCATTAGAAAACAGATGCTGTAATCTCTTCGGAGAACATTGGTAAAAAGCTGATGCTACAACTGCAATTGAAAAAACAACAAAGATTACTTATTCAATTCATAATTAACACTTTGACTGCCACGCCGCAGACACAATGCAATTTTTATTGTTTGCCGGTCACCGGTGACCGGCGTGGCGTTCAAAGTATTAATCAGGGTAGCTAAACACATAGTCGATTCGGCATATTCGGTTCGGTATTTTCGAAGAAGTCCCGATGAAATTTCTTCTTACAATAGAATACAAATACAATAAAATAAAATACCGAACCGAATGTGCCGAATCGACTATGTGTGTAGCAACCCGAATCTAAAAACGGATTAAAATCATTGCTATATTGGCTGCTGGGATAATGGTCATCACTATGGGACTCCACTGACTGCTTTCCATCAGGCAGCATGGAGTCAATTTGTGCGGCAGTAATAAAAAAAAAAACGAAACAATTTCAAGCCAAAGTTACCAAGTCAGAAACAGCGCTAATTCTCCACACATCCTTTACCCATTTAAAACAGAACAAAAGATAAAACCACTAAGCAATACAAAACGTTTCGCATTATCCATGCAGAGCACAAAAAGCAGCATTTATATCAAACAAGGGGCAGAGAAAAATGTGAGGCATCATAATAACGAAATGGAAGATCAAGTACCGCTAAGCTGAGAGAATAATTAGCGTTGCTCGGAAGTACGTAATTGTATGAGATATTGTGTTGAAATATTATCTTCGTATTTCAGCTCGGAAAAGAATTAAAGATTTTGTTAAACATTGAAACAGTCTAGGATTATTTATCATGTGCAACGTAACCTCTGACTGGCGGGTCAGAGGTCTCAGGTCCGAACTCAAGGACGCACCTCTGATTTTTCGAGTTACGTGCGTATAAGCTAAGCTGAGAGTAAAATTAGCGTTGCTCGGAAGCACGTAATTGTATGAGATATTGTGTTGAAATATTATCTTCGTATTTCAGCTCTTAAAAGTATTAGGGATTTTTTAAAACGGTGAAACAGTCTAGGATTATTTCTCATGTGCAACTGCTTGTACGCTGCGATGTGGTTACCTCTGACTGGCGAGTCAGAGGTCTTAGAGCCGAACCCAAGGACGCACCTCTGACTTTTCGTTAGTTATGAGCGTATTATAAATTAATTATCACTTATTCCATGTCTCGGAAAGGACATAAAACCGTTGGCCCTGCGCTTGATCTCTCTCTTGTCGTAGCCGATTGCAGTCCCATCAAACTCAGAGACTTTGGCGTGAAAAGGTAATAAAAAAAACAAACTTACTTTCGCATTTATAGTATTAGTTAAGATGAAAAATTAGTTAAGATTTTTGTTTCTAACTGTCACTAAGTTACATGGAATATGTTTTTAAACGGTTTTACTAAGCTTGACCTGTTTATTATTTGGTTCAAATTTATTAATCGTTATTTCACCCCCTTCCTGTTGATATATTGATCTGATATTTGGTACACAGCTTTACTTTTGATGACAAAACCGTTTTACGTAATTTATAATATATTCTATTCTCATCCTTTTATCAACTCACAGTCATATTAAAGCCTCATTTTAATTTTAAAAAGTAGGCACGAAATAAAGAGACTCTTATTCTGGATATCAGATATCCATTTTGTTTTTCAGTTTTTAAACCAAGCTCATGTTTTCATTTCACAAAAGCGATTAATGGCTGAAAAAACCATTAGAAATCTCTTTCGTGTTACCTAAGCTTTTTAAAACAAAAAATAGAAATCGTACCTAACCTAACGATGCGAAGGGTTCCGCATATTTTTTTTACCGGTCATGAAACTCCATACGTTATTCTAATTATCTTGCCTTCAGGACTTTTCGCGATGTCGGCGATTTGCCCTTTGTTTTTGAAGAGCCATGATAATAAAAGCAAAAATATTACCGTACGTTTCACGGATTTTGCCTAAGGCCTATTAGATTCGTTTTTCGTTTTAGAAATTCTAGGTAAACAACGCAAAAGTTCTAAAATTTTGTGGAAAAAAATCGATTAGCAGTTAGATTAATGAATCTGGTCATTACTTCAAAGCGGCTGAACCGATTTTGATGAATTTTTTGTTTGTTTTAGTAGGTCTCTAGCTCCTAATATAATATTATAAATGCGAAAGTAAGTTTTATGTAGTAAAAGTACGTAAGTAGTGTAAGTACGTAATTTTTTTTCCAGAATAAGCTCTTTGAGCTACGAGTTTGCTACGACGTAGCTGAAGACTACGCTTGCTACGCCGTAGACGATAAAATGAATTCGATAATAGCAGTGAGCTTGCTTTTGATTCCAATTTTTTTTATCGTATGGATAATCCTTTATGGGTACCCCATCACCAAAGACTGGTGAGGGTGTTATGTCTGTCCCTCACGAACTTATATCCACACGGTGTTCCTCCACGAACCTTTGGGTGGAGTACGGGTTCGCACATCCCACCAACATCAGCCAAACCTTCGGCATAGCGGAATTCTTCGTGTGAATCGCAGCGCGCCACCTACTCGGGCCTGTTGCTGATCAGTCGGGGAACGCCCCAAGTCCGCGAGGATTTAAACCTGAGACCTCTGACTTACCAGTTAATAGTCATACTATTTTGTAAAAAAAAACAGCAGCTGTAATTTTTTTTTAAATTACATACATACCAATCGAAACAAATCTCTAATAAAGTCGTCATAAAGATTAAAAGCTTACAAGACATAATGACACCTCCATAGGAATGTCACTGACACACTGACTCAGTCGCTAAGCGGCTTGCAAACAGAGGGGTAGCTGACAAGCAGGTGCATTGAACTGGGGGAGGCAGCAATTATTCAGCGCCATGCTTTCACTAAGAAAAAAATCCCTTGGAACCACCCTTTACGGGGCAAGACGAGTTTAAATATGGATTATATACTTTTTTCCATAACTAGCTGTGTTCGCAGTTCTGCTTGGATATAATTGTATTTTTTTTTGCAATGAAATATACAATATACTTTTATTTTCTAGGTCATGACTCCTAAACTTAACTTAACTTTGACAAATTAATATTCGACAAACACTGTAGTAACATTATTTTGTTGTAACATTGTTTGTCTGAGTTCCATTGAACTCAGACATTACGCTACTCCGACAATTATGGAACTTGGACATTATTATACTTAGACAAGATGTTAGTTTGGCAAATGAATTCAGCCCGTAAGACACTATCAGACAGAACCTTGCTTCGCTCATATTTCTATAATAACCCTTCCTGGTAGTCGGGTGAAAAGAAACCTAATACGAACTAAGTAAATACAGAGAACGATGGAACCTCGCTTATTGTCTGAGTAGAATAGTGTCAAAGTTCCATAACTCACATAATATTTATGGGCAAAAACTAAATAAAGTTGACGGTAGATCAAAAATAATTTTAAATAACTGTTCAGACGCTTGTCAACCTCAGTCTGCGACCACGAGTGCTGCAAAGTACTCGAAACGTCAGGATTGTATTACCAAAATAAAACGCGAGTTAAAAAGTTAAAAAGTGGTTTCATTATAGTTCCATAACTGTCAGGGTAGTGTCTTGTCAGAGTATTTATTGTGTTGCAATAGAATCTGTTAAATCTTCTTCATAGCGTGTCGATGACAAGCTATAATTGTGTCAGCCCAGAACTGGGCTACTAGATTGGCGCCTTCAGTAGCGTCCATCAGTTCCTGTAATGAACAAACGACAGGGCATGCAGGGCACGATATTAAGAGCCCCATCGTTTGTGGGACAGCACCACATTTGGGCTCCAGGGCAGAGTCATCAATAAACCTCCACCTGAGCAGGTTTTCTTTGCTTCGACCAACCTGGATCGGAGTCTATTTTAATAATAAATATATAATAAAAATCTGTTCAATAATAAAATTAAATAATGAAGACTCTAGACTCTAGTCCTTAGTAATTTTTATATATGACATAACTAACAATTTAGATGCACCGTATCTACCTTTTAATTCGCATCATCCGGATGATGTAATTATCGTCAGGACGTGTCGCCACTTCGTCCGGCTTAACGAACACACGTCCCATATAGATGACTCTGCTTTGCATATCGTATTTAAAGTTTCATTGCGAGTCTCTTCTGTGAATTGTTATTTTCCTCAGTTGATTATGTAATTTAATCTATGAATCGTGATAACCGGTGTGACCGTTAACTGGCAAATCAGAGGTCTCAAGTTTGAACCCGAGGAACGCGCCTCTGACTTTTCGTAAGTTACGCATTTTGTAAACTAATTATCACTTACTCCGTACCTCAAAAAGCACGTAAAGCCGTCAGTCCCGCCTGATCTGTCTCCGGTCATGTCGGATTGCCAATGAGAATGAGGGAAGAGGGAGTGCACTTGTGTTTGCGCACACGCTTTTGTGCTGTAATATATCTTACGTTAATGGCCTATCTACGATGAGACTGACCGCTGTGACTAGTTTTGTCAGATGTCCCGCTTTTTAGCCCTCTCAGGATATGTCCCGCCAATTTGGTGGCAGCATGGAGGTCACAATCAACCCAATTGAGTAGTGTGTTTGGTTTCAATAAAGTTGTGATTTTGAATAAAAGGATTGTAACCATTTTATGTTTCCAGATTTTTTTACCCAGTCCCGCTCTTTTTTATCCCAGTCCCGCTCTTTTTTGTCCCAGTCCCGCTCATTTTTGTCTCAATCCCGCTGTTTGGAAAAATAGATCTGGTAACTCTAGTTGTGACTGAAATTCAGTCTAAAGGACATTATAATGTTACGTACCTATTGTACATTTGTACATCAACATAATTGCTAATATTTTGCTAGTATAATCATCAGGTACACATAACGGATATCCATTAACATGCCATTGAGGCGTGTCAGATCAAATCATCAACAGCTCGTCGATGTCAACAGATTAGCATACTGTTCTGTTTGTTCATACGAATCCGTGAGGCGTAAGTTAGGAGATTACGGTGGCATAGCTAGAATAAACAACGATAGCTCTGCTTATTAGACCATTAAATGAATGGTTTCGATTCAGTGCACGCAGAGCTTACGCATATATGTATTATGTAGTATATTTACTAGTAGTTCAATGATTGAAATTCGACCGTCACATATGTATAAATAAAATATTTTTATTACAAAAATAATATAATGTCGTGGTGGCGCATTGGTTACGGACCCGCTTTGCAAGCGCGTGGGTGTGGGTTCAAACCTGGCATGTACCAATGTGACTTTTTCAATGTCATATGTACTTTCTTAGTTAATCTAAGACACCACTGACTAACGGTAAAGGAAAACATCGTAAGGAAACCTGGACTTAATAGTCTGAAATCGCCAACACGCAGTGAGCTAGCGCGGTGATTAATGCTCAATCCTTCTCTGTATGAGAAGAGGCCTTTGCCCTACATTGGGAAAGTTACAGGCTAATTTATTATTATTATATTATATTATTATTACAAAAATAATACCGACTTCTAAGCACTAAAAAGCTAGAAATAATGTTTCGGAGTCGGTGCCAAGCTAAGCACGTTCCAGACCAAAGCACCACATCCTAAGAAGGAATAGAGAGTGCACCTGTGTTTGCGCACACACTTGAGCACTATAATATATCCTGCGAAGATGGCTAATCTCCGTTGAGATTGGCCGCTGTTACCGAAATTTGGGCAAGAGGACATTATTTATTATTAAGATGATGTATTTAGGGTCGAATTTCGACAAACAATACTTGTAATAAATGTTATGACCTAATTGTAATTGAATTTGTACCACAACATAATAATGGATATTATACTTATTATGTAAATACACTAATTAAACCACTGGCTAATGAAGATCCGCTTGATTAATGTTCAGATTGATATCAAGGACTAGCTCAGGTGTATTAATTATTTCTGGAATTTTATTTGATTGGCTAATGAAGATATAATTACCTTTTTTTAAAGAAATAATTATGTTTATAAAGGTATGCAGCATCCTATTCTATCCTGCTAAATAATAATAATGTAATAAATGTGTAAGTTTGTAAGTATGTATGAATGTTTGTTACTCTTTCACGCAAAAACTACTCAACGGATTTTGATGAAACTTTACACTAATATAGCTACATCTAAATAACACATAGGCTACAAGTTATCAACATAACACGCAGTAGAAGCCGCGCACAGAAGCTAATACTACATACATTTCTCAGAGTATATAATAAAATATAGAACTACCCTACAGTAAGCACGGGTATGAACAACACGGCTGCAACACGAGCTCCGTCTGCAATCATAGCTCAATCGACTGCGGTTCAACTAGGCATGGTTTATTGCTGTGTAAATTTTGCAAAAATGACTAGAAAACATAATTTAAAGAATTATATTTTAACATTTCAATGGTGAGACCTGATCACGCTCCGCACAAGGCAATGTTGTTGACGTTATCACTTTATATTTACTCTAAAAACACACACTCTAACAACAAATTTATAAATAGCTACTGATTGGATGAAATTTTGTTCATATTGTTTATACATTAAGAAAGTAATCAAATATCTCCTTCAGAGACGTCTTAACACTCAACCAATTACCATAGAGCTGAACAAGCTTAGTCCTCAAGTCTCGCGATAACGTTAAAACTCCTTCGTATTCGCAATTGCACAAATTGCAGTACTGAACAGAATTGAGAGGAACTTCTGCGATACCGTTAGCTCTGAGAACTCCCTAATGTAGTTTGCGAAACCACATTTTAATGTTTTAGAAGCTAGTAATGTTTTAGAATTATGCTGTTTGTAATTAAGTTTTGTTATTGTTAGAAATGACAGCTTATAGCATAGTATTATAACTGTTGGAGTACCAAGTCAAAGGTAGAAAGTTCAAACCCAAACACGCACCTCTGAATTTTCGAAAAAATATAGAGCAACCATAAGGTTGCTCTATATTATCTATATTTCTATAAAGAAATATGAACCGTAAGCACGGGTATGAACAAAGCGACCGTGACACGAGCTCCGTCTGCGATCATACCTCGGTCGACTTCAATCTAAGCTCAACATCGTAAGACATACATATACAGATAGACAGGTAAGGGAAAACATCGTAGGGAAACCAGCACACCTGAGATTTTTAACCCGTTTTATCCATCTTTATAACCCGGAGACATGACATGTAACAATGATTTTTTTATTTAATCTTATTTCTGGATATTTGACGAATTAATGCAAGGGAAGTGAATACTTTAAAGAAATAAATACTTTATTACGAGTAGGGTTTAAACCTACTAGCTACTGATTAAAGCTACTAACAAGACCTAATAGATTTTTGTCACAGTTAATTTACTAAAATGTTAATGACTTCTCAATACAAAAATTCAAAGGCGCTACGTGAATCGATTGGAGCTAAAAAAACATTACTAAAATAATTTTTCTTTTCATTTTAATGGTTATCAAACAAACGTGAACATGGATATCCTAATTGAAAAAAAACATTACAGATTAATATCAATGAAAACACATTTCTAATTAATTACACTGTAAGGCTTATTTTTAACTCAACAAAATTACAATCAATATCACTGAATACACAGTGTGTAAAGAAACTTCAATTGGATAGGTTATAAAAGCACATATAAACAAATTCGATGGAAAAAGTGACAATGATAGAAAAACAAAAATACAATGTGAAAAACAAAATTCCGTCAACGTGTTTTTTAAAATTCTTCTTTGCATTTCGTTTTATACTCGGTCATTACATAGTAATTAGTAAATCAAAACCAATACAATTCTTAGGACGTTTATACTGCATTTTTATTTGTATCAGCAGTTATTTTGTAATCCATTACTTCTACAATGGAATTAGATTGAATGCGCGCTACTTTTTCTTAATAGAGTATACGTCGACCATTATTTTGTGTTTAATCTTTTCTGACCAACATTTCTGGGAGTACTGCAGTGCTATCAAAATTCGTGACAGAGTCATGGGGTTTAAGAAAACACCCATCGTTCCGAATTATACTCATATCATTATTTTAGCTGTTTTACTTTTGAGAGCAATGATCACTATTATTAGAGGTATTATTACTCAAGGGATATATTTGAGATTCGTAATTTTGTCTCTTATTATATTGTCAACGGATTTAAATCATACTGTTACCATTTCAATCTTTGCTATACTTCACAGTCGTGTAAAGCTTTTAAGAGAATTGATGGAGACAACTAATATTCCTGTCTATATTGCTGGTAGGATTGAAGTAGCTGTCAGTATTAAAAATGTTAGAAAGAATCTGTTTAATTACAATAATTTGTTAGAATGTATGCAGTATGTCGACAAGCAATTGCAGTATGTGGTTAGTTTTCTGCAACATTTGAGACGCGGATGCCCGCTAATCTGCTATCTCGCTCGCACATTGAAGATATAAAATCAATGAATATAGTTACGGAACATCGCAACAAAGCTGTGGAGAATGACATTACAAAGGTTCAGCAAAAATATCAGTTTGATCGGAATAAGTTTTCATACATAAAAATAATATAAGTAAATTTTTTTTACGTATAACGGTTTTGTCATCAAAATTAAAGCTGTGTACCAAATATCAAATCAATCTGTCAACAGGAAGGGGCGAAATATGGATTACTAAATTTGAACCAACTAATAAACAGGTTAAGCTAAGTAAAACCGTTTTATAATAACTTCAAATGTTTTTATTTAGCTATTTTTATGCATGAAAACTTGTTCAGATAAAGCTAAAATTTTTGCTGAAACTTTGTAATGTTTGATTTCTTTCTATATTCATTAATCTTACATCTTCAATGTGCGAGCGAGATATCAGATTAGCGAATATCCGCGTCTTAATATCTTAAAAACCTTTATTATGGTTCTATAATATAAACATGTTATGGTTAGTTATAACAGTAGATAGTAATTAGTGGTTATGGTTAGTAATATGTGTGGTTAGCTGGCTATACTGGCCATGTGGCTATTACAGCTTGTTCGGGTTCATGAAATATTAAGAAACAATATTTTACAGTAATCTTCTTCTTTTTTCTTTATCGTATGGTTGATTATCAACCTGGTGTCAAAGTTTAAACAGCCCGTAGGACGCTGACATGGCGTTATACACTGTTGAAAAATCTCTCAGATACGCTGGTTTCCTCACAATTTTTTCCCTCACTGTTCGCACATGATCTAGAGAAAAGTCATAGAATCCTCATAAAATCCTGACAACTGACCTAACCTTAGAATATCGTATCCCTTTAGATTGCGAAGGTCAGATAGGCAGTCGTTTCGTAGAAAACTAATATTAAGCTGCATTTGGTTAGATTAAAAGCCGACCCCAACAAAGTTTGGGAAAAATAAGGCTAGGAGGATGATGATGATCATATCTAGGTCAAATATGAAAAGATTTGTGAAAAAGAGGGCAGATAATTTTCAACTATTTCTGGTTTTAGCTTACCGCTAGTTGGACTGCAAGTTTCTTCAAAATTATAATAGTGATTGTCTCTAATATTCAAATCTATCATACTGGGGTAAGTAACCCTTGAAAAAAACACACATACACACTAAAAGTCAAAGGTGCGTGCCTTTGGTTAGAACCTGAGACTTCTGACTTGCCAGTCATACCTACTATAGTAGGTATGACTATACTATTATTATTATATACTATTATATTGACTATAATATTTATTACATTTATTAATTTTCTCATTTATTCAATTAAATATATATAAATTATTAATATAATATATATAATTATTATAAAACTATATTTGCTTAAACTTATTTACTACTCTATTTAGCCGCGATGGCGAATGGCCGCTGTGACCGAATTTCCGAATATTATTTTATTATTAATTCTAGGGCCAAACAAATGTAGTATTAATGGCTGTAATCTTGGATTTAGTCCTGGCGCTATTAATAATATGTACCCCGGCTATCATCGTAGAGGCAACTGCTCAAGAAGTAGTACAAATGAAGTCTACACTCAATGCTCAGACATTCAGAAGCTCAGGTAATATTCATCTTATCGTTTGGTTGATGAACAATGTTATATGAAATATTAATAAGGCTTTACTCACGCATTGATTTCGGGAATGCCCGACTAGTTTCGAACTCAAACGGATTTTGAAGAGCCGCCGGTCCGCGACGCCGCCGCGTATACACCCGAAAATGGACTCCATTTGAGTTCGAAACTAGTCGGGCATTCCCGAAATTAATGCGTGAGTAAAGCCTTATCAATATTTAATGTAAAACTAAGCTTAAACTAGTCCTTTAATACAGGATAAGAACGTCAGCAGCAGCCAAACAGTAGGCCACAATCTTGGGCTGAGTGGCGAACAGCGAAAAAATATCGTTAGCCAAGCCGCGACCGTTCGCCGCCTATAAAATCGCTGAATATAGTTATAAGAAATCCCAAAAACTAAATTAAAGACATTACAGTTTCAAGAAAAATATCAGTTGTTTTTTATACGTGTGGAAACTTGTTCCGATAACGAAACAATTTTTTTTCAATATTCAAAATTGCATCAAATGAATTTCTGTTTACGCAGATAGTAGTAGTTTTCTTTCAGTGTTTTTTGTGTTTTCTTTATCAATGCGTAAAGCTGAACGGCCTTACATGTCATCGACAACATCTTTGCGATGCAATATTCCCCCACTGTTGCGTGCCTTCGGTTTGAAGTTGCTATGCTGAGCTCGAGGTAGAGTTCGATTTCCGGGTCAAGCATATTTTATTTAACTTTAACTTTTTCTTTTTTTTTTCTTCTTTTTTTTAACTTTTTCTTCTGATTTTTTTAAGTTACATTAAGAGATTTGAAATGGAATGATGCTCAAAACATAGCAAACCAGGTCATTTCTTATTAACATTTATTTATTTTTATTTATTTATAGACTCACGCCTGTATCCCTCAGAGGGGGTAGAGGTGTGCAATACACCCACGTTTCGCCGGTTATGTTATAAGTCCCATGTAATAGGGGGCGAGCCTATTGCCATTAACCAGGCACAATTCCAGACTCCGTGCTGCTACTGAGAATTTCCTATTGGATAACCCCAATAACACTTTGCCCGACCCGGGGATCGAACCCAGGACCATCCATTCATCCAGAACCAGAGTCATCTTATTTACATAAAATATTAACTAACGATTTTAAATATTGTTCGCAGATGAATCTCTCCGGTTTGAACTGGAGACCGCTCTTCAATATGTAACTCTTCGTCCGTTCACCTACACCGTGGGTCGCGCTGTGGTTCTCAACATCAACCTGCCCTTCACCATCATGAGCCTCTGCATTACCTACGTCATCGTCATTATGCAGCTTACTCATTTCATGTCTTAAATTATTTAAAAATTTCATTGTGTCTACTTACTTCCCTTCCTTCCTGACAACTGATCTAACTTAAGAATATCGTAACCCTTGGGTTGCGGAAGTCTGATAGGCATTCGCTCTGTAGAAAACTGATATCCAGCTGCGTTAGTTAGATTAGAAGCCGACCTCAACAAAGTTTGGGAATAACAAGTCTAGGAGGATGATGTTCATGAACAATCTTCTTCTTCTTTATCGTGTGTTTGATGAACAACCTGATATCAGAGTTTAAATCACTAGTAGAGCTCTGACATGGCTTTACACACCGTTGAAAAATCTCTCAGATGTGCTGGTTTCCTCACGATGTTTTCCATCACATGTTTCATGTGTCATGTGTCATGTTTTAGCTAGTGATAATTAATTTCTAATGCGCACATGAATCTGAATAGTCAGTGGTGCGTGCCTGGGTGTTAATCTTACGGCCTTTGACTTGGCAGTTAAACGGTCGTACCAATAAGCCAACACTCCTCTCTTTACCATTAGGCTATAATCTTCCCCTAGCCTTATTATTACCAAACTTGTTGGGGTCGGCTTCTTATCTAACCAGATGCAGATGTAGAAATCTGATATTCATCAGATTTCTACGGAGCGACTGCATAATTTGACCCCCGCAACCCAAAGGAATACGTTATTCTAAGGTTAAATCTCAGGTCAGGATTTTATGAGGGTACTGACTCTCTATATCGACTGTCAAAGATCTTCACGACAACCGGGGCCAACGGCTTAGCGGTGCTTTTTGAGGCACGGAGCAGGTGATAATTAATTTATAATAAGCACGAACTTACGAAAAGACAGAGATGCGCGCCTTGGGTTCGAACCTGAGACCTTTGACTTGGCAGTCCAACGGTCACAAGATTAGTAGTATTATTAATATTATCTTAGTAGGTAACTAACACTCTATAAATATTTTCGATATGTTTACATGTTTGTGCTCTCAACTGTACAAGCCCTATACATTCTAGCTACAGACAGCTAATGAAGTGATGATCATAAATCATAACGTCGCCCATATATTAGCTAGGGCCGCGTATTGACAGCGCGCCAAACGCATTTATCAACATACACCAGTCATGTATAACTTTGTGTACTAGTGTACAACTGACGGGTTAAGTCAAACTACATGGTAGTTGTATTTAGGACTTGTAAATATGCTAACAGTATTATTGACTTGATTATAATAGGTATGAGAAAATATAATTTGCAAATAGTATACATATAATCCTCGACGATATAATATAAGTATTTTTTTTACGTAAAACGGTTTTGTCACCAAAACTAAAGCTATGCACCAAATATCAGATCAATCTGTACAGAAAGACTAAATTGGAACCAAATAATAAACAGGTCAAGCTAAGTAAAACCGTTTAAAAATGGTAAAAAAAAAATATTATTAAAAAACAAAAAACCCGACTGCTAACTAAAAAGATAGAAACAAGTTGGTTATAGATAGATCATACTTTACACAGTGTTCACAAACGCAGTCGGAGGCATTAACTATTCATTCTCTCTCTCTCGAAACCCAGAAGAATTTTGTGAACACTGTATAAAGTATGATCTATCTATAACCAACTTGTTTCTATCTTTTTAGTAAGCAGTCGGGTTTTTTGTTTTTTAATAATATTTTTTTTTCCCAAGAGATAGTTTCAGAACTATTTTATAATATAGTCGTTAAATTATGTATGTACTATATATATTATGGCAATCTTTTATCACGAAAAAATGCATAGTTCCTGTAGGTCTCACGGACGAAATCGCGGGCTATATCAAGTTTAAACATATAAGTTGTATATATTTTTGTAATCACCTTTTAAAACTCTTTATTTTGATACCCCTTACGATTGGTTTGGGGGGACTTTTTTTTATTAATCACACCTTTTGGCGCCAAAAATCTGCCATATCGATTTTTTTAAATTTGTATATACCCAGTGACACTCGCGCAATAAAGACGAATCCAACGACATATCATTCATCAAAATCGCTTTAGCCGTTTAGTAGTTACGAGGGATACATAGGGGGTACATAGGGACGGACATACATACATACAGGTCAAACACATAACCCTCCTTTTTGGCTTCGCCGCAGTCGGGTAAAAATACAAGTAGTTTTTTTTTATGTAAAACGGTTTTGTTATCAGAACTAAAGGTACTCGTATGTACCAAATATCAGATCAATTTGTCAACAGGAAGGGGGTGAAACATCGATTACTAAATTTGACCAAATAATAAACAGGTCAAGCTAAGTAAAACCATTTAATGATATTATAATGATAATGAAGTAGTATTTCGTTTTTTTTTTAATTTGAAAGGTGACAATGAACGAGTGTGGCTTTTTTTCTGTTTTCCTCTAAACTTATGACTAATGTTTTTTATTCAAAAGACACTCACGTCACTCTTTGAGTCAGATAGCAATAAAATCCAACGACCTCTAGTAAATATTAACGAATAAAAATTATTCAACTAACATTAATCAAATGTTTTAATTACTTAAGCGTACAAACAGTCGATATTCGTATTGCATATCGATATTTTATGTCGACATAATCTCTTTATTAATATCGACAGTATCGAAATGTTACTACTGAGACTATAAAAATGAATGGAGTCACAAGTTTTTTTAAATTATTTTAATATAAATATTACATAAACCTTATTAATGTTTTATATAATATAATTTTTTTTTCAAATTCATTTCAAATCAAAATATATTTTGTTTGGCAAAGAATTTCAATTTATTTACTTTTATTTTAAAAACATGGAATTCTTTTTTCAAAATTAGTCATTTGTTTATTGATTAGCGTCATGCATTATGCTCTAATTAGGCTGTAAAAAATTAGAGCTAGCCGAATTAGAAAACTCAATAAAATTATTAATACTTAATTAAGCTAACAATTCCTAGCTCACACATGATTTTTAGTTTATCTATAGTGTTTATATTATAGTTTATATTTTTTGCCATCGTTATATTGTTTTTTTTTTTAATTCGTCCTCTCTATGCCTTTCTAAAGTCACAGACTACACTAACAAAGTGCGGTCATGTCTAGTGGAATTATTCGCAATTGATTTATTTATTGTCCTGTACGCTCTGCAGGATTCAAAGTTGACTAATATCTTATTAATGTGTGTTTGTCTCGACATTCCCGTATTATGTTGAACTAGCGCTTCGCCCGTGATTTGGTCTGCAGATTTCAGGATCTTCATCCTCTATTTCGTCTGTTTCGGGGTGAAGTTTAAAATATCTATACATTAAAAATCCTTCCTTAGTGCATTTCTAGGGTGCTAAAGGAATTTCTTTCTAAATTTTAAGTCTTTAGGTAGTTTAGTGAGGTAAGAATCCCACACTCCCCGGTCTCTTCCCCCGGAATCCGGTTGCCTTTTAAAGATTTTCCCCCGAAAAGAAAAACAAGGTCCTACGGTCTAGGCTAGTTCTAGAGTCTAGGTGCGACGTACGTTCTCTGTCAGTTAGTCATGATACCTACTATTTTTTATAGATGTACCTAATAAGATAAGATAACGTGTAGGTATGTTTATTAATAAAATGAATGCTGGAATTGTCTGAGTTTTATCACAGTGTAATGGAATGTCATTATTTTAATCCCATAATACGAGTAATATTTATGTAAATGACATAATATTAACTTGTATAAATCTCGTGAACTATTTCAAAGAAATTTTTTGATAAATTTTTAATCGTCAAAAGAATAGATATATATCATAATCCTCCCTATCCCATAATACGAGTAATATTTAGGTAAATTATATAATATTAATTTGTATAAATCTCGAGTGATTTCAAAGAAAATTTTTGTTGAAATATTTATCGACAAAAAAATAGATATATATCATCAACTGTAAACAAAATTCCAAAAGTAGGTACCTAAGTTCAAAATCCAAACCAAAAAGCAACTTATGATTATATTCAGTCCAATTTGTGAGACCAGAATGAAACTTAGACCATCGATCAAAGTCAGTCGCGTCCCGAGGGCCAAAACCATTCAGTCCACAAGTTAAATTGGTCCCACACTTTGTCGTTCGTATTAATTTAATGTTTCGTTTCGTAGACTTCCAAGTTTATGAATGGCAAATGAAATTTGGGGACAGTCAAAGAAAATAATTTAAATTACAAAAAAATCTTGACGTCATCTTCTTCCTAGCTTTATTATTCCCAAACTTTGTTGGTGTTGACTTCAAATCTAATTACATGCAGCTGAATACTAAGCGACTATCTATCTGACCCCCGCAACTCACAGAGATACGATATTCTTAAGTTAGATTATTTGTCAGGATTTTATGAGAGCACCGACTCCTTATTACTATCAAAAATCTTCATGACAGCCGAGGACAACGGGTTAACGAGCTTCCCGAGGCACGGAGCAGATGATAATAAAATCAATTTTAAAAATATACTTCTTCTACGTTTTAGCAAGTAATAATGAATTTCTAAAACGCACATAAATCCGAAAAGTTAAATTTGCGAGTCTGTGTTTCAAACCTTCGACCTTTAACTTGGCAGTCCAACGGTATGACCGTTAGACCATTTTGACCACTAGGCTATCACTGTTCGTTCAAATGGTGTACAATAAAAAAATATTTTATCAATCTATCTACACAATAAAAAGGTTTCAATCTAATCACTTTCTGTTTAATACGTTACAACAAAAACGCAAAATAATTAATTAGCTAATCAGTTTTCAGAACTCAACGCGATGCCAGATGTAAAGAAAATAAGAAAGGGTTACAATTAGCCCTTGAGGATATTAAAAAATGTAAGGGGAAACAAAGATAATCCTTCTAAACACATCTTAAGGTTTTATGTCTCTGTTACCGTAAAATTTTGGGATGTGCTGCTTTGAAAGCGATGCGATGACTTGCTATCGCAATCCAAACCAGATTTTTTTTGTATAAGAAATGCCAAGGTGGGGTAAAATACTCAATTTTGTGTGTCTTTTTTTAACCTCCGACGAAAACAGATGTTATATTATTATAATTATTTAATAAGAAAATTTGAAAAAATAATTAGATGTTTAACGTGTGTATCTATAGCGTCTTAGCTCCCAACGATGACATTGTTCTTAGCTATAAAAAAATAAGGTTTTTTGTATCAGGGATTTTATAATGTTAAATTTATAATTGTTAAGGTTGTCCTTACCTTACCTTACCTTACCTTACCTTACCTTACCTTAACTACTGAATCGATTTCAAAAAAAATTGTTAGTGGTTGCTATAAGCATTTTACAAGGACATGCTTTCAAGCTTCCTAATCTTCAGTGAACTGTTCAAAATGAATATTCGCTTTCTCACTTAATTGAAAACTTTTGAAATTACGAGCGGGATTACGAATAACGTTGAGTTGCGTCTCACTAGAAGGTCGCAGATTCTAATCCAGAACGTCATCAATTTTTGCTTTATACAAAAAAACATTTTAAATTATATTGTTGCCGAAACACTTACTTAGCTTATAAATATATAAATCTGGTCCAAAGTATCGCTTATCATTCTGTGCAACAACCCTTACTGGACTAAATTTTAATATCGCCGTAAAAACGGGATTATATTCATAACGAATAAAATATTTTAATAGCCTTTTTGAGTTTTATTTGTTTATGTAATCCTAGTTATTGTTCTTAGAACATTTTATTGCCAGCGCTATTTTTAAGAGGCCCTTTTCTTAAATCGGCTTGGCAATGATTACATCGCGAGGAAACCAGCACATCTGAGAAATTTTTTAACGGTGTGTTAAGCCATGTCAGAGGCCTACGGGTGGTTTAAACTCTGCGACCAGGTGACCTAACTGGTGGTGAGCTTAGCGTTTAGAGCGTCGACACGGTATGTCGAAGATCGTGGGTTCGAGTCCCATCCGCATCAGATGTTTTTTTAAAATTTTCTTATTAAACAATTATAAAAATACAAATTATAAATTGTAGCGTGTTTTATGGTATCAACTTGTTCCACAGCTTCGATAACATTACGTTTTAGAAGCAAACGTAATGTTATCGTGGCTAAAGAAACAAAAACTGTTCATTTTGAAACATTATTACAAAAAAACTCATTTAAATTTATACTCACACCCCATACCCTAGTGACGTCACTTCATGGTTGTAATCTTACCATGATTGATGGCGTCCTATTGTGTACCAATGTTATTTAACTACCATTATAACAAGACCTAATTTACTGATTTATATTGGAGCTGTAACAGGTCTTTTTAAATTGGACTATTTAAGAGCTACCAGTTTGTGCTGAGCTCAAAAATTAAACATTATTCTAGGCGTAACGGTTCTATCGATATTGGTGTGTTGTTCCGAGTTTGTGAATGAATTATTCATATAGTATCATGTAGATATTCACAGCTTGATGATGTGTCACATTATTCACAATTTGCGTTGATACCTTAATACGATTTTGTTATTATATATGCAATGATGTTATATACGGAGGTATGTATATAATTTTGGGATAAGTCATGACATCGATAAATGGAATGATGAATGAATTTGAAGCCATGATAATCTAGTGGTCTGACGTTGACTGACAGATGTCTCAGGTTCAAACCCAAGGCCGCACGACTTTTCAGAAGTTATGTGCGTATTATAAATTAAAGCCGTTGAACCTGTGCCTGATCTCTCTCATACATACATAAACTCACGAAAAGATTCCTTTTTTCGTGAGTTTATGTATGTAGGCACTTCTTAGCCTTGGGCCTTAGGTTTGATTCATAATATTAGTTGTAACAGTAGGAAAAAATAATTATTTGTAATCATTTAATAAAAAAAAATGAAAAAAACAACACCTGATACGGGTAGGATTCGAACCCACAATTTTCTGCGTACTGTGAAGACGCTCTGACCTAAGCCACCGAAATCAGTTGAAATTTCAAACCTCTTTCTACGCCTAGGGCATAACATGTATAAAAAGTCACAACAAATAATTATTTCTTTAAAGACAAAACAAAAAGGGGAAGTCTAGAAATTCTGACTGAACTTGTTTACCTGCTACATCAAAGAATCAACAAGTCAAATCAGAGCTAGAATAATAAAAACTATGGTAAACTAGCTAGTTTTACGACTACCGTCTCTACGGTACGTTTGGAAGGATTCCCTGGGATAACTTCATTTCTCTGTGAAGCAGGTCATGAATGTAATAATTCAGGATGTGACGAATATTCTAATTGGTAATTTTAAGAAGAATAATTATAAGACTGCCTCGTCGTTGGTCTAGTGGTAGCAAGCGCGACTCGACGATCGCGGGGCAAAGTGTTACTGGGTTGCGCCATTAGGAAATTTTCAGTAGCAGGACGGACTCTGGAATTGTGACCGATTACTGGCAATAGGTGCAAGGTTTCCGGCCTAAGAATAGAACCACCTCCCTCGTCCCGCGGGTGTCGTAAGAACTTACAAAGGGAAAGATTCAGGTGATGGGCAGTAGCGACTCTGTGTAGCAATCATCTCCTTCTGCGATCGCCATCTCCCTTGCTCAGCATGGTGATTATGGGCAAATACCTCCAATGAGCGCACATGTGTGTACTACATACATCTCTAGCTGCTACCCCTCTGGGGAATACAGGCGTAAGTCTATGTAAAAATATGTATATAATATTATGTAAATATGTACTCACAAGCCTCTGCAATTCTCAACGAAAAAGAATGTCTACTCTGTTACCCATATTCTTGCAAATAAATGTATCTGATTCTGAAAATCCAAGATCCGAGTATTCTCACATCCTCGGCCACTGTAGTAATAAATTATGTATTCGAGTTATAAAACCATCCGTGCCAATGGCTGAGATTTCACTGATCCAGCTTGTTTTAATGGCGTACTACGGAAACTAGCTTAGCGGGGATATACGGAGGAGAAAGTTCAAGAGCTTGTTGGGAATTGTGTAGATTTATAATTATTTAGAATCTGTGGTACAAACACATTTGATTATCTGACGGCAAGAAGGACCAACTACACTACACAACTAAACTATAACTAAAAATGAAAATAACAAATTGTTTCTTTCTTTTTTTCATCGTATGGTTGATGGACAACCTGGTGTCAGAGTTTAAACCGCCCGAAGGCCTCTGAAATGGCTTTACACATCACCGTCGAAAAATCTATCAGGTGTGTTAGTTTTTTCACTTTATTATTCTTACTGTTTTAGCAACTAATAATTAATTTCTAATACGCACATAAAACCAAAAAGTCAGAGATGTGAGCCTAGGTTTCGAACATTTCTATGGTTTCGAACCTTTGACTTGGCAATCCAACGGTCATACCACTAGGCTATCTCTATCATAGACTAAAATTATGTGTTTAAATTGGCCGCTCTAAGCTTGAATTGAATTTTAAAACATTTTATTTACGAATTTTAGAGGTCTGATGTATTGTTTATTTTTAAAATTAATCTATGGACATGCTTGTCAACCGCTTAGACTGTGTGTAACCAGTATCACTATCCATCCACTTGCTTCAGAATTATTCATGAACACTTCAGGGCTGAAAAATTTGATTTGAGGGTTCGACATAATCTCTATTTGTTTAAATCAACGTCTTATTTTTATTGAGTACTCTACTACACCGAACAAGGGCTAAATGTCACTACCGTCTAAGACAATTGGATCTAGGAGAAAATTTCAATAACACAATCAGGACTAGAAGATTTTATTTTTTATTATTATTATAACAAGGATAGTACAGGCACACTTCGTCACTACTTGCAACATGAGTAAAAACTAAGTGGTTACATCTTAAAACTACCACGTTTTTAGAGCTGCATTATTTATTTCACAGCAAAAGTTAACGTTTTAGCTCGTCTCATACATTTGCGTTGCAGTTGGTTCCGTCCTTGGCCTTCATGTGTAGTTCTAGGTCGAGGAGAGCACCCACGCGCCACATTGCCACGTGGATCATTATCTTGGTAGATCTCTATATTAATCCTAATACTATAAAACTGATATTAAAGATTTTTTCTATTAATCAGAATAATACACCCATATACACCCTTTGCTATAAAGAACTGCCAAAATTTTGGAAATAATAAGGTCCATGAAAATAAAAAACTTTCCCCAAGTTGACTTGAATGAAAATTTGTACACTTTGTATGAAAATTGACTTTTCATACAAAGTGACTGTCACGTGACTCACTTTTGTACGAGAAGTCAATTTTCAATTTCATATTCCTATGTGTACGACCGATTTTTTCACCGATTTTGTGACCGGTTTTGCCACACGGCCTTATTTTGACGGTGGCTATATATTGAAAGAAATAAAAGACATGAGTTTACACAAGAAACGTCTGTCACAAAATCGGTGAAAATATTGGCCGTGGGCGGAAAGCCAGAGAGCGGAGAGAGAGAGATAAAAATAATACAAGTAAAATTTTTTTTACGTAAAACGGTTTTGGCATTAGAACTAAAGCTGTGTACCAAATATCAGATCAATCTGTCACCAGGAAGGGGGTGAAATGTCGATTACTAAATTTGAACCAAATAATAAACAGGGCAAGCCAAATAAAACTGTTTAAAAACACTGACGGAGTGTGTTAGATAAATAATAAGGAGAGGTCCAAATATGCAACCCTGTGTAATCCTTAAGTAGTCTTAATAGTGGATTAATGCTTCACCTAATAATTTACCTGTCCTAATTATTTCTAGCACAGTCTATTACTAAATGAACCAAAATCTGTTCCTCATGATAAAATTGAATCATTTCTTAATTATGTTAAATGACTTATCAATTAATAAACGTTATGTAGTCTCAAATATTAGTATTTGTTCAACACTCGTGGGTGTCTTATCTATATCATTAAATATATTTTGTAGTGCTTGTGATACAATTATAATAAAACTCGGGAACATTGGTTTTGTGTTTGAGTTTTAATATTCGTGTAATAATTAATCAATAATGATTTTCTATCGGATAGGAATCCAGAAGTAAGTATAATCCTTTTTCATTATTTTTTGATATTTTATTTATGTTCTCTTAAAGAGACGCTAACCACAATAATTATGATTTCCTCGTCCTATAATCAGATAGATTAGAAACATATTTTTATTTTATTAGATACGCAATTTGTAATTTTTTTATCATCGGCATATCATATTTTTTATTACAAGATTTTATTTAACTTGCAATGTAACTATGTTTATTCCGGTGGAATCTTGCCAGCTGAATTAAAACCACTTTCTCTTATCCTACGGAATTGAATTTTTGCATGTTAATTCTGTTAATCATTAATTTTGGGCTGTATTTAATTTATATACAGGACAAGGGCATGTAGATGATGACCTCCTCGCCCTTGTCCTAAATATTATATCCTATGTAGTCGGCGCAATAGGTTTTTTCTTCCAACCCCTATTAGCTGTCCTATTCTATTGTAAGAAGAAATAAAACTACTCATCACTTATCCTAATAAATTTTCTTTACATTTCCAGAGTAATTGAATACTTCAAACTGGACCAGCTTTTCAAAGATGATGAGAAAACACATAGGAGACGTAAAGATGCCTACAGAATGAAACTAAGGGCTAATCGTAGAATGGACTTATATATATCAACATTACTATCAATGATCTCTGCTTTAGTTTGGCTTACTATTCCTTTTGCAGCTCTAGAAACACCCTGTGAAGTCTTAAGAAGAAATGGTTTGACTACATTGTACAATATAGCCGTTTCTTTCGAGAAATATTTGAAAATGGTAGATAGATTAATTATAGCATTGTCTGTCATACTTGTTTTGATAACGGTTAAAACTATGCTGGATGCTATTAATGATACTGTTATAGCAACGGACCCGTTTGCGAAAGGTAAGTATTTTTGGCCTCAGCGTCCAAAGAAGAAATCGAAATTGTGTGGCACTTATTGGTTTAATCCCTTCAATTGTTTTAAATTCTTCTTTTCCGGACCACGAGCGCAACTGGACGTGTTGTCTTAACTTAAAGATTGTAATAATCCTAACTAATATTATAATTTAATGCAAAACTAAGTTTGTTATCTTTTTACGCCTATAAAACCACTAAACCGACCATTCTGATATTTTGCCTAATTATACAAAATTTGATGACAGATGTATAGAAACGGACATAGCCTTTCATCCCAAAAAAAACTACTGTTTTCGAGGAAAACGACAATAACGTTCTTATGATAATAAAAGATGGATTGTTTGTGGTTTTAATTGCTTCTACTAGCGCAGCTGGTAGTGTTGTACTTAAAAATATAATGTTAATAAAATTACAGCAGTCATAACCATTCACAGCAGTTTTATTACCATCTAAAATACAGATCACCTCAAAATAGATCCCTCCACTACTTATCAAGGTCCAATCGACCATTATACAATAGACTTGGGGACTATCGGGATTAAAATCCCAATTGATTTCTCTCTATCCTAATTGTTCTCAGTAGTGTTTTTTGTCGTATGGTTAATGGTCAATCTGGTGTCAGAGTTTAAACCGCTCATAAGCCTGTGACATTTCCCAGTAGAGTATTATTGCTCTTCCAATACTACGAGAAAATAGCAATATTTTTCATAAGACATGATAGATATCTATTTTATTACACGGTCCAGATTCACAAGCTACCAGTGGCGGAGGCTCCATACAACTCGATTCCTACCGGCTTCCCATTGAAAAATGGCATAGTATAGGTACCTACATCTATTGACTGTGACAATGGTTTTTCTCCAGGTTAGCTTCGGCTTACCTATTGGAAAAATTCACCCTCCACCACTGCAAGCTACTGATAGGCCCTACTAGGTAAATTCAAAACTGAATAGAATTTGTACATTTCTGTTAGGTAAGGTAACAGGAACTATCAAGTAACCTGTGAAATAGGTCTTTAATCTTTGGAAAGAAAAGAAGTAGAGAGAGATAAGAGTAACCCATCTGACAATA
Organism: Protodeltote pygarga; assembly: GCA_936450705.2. Lineage (NCBI taxonomy): Eukaryota > Metazoa > Arthropoda > Insecta > Lepidoptera > Noctuidae > Protodeltote > Protodeltote pygarga. Next base: position 9,624,566 of record OW388268.2, on the reverse strand, counting down.
ATAAGAGTAATTTTTTTTTACGTAAAACGGTTTTGTCATCAAAACTAAAGCTGTGTACCAAATATCAGATCAATCTGTCAACAGGAAGGGGGTGAAATATCGACTACTTTTGAACCAAATAATAAACAGGTCAAGCTAATTAAAAACCGTCATCTTTTGCACGTTTTGAACCGACATTCAAAAAAAGAAGAGGTTAAATCTATCCCAACACAAAATCTGTCCCCAAAACATTATTAGCATAAATATAATATCAACTCTTGATATGAAAGCAGCTATCCAATTTGGGGAAAGCGGAGCAACATTCAATTGTATGTATTTCTATTCAAACACAATATTTAGATAAGGTAGTCCTGTTTGCTTTTTATTCCGTATAACCTTTTCAAAGAAACCTCTTTAACGTAAACAAACATTAACTACGTATTTTGTTAGTATAAACATTTATTGTTGTGTTAGTAAAATTTTTAGTCTATGATACATTAGATGTAGTACTTTTAAACCAACTGCCAAGGAGGTTCTTAATACGATGTGTTCTTCTTCTTTGCGAATCGATGGCATTTTTTTTTTTTACGATGTGTTGATTAGTTTTATTATGTTTTTTAAACGGTTTTACTTAGCTTGACCTGTTTATTATTTGGTTCAAATTTAGTAATCGATATTTCACCCCTTTCCTCTTGACAGATTGATCTGATACTTGGTACACAGCTTTAGTTTTGATGACAGAACCGTTTTACGAAAAAAAAATACTTATATTTATTTATGTTTGTGCACCGATTAATCTAAATTAAACTCGAAAGAGAATCCTCTTTCGAACTAAAAAAACAATTACTCGATGTCCACTTCGTCTTCTTGCGTGTCAGTGGTTTACTTCTTCACACTACGTTCCTGGAATATTCGGCCACTATAATGGCGTCGACTGTAGCCTCTACTAGATTCAGCGTTGTACAGGTGGGAAGGCACAAGGGGCAGGCCAGCAGATGTGACATGAACGAATGTCCCATCGACAAATACCACTCATCATGAAGCACCTACTCAGATTGGTTCCATAATTATACATTTTGTCATGATCTGATGATGAACTTCGGAGATACAGAGCAGAACTCCTCATCAGACGATAGGAAATCTCTCATCAAACTCTCAAACAAAACGATTAGGTACCTACTTAAATTGACGAAAAGAGTGATATTTTTTACCATCCCTGGACTACAAAAAAGCTCTAGTATAAACTTATTAGTTCATTAAAGCTATACCAACAAAGCATTACCAGAAAAAGGCTAGTTTTTTTTTAACAAATTGTCACATTCCGACATTATTAGATTATTTCTATACCAATCTATTGATAACAGATTGGCTTTGTTTGTTAGGAGACTCGCAAACGAACCTAACTGCATTTTCAAAAACTTGCCAGTGAAAAAATATTCAGAGATGAATATTTATTTCACGTTTCCAATAACCCTGGCCTACGTGCAGTGTACAATAGACCATTGGACTTCTGAACTATTTTGTTGTTCAAGCTATAAGCTGTCAGCGATTATATAAAAGCGGAGGATAAGAAAAAGGCTCAATTTAAATTGCCGCGAAACGGAATGGAAGCGAACAGAATTGATCAAAGCATAATGAACTTTAAGTCAATTAAGCAACGAAACAAAATAGATAAATAAGTCGCTCGTTTTCCAGGGCATTCTCGCGCATTCTCGGGAATTTCCACAGCTGCCGTCGGCGGAGTTACTTTGTAGGTTACACGATTGACATAAATTTCATTATGCTATGTCCAATTCCATTCACTTCTATTCCGCTCTGCCGTTATGTAAATTAAGCCTAAATGGAATGTATAATGTAGATGTCTAGAATGAAGTGTCGAATGAATGAAAGGAGTGAATACATAGAATGAACGGGAGACTGAGTGAAAAAGAGAGATGGTGGAACGTTATTAGATTTGGAAGAAGTGCACACGGAGTTAAAGATTTTTATATATATCATTTAATATTGTATCGGGTGTAAAGGGGAATTTACAAGTAAAAACCAGTGAAGTTCTTCTCTGTGTCTGTACATGGCTTCTGTATATGCTAGATTCGAACCCACACCCGTGCACTTACGTGCTTACAAAGTGGGTCCGTAACTAATGGGCCACCACGACACTTACGTAAAAAATTACAAACCTAAAATGAAGGTAACAAAATCCCTAACTTTCTATCACTTAACCCTCCCCTACCGGTCCACATTTCGCTACACGCACTAACCGTACCTCACACGGACTCTGTACCGAGTTGTTAATTTTGCAGGAACGCCTCTACTCTTGTGGTTTATTCGTACGGCTATGGTTCTAGTTATTTAAGAGAGATCCTATCTCTCTGACTTTGTGGAATTTAGTTGGAGTGTGACTGTTTGCAATTGGGAGAGAGATATTGTGAGTGGTATATTGTTAGTTTAGATCCTCCTAATTAATAAATACTGTGTTTATTTGATAATGCATTTATTGAGTAGTCTTTCTTTCTTCATTCGTAACTATGGTTGATGAACAACCTGGTGTCAGACTTTAAACCACCCGTAGGCCTCTGACATGGCTTTACACACCGTTGAAAACATCTCTGCTGGTTTCCTCAGTATGTTTTCCACACGCACATGAATCCGAAAAGTCAGAAGTGCGTACCCGGGTTTGAACCACGAGTTTTGGTATGAAACTTTTTTACGTAACAATTGCCAATTGAACTTTGCTTATAGGAAACATCCATGTCTGGTCTGAAAACCGTCATACGTCAAAATTACGCATGCATTTTTGACGTAGTATGTTTCAAAATGAAATTATGTTTGTGTTTCATATATTAATCATAACTTAACATAACTTCACAATATTACATGTCTTCACACCATGTTGCATACTCAACTCACGTACATGCATACAATTTCAATCAACAGAGTGGTCATACAGACCGAGGTGGCAGCTGTGCAGTGACGGGTTAATTTCGAATGCTAATGTACCTCCGTATATTAAAATATTAATGTTTACTATATATAGAGTTGAAATGAAAGGACAATACAAAAGAATGGTGTCAGTTTTTAATATTGGATAAATAAATTAAATCATGTAGGTACACGTAGCTGGTAATCATCATCATCATCAGCCTGTATTAGTCCACTGCTGAACATAAGTCTCTCCCAATGCGCGCCACTTTGTGCGCTCATTGAAATAAAAAAGTTTTATTTTGCAACCTCACAAAAGATACCAAAAAAAAAACAAATTATACAAAAAAACAATTGGAGGTATTTGACCATAATCGCCACGCTGGGCAAGCGGGTTGGTGATCGATGTAGCAGATGATTGCTGTTACCCAGAAGGATCCTACTGCCCATCCTCCGGATCCCTTTGTCGCTTCTTACGACATTCGTGGTACGAATAGGGGTGGTTCTATTCTCAGGCCGGAAACCACACGGCACACAGCTGGTGGTACCTGCAAGTAAAATTTTTAAAAAAATATAACAGTAAAGCATGTCTACTTGCTTTTCTATTTACTTAAGTTAATTTATATTTAATATTAAACCCACATTTCTTAAATACACGCATTCTTATAATCGAAATTCGATTTTCGATTACAACAATATTGAGCAGCCAATTTCAACAATACACACCCAAATTATATAAATCCCATTACTCGTATCGAGCTAGTGTCGCCACCAAAATGGACGTCAATTACCCTTGTTTGCCATAAATCAACAATTTAACGAATTAATCAGATGTATATTAACCACAGTTCGGTAGGATTTTGGCCGCACGCCGCCCGTGTCCGCACATCGAGCGATGTTATTTAAGAATGATTAATGTTCAGTGTTGCCAGCTTCATTAAGTAAGTTTGGTAGTGTTGCTAGAATTATATAGGTATATTCATTATTCATATATTGATTTTTACCAATTGTTACGGCTAGCCTTAGAAAAATCAGAGAATCCCGCTCGTATCCTATCTCTTTTTCAATTTCCTCAGATTTTTCTAATATACAGCCTAGTACAGACCGTTGCATGACAAACCAGAAGTCTCGAGTTCGATCCCAAGGCGGCCCACCTCTGATTTTCGTAAGTTATGTGCGTATTATAAATTAATTAACGTTGCTAAAACGGTGAGGGAAACATTGTGATGAAAACAGCATACTTGAGAGGTTTTTCAATGGTGTGTAAAGCCATGTCAGAGGCCTATGGGCGGTTTAAACTCTGACACCAGATTGTTCATCAACCATACGATAAGAAGAAAATTTCAAAGAAAACAAGATTTACTAATACAAAAGTCATTAAATCCAGTCAACCAGAAACCAGACATCTTCCACACAATCTTTCGTTCTTAATTAATGCCATATATCTTAAAGTATAACATTTTCGCTATTTATTTTCAGTCTGGGAAGGTATTAGCACAAAACAACGGCAGAACGGTATTAATCATGCACAGTGACAGGTACCACGCCCCTGCATTACTGAGGAAGGTTTTGAAGTCCAGGGAAGAGGTACTGAAAAACGTAGGTAGGTACAGTCTATGGGAGCTTTGTATCTAGGTATACAAACACAGGCAGTATTAAAATATAAGTGTAGTTCTTTCAGGGACAAGTAAAAGCAAGTATTAAGTAGTGAAATTTAATTTAAACATTTTTTTTGCAAAGAACCTGCTTGGTAAAATGAATAAAAAATAAACCTTACAAATGAAAAAAAAAATCCAATCCGTATAGGAGCTACGAAGCCACAGATAGACGTCGAGGGTTAAAAAGTGTAAAAATAATAACACCAAAAAAGTCAGTTGCTATTAGACACTTTGCCGGATGACAGTGATGCCGGAGGAGAACCTTTGACGCATAATTAATACCCTTTTCTACAATTTTTTTACACTTTTTCATAAGTGTATAATAGTTATATTTAATTTAATAATAATAGTATAATTATTACTGTATGTAAACTATCCAGTGGTTGAAATTTGACCGCATTTTTTTTCTAACTTTAACTATGCCAAGTTTAAGGATGCGTTTCCGCCAGAGATGTGCGAGAATGCATAGCGAGGGATGTATTTGTAAAGAACCAATAGAATCGCTTCATTTACCTAGCCTCGGTCAGCGCAGCTCTGGTGGAAACGGCTCAGCGGAGCTAGATTTTTGCGCATACAAAACAGGCGAGGGATGTGTTCGAGGAATGTGTGCGAGGGATTTGTTGCGAGGAATGTGTGTTGAGAAGGATTAGTTGCGAGGTTTACGCATACTGTACTAGCCAGTACATAGACGGACCGTCGTCGACACATTTTATAGCTTCGCAAAGCATCCTCGCACCACACATTAATGCGCATTTTCATAGCTCCGCTACACATCCTCGTAGGCACATTTTTATCGCACAGCTTTGGTGGAAACCCCCACACATTTCACAGCACAGCTAGACATCCTCACACGACACATTTCCATTGCATATCTCTGGTGGAAACGCAGCCTAACACTGCTCCGTGCGCGCAATGTTCTTAAAAAGGGATCCACAGTTTTCGCTTTACGAATTATAAATAAACCTATAAATCCTTATAAAACGTAAATAAAAACCAAAATTAATTAACATATCCATTGTTTCACTAACAATAGCTTCTACATTTCATTAATTTAAAATCTTAACAATACCGGGATCAAAGGGGTCCTGACTCGAGATTCTTAGTTCGGATAGTGAAGGAACATTAGTCATTCTGTTCTCAACGTTTTAAATAGATAAAACGATGTATTTTATAAAGTTTTGTCTAAATAATGATTGATGCTACTCACTTTGTATTTAGTTAATGTTTCGCTGCCTTAAAGCAGTATAAAAAATAATATCTTCCTGACCGAATTTCGGTCACAGCGGCCAGTTTCAACGGAGATTAGCCAACTACGCAGGAGATATTATAGTGCACAAGTGTGTGCGCAAACACAGGTGCACTCTCTATTCCCTCACTCTCATAGCCCGATGGGACGGAAATCCGACACCTTCGGAGAGAGATCAGGCGCAGGGCCAACGGCTTTACGTGCTTTCCGAGGCACGGAGTAAGTGATAATTAATTTATAAAACGCACATAACTTACGAAAAGTCAGAGGTGCGCGCCTTGGGATCGAACTCGAGACCACTGACTTGCTAGTCAACGGTCACCACCACTAGGCTATCACGACTCTAGTATAAAAATTAAAGCAGTATTAAATAGCCTAATGGTATGACCGTTGGACTGCCAAGTCAAATCTCGTAGTTTCGAACCCAAAGGCGCGCACCTCTGACTTTTTGGATTTAAGTACGAAAGCTAAAACAGTGAAGGAAAATATCGAAAGCAAACCAGCACACTTGAGATTTATCAAGGGTGTGTAAAGCTATTTCAAAGGCCTACGGGCGGTTTAAACTCTGACACCAGGTTGTTCGTCAACCCTACGATAAAGAAAGAAGTTGTAATCTTATTAGTGACTAACTTCTTCCTGCTTACTTCGTACAAGAGGTGGATATAACTACCATCTGAGATGGTTGAATGTAGAAGAAAATTTCGATAACACTGGCGGGGTTACGATTAGCTTAGTGGTAAGAGCGATTGGGGGCTTTACCCAGCAGGTTGCAGTACCATCTGAAATGGTGGTACATAGAAGATAATTTCGATAATACGGGCGGGATTACGAATAGCTTAATGGTAGAACGACTGCGGGCTTTACACAGCAGGTCGCGGATCCGAATCCCAAAATTTCTTTAAAATTGCTTCTTTCAAAATTGTTTCTACAAAATTTCGAACTTTCAAAAACATCCGTTAAAAAGTAAAATATAATATTTTAAAGTCGAAATCTGAAGCTATTTCCCGATACTTAACACAGATGGTCTATAAACCTCCACCTCCGTTTATCTTCAATTCAAACTTGTGGTTTAACTGTAGTCGCTATTATACTCCGGGGTCTCATTCAGGCTAGGCGAGACAAGAGAAGCACACATAATCTGGGATATGACGATAAGAAGAACAAAAGTATTAAATTCAGCAGCGAAGCCGAGTAATGTTGTGACCAGTTCTTGAGCTGGTGCTAACATTTCCATTAGCAAGTGAACAAATACGGCCCCCTAGATGGTAAGCGATATCCACTCCTCCTGTCCGAACCCGACCTGCTTGCCACCGTTTTTTAAATTTATTTATTAAAAATAGATTGTACATGTAAGTATGTAGTAAGGTATACATGGTTCCACAAAACTGTGTAATCGGTAAAAGAAAAAAAAAGGAACTTTAGTGGTATAAAATAATATTATACAAATATTTTGTTTCATTTTCGAGAAAATTTAGACGCACTGACAGCCTAGTGGTATGAACGTTGACTCAAAAATAAAAGTCTCAGTTTCGAACCTAAGGCACGCCCTTTTGACTTTTTGTAAGTTATGTGCGTATTATAAAATTAATTATTATTTACTCCGTACCTTGAAAAGCACGTAAAGCCGTTGGCCTTGCGGCCTTCGGACTATGAGAGTAAGGGAATAGAGAATGCACCCGTGTTTGCGCACACATTTGTGCACTGTAATTATCTCCTGCGTTGGCTAATCTCCATTGAGTTTCGGTCAGGAAGACATTATCTGTAGCCTTGTCAGATTAAGAATTTCCGGGTAATTCTTAGAAAAACGTTCTTATTTCCTTAATGAATCATTTTTCTCCCAGAGATTCAAAATACTTAAGTACTTTCTGAAGGTTTTTATACTATCTCAACACCTGACAGCAGGGGTGCAATTTATGTTTCAATAATAATAATAAGCAATATAATTGATTTCATTCTTAACTTTGAGTAAATGATACACTTAATTTTTGAAAATCACCCTTCACCTCAGTCCTTCTCGTCCTCGTCTCACAAAATCAGAATGTTGAACAACTCGGCTATCACACGGTAACAGACGATGTCATAAATTATAGTTCCAGGTTATGTGAGGTTTGATCGTATGCTGTTAGAATATGGTAATATTGAGGGATGAATTTTATGACCTTAGGTAAGCTGAGGTATTGTTTTAATACCTGGGTTATCTATACCTATAAAAGAGTAACGTGACAGACTGATAGACGATGCACAATCTTAGCCGATGGACCTTGGACTCTCAAAATCAAAATCAATCAAAGTATTTTTATTCATGTAAAGAAAGAGTAAAGAAAAAGGTTTTATTCCCTCTGGGCTGAGGTACATACGCAATACATACACAAATAAGAATAAAGTTATGATAAAATAAAAAAGCAAAACATAAAAAACATAAATATTTAATAAGGAATTTGAAAAAACATCTGATACGGATGGGATTCGAACCCACGACCTTCGGCGTACCGTGGCGACGCTCTAACCGCTGAGCCATACAACACTGATATAAAAAACGTGTAAAAAAGTTACCAAGACCATGTGGACCAAGAGACACTTGTAAATAGTCATAATTCTAATATTATTGTAAATGCCTCTTGTTGCCAGTTTAAGGGCCACCTATTCTTCATACAGAAAAATCTGGCATTTCAATAATAATAAAATTTGTACGCCAAATTTGACAAAATATGTAGCTACATATAAATTATTTTTAACGTCTACCATTGCAGTTGACCGTTGACTGACAGAGGTCTTAAGTACAAATTCGAACCCAAAGCACGCATCTTTGACTTTTCGCAAGTTATGTGCGTATTATAAAGTAATTATCACCCCATGCCTTAGAGTACACGTTAAGCCGTTGATCTTGGCTATCATGAAGATCTTTATCAGTCGATAGAGGGAGTCAGTACCCTTATAAAATCTAGACAACTAATCTAACTTTAGAATATCGGATAGGCAGTCGCTCCGTAAAAAAACTGATATTCAGCTACATCTGGTTAGATTAGAAGCGGATTCTAACAAGTTGGGAATAACAAGGCTAGGATGATGATGGAATTGTGGCGTCAATTCCTCTACACTTAAATTGTTGCAAATTACCCCGGCACCCATAAACCTTTTACAGTTCTCACATAGGCAAGTATTACTCACACGCAAGCGTTTAACTGTGATTTAACTATACTGAGACACCTAATCCACCATCAGGAAGGATTACAAACCCTTGCACTTTATTACCTGTACTCCTCAATAGCTAACCCTGTCGAGACTAACTTTATTTCGGTCCATTCGACCCTTCAAATCCCTATTTAATGACCAGCCTGTAGCGTGGTATTCGTGATAATGTTGGGGAGTTGAATACCAGTTGTAATATACCTGTAAAATGTTGTTGAAAATAATTTGAATGGGAACTAGTGATGGCTTAGTGATATAGTACTGAATTAGACTGCCCAGTTGAAGGTTCAAACTGCCAACCATGCAATGCACCACTGACTTTCGAAATAAACTACTTTTTTAATTAATCTTCATCATTACTTTCTTGAATCGCTTGCTGGGTTCAAATTGGCATAATTATACATACATTCTAGGTAGTCACACCAATGACTAATGTTGTAACATCACATGTAAAACATCAAGAGGAAACGACTAAATGATCTAAATGTGAGCTAACGTGGTGATTAATGCTCGATCTCTCTCTGTGTGCGCTGCGGGACAGTTACAATCGAGAAAAACATCGTGTAGAAACTAGCACGAAGGCCTCTAACTCTTTCATTAGGTCAACCATCAACCATACATCAAATAAGAAGCGCGGCGGCGCGGCGGCGGCGCCATAAATGTAAACAGTCTAAATGGCTCGAATCTTCCGACCTCAACGCGAGACCCCGCAGGGTACTATCGTATAATTTTCACATACGTCTGTCTGTCCACACAATATCACTATATTTACATAGGGCATTTGTCTGACGCGTAATTACTAAACCTGATATATTGCGGTGGATTTGTCAACGATATTTAGTTACTTTGACTTACTGTTCAACATTTAAATGCACTTGGAAATGCTGGTTACTTATCGAGCGCATTGAGCGCGGTAAAAGCAAACAAAGTTTAATCTTAATCTGAATTTAGTCTCATTAAAGTCAGTGAAATTTTGTAAAAAAAAGATCTAGAGACTAATATTTGTGTTTGTCAGATTGCTATACTCTAATATCAATTTGTCAGATTTCTATCATTTTGTCAGATTTCTAAACCTTCAAACACCAAGAAATGAGACACAAAAGAAAATCAATTGGGACCCGACGCCGGCGGACCATGCGGTAGTCAAGGTTATTTATGAAAATCTAACAAGCCACAGACAACCACCGATATTAATCTCTAGGTCTTGTCTATACAATTGCATTGATTTAAATTGGATGATATTCATTCAGCTTAGGTTTTTTTAAACGGTTTTACTTAGCTTGACCTGTTTATTATTTGTAATCGATCTTTCACCCCCTCCCTGTTGACAGATTGATCTGATATATTTTGGTAAACAGCTTTAGTTTTGATGACAAAGCGGTTTTACGTAAAAAAAAAAGTACTTATATTATTTCACTTAGAGTTACCTAACAAAAATGTACAGATAAGTTTGAACAACTATATTTATTTACAAGTTCCTTAATTAGATATGACATAGGTTTATAAAAAAAAAACCTCTTGTTATACATTATTGTCAAGTGCAATTGTCCAATATGAAGAAGCACGAACTGGGCAGTTTCACTCACCATCTAATACCTTCTAATAGGGCTACGCAAGTCTTACTGAACGAGCGCCGTCATTGACCAGGGATTACACTGGATCGGAACATCTTCACTTAAGTTTACCATGTGTATAATATATACGTATCTAACATTCTAAGATTCAATGCGGACGTTGCTGACTGTTATTAGAATATCGATATTTGAACGCTATAAGACGTTGTATAGACAAGATAAGAAAAAACTGGTCAAGCGCGAGTCTGACCCGCACACAAAGAGTACAAAAATCAAAAATCTTCATGACAGCCGGGACCAACAGCTTTACATGCTTTCCAAGGCACGGAACAGGTGATAATTAATTTATATACGCACATAACTTACGAAAAGTTAGAGGTGCGTGCCTTGGATTCGAACCTGAGATCTCTGACTAAGCTATCACTATTTACGGTCTTAAAAAACCATGACGCCACATACCCAACCTTTTTATAATCTGCTATTTCATTTCTTCTATACAAACGCACGGATTCACGCATGCCTGGAGCATTATGACAATTTTCCGGTGGATGGCTTTATTCAAAGGGAAGCAAAGGTTTTTTCCCATTAACCACTGGCCACGGGCAATTAGTGCTAAGGACAAGTCAATCATGCGGTTAATTAGGCGCTCTGTATGTGTGTGTGTGTGTCTCACCCTCTTTAGGTAATTGATTTGTCATATTATAGATATTCGATTGTCATGGGATGTGTAATCTATTGTTATATTTTTACTATGAGGGATTATAGATATTATACTAGCTTCCGCTCGGGGCTTCGACTGCGAGGCACGATGAAAAATGTTTGGTTCTTCATACAAAGAATGAAAAGAAAGAAAGCTGTATGTAACAGCGAGTTTGTATGGGAAGTGAAAAGATTTTTTCAATTTCAATGTTTCATTGTTCAATTTCAATTCAATCTTTAATTTCAAGGTTCAATTTCATGAGGACATTGACCTCCTAATGGGTCCGACACAATTTTTGTTACAAGTTGTATACAAAGTGGAGAGGACAATGTGATTAATTAAAAGAGGTAATTGTATTCATCATAATGAATACAATTACCCCTTTAAATTAATGACGCATATTGTCCTCTCTTTTCCGTATATAAAGTCACTTCAAAATCTAAAAACTGCTAAAAATCGTAGTTTATCATTATTTTATTCTATAAACATCTTGAATATCAGCCTTTACTCCTTTATATAATATTTTATGGCAGTTTCGCGAATAAAAATATATACTGTCAAGTCAGCAATCGGAGCCCTTAACATACCTTTATGGGGGAGTAGATCAACATAACCCTTCTGAACACAATACCTGCTATAAACCTATAAAACGTGATATATTCATAGAATTTTATGACACACGTTATTTATTAGTTATTGTTAGGGTTAAATACGTAAATATTATTTGTTATAAGTATGTATTGAAAAATTATAACAAATTGTTATTGACTTAGGTACATGTTACAGCCATGTAATGTCTTAAAAGAATTAAGGAAATTAATAAATAAAAGGAAAGAATATTGAAAAAGATAGATATGATAGAAGAGCGGGGCTTGAACCCGCGACACTTGCCGTACCGTGGCAGCGTTCTAACCAACTGAGCTATCGTATTGCTGCTCGCACTTATCTAATTTCAAGTTCTCTTTCTACATCGTCTTGGTTTGTTATTTTTTAAGTTTTCGTAAAGATATTTAAATAATAATATGTGGTTTTATTGTATTGAAGCGCACTATTTTTTTTTTTTGAGAAAATTTTAATAATGTATTTTTTTTTACGAAAAATATACTATTACTATATAGGTACTACAGAAGCAGGTTTTGATCGCTACTTATTTATTTAAGCTTTGTTTTATCGTTAGTGGACTTTTACGACATACAGTGAATGAGGCATTGGTTGGTGCTAATTTTAACCGACACTACATAATGTAGGTAATTGTAAATATATTTGCCCACTAATTTCGAACTAAATTAGCACAATCAAGCAAAGTCATGGAACAAAACTAGTTGCAAGTTACATTAATTATGCTACAAACTATGTAATGGAGTGACCGTTTGTACACCCGCAGGGCATAATTACTCTAACTGATCGAAATCCTTTGTCCATCAGTTGTACCAACTTGAATAGTTTGGGATATTGTGGCTTATGTTTCAATGTGGCTATTCTGGGACCAAATCATTCTAATCTAAAGTTGAAAAAAAAAAATAGAATAAAGAATATTTTTTGTGTTTTTTTGTTTAGTTTGTCTGTTACATTTAGTATAGTAGTATATTTAGTACTGTATCGGAGGACAACAACAATAATGTTCTTATGATAATAGATGTCGCCGCGTGTTCTAAATTAACTCGAACGAAGCCGCGGGCAATACCTAGTATATTATAAATTATAGTGTTTTTTACTAACTTAATCATGCTTAAGGTACTGCACAAATTTGCATGAAACTTTGCACACAGATAGCCCATGTCCGGCTTTAAGCTTCTAAAAAAGTTAAACAATTCTTGGCAACGTTCATTTCAAACTTTTATCACGTTTGCCATTTACAAAACAAACATAATGTCTAAAGTACTCTATTATTCATGCAATGAATATTTGCATTACATTACATTACATTACGTAATTAATAAACCTTTTTAATCCTTATAAACCAAATAACATGAAAGCTTCCATCCTGAGTCAATAATTATCTGAAAAGGCAAATGTGAGTTTTAATTATTTAAACATCAAATATTAGACTGGACATTCTGTTACTGAAGCACTCTTAATTACGAATTCATGACTTAATAGAAAATATTTGTAGGGCTTAATTAATTAGTAAATGCTTATTAAATGATATTATTTAATAAGAAACTCGCAAAAACTACTGACTCGGGCGGCACTTAGACCCGCGATCCCTGGCGTTCCGTGCCATCGCTTTACTTTCTTATTAATGTTTACTTAGTGAGTTTCTTATTAAATAATATCTTTTAATAAGCAAAACATATGCATAAACATGTAAAAAACCTACTTAAAATATAGTAAATGACTGCTCGTGCCTCGGAAAGCACGTTAAGCCGTTGGCCCCGGCTGTCATGAAGATCTTTAACGGTCGAAATAAGGAGTCTGTAACGGCTTTACGTGCTTTCCGAGGCACGGAGTAATTGATAATTATTTTATAACACGCAAATAACTTACGAAAAGTCAGAAGTGAACCTGAGACCTCTGACTTGCCAGTCAATGGTCATACCAATAGATTATCACATTTACATTGTGCTTGAACATGGGAAATAGCGTGTTTATAATAAGTAATATCATTAGAAAATACTTGAATTGGTTAATTAGTCTAATGCAATTGACAGCAGTGATTGATAGGTAAATTAATTAGGTATTCACATTACTTGTCATTATGCAATATTATAATTACTAATCTGTGAACTAATTATACAGTAGTAAGTTTATATTATATTCTACCCTAAAGGAAAAAAAACTGGATGTAAATCACGTTCGAATAGTTTTAAATTTTATTAAATTCGAATTAGTCACTAAATTGTCACTTACCTACGTAATTTCCTTCATGATTGTAGTATAAATTAATGACTTCCTGATAATACTAATATTTATGATATTCGTTTACCTACATTTAAGCTATAACTGTAGCTACTAATACAAATGTCTCTCCTAGATAATAAGAAACGTTTCATGTTTCAGAGCGCCTCGAGGTTGCCTGTAATCGAGAAACGCTATACACCGATAAGCCGACAGTATTTCAACTGCAATGCAACTAGAAGTACTATCTTTCTTTTATACTTAACTAGCTGTGCCCCGCGATTTTACCCACGTAATTCCTGTACCCTTCCTTGCCGTGTGGTTTCCTGCCTAAGAATAAAACCACCCTTACTCGTCCCGCGGGTGTCGTAAGAAGCGACAAAGGGAAATATCCGGAGCATGGGCATTCGTCAACCCGCTTGCCCCGCGTGGCGGTTATGGGCAAATGCCTCCAATGAGTACACAATAGTGCGCGCATTGGGAGAGGTCTATGTTCAGCAGTGGACTAATACAGGCTGATGATGATGATGATGAATTCCCGTTTGCGTGGGATTATTGGAATAAAAAATAGCTTTTGTCCTTATCCAAAGTCTCATCCATCTCAATTCAAAATTTCATCAAAACGGTTCAGTGGTTTAGGCGCGAAAACGTAACAAATAGATAGAGTTATTTTCGCATTTATTTGCTTCTACTACGAAATATGTACAGTCAGCGACAATAATCCTTTAGCATGCTACTTTTTTCATACAAAATTCTTAATATCTTTCTGTAAATACCATTCATAATAAAATTATAACATTGTATTTGATCCTTCATCAAACAGTTACAAACCGTAGCACTCGCGTAGCGCGTAGCAAGACATCGGATGCTACGAATTCTCGTAACTCACACCAAACTCACCTTGAAACTCACTACTTTAAAAAATATTGCAAACATAGTAACAACTAGCAGTTATAAAGCCAGCTGCAGGCGAAACATGCATTATGTATAAGTTTTTATAAGAACCGTCAGAAAATGCAATTTGAAACAAAGTATCAAGTTTAATGCGATCCTCAGATTAAAAATGGCGAGAAAACTACGAAGGAGAGTGTATAAAAATGATTTGATGAATTGTTTGCGAGAAGTTCCTTCTTTTAGTTTAACTTGTTTATTTTGAGTGTAAAAGTATGAATGAGTCAAAAGTTTAAAGAAATAATAAAACCTTTTTAGAATACTTTTCTTATGTAGATAAATTCATTTCCATCAAAAACCACGGGCTTAACCGAACCTACCGCTTGACAGGAATTGTTCAAACATACAATAAATAATAGTATATTATTATTTATAATATAGTTAACAGTTATTAAGTAGCAATAATTATTTATTAGTTCACCGCGGCAGCTGTTTCTATGAAAAAAATATTTAGATGAAAATAATATCTCATCCCATCGAATATTGGAATTAGCAATTACCGTGCTGTACTCGTAGCATAAGCTGAGATAGGCACCTTATTTTTTTTCTGTGTTTTGTGAGAAAAAAATTGTATTCTGCAAGAATAAAAGTTTTTTCTTTCTTTATTTTTATTCAAAAGTAAAAATTTTCTTATTTAGCCAGGAAACAATGCGCGCATTGACACGCGCTTCTGCAGCAACAACGCACGGAGTTCGTTATCAATAAAGTTCATAATATAATATATTATAATTCAATTATATGGAATTTTGAATTAAAAAGCGCAACAACAATCGTCTCAACGAAATCCCTTTAAACATCTCCTTAACTATGAAAAAAAACAACAAAAGAAAAAACGCAACCTTACTAATTAGAACTTAATCCGTACCATCTTCCTAATTGCCCCCATCAACTAATAAGTATAATAAAATAATTACGAACTCGAGAGGGAAAGAATGCTTTATTATTTAAAATTAAAATCTACAGTGTAATCCGTCAGACGTACGGTGAAACAAGATGGCGGTATGAAATTCAAAATGGCGGTCGCAGGTGCAACGGTTTAGGCGGGATTTTAATTTTTTAAGTTTTGTTTTTATTCAGCGTTAGTATTTTTACTTTTAAATGAAGAATGGGTTTTCTAAGTATTGCGTTAGTACTAGACAGTGGCATTAGAAACAATAGAGTTCTGTTTTTGGTTTTTACAGCAACTTACAGTTATATTATTTATTCTTTTTTGTATGGTTGATAAACAACCTGGTTTCAGAGTTTTATCTATAGGCCTCTGACATGGCTTTACACACCTTTGAAAAATCTCTCAGGTGTGCTGGTTCCCTCAATGTTTTCCTTCACTATTTTAGCAAGTGATAAATAATTTCTAATACGCACATAAATCCGAAAGCTCAGAGGTTGCGTGGGACCAGAGCGTGCCTGGATTTTGAACTTACGACCTCTGACTTGGCAGTCCAACGGTCTTACCTAGGCCACCACTGCTTAAAATCGTAAAACTTGCAGTAAAATCGACTAATCCATATTTCACAAAACAATAAACACATATAAACCATAGTTTAGACTAGCTACCATAAAATTCATTGAGCGCAATCGTAAAACCAGTGAGCGTCTGTATATCGAAGTATTCATGACATTTTATGAGTTTCCATTCATCCGTGAAACTGACAATAGGTACTTGGAAATCTAAAGGAAATTGTCCGGAAAATGCTTGTGTATTTTATTTAGCTATATTGATACGAAAATTTCGATAGTCAGTTCGATTATTGTGTGTAGTGACCGAATTTTAGACCAATCTCAACGGAGATTAGCCATCTACGCAGGATATATTATAGTGCACAAGTGTGTGCGCAAACACAGGTGCCACTCTCTATTCCCTCGCTCTCATAGTCCGATGGGACGGCAATCCGACACGACCGGAGAGAGATCAGAGGCAAAGCCAACGGCTTTACGTGCCTTCCAAGGCATGGAGGAAGTGATAATTAATTTATAAAACGTACTTAATTTACGAAAAGTCAAAGGTGCGTGCCTTGGGTTCGATCCCAAGACCACTGACTCCGATCAACGGTCACCACCACTAGGCTATCACGACTCAACTGATTAGTGACTGATTAGTAGCATTAACTAGTAGGTCGCAAGTTCATATCTTGCTTGTAATCGATTTTTTCTGTTTACAAAGTTTTGAAACCATTTTAGTTTTGAAAATTACTTAGGTGTGCTAATTTCCTCACAATGTTATCTTACACCTTTCAACACCGAGAAATGAAACACGAAAGAAAATGAATTGTTACTGGACACCGGCGTCCTCGCGGGAGTCAGAGGTTAAACTACTAAGGATCGAATCTTCGACCTCTAATTCTGATTCTATCATTGCTCTCAAAGAACTAATCCAAAAATGGATTATACAAAAAACCACAGGAAACTAGGGAAGAGGAATCTTGATACTCCATAACCACAAACGATATACATATATAAATGCCATCTATATTTAATTCTAACAAAACTATGTACAGGTTCTCATCACACCGATAACATCAAGTAACTCAATATCACTAATATACACAACCTCAACCCTGTTTGAACTCCACAAATTACCCAAAACATCTTTACCCACTGAACGGATGCCCGCGGCTAGGCATCAAATTACCTAATGGGTAACCAATTTTAATTATTCAACACATTACCTAGGCTTGTGTTAATAAACTGTTCTTGTGAAGCCGCTCTTGTAACGTGGAATACATTATGCGTTTTGATAGTTATTGTATACTTAGTTTAAATAAATAAATATAAGGAAACCTGGACTTTAGTCTGAAATTGCCAACCCGCAGTGAGCTAGCGTGGTGATTAATGCTTGATCCTTTTCTGTATGAGAAGAGGCCTTTGCTCTGCAGTGGGACTGTAACTGTAACTGTACCACTGCAGACTGTCCTGACTGCACTGCAGACAGCACTGTCCCACTGCAGAGCAAAGGTCTCTTCTCTTCTCTATTAAAGTTTAAGTTTCCTTATGATCTTTTCCATCACCGTTAGTCAGTGATGTCTTAGATTAACTAAGAAAGTAATACTTAGGTATATGAATTGAAAATTACATCGGTACATGCCAGGTTCGAGCCCACACCCACGTGCTTGCAAAGTGGGTCCGTAACCAATGCGCCACAACGACTCGTTGACTATAGTATTACCTATGTTATTAATTCTTGTAGTATACTGTATATTCTTAATTCTTAGAATACTTAGTCTTCTTCATATCGTATGGTTGATGAACAACCTGGTGTCAGAGTTTAAACCGCTCGTAGGCCTCTGACATGGCTTTATACACCATTGAAAACTCTCAGATGTGCTGGTTTCATCACGATGTTTTCCTTCACCGTTTTAGCAACTGATAATTAATTTATAATACACATGTAACTTACGAAAAGTCAGACGTGCGCGCCTTGGGATCGACTCGAGACCTCTGAATTGTCAGTCGACGGTCATACCACTAGGCTATCAGTACCTACAGTAAGTTATACAAATATAAACTACAGTAAATAAAACATGAATCTACCACAAACAGCCTATCGTATGTACACAAGTAGGCAGATTAATGATAAACACTTCATAACAGGTTGCTAAGCAAACATATTCGGTAGTTCAGCATTAGACAAATTGTGGCCGCCGGCGGTCTGCGCTCCATTTAGTTGTACACTTTGAAGATAGGGTGTATTAAGTGGGTAGGTAAAGTAATACCTCTGTTTTGTAGATGCTTAAAATATAAGTTGGGTTTTATATTTTTATCTGACTTCAAAAATGGAAGAGATTTATTAAATTAAATGTAAAAGTAAAAGTAAATTAAAATGTAATGTAAATTTAAAATAATGCACTTAATATTTACATGTAACGACATTGTAAACTATGGGTTGTACCCGAGAATAAATGTATTTTATTTATTTATCTTATTATACATTTTTAAAAAGCATTTATGCATGATACGCGAAAACTAAAGTTCCAAATTATGGAGAAAAGAAATTGATTACGTTTTTTACTAAATTAATTCAGAAATTGAAGGAGGGTATGGTGAGGCCTTTGCATTGCAGTGGAACGATAACGGCTGAAAAAAAATAACATTAGGTACTTTTTCAACTGAAAAATTAGGTTTAAATATTGTTACAATTTTTTGTAAACTTAAACAAGTATTACCTACTTACTTAAGCACAATTTACCCCATTTTACAATTTAAGTTACTTTATATACCGAGTTTAACAAAACTAAGTTCAGCCCTACGTAAATTGCAGTTCTGAATTAGTTAAACGCTAGAACCGAGTTTAACTTAATTGATCGCGTTTAGTGTCAGTAGTAAAATCGGCTCTTAGTAATAAAAAAATTGCAAATATTGAAGTCCACAATGCGACAACCAAAATAAAATAACAAAATTCAATAACAGAAAATTTAAAATAACTCAATTTGAATAAGTGAATATGAAAAGAGATGATGTGCCAATTCTAGTCGGCGAGACAAAGCGATGAAACAAATGGGTGCCATCAATTTATCCCCTTCCACGTCGCGCGCCGGTGGAAAATGAAGGCCTAATGTGTGCCATCACATTTGCACACGATTGGCGCCCGATGGATTTACATAGAGTAAATAAAACGATAAGGAGAAGGCGTCTCTGAAACTAACACTTCGCTCGCGACTTTGTCTTCCTCGATGTCGGATTTTTAATTGTCTATTTTACCCGTTTAGGAGTGATAATTACAAAAATCAATTCTTAGTGCACGTCTGGAGTACTCAAGAAATATTTCCTCCGAATTTCAAGTCTTTAAGTTCAAATTTTGAGTCTCGAGGTCCATGGCCCGAGTCCCATTAGGAGGCGCCCTTAGCTGCAGTTGCTTTAGGTTTAGTTTAATTGCTTTAGCTGGAGGCCTTTAGGTCTCGCTAGAAGTCCGGTTAATCAATCTGAGCTCCCTAGAGCTATAACTGAGAGAGACCATGTAAAAAAAAAAACGAGGCCCATCGGTTTAGGCTGTGCGTTGTCTGACAGTTATAGTCGCTAGTATTATCTAATAGTTACAAAGAAGATAGATTACCAATACTTTATACCGAATCTGTCCCCATGAAATTCGGATTTTAGCATCACTTTTAGTATCACGCAATGGCAAAGCTTTCTGTTAAAGAAATAGTTTTTTTAGTAACTTACATTTAAATTATACTAGCGATTAGGCACAGATATATACAATGTATAATACAATGTATATATACAATTTATAGATGTATATATATTCTATTTGAAATAAACAGTGCCTTTGTACTCATTTGTATGTAATGCTTGTTGTTGTCCACTATTTCTGTGTGTATGTGTACATAAATTAATAAATAAAAATTAATAAATAATGTATTAATTTTAAAAAATGTATAAAAATAAATAAAATATACTTAAATGACAAAATAAAGTTAATGATAGCATATATACGCATATGAAGCCTGCACGCAGAAGGGTGCAATCAGTGTGTCGTAATAGCGAACAAAAAGTACCAAAAAATATAGAAATTCTAAATTAAGTAAGTTCATGAACAGATGAAACAGAGTATATATATATAAAAGCTGTAGTTGCCACATCCACATTTCAAAAGCCATTTACATCTCTTTGTACATATTTACACGAAACAAATACCGTTCATATATCATACGTGTATCTCTTAAATTATTTACTTTCATCGATGCAATAATTCGTATGCATTGTACTCCTTATTTGTCCCTTTTTATCATATTTTGTTCAGCAATATTACTGAATATGTTGACTATGAAGTGAAAAATACGTAGACATAAATATTCTGACTAAATTACTTTGTAGTATTGATATGGTTCTACGTATACTATGGTATGTTTTACGTAACAATGTGGATGATATATAATTATTATTCCATTTATTAAAATACAATGCATATAAAATACATTTCTAAATATATATTATGTATAAAATAAAGATATACATTTAAAAATAAAAAAATATAGTAGCTCACAAGTATCGGGAGCAGGGTCCAAGCTACCGGTGGTCAGGACTCTAGAGAGAGGAACCTACTGACTAAGCGAGCCGTGTCCAGGAGTACCGCCTTCTGTCCTTGATCCAGCCATCTAACGAGAGCCTCTTAAGGTGTTGATTGAGGCTCTTGGATATTAATCCATAAACTGAAACGATTATCGGCACAATGACAGCTGAGCTGATTATAATAATTATTCATCCACATAAATTCTTCAATTTTTCTTATCGAGTCAAGACCCAATTCAAATGTTATTATTAAAAATTTGACAAGTCCACATATTTTGGCATGTTTTAAAAATCTATATATTGCACTAGCTGTCCCGCGCGACGTTGTACGCGTGATTATTATACCTCTACGCTTTTTCTTCCTACCCTACCCTACACTACCCTACGCTACTCTACCCTACCCCTACCATAGCCAACCCCTACTCTAACCTACCCTACTCTACCCCTACCACTCACAACCTCTACTCTACCCCTATCCTACTCTACATCTACCTTACCCTACCCTACACTATCCTACGCTACTCTACCCTACCCCTATCCTGTCCAACTCTTACTCTACCCTACTTCACATCTACCCTACCCTACTCTACCTCTATCTTACCGCTCTATTCCTGCCCTACCCTACTCTACCTCTACCCTACCCATACCCTACCATACCCAAGGGGTATAATTCCAATTTATTTTTCTTCGATTATTATATTATAGGCGGAGACTAATCCAACTAATCAAAAACCATGAAAATCGGTCCAGCAGTTCTCGAGTATACCTACTCATTTTCATGACTTCAACTTTAGAAATGGTAGAATTTCATTCAAACTTTTATTTTCTATATTTTCTCCCCATAGTCATTGAATATCGAGATATACGTGCTTTAGTTATGCCACTTTGATGTCTCTTACTAATACCTACCAAATTTTCTATGCAAACTTTCACTCCCCACCTTCCCCCCTAATAGGTAGAGTTTTCAAAAAGCTGAAACACGTCATATTTGTTAACCGAAAAGTTAATTATCAAGTTTAATGACGGATTTTCATAACTACAAACTTTAACCCCCTTTTATATCTCCTTAGGGGGAAAACATCCAAATTTTTTGATACACGTCTTTCTTATTTTTAGCGAATAAGCTTAATACTGATTTTTACATCTGTAACTTAAAAAATAACGAATCTTCCATACAAACTTTCACCCCCTTTTTTATCCACTCAAGGGTAGTTTTAAAAAAAAAATCAATGCTCGTCCTTTCATTTATCAACCGAAAAGCTGAATACTAAGTTTCGACCATTTAACGTTAAGAACGACGGATTTACATACAAACTGTTTCCCCCTTTTTTACCTACTTAGGGGGGAAGTTTCAGAAAATCCTTCCTTAGTGCACCCCTACGGTACTTAGAGAATATTGTCTCAAAATTTCAAGTCCCTAGGTCCACTGGTTTAGGCTGTGCGTTGTCTGTCAGTCAGTCACGTTACCATTTTATAAGTATAGATAAATCAAGTACCTAAAAGTTTTTTGTTTTTGTTAAACAAAACAATAAATATAATAAATCTTGAAAGAAATGCCAAAGATCTCGACCCCCACTTTGTAGGTAATTCAATAAGTCAATGTAATGTGTTTTTTTACTGCCAACCCTCAAAAATAATAGCGATATGATACGTGATGTCGGTACGGGCTATTGGTAGTAATGATTTAGGTATGACGAGATTATTGTGCGGTAGAATAAAGCGAGACTATGTTTCTTCCGAAAAGACAACTTATATTATCTTTAATTCTGTTGCATACAAAAAAAATACTACTAACAAAGTGATATTGATGTGAAGTCTCCAATCATTGTGCCGATAATTGTGACGGCCAATGCCCTAATAGCCAAGAGCCTCTAACATCCAAAGATGCTCTCGTTAGGTTATTGGGAGACATCGAGTATTGCTAAACACGCGTACACAGCGCGAATTGTGAGAAGGTTCCTCTCTCTGGACCCTTAGCCACCGGTAGCTTGGACCCTGTTCCCAATGATTATCTACTTTTTTAATATCTGCAATTAAATGTGTTCTTTTTTATTCATTACGAGTATCTATGAGTTTTTATGTAGGTTTTTACTTAGGTAAAGAATGATAAATAAATGAAATAATGATGTCCTCTAGATCCTATTTCAATCACCATCGATGTATGCGATATTACAGTGCATAATTGTGTGCGCAAACACAGGTGCACTCTTCCTCATCACCGTCGTCTACAGGTAGTGTGCCAAGGAGGCTGACAGCATTGCCACGCAGGACGCCATTGCTGATTCTATGAGCAAAAAAACATTCTTTGATTTTATTAGAGATGTAGATTTTAATGTTAACGATAGAAAGAGCAGGTAAGGAATATAAAGAGGAATAAATAATTTATGACTTGATGACATTCAGATGATATATTTGTCGTTCGCTTTGTGCCTTGGTACCGTGATCCTTGATACGTGAAACGTGATATACAGGCTGATGTTCATTTTATTTGCATCGAACAATCTTCTCGCGAATATTAGTGAGATTTTTTTTACAGATACAGATACGGTTGACCGTTTCATGATATTTGACGTTGATCAGTATTAAATTCCCCGATACCGGTGGGCTACTATATTTTATATTATTTTTAAATGTATATTTATATAATTTATATATTATATTTAAAAAAATGTATTTTATACGTATTATAAATGGATAAATGGAATTAAAATAATAATTTAAATTTAAGTAAAATTAAAACAAAAGTATAATCATAAGTCTATTGTATCATCTTGATACGGCTATAAATCATTCTAGTTCAAACTTTTTGTTTTGCCTATACGTACTTACGATATTTCGTAGTTTACGTAGCACCGAGTCTCTACGACCGTAGCACACTCGTAGCTGTTAGGCGTGTTCGAAAAATCCAAAGACGGCTTATGTCAATAAAATTATAAAGACAAAGACGTATATTGCTTATACGTTTAAAAAAATAGGCAGGTCCGTCCGCCATTTTGTTAAAACATTACTTTAAAATAATCAATTTTGTTTTTTAACATTAATATTACTTAGTCACAAACTCAAATTGGTCTCATAAATTCAGAAATACTTAATACATTATTTTCCACATCCTGTATGTCAGAATCGCTGACAAAAGGCGCGGTAGCAGCCGGATCTGTCGCCTCGGGCGCCGCGCGCCGCCTAATATGCTAATACTTTCCGAATAATACACGAATATACGTGCGCTATGAAGAGGTTAGAGGGGTTGTTGACAATAAAATTGGAACCTATTTGTTTACAGGATGTCAAAATACTTATACAGAATGAGATCGAAAAGTGATTTATTAAATCACACCTAGGTATAATGATCAAAATGGTTCGTGAAAATAAATAGTCACTCTTATAATAATATTACTATTCATAATTAAGTTCTATTTTTTTTTGAATTTCTTATTAAATAATTATATTCATATGTGCCTAAAATGGTCTAGGTCACAGAAATCTTAGATTTTTGTGGTCTAGGTACATGAATAAAAATATTTTGATTTTGAAATAAATTTAAATAGCCTTTATTTCTTTATTTCTACTACTAAATACGAGATTACAAAAACAACTTATAATAAATTACTAGTAATAGTCGCTTCTGTGGCGTAGGCCTCTTCTAATCCTTTCCATACCTATCTCTCTCGTGCCTTTTGCATCCACTCTGAGCTACATCTTTCTTTTCAAAACGGATTTTTGTCCTGTAATTTTTTAACGATTCTATTATATCTATAGAAGCAGTTGATACATAGGTACATCCCTTTGTACATAGACTTGATAATACATCGATTTTTGTACGTAAATAAATCGTATATCAATCTGTCAACAGGAGCAGGAAGGAGGTGAAATATCGATTACTAAATTTGGACCAAATAATAAACAGGTCAAGCTACGGGTAAGTAAAAAGCATTTAAAAATACGCATCTAAAGCTATCCAAAGTAATAATAGTAGGTAATAATAGTACGTATTCGAAACTCGATATATTTCGTTATTCCACCTCTAACCAACCCTCTGCGTACGGAATAATAATTCGCATACATTATCTACATTCTACATATTGTATGCTTTGCCAAATAAAAAATAATCCTACCGATTTCCATTTTTACTAGGCACTCGCAATCGCCTCGGGCGTGCGTATTATTTTATTTGATAGGCTTAGATTGTTTCTTGTTTCAGAAATAGGGATGTAGTTTAAGAAATAATGATGTTAAAGCTTTGTGTATTGTTTACTAGAAAAATAAAACGGGTTGACGACCGTTGTAAAAGATTAATGTAGGTAAGGCAATCTAGAGAAAAAAGATTAAGGTAATCTAGAGTTAATCGTAAATAATCTAGAGGTAATCAGTTGCTTGAGTGCCCCAAGTGTCCAAATATCTGCACTTTCTACGATCTGATGACCGCCACTGAAGCCGCGATTAAAGTGGCCACCTATTTGGTTTGGGTTTGGACTCTATCCTAAATAGTTTGGGCGCAAACTATTTAGGATAAAGGGAAGGTTCATATCTGACGGAACATGCGTCGCGTATTATCGGTCGCTAGACGCCAGAACAGACAAATGTATAGAAAAACACTTGACCGTTCACACTCAACCGATGATACGTTAGTGCGACTGATGATACGCTCGGCGTATTTTACGTCAGATATGAACCTTCCCAAAGTCTCGACGTACCATAGAAACGATCAGCGGTTCGAGCGTCGGCACGGTACGCCAAAGATCGTGGGTTCGAAACCCATTCGTATCAGTTGTTTTTTCAAATTTTTTATTAAATAAGTATACAAAAGAAATTAGCAAAATTACATTCTGATTGCTAAATCTGGTAGGTAAACTTTACCCAGACTTTCAGTAACCACTTAATTCAAGTGACGTCATCCATAAAAATAAACAAAAAGACTTTACTTTATGCCCCACACGGGGCCATAAACTCGAATAGAACAGAAAGGTATACTCGTAATGTTTGGGAAAATTTTAAATTTTACGACTTCAAATACTTTAATCGAGTTTTTATAGTCATTTTATTACCAACCCCGTTAAACAGCTTTTAAATATTGAATATGAGATTAATTGTCCGTAAGCGTTTATGGTAATCGGTTTAAATGCTGAATGGATAATGTTGAATTTGTGAAAAATTGTGATTCACGCCTCACTATCCTTTATATAATAGAGTTATAGTCTAAAAAAATTGGTCTAAATAAATTTACAGTCTAAATAATTTACAGTCTAAATAAATTTACAGAAAAACTCAATTTTTTTTTGCTATCAACATTTGTTCAAGTTACCTTTCAAATAATAAAACTAAATCAAAATCAGTTCATCCATTTGGGAGCTACGATGCTACTGACAGACACACAAACATACACGACACGTCGTCACTCTTTTAGCGTCGGGTGTGAAAAAACCGATTGTCTTTTCTTAGCCTGCACAGAATACTACAGTATTTTAGCCACACTCGCTGAAGCTCCTATATTTTCGATAGACTTACAGGCATAATAGAGGGCAATCGAGAAGACTAGAATAGCCCAAAGCTATGTTTGAACCAGGTGTCTAAGCAGCTAGACGTAGACCTACGTAATTTTGATGTTGAATTTTTTAAGCCTTATTTAAGATGACATCAAATTTGTATTAATTGTATACAGCAGTCCCTATTATTATACCCTATCATTTTTCTATACAAAGATGACGAGCTATATTTCAACAAAATAAAGCGTCCATAAGTCTAAGTAATATCGCAAATTGAAAATTCACAGCTTTCAAACGAAGGTGTAATATTTCAATGTCCAGACCTCGCGTGTTAACGTCAGACTTAAACCCTGTTCAAATGAAAACTAATTTTAATATTAATGCTGCGTCTTATTGCAAGGAAGCTGAAAAGATGCTATTTTTAACTGTTATGGAAAAGTTAGATTAATGTAACGTTATTAAAATGCATAATGTTCAGTTTCTTTTGTAATAGTTTTTATTCTTGGCGCGTCCGTAAGTTTGTGGCGGTTAAGCTGTCACGATTGTTATGGATTGGGATTATATTAAAGAGGTTGTTTGGCACATGGACCGACACAATTTATTCAGGTTAGCTACACACATAGTCGATATTTAGTTCGGTATTTTAGAAGAAATTTCATCGGGCCTCTCCCTGAAAATACCGAATCGAATGTGCCGAATCGACTGTGTGTAGCTACCCTCAGGGATTTGGGGGATCATAGACTAGGTTTTACTCATTCACTCCATGTATTTAAACAACCGTGTCATTTGGGTTTTTTTTAATTACCCAATATCTTTCCTTTTTTGTTTGTTTTTCTGGTACAAAACAAATTTTGTTGTATTCTCCAAGTTTATTTATATCGTATTGCTTAGACTGTTATTGGAAGCTTGCCCTTTTCAACAATATGTATTTTATGGGTTAGTTATCGTGGTAGCGCATTGGCTACGGATCTGCTTTTCAATCGAGTGTGGGTTCGAACCTGGCCTGTACCAATGTGACTTTTTCAAAAAACATTGTGAAGACACCTGGACTTATTAGTCGGAAATAGGCACAACGCAGTTAGCTGACGTGGTGATAATGCTCGATCCTTCTCTATAAAAGGCCTTTGCCTTGCAGTGGGACTGTTACAGTCTAGTTTATTATTAACTAACTGATAACTCTATTAACTATACCCACGATAATCTGGCATCCAAGATGGCGCTCAATCTGCTGCTACACGGCATGCGACACGGACTCAGCCAAGAGGCTAGGGTTGAAATAAAAAACCAAAACATATTTTTAAAATACATTTTATTAGCTTACATACCACAGCATGCAACTAACAAATAACAAATTTGTCCTACTTATAATACCTTCAATCGTACCATTTTATACACTACTAAAATATACACAATCAGAATACAAAACATAAACTTATACTAGCGACATCTGTTATTAGAAATAATAACTTAAATATTAACTTCGTGGTTTTCGCAGATTACTGTACATGATAGAAAAATTTGCAGAAAAATATATTTAAAATATTTACAATGTTTAACCGTCTATACAGAGGATATCGTTATATTAGACTTAGTATGTACCTATGTGTAGAGCTTGAGTACCGATGTTCAAATGCGCTATAAGCTATAGACGCGTTATTGACTACAAAATATATTTTTAGAACACGTTATTGAATACGTTATTTTTATAAAACATTGCTTTATATGCTATCGTTATAACACGTTGTTTTATACGCTGGCGTTATAACACACTCATTACCACTAACAAATCGGAGATATGATCATCTTATTCGGCAACACGCTAAACATACGCAATGATGTGCGGTGAATGCGATCTCACAACGTCCTGCACACGAAAGAATATAATAATATTGCACAGTGGATATTCCGATTTGGCCCCGCTGTTGGCGTTTTTAGACGTTTAAAGCCGATTTCACCATTGACACTAAACACGATCAATCAAGTCAAACTCGATTCAAGCGTTTAACTGAGTTCAAAACTGCAATTTACATAGGGTTGAACTTAGTTTTATTAAACTCGGTTTTAAAAGTGAATGATGAAATTGGGCTTTAGTGTGTTGAGACGTTATATTATAGCGCAAAGTTAGAGCTAATAATTATAATATAACTGCTATACGTTTTGTACAAATAGCGTGTTACGTTTTGGCGCTTTACGTTTTATTACCCACCACTGGTAATGAGCATAACAGACCCGCCATCTGAAATACAGCGATGCAGATGGAAGGAGCTGATAAACATCGTTGTCTTCGAAACAGAACTGCATATTGATGACGATATTTTAAATAGATTACGGGTAACAATGACTATAGCCATCCACATTTGAATCATTATTGTCTATTCCCATTGCAAAATTATCGTATTTTAAAATGAGGATGGCTGACGCCATGTTACTTATCATTTGTTATAGTGTAATCAGTCTGGTGAACATGCGTCTATCGACATGAAACAGTTCAGCTATATATATTTTTCTCTCTCTCTCTCTCTAATGATTATTTTGCGAAATTCGGTAATGAAGATTTTGATTGATAGCTGATAATGCCTTAGTTGCAGTTAAAGCTTCGTGAAGATAAAGGCAGGACCGACCTATAAATCATCCTCGTAGTCTTAATTATTATTTCCTAGAAATCATACTTCTAGCCTCCGAAACTTTGTTGGGATCGGCTTCTAATCTAACCAATGCAGCTGAATATGACTTTTCTACGGAGCGACCGCCTATCTGACCCAACCCAAAGGGATACCGATATTCTAAAGTTAGATTAGTTGTCTGGATTTTATAAGGGTACTGACTTTCTGAATTGACTGTGAAAGATTTAAAGGGCCAACGGCTTAACGTGCTTTCTGAGGCACGAAGCAGGTGATAATTTATTTCTAATACGCACATAAGTTACAAAAAGTCAATGGTGCGTGCCTTGGGTTTGAACCTGAAACCTCTGACTCGCCAATCAACGGACATAGCACTAGGCTATCACTGCTGCCAGGAGAGTCCTAGCGTTTATTTTAAACCCTGATTGGTTTAAAATAAACTATCAGCCAACAAGTCTCCCAACCCTTAACTATCAGTTTCATTAGACAAATGTGAACTTTATATGGTAAGAGTGTTTTGTATAAGTCTTACTGAATGTTGTCTTACATCAAACTTACATGAGTAAAATATTTTTGTATACATCAACGTTAATTATATTTGAAAATTCCGTGACACTCTCAATTTGGTAGCATTACCTTTTTTACAAACTGAATTCCACTTACAGAAGTTTTTAATAGGTCTCAAAGTTAATACTACCAAATTACGAATGTCACAGAATTAGAACCTACCCTACTACCTTATTGCTTATATTTGTAGCGTTTTAATAATTCAGTTGATATTTTATTCGATGGTTAATTTTATTGACATAGGGTACTAATGCACATATTGTACTTATAAAATTCTGACAACTTACAAATGTAATTATAAATTACGCAAATTTTATAAAACATTTTCGTATTAGGTACAGTCAACCATCAGTAGTAACAATTTGACATTGACAGCATCCTTATTACGTAGCAGTAAAGGCTTTTTTTGTAGTTCAGTGTCACTACTGTCATGCTGTTGACTGTACCTATTTCATTAGTAAGTTTTCAGATTTTTAAATGCATATTTATAAAAAGACAAGTCTATTTTCATAAATTACCGAAACTTACGGTACAGCGGACATAATTTGGTAGCTTAAGGCGCCTATCGAGCTAAACTTTTATCTCGCTCGCACATTGAAGATATAAAATCAAGAAATATAGTAATGAAAAATCGAAACAAAACAATTAAAGAACAAAATTACAAAATTTCAACAAAAATTTCAGCATGATCGAAACATGTTTTCATACATAAAAATAACATAAAACATCATTTTTATATTTGAAAACATGTTTCAATTAAACTAAAATTTTACACATGCTGTGTTTTATATCTTCAATGTGCGAGCGAGATAGCCAACTAATTTGCTTAATTAAATGAATAGGCTGTGCAAATTGGACCTGAGTGCCAGTGCCCGCGTCATACCAAGGTATTGACCTGGTAATTCCATACAAAATAACTTAAATTAAATGTAGGATCTACAGTTTGGCAAAAAAAGTTTACAAAAATTGGGGGCGCCACTAGCGCACTTCTCATGCTGCAATTCAAAATTACAAAGTTATTCGGTACTTATATGTTTCTATGACGAATTTTTTGCCATCAAATATAATCACAAACTTAGTTTTCAAGATTTTTATTTTTAGTTCCAGCTGTCACCACCTCAGACTCTTTTTTGCCAAGCTGTAGCTAATAGCTAAATAAGGGCGATTATATATTCCAAATACAATAGTCGATTGATCCCAATAATAAATCAAAGTATTAAGTCCCTTTACAAGTCATATCTAGCTTAACTAACCTTTTTTACTATGAAATATTACTTGAAATTAAATCGTTCTAATGAGGGCTACTAGATTCTTTTGTTTTGCCACCAGGGCGGCGCCACATTGGAGTGGACTGACATTGAGACTTGACAGTAGACAATTTGATAAATCACATTACACTTAAAAGTTTAAAAATAGAATAATTATTTAGTTTTTTCCTTTATTTAGGGTCGGCGCAATAGGTTTTCTTCTTCCATTCTCTTTTAGCCGTCCTTTTTACCCGACTGCCAGGAAGGGTTATGTTTTTTATTCATGTCGTTTTATACACAAACCATCTATCTTTTCTTTGGTCTACTTCTACTATCTACATTCATACTTATAACCTATCCCAAGGCTTCTCAAACTGTGGTCGCGACGCCCTAGGGCGCCGACTACTATACGACTGACTCGTAAAAGCGCCGCGCGCATTCTAATTTTAGTTTCTAATAAAAATTACCGTCGCAGAGTTCGGGAAGCCCGATATCTCATAACATTTCCTCCATCCCTCCGCATCACATATCCATACCACAGTAAACGATTACTTTTTATAAATACAATTAAAAAACACTTGGGATAATTTGTGTATTTTGACATACTGACAACAGAAGTGAAGACACTGTCAGCCCAGTCCAATCAGCGGCATCTGGTGTCTTGAAAATAAAATTGTTTATCCCCATTTTTACTACACAAACAAATTGGTGGCTCTGTATGCATCGTAGCACGTAAAATTCTTACGTTCGCGTCATTTCGTTATTTCACATCAAAAAAAGAATTTTAAAGCTAGAGATATATTTTTTCTGTTTTCAATTTTAAAATCTATCTACAGTTGGCACTATAATCACGTATTTCATCATTCATCATAATTATGAAAATAATTTTACACGATATACACAAACATAATTATTTGGACGATAAACATTAAGTAATAGGTACATCATATTGATATAGATTTAATTAGTAATTAAATAAAAAATTGCATTGTTTACGAAACTATTAAAAATAACTGATAAAAAAATAAGTAAAATCAAATACCCGAACACTTGTGTATATAAAAATATAATCGATTATATTTTTTAGATACTCGATAGTAGTACACAATGACGTGAAAATTTTTCCGTTGCAAGAAAGAGATGGCGCTATGCACCCTGTATAACTTTATCCCTTTCATTTGCACGAAGCAGAACCGTGATAACAAACACATGAGATTTAGCCTCAATCTCAAAGTACATCCATAAACTAAAGGCAGTCGTTTTTACCGGGTAATTTCAGGTAACCTGTTACCGGGTGTTATATTTGATTTTAACATGAAAGTAAACATAAATGTACTATCGCGGACACGAACGGTGCACCACTTTGCGATCAAAATGCTTTGAACGATGCTACGTGCGTAGGGGCGGGGCTAGCCCTACGTTCGGGCGCCGGGTGCAAGCGATTCTAACCTTAAGTGGTGCAGCGGCTTTGTCCACGATAGTAAATTAATCTACGCAGCGGGTGGGTGTATGTGTGGTGTGACTCTGCTATTGAGTCTAATCCTCCTAGCCTTATTATTTCCAAATATTGTTGGGGTCGACCTCTAATCTAATCGGAGTACCGAATATCAGTTTTCTACGGAGTCACTGCCTATTTGACCCCCGCACCCTAAAGAGATACGATAAGATTTTATGAGGATACTGACTCCCTATATCAACTGATCTTCATGACAGCCGGGGCCAACAGCTTAACAGGTAATAATTTACAATAACTCATAAGCTCAGAAAAGTCAGAGGCGCGTGTCTTGGGTTTGAACTTGGGACCTCTAACTTGCTACTCAATGGTCACCACTAGGAGTCTGCTATCGAGTATCTACTATTAAATAAATCTAAAATTTTACATAAAAGACAGCTATATACAATATGAATCACATTGACATTATTTACACCTAACCATCTATATTAGACAGATTATACAAAAGGATTGCAAAATTAATAAGGTAAAATAAGATATTTAGGTTTATTTGTAACTTCAAATATTAATAGGGCGGTTTAAAGTACAAAAGTGGCCCTATTCTATATTCTAAATTCAATCGTCGAAGCTTCGACTGACAGATCGTACGTTAATTTTTTTTCGTTCCTTTTTCAAATATTTTTTTATTTCGATTGTTCTTTTATGCATTTGAGACGAAGCTACAAACGAAAGCACTAAGTACAATTAAACTGCTCGCGATTGGTTGTTCAGTCGTGGACCTGCGTGAACTTTCTCCCAGTACGCGGCTTTATGTTCAATATGTTTGCCGGTACATCCGATTTTGACTAAAACCTTAAACTGGCAACCTAATCTTACTTCCTGAAGGCAGCAAGCGCATACTTCCCTCTCTATCTCTATCAAAAGAAGAGAGGCAAGTTAATTGAGAATGTTTTAATTATTTTTGTGATTTTTTAAAATGATAGCTTATTAAATGTTATTAGGACAAAAAGTCCTTAGTTGATTGCATTTAGTGACGTCAGCTGTCATTCTCTATAAAAAAGGCGGCTGACAGTTGAAAGGATTCATCTGGGTCAGTTATCTCTTGGACGGTGAGGTTGTCGGCGCTATTTGCAATCGGTATGGTTGTTTACTCTGATTGAATTCATTTATTATTATTGGCTGTTTAAGACTAATTTGTGCTTTTTAAAATTATCTTACTTCTGATCCTAAAAATATAATTATTAAATAAAAAAATTGAAAAAACATCTGATACGGAACCGCTGAGCCACCGTATCTCATCAGAATCAGTCGAAATTTTGAAAACGTGGGTTCGAATCCCATCCGTATCAGTTTTTTCAAATTTCTTTTTAAACAATTATATGTTTTGATTATCTTCTTAATTTTGCAATATAAATCTTTAAAATAAATTCTATAGTTTTACTTTCATCAAAATAGTTCTTTACTAACTAATATCGACCGAGTACCTATTTTCAACTTTCACCTATCATTCAATATTGGGAAAAGATACTCACAAACAAAATAAGCTGGCCATAACTTAGTTGGCTTATAAAGAATACATTTGTAATCTTATAGTACACTAATTTACACATATCAGACTTAAAAGATCCTAATGAACATAATTATTGTCACCCTTACACCGTGAAATCTATTTGTTTTAAATAAAACTATTGTCATAGACAATCAAGGATATTTCGAACTATTTGTTGGGATGTTTATGAATTAAAATGGGGATTTTTTTTTAGTAATAAAAAAAAATAGATCTTTCTGCATCGTTACAAGAGCTATAGTCACAGATAAAACGTTTAAAAATTAAATCACCACATAGTATAAAACAAAGTCGCTTTCTCTGTCTGTCTGTCCCAAAGATATTGGAAAGAAGGAGATATGCCCGTCTGGTATAAAATGTACAGGAACCTAGTGTCTCCAGTTTGTCCCTACCACTCGCCACAACTACACACGCAATTCAATAAACGCAATGTCTCGGACCAATCTCAGACATTCTCGCATACAACAACTCCGTGCATGCTGCACAAACAAATATGCACTTTATTACTTTATACACAGCGATCATGCAACATGCACTGCCCTTACTCAGTCTTACTCACACATGGATCTACAACGAGTACTTTCGCGACCGATACCTGCGGAGCTACCACGACATAAATTCTAATGTTGAAAATATCGTTATGTTATTTTTACATTGCTTCGTTTATTAACACAGTATCGAACTGAGATAGTACTTAAGAAGCAATGTATTTCGTACAAAAATAATAAAGTCGTTGAGCTCCATGAAAACCAAAATAACATAATAAAGACAGCAAATATTTTTAGATTTGTTGTTTTTAATTAATTTAAAGATAAATCTAATATAATTAATATGGTAAATGATTGTTTTACTAATTAAGTTTATTGTTTTATATCGATTTTTATAAGATTCCAGTAAACAACGCGTCATTTCGTTAAAATTACTCGGTCGCGGTCAAAAGTGTACTGGCTGCCGGTATCGGCCATTTAGCCACGTACGACTCGAGGAATCGTACGGCGTAGACGTGGGAACGCCCCCTTGCCACTTCTCCTTATTTAATATTTCTATGGTCTGTCCCTTAATCTTTAAAACTACGCAACGGATTTTGATGAGGTTTTTTTTAAAAGATAGAGTGATTCAAGAGGAAGGTTTATATGTATAATACATGCATAATTGCGTGACCATGCGAAGCCGGGGCGGGTCACTAGTGATTAATATCGAGAAAAAACTCCTTATCATTAACTTGCGGATATTAAAAAATTGGTAATACAGAATACTGTCTTTCTATAATACGAATAAGTTTCAAGTTGTATTTATACTGAAAGTGCCGCAGAAAAATTTATCCCGCTCTTATCCTATCCCTTTATCAATTTCTTCAATTTTTTCTAAGCATTACATGGCCTTAATATTATAATTATATGGCCTTAATTAATATAATTGGACGTAGTTAGGTACACGAAAAGGATCCAATCCACATACATCTTCATATGGATTGGATCTTTTTCGTGTAACTACGTCCAATTATGATAAAAAAACGCTATTTAAAAAGTGGAGGCTAAATCAATATTGATTGGCACTTCACTATTCTTCTACTTCAATTCTACATTAATTCCCATTTTAATTAATAAACATCTTTTCTTTAATCTGTCAGTATTACATGTTTTTTTTTAAGAAATGCAATCTATAATAATAACCCCCCATTACTTCGCTACAAAGAACCATTTCAAAGTGAAATCTGTCTAATCTATATCATTAGGGTCGATCTGTGGCCTCGGATTATTGACCACAGCTTCAGAATTCACAGTATGAACAGGCGCTGGATTCATTATTCTATTACCATTAACTCTAGATAGGTCCAATACCGGTAATCTTAAAACATAATCATTGTCCAAAGCCCTAGATCTGCTTTCAGCCCATTGGAGAAATCTCATATCTGCTGAATTTCCCTGCCCTGATGTAGTAGCTATAGGGTTAAGTCTAGGTATACGTTGAGCTAGGTTGCGTAATCTAGAATTTTCAGGCCTTTCCTGCCTAGATTCTGGCACAAAATTCGTGGCTTCTGGCCTTCGTGCCTCTTGTCTCTGGGTCTGGTTTGACGCAAACATGTGTTGGTACCTGGCTATTTCGCATGGCAGAAGAGGTCTCGCGTCTCGGCCTATCCTTTGGACGGTGATTTGTCTCTGGTTTTGCTGGTTGGGGGATGTTATTGGGGATGTGTCTACGGTGGTTGGGTGGACGATTATGCTGTTTTGTTGGACTCGGGTTGGGGATGGAAAGTTTAGGGCGAGGAAGTCTGGGAGAGGAACGCAGAAGACTCCGAGTTCGTCCTGTGGAATTATTATTAACTTAATATTTTAACTGTCGTGTAATATTTTAAGTGTCATGTTGGCACATTGGTTGGCGATCTTTGCAAGCACGTGGTTGAGGTTTTTAAATGGAATATGAACTTTCTTAGTTAATCTAAGACACCACTGACTAACGATGAAGGAAAACATTGTGAGGAAACCTGAACTTAATAGTCTGAAATCGCCAACACGCAGTGAGCTAGCGTGGTGATCAATGCTCAATCCTTCTCTGTATGAGAAGAGGATTGCCCTGCAATGGGACAGTTACTGGCTGGTTTATTATTTTTATTAATATTTTAACTGTCCGACCAATAATCACTGTTTCGAAAGAGGAGTTCAGTTATGGGTCCCCGCTAAAGATAATAATCAATCATAAAGATAGTAATTATTATCTTCCTAACAGACTTTCGGTCACATTGGCCTAACTCAACTGAGATTAGCGCAGGACATATGGTCGCAGAAATGACAAGACCAGAAGCAACTTTTGGGTCATGCATGGGTGCAGTTATAGAAGCTCGTACCGGGTGCATAAAAGGTTAGTTACCGCACTATATTTTAGTGCACAAGTGCGTGCGCAACCGCAAATACAAGTGCACTTTATTTACTCAATCTATCAACGTATACCACGTATATTACGGCATTCATTAGATTTGTTGCCATAGTGAAAAAAAAATTAAAACTTACCGCAGAATTCGGCGTTCTCTCGCTATTTTCAGGTATGTTCAAGAACGGTTTCCTATCAACTTCGCTGGGAGACAGGTTTAAATCCGGTTTATCCTTATTCTCCTCTTCTAAAGGTATATCAGGAACTACTTGTAAATCCTCGGGAGGATTCGGAATGGTTACATAGCTTGCTATAATACTTGAAAGTTGCTCTAGCACCTGAAATATAAAAGAAGAATTTTCTATAAATATTTAATAAGAAATTTGAAAAAACAACTGATACGGATGGGATTCGAACCCACGATCTTTGGCGTTCCGTGCCAACGCTCTAACCGCTGAGTCACCGTATCCCTATTTCTTATTAAATATTTATATTTAATAAGCTAACATGTGCTAACATGTAAAAATTTCACAAAAAAAGTAAGAAGAATTTTCTTTACTGTCGTGGTTACAATTGATAACAATTATTTTTTTATTGTGTCTCGTTTATACTGCTTAAACAGTTAATGACAAAGTACAAATAATGTTCTCTATGAACTTATAACTATATTCATTGATTTTATGAGAGTGCAGTGCGATGCGCGCTTGAATACGGTCGTGTTTCCACTGCATAGCACGAATTTAATTCGCGTGTTGCGCGGCTTTGGCCGCTGCCCGTTTTTCGCCGTTATGGGTGCTAAACAACTCATAGCTAACGAACTGTTGGCATTTCTCAATCATGCCATACATTATATGGACGAGGTCAGCATTCTGCAGATCTGCCGGTCTAATTTTAAAGAAGAGGAGATAAGCAGTGGCAAGCTGCTTCTTTTCCAGTCACTGGGCAAGTTGGACCAGATGCCGTCCCGCAGGAGGGATGGAACCGACAAAAGTCTTCAAGACATCATAGATATGTTGAAGAAGACCGACCCGGACGACATACCCGATTTCGTGGCGAAGGAGTTAGATAGACTGCCTCCCGTCACATTCGACCATGTCGACGTCACTAGGCTGCTGAAGGATATTACATCCCTGAAGGCGAGCCTAGCCGAGATGCAGTCCAAACTGGAGGTGTCAAATAACACCGTAGAGGAACTACGAACCGAAGTAGTGTTGTTGCGCAATGCTGTTTCGTTAAGTAGGTCACCTGACGCCTCAAAGGTGAACACGCGTCGCGGGGCACAAAATGCGTCGATCAGCAGTTTCGCGTCGGCGAGTGCAACTGCGTCACCGGTCGCCGATATCGCTTACGATGCATCGTGTCACACCGCCGCCGCCGTTCCGGCCTTGTCACCGGTGGAGGAATCGACGCGTGTAGGTACGTCGACCCCTAAACGTGCCTACGCTGCAATTGCAGCCACGAGCAAACCTGCTGCGTCGCAATCAAAGCGACAACAACAAAGGGATAAGCAGAGTTGTGAAACAATCCGCAAGGATCCATCACAGGGTTGTCCCGAGAAGGATAGATGCGACGAGGATGGCTTCATCAAGGTGGAGAAGAAGAAGAGGAAGAAGCCTGCTTGTCAGAACAAATGTGGAACCGCACCGACCGGGCCAAATCATCTGCTGCGTCCTGCGGTGCCAGAGACGCTGCTGTACGTGTCCCGGCTGCATTACTCTACAAAGGTCGAGGAGATTGTAGAGTACATTCGCATAAAGGCCAAATTCACCCTGAGGGTCAAACAGTTGGACTCTCGTCACAATGTGAACTTCAATTCCTTTGTGGTGAGAGTACCGACTGAACATCTTCCAACTTTCACCAAGGAAGAGTTTTGGCCGAAAGGAGTAGTGTTCCGGCGGTTCCGTGGCCGAATACCCGACACAGCGAAACACACGACGCCGAATTAAGTGTGACATAGCTTATTGTTTATGTATAGTATTTTTTAATATATGTTAGTTAAGTTTTATATTGTATGTTATTATAGTATTTTTATATGATGTTAGTTATGTATTAGTGTATAATATTATTGTATAATTATGTGTAAGTGTATCTATGAGCCAAGATGCTCGAAATAAAGGATAAATAAAAATAAAAAAAATTTATATCTTCAATCAACTTCAATGTGCGAGCGAGATAGCAGATTAGCGAGTATCCGCACCTTAAACAAATAAGTCCAAAATGTATTGCTTACCTCATCAGCTATTAGTCTATGTTTAGGGTCTTTAACCAGCAACCTTTGTATTAGGAACACTGTATTATCTGACACTTGTACAGAATTACCATCCCTGAAATAAATAAATAAAAAATTACAGATTCAGAAAAAGCTGTTTTTTCTATGTTATTGAATAATATCGCGAAAAAAACCCGCCGATTATTACTTTTTACAAAATTTCGAACTTATAAGTTTGTTTGTGTGTACTGTTTCACGTAAAAACAACTGAACGAATTTAGAATAAGAATAAGAATAATTTATTAAATACTTTTTCAATATACATTACATAGAGCTCATTTACATTATAAGTATATTTACAGTAATGGTAAAGGCTAATTAAAACAAATATAAGACTAAACATATAGGTTAACGATGCAACAAAAATACTAAAAACAATATACCTATTTTCTAATTTAAATGAAACTTTACAGTAATATAGCATATAGCTTACACGTCAAAATAACACATAGCACATGGGCGAAGCCGCGAGCAGAAGCAGTACTTTATAAAACATGTTAACGTATTTATAATCTATATATATAAAAATGAAACCCGTTTTCCGTTGTCACGACATAGCATGAAAACGGCTTGACCGATTTGGCTGATTTTGGTCTTGAATTATTTGTGGAGATCCAGGGAAGGTTTTAAGATGAGAAAAAGGGGTAGAGTAGGGTAGGGTAGCGGTATAGTAGGGTAGGGGTAGAGTAGGGTAGGGGTAGAGTAGGGTAGGGTAGGGTAGGGGTAGTGTAGGGTAGGGTAGGGGTAGGGTAGGGGTAGTGTAGGGTAGGGTAGGGGTAGTGGTTAGAGTAGGGTAGGGGTAGAATAGGCCTTGAAGTAGGATAATCACGCGTACGAAGTCGCGCGGGGCAGCTAGTTCTTAATAAATGAATGAAACTACTTACGGTGGTATATTATAGTTGGCAGCTTGTATCCTACTGAATAATTGAGCTAAACTTGTGTCACAGAAGGGGAACTGCCCATAAAGCATGGTATATAACACTACACCTAATGCCCACATGTCTGACGGCTTCCCCAAATAAGGTTTACACATTAACACGTCAGGCGAAATGTAGGCTGGTGAACCTGAAAAAGAATGAACGATTGAATGAATGAATTATTTATTTAATTAAATCAAATTGACACTAACAAGTCATAGACAATAATAATATATGAAACAACTACTATAAAAACACAAAATCACAAACTTTATACTGTAAACGAAAGTAATAATTGTAACCCTTCTAAGCTGTTTGGGTTTTGAATATTCGTTTTTTTGTAAAAACGTTTTTACCGTTTAACGTATTGATGCTGCGATTAAAGAGGCTACCTACTGGAGCTAAACTATTTAGGATAAATTAGTTTAAGTCTCGAAAGAAGACCGTTCTAGTAACACAATATTCTATTATTACGCATTATTATTATATTATGATTTTGGAACGTCAGTGGGTCTCAGTCGGTCTTGGGTTCAAAGGTGCGGTCTTTAACTTGGCTCTGCAGTGGTCATACTGGCTTACACATAAGACTATGCGCATAAGATCGATAGCACAGAGGATGAACAGCACAGAAGATGATTAGCACAGAGGATGAACAGCACAGAAGATGATTAGCACAGAGGATGAACAGCACAGAGAACGACAGTTATAATAGCACAGAGTATGAATAGCACAGAAGTGCACAGAAGCACAGAATTAATATTAATAGTAATTAGGCTAATTTGATTTATAAATTAATACATACACAAAATAAAGGATTAAGGACTGTCTTACCTCTCTGATCCTTCAACAGGTCTCTGTCACTGCCGAGATGCGTTCCCAAACAGAAGTTTGTGATAATAATTCGTCCCGTCCGCTGATTTAATACTATGTTACCAAGTTTTAAGTCTCTGTGTACTATATTTCTCTGTAATGGAAAATATAAATGTTGTCATTTATGAGATTTATTTATTTATCTAGAGATATATTTAGTTATCTAGAGATACATTAATTTATCTAGAGATATATTTAGTTATCTAGAGATACATTAATTTATCTAGAGATATATTTATTTATCTAGAGATCTATTTATTTATCTAGAGATCTATTTATTTAAGGCACGGGACATACACAAGCGGCGTCGGGCGCGGGCGCGGTGTTGGCGGGGCGCGAGCGAGGCGCTGCTCATTACGTGTTTCATAAGAATTGTATAGAAGCGGCGGGGCGCGGGACATATACAAGCGGCGTGGCGCGGGCGGGGTGCGGTTGGGGTTCGGAGTCCGAACCCCAACCGCACCCCGCCGGCACCGCGCCCGCGCCCGTCACCGCTTATGTTTGTCCCGTGCCTAATGCTTCATAAACAAATTTGTACAAACGCGTACTTATTGCCAAAGGCATTCTCTACCAGTCGACCTTAGGGTCATGCAAAGATGAACTTAAAGATCAGACCCATCTGGTATTTGTGGGGAAACGCACACCGGGAGACAGGGGACCTGCCGACGCTGTCTTGCTCGAATGTAAGCTCTGTAAAATGGCAAGGGGAAAAGAGAATGGCGAATTCAGGAGAAGGCCTATGTCCGGGAAGGACCGCCTGATGCGTCAACCACCGAGGATGTAGTGAAAAGTTAATTATATGCGAGTACTTTTTTTTCAAACTTTTAATTATATGACTTATCTCATTGAAATAAAGTATAATATCTGTCGATGGATAACGATCCCGGAGCTGTTTCGAGCTCGATCGCTGAGCATTGCGAGCACTGAGCATTGAGCACAAATCATACTTAATTTCGATCAGATAACTATTAAATTACGCTGTTTGTGCTAGCCATATTCATCATCTGCCTAGCCTTTTCCCAACTATGTTGGGGTCGGCTTCCAGTCTTACCGGATGCAGCTGAATACCAGTGTTTTACATGGAGCGACTGCCTATCAGACCTCCACAACCCAGATACTGGGTTACACGATACCCCTTGGTAAGACTGGTTGTCAGACTTTCGGGCTTCTGACTACCCGTAACGACTGTCAAAGATCTACAATTGACAGCCGGGGCCAACAGCTTAACGTGCTATCCGAGGCACGGAGAGTGATAATTAATTTATGCTAGCCATATTACAGATGATTTTTGGCGTCTAGCATGTCCAACCATTAAAAGTTGTCTTATAATAAATTTAAAAAAAAAGTTGTCTATAAAGTACTATACCACAGGGAGTACTATACCAATAGTCACCGCTCACATACCACATGCATTACTGGCACGTGAGTGAAGTATAATAGAACATAATTTATCCTTTCGCTCAATTATCAAGAGCGCATTGTTTCTATAAAAAAAGTAGCCATTGTTTAATTTTTCTTAATAATATCAAACAATAATAAATGTAGTAAGTAATTCTGATATTTACACAATAACTTCCTATTTGACATTCCTTTTTTTGTAACCTATATTATTGTATCTATTAGATTGATCTTTATCGTGAAGATTTAATCAAAAATGATTATGTTGCAAAATACATAATGACATTGAAAAAAAAGTCACATTGGATATCAGGTTCAAAACCACACCCGAAATTGCAAAACGGGTCAGTAACTAATGCGCCACAACGAAATTCATTCAATATACATAAAACAAAGTCGGGTTTTTTTGAACACTTATAACTCGAGAATGGATTTTCATGGTTTTTGATTTGTCGTATTTGTCTTCATCCCGAATAGCAGAATAAATATTGTAAACAATAAGATTATAACCCCTAGAGTAGGGTAGGGTAGGGGTAAACTAGGGTAAGGTAGTGTGAAATAGGATAATCAACGGATTTTGATGCGGTTTATTAATAGATAGAGTGATTGAAGAGGAAGGTTTTTATGTATATTGCACCCGTGCGAAGCAGGGGCGGGTCGCTAGTTAATTTATAAAACTCACCTTATGTAAATTAGCAACCACTCTAACGATATCATAAAATATTAATATAGCTTCTTTCTCTGGCACTTTCTTCACTTTGGTAACGTATTGTTGTAAGTTAACTAACTCGGAGCCTTTTTCACTGAACTGGTGTGAACTAACACAGTCTAGCACTAAGAACAGTCGTTGTCTCACTCGGCCTGTGTAGATGAATCCGTTGCCATTTGGGTTTGCAACTTCTTCTAAAGCGTGGTCCTGGAAATTGAAGATTTAAAAAATTTAGTTTTAGGCTTTCGTTCAAAACATATACCGAGTTAACAAAACATTGAGAGATCTAAATAACATAGATCACGCCTGTATTGCCCGGAGGGGGTAGGCAGAGGTGTATGCAGTACACTCACGTTTCGCCAGCTATTTTTAAGGCCCATGTAATAGAGGACGAGCCTATTGACAGACTCCGTGCTGCCACTGAGAATTTCCTAATGGAAAAACCCAATAACACTGCCGACCCGGAGATCAAATCCGGGACCTCTTCCTCAGCAGAGCTACCACTAGAGCTTGCTACAACGAGGCAGTCAAGATTGATTGATTGAGAGATCTATTCAATGAGAAATAAAGAAATGTTGTCCGAGATTTATCTTTGGCTCTTTTAAGAGAGTGAGCATCGAAAGCTTGATTCAATGATCAATCACGGCCTCATGATTTCTTATCGAATGTACCCGGAACCTGGATTGCAACAGAATCAATACAGGCTGTGAGGAGGTTCTTTGTATGTATTTCTTTAAAAAAAAAATTGTATGTTCACAAATTTCTCAGTCAAGACAATGTCTCAGATGTTTGGAGTTGGTTCCAAGCCAAGTTTTAACCTCTTTAATCTTCTCATTAAGAACTTGACTTGGGACCAACTTCAA
The DNA here is from genome assembly GCA_936450705.2 of Protodeltote pygarga. Taxonomy (NCBI): domain Eukaryota; kingdom Metazoa; phylum Arthropoda; class Insecta; order Lepidoptera; family Noctuidae; genus Protodeltote; species Protodeltote pygarga. The sequence goes on along the minus strand of OW388268.2, from coordinate 9,580,677 downwards.
AACGTCTTTTTAATTCCTTTTTAAGTCAGTTTTCTTTTTTTATACCTATTTGTTCAAAAGTGTTTGTTTAAAATAGAATAGTTATTAATATTATTAAATGATTTTCAAAATAGGTACTAGTGTTTTTACCTTAAATAACCCATGATGATGAATAACACCCTCCTGGTCTTTCAATAGTGACAGCAGAGAATATTCTGTGTGTAACAGCATCTTGCCTTGTCTATCATCCTGGGTTTCTGGCTGACCTTCATTTCTTAGTGTCAAGATCTTAACCTGAAAGAGAAAATGGTATTTGAAACAATTACATGGAAATATCACTGTGTTGTTCGGTAGTTTCTCGGAAATGAGAATGATGTCGGCCTCTTACTGAGATGACAATTATGGTAATGTAATTTTTGCTTTTATTTAATGCTGATATTTAGTAAAAAGGTTGTACTCGGTTGAGCCAGCCTATTCTCGATGACTTTTAGCTTTACTAAAATTCACTCTTAGATGAACAAAAGTCTAAGAAATTAATCAATGTTTTAATGGCAATAGGCTCGCCCCCTTGTAACATAGCCGGATGGGACTTGTAACATAGCCGGCATAACATGGGTGCACTACATACACCTATGCCTACCCCCTTTAGGGAATACAGGCGTAAGCCAAGTTATGTTATTTTTATTTACCTAATATGAATAAATAAAACCTGTCTTAGGTTTGTGGGACATTATTTAACTACATATCAAAAAAAAACTTAGTAGGTAGGTACATTAATTATTTATTATTACCACATAAATTAATAAATTATACCTAGTTAATTTGCTAAAAATACATAAATAAGGAAGATAATAGCTACAAGGAAATAAAACAAATTGCGAAATGGAAATTTTGTTACTATTGCACAATTATAAGAAATATTATTGTCAAAACGAGTAAAACGGTGTCATTTGTAATAACAAGAATTTTTGCTTAAGGCGCCTGACTTGCTAAACTGCTATCTCAATCGCATATTAAAGATATAAAATAAATGTAATTTTCACAACTAAGTATATTCAGTGATTTTATATTACTTAATAGTTTTATTAACATTAATAGTTAATAAACAAACAAAAGTTTCACAAACAGATTAAGAACTGGTAGGTACTTACAAACTATTTTGTCTTTGCCTATAAAAAAAAACAGAAATATAAAGAAAAGAATATATAAAAATACAAGGTTTGCATATTTTATTTCTTTGTTGTTCTACAACAAAGTAATAAAATTATGATTAATTACATAATTAGTTTTAATGATTCATTACATAATTAGGTTTATTGACTAGGTAATTATGACATTAATTATCATTTTGATTGACTAAAGTTTGTATTAACCCGCTTGTCAGCAAACAACTTGTAATAAATTATTAATATTGCATAAATTAATACTACAACTCGGATTATACTTTAATTTAAAAAATAATATTTTTGTTAAATATTGTGCAATAGTAATATCCATTCCATTTAACTTTATTGTTAGGTTGTAATCATCTTTAAATTATGCATTCATCATTATATTTTATGAAAAACCATTATTTACATACAATGAAAAAAGTAAATATCTTCTGAGTGTAATTATTGAATATAAAAAATATTCAAAACATTAAGTAACTGATACGGATGGGATTAAAAACCCACAATCTTGAACGAACCATGTTGGTTTGGTTAGTTGGAGTTAGTTTTAAACCAACTTCAAAATAGGAAGAGGCTAACATGAGCTATAAACATGTAAAAAGTTCACATTAACTCTTGAGTGGTCTATTTATAGAGTAACTTTAGCTGCCATGAAGAACCAGGTCTTGCAAAAACCATGTTATTAATATACGTAATAGCTATAACAGTTTTGAAAACTATTACTAGGTATTTGGAATAATGTTTTAAATATGATTTCAGGTTTTAAGGGTCAGTTCAAAAATTATTTTGAATGATCTTTGTAAGACCAGAAATCTATCTTATTCTGACCATAATTAATACAAAAAGAAAAAAAAAACAACAATACAAGTGTGTTTATGAATAGCTAAGACAGCTCAGTCAGGAGAATGTGGCTCACCACAGATTTCCCTTCAAAGTTTCAAACCATCTTTCAAACATGGAACATCAAGGGCTAACAACTGTTTGTTAACTGATAACCCACAAAAATAATCTTTCAATTTTATTCTTATTAGAAAAACTTAATTGATAACAAAACTTACCTGATAAAACTCATCGGTCCTTTCCTTCCTAGCTAAGCACTGCACTATACTTTTAACTGGACTGGGCCCAAGTTTAGGCCCAAGAAGGTAAGGACCAGCCTTACGAACGTGTTTATCGGGCACAGCAGTACCAGGAACAGGCACATCACTTTTATCGTACGACACTTTAGCTCTTTTGGAAGTATGAGGGACGAACTTTTTAGAATTCTTCAATACCCCACTAGACGTCGAACTCGCGTAAGATGACACTCTCGCGATCTTCGGACTTGGCTGCAAAAGCAAAGGTCGTGTCCTCTTTCCGAGGTTTGAAGTGCTTTCTGGTCTCTCTTGATCCATAACTGAGCAAATTTACACGACAACTTCAACGACTAAACACAACAGTATCTTTGATGTTTGTGTATTTATTATCACTTTGGGAATCAGTAATTGACTGGTTTTTGTGCTTGATGATGCGTGAATGATGGATAAGATGATGAAATAAATGCGATTTTATAAATCTCATTTATTTACCTGTACACAGTATGAAATGAAAATGTCTGATTATTCGTTCTGAAACTGAACAGATCAGATGTTCTCAAGTCAATATTTGGCTTTTTTGTGTGTGCGATGGGTGCGCCATGCACGTGCGAGCACGATCACGCTTTGTATAAATTAATTCGATAAATCAACTCGTGCACCCTGATTGCACAATAATATTGTAATATTCACGGAATCGTTGTGCAATAGTATTGTAAGTTTTTGCCTGGTATCATGTTATTATATTATGTTAGAAGCAAGCAGAAACTAATTTTTTTTAGTCATTAATTCATTATACATTTCCAAACGATGCACAAAAAGTCTGGTAAAAAGGAGTCTACAAAAATTGAGGGCGCCACTATGGCACTTCACATTTATGATTTTACAAAAATTCTATGATAATATTTGGTGTAACATTATTTCTAAGACGATTTTTTTGTCATCAAATATAATCAAACGGTTCTCATATGATTTTTTAGTACTCACACACTTAGTATCTACGCCTCAGAATCTCAGAAACAACATTTACATAACGTATTACATAGACTTCATAAGTCTATGCGTGTAAAGGAGAACATAAGCCATTGACAAATGACAATTCTGATTTTGACAGATTTTATAACCATGTTTGTCACGACGTTTCTCGATAGTATTTTCATTTTGTGATCCCATTTCCGATCGAATTGTGCAATATTATATAAAATATTAATCCTAATATAACAACAAAACTCTTTAAGAATGTGGAAAAGCTTGAGATTAACACGCTCACAGTTAACAAAGTTTCAATACAATGGGCACAAACTTCAGCCTATCGGTGTCCCCGCTTTAGATTCTGTATTGAACCAGTGGTACGAGTTTTGCAAAAAGCCGCCCAAAGGATTTGAAAAGTATTTTCAGCCAGGTAGTAGTCAAAAGCAGTCTAAAAAAGAGGAAAAAGATGGGACGCCTGCACCTTCTAAAGGTTCCTCGCCTTCAAAACCGGGCTCTACAGATAAATGGAACATGAATATGTTCTCCGGGTCTTCAGGTGGCGGCAGTGGCGGTGGACGCGGGAGCTACGAAGGTCAGGACAGAGAAAAATGGATGATGTTTGGTGCTATCGGTATTGTTACGTTATTAGCATCAATCGCATATTTCGAACTCCGTTACAGAGAAATTAGTTGGCGAGACTTTGTCAATCTTTATTTAAATAAAGGTGCCGTGGAAAAACTGGAAGTCATCAATAAAAAATGGGTAAGAGTGAAGTTACATCCGGGTTCAGCACTGGAAAGCAAGATCATTTGGTTTGCTATTGGCAGTGTTGACTCATTCGAGAGGAATTTGGAAAATGCACAAATAGAAAAAAGTATAGACCCACCAAATTTTATTCCTGTCATTTATAAGACTGAAGTGGAAGCTTCCAGTTTGACAGGGATGCTCCCAACTCTACTAATAATAGGATTTTTAATTTATATGATGAGAAGATCAGCAGACATGATGGGTCGAGGGGGAAGAAGAGGGGGTGGGCTATTTGGGGGTGTCATGGAGTCTACTGCAAAGCTGATCAATCCCACTGACATTGGAGTTAAGTTCCGAGATGTAGCTGGTTGTGAAGAAGCCAAAATTGAGATTATGGAGTTTGTTAATTTCCTGAAAAATCCCCAACAGTACATTGACTTGGGTGCCAAGATCCCTAAGGGTGCCTTGCTGACTGGTCCCCCTGGTACTGGTAAAACTTTGTTAGCTAAGGCTACAGCTGGAGAAGCTAATGTTCCATTCATCACTGTCTCTGGATCAGAATTTTTGGAGATGTTTGTTGGTGTTGGTCCCTCTAGAGTCCGTGATATGTTCTCTATGGCCCGTAAACACGCACCTTGCATCCTCTTCATTGATGAAATTGATGCTGTAGGCAGAAAAAGAGGTGGACGAAGTTTCGGTGGTCATTCGGAACAAGAGAATACTCTTAATCAACTTCTAGTTGAAATGGATGGTTTCAACACTACAACTAATGTTGTAGTTTTGGCCGCTACAAATAGAGTGGACATTCTGGATAAGGCTTTGTTAAGACCTGGTAGATTTGATCGGCAGATATTTGTTCCTGCTCCAGATATTAAGGGCAGAGCTTCCATTTTCAAAGTACATTTATCACCTTTGAAGACTACTTTGAACAAGGACAATCTGGCAAGAAAGATGGCTGCACTTACACCAGGTAATATTAATATTTTAAAACTACTTACAAGATAACATATTATTTTAGAATCTGTATTTCATCAAACAGTTAATATCCAAATTTTGTCTGATATTTTATGTAATAGGGATGACTTTGTGCCACAAACCATATACAGTTTTAGATTTAGCTACTTTATAGAATGCCGATGTAAAAAAAAACCTTACTTCAATGCCTTCCAGAGATCGCACCTGGGCCCAAACTCAGCTGACACAGTTTATAAGTTTGAAAATCACATTAGGATGCCATCAATTTAAACTAAAAATCTAAATTGAATAAGAGTAACTCCATACAGGGTTTTGGAGGTGTTTTTTGCTCAGCCTATCCCAGACTTGAAATTTTCACAAAGTGTGAACTACGCCGGCCGCTAAAATATCCAATATCCAATAACAAAAAAGCAAAAAGGGTAACCATACAAAAAACATGTTCTTTTTTGCGTCTTCATAAGGAATCCTGTGTGCGAGTCGACTCGCACTTAGCCAGTTTATTTATTTGTAAATTACAGTCATGAACTTTGATTACACAAGTGGTTTCCTTTATTTCATATAATTTTCTTCATCAGATCAAAGAATAAACTTACTGTACTACTCATTTAATATAGTTTTCCTGGGCAGTCGTATTTTTGTTATTACCAGAGAAAAGAAAACCTTTCATATTTAATGGTCCCAAAAGCAGTCTTTAAATCAAATGATACAAGCATGAAACATTGCAAGCTTTGCTTTAAAATTTAAAATATTCAAAAGCTTTTCTCCGTTTTTCAGGTTTCACCGGCGCGGACATCGCAAACGTTTGTAACGAGGCTGCTCTTATCGCAGCCCGAGAGTTGCAAAATGACATTAATATGAAAAACTTTGAGCAAGCCATTGAGAGAGTCGTCGCCGGTATGGAGAAGAAGTCCAATGTACTCCAACCTGATGAAAGAAAGATCGTGGCTTATCATGAAGCTGGCCATGCAGTCGCCGGATGGTTCTTACGACACGCCGATCCTCTACTCAAAGTGTCCATTATCCCAAGAGGTAAAGGTCTAGGATATGCCCAATACCTACCCAAAGAACAATACCTTTACAGCAAAGAACAACTTTTCGACAGAATGTGCATGACTCTCGGAGGCAGAGTCAGCGAAGAATTATTCTTCGGCAGAATCACAACAGGCGCTCAAGACGACTTGAAGAAAATAACACAAAGTGCATATGCACAAATAGTTCACTACGGAATGAACTCCAAAGTCGGTAATGTCTCGTTTGAAATGCCACAGCCTGGCGAAATGGTAATAGACAAACCATACTCGGAAAAGACGGCCGAATTAATCGACTCCGAGGTCAGAGAACTGATAAACACAGCGCATTTATTCACAACCGAATTACTGACGAAGCACAAAGACAACATTTCAAAAGTAGCTGAGAGGTTGTTGAAACAAGAGATTTTGAGCAGGGAAGATATGATAGAGCTTTTAGGAAAGAGACCCTTCCCGGAAAAGAGTACTTATGAAGAATTTGTTGAAGGTACAGGCTCCTTGGATGAGGACACGACGTTGCCTGAAGGTCTCAAAGAATGGAATAAAGAAAAACGGCCAGCTGCTGCCCCACCAGCCTCGCCAGCCCCCGAGAGAATACCTCCTGTGGCACCACCTGCCGGAGACGACATCCCTAAAAAAAAATAAACTTTATTATTTTGTAGATCGAATTTAGTCAGTTTTACGTGAAAATACTTTAACTACCTTTAAGATGTAAAGGTCTTTTTTGTTAACGTCTGTTGATGTGTGACATGACTTAGATTTGTTTGCTATAGTCACGGAGAATGTATCTGGATGGTATCAGCATTTACTACATCAGCTGTTAGATTCTAAACAGAGTGAAGAGGTTATACCATTTAAACTAACATTAAACTAAGAATCATAATGTTTTAGCATTTGTAAGCTGCTTCACTATTACTGTTTTGTAAAATAAACAAATTCCAGTATTTCAAATGTCATTTTAATTTCGGTTTTTGCGATAACAGACTGCTTTTGTAATAAAATAAGGTACGGTACATAGATGTAGAATGTTGTTTATAAAATTGTTTGGAAAAATGTAGTATTGAGTATTTGTGTTTATTCTTTATAAAAGACAGCTTCTTTATAATATTTTTCGAGTCATTAATATTAACATAGAAGCATCATTTTTGATCCAATCAATACCTATTGGCTTACTCTCTGGATTATTCGTATTTGTGTTGTATTTTTTGGAAATAAACTTTATATGCACTGATAAATTAAAGACTATCTACTGTATAAAACAAATATTCAATATGTATTCCTGCATCTGTTAATTTATAAAATAGATTTTGTTTCAAATTAATCTTTTATTTCTATCTTTATTGGGTTTAATTTTCAATCCATCGATTTAGGATTTTTCAACAACTGTCCTAATAAACCTGATTTTTTATGGTTTTAAAATACATATACCTATACATACATAGCCTGTATCAATCCACTGCTGGACACAGTCGGTATTTGCCCCGCTGGGCAAGCGGGTTGGCGATCGCAGTATCAGATGGTTGCTATTACACAGTAGGATGCTGCGGCCCATCCTCCAGATTTTTCCCTTTGTCGCTTCTTACGACACCCGCGGGATGAGTAGGGGTGGTTTTATGCTTAGGCCGGAAACCACATGGCACGGTTTTAAAATATCAGTCATATGGATCATTTTAGAACCTCCCAACCATAAGCCATAGACAAAATCTTAAACAAGAAAGGGTATTATTGTTGTTTATTGAAATTAAAAAATAACAATAACAACTAGCTGCGTCCACTGCTCAACGTGCCTTCAAAAGCACAGTGAAATGTCATAAATATTCGCCCACGCAGCCACGGTTGGATCGCATCCAAGGTGTTTCTTTTTCTGAAAAAGGACAGGCGGGTTACCTGATGTAAGTGACCGCCGCCGCCCATAGACAACAACAGAAGCATTGCAGATGCGTTGCTGGTCTCTACCCCTGTGGAGCCGACCGATTGTTGCTAAAATCGGCTCCCTACCACCATAAATGTGTGGTATGTTTGTCTTTATGCCCTCGAGGAATAAGATAATGACAACGCCTCCCTCGAATCAGGTGTTTGTAGTCAAACATTTTGAGAAACACAGCGCCTATAATTAATATCTACTAACTAATTACATTATGTATTAATGATCTAACTGTTTGGTTGCCGGGATACGATGGCGGGCGGCCCCGGGGCACCCCTGTTACAATATCGTTTGTTTAACCCCTCAATCGCTGAGTGATTGAAAGGATCCCGTATCTGGAAATTCTAACTCGGTTAGGTGGTAGGTATATGTATAGTACCTACGTTTTTCAACCTATCTTACCTACTATTACTCATACTGCCTAAGTAGATACGAATACGTGAGTGAAACTTAACGTAGGTAAGTAGGTAACAGATTTACTACCTATATTCTACTACTACTACTACCTGTATTCTGGTCAGCACCAGTAACTTGATATTATAGATAGATATACCTATTGTATTAATCAAAATTAAGCCCTGGGCTGCAAGCCAAAATTAAGTCGCTAAGAGCTTGGTTAAAAAAAACAGTATCATAAATCTAGCACTATAGTTACCTAATTATTAGCACCTGTACTCTCACGGGTGCCTTGTTGCAGAGATCAAATATCTGCAATTCAGCAGGAATCGAATACAATAACAAATAAGGCAGAGTGTATAGGGTACCTTTAGTTATACGAGTATAGGTACCTATGTACTTTACTACCGATAAACGTGTTCGCAACTTGATCTTTTGGCAGTTAAATATGGCTTGCTTGCATACAGTATTGCATGAAGTAAGATTAAGTAGTTATACCTACTCTAAGTAGGTAACCCATTTGAAGGATCAACGAACACTTTTTTACTATAGTAATAAATCACGGGGTTCGATTGCCAGGACCTGGTCATTTTTTTTCTACATGTAGGTATTTAATTTAAGAGGGGTCAATCTGGACAATTAAGTTCTGAATTTATGAGCTGGGACGTCTCGATGACATGAAATGTTTGCAACGCCTTTATTCTAACGCGATACGACACGATGAAGAGACAACTGGCGAAGACCGACTGCTTTATGTGCTCTCCGAGGCACGGAATAATTAATTCTATATGCGCAGTGAGTTTGTTGCTACGAAATTTAATTTTCCGATCTATGCGTATCTAATCTAAATTAGCACTAGAGCAATAAGTATTATCAAAAACTTTACAGGTAAATATAGAACATCTATAGGTGAGGGGCCACCTACATTCATAAACGGAATACAGTGGGACAGGGTTGATTATTTGAAAAAGACTTTTGTGGAAGTCGAAATCGATTGATTGAATCAATGATAGTAATGAGGAAAAGAAAGGTAGGTAAACACGTTACTGAAAAATGAATGGTAACATAAACGACATAGGGATTAAAATAACTTACTACATTTCGAGTACCAATATATTTAATTGGCCACTGGCTGAAATTAAAAATTTACATTTGCCTCCCTTCCAAGTAAGTCGATTGCAGTAGGGCAGGCACTTTCGCGTTATATACACGTCTCCACACCATCAGATAACAAACATTCACGTGTAGGTATTTCGCGACAGTGCCTGCCCTGTACAAAAATTGAAGGAACAACTTCAACAAAAAAAAAACAGGGTTATATTAAAATTATAATATGAAAATATTCAAATATTAGCTGAAAATACATCCAGCCTTATTTCTGTTTATTTAAATATTCACTACATTTACTTTATACATCACCAATTTCTTAAGTAAATTCAGTTTTTGTACAATATAAAAAGAATCTTATATTATTTATCTATGTTTACACGCGAGTAGTGTATAACACGCCCGCCATCGCATTACAGCTTGATCTAACCGAGCGAACGAGAAATAAAGAGAAATCGTAACAAAATATTTAAAATTATGGTAATTATTACAAGTAACTACACTATTTTTATGTTCAACATTTTATGTCAATATTCATTATAATCTATACTTAATTGAAGCCTATGATATAACATTATAAATGATGAAAAACATTATTTTTCTTCATGATATCATTCAACAATTAATCCATTAACAACTTGCATCCATTTACTCGTATCTATCGAACGGAAAATTATCACTAATCTCATAACAATGAAAGGTCCATATCAATGACAGTCTCTAATTTTTTCCCCTTTGGGTTTTCGGCCCCTCTTTTTACCGGCGGAAGTAACGCCGGCGAGCGCCATTGCGGCGCGTTTCGCAATACACGACTTACAGAACCAATCTTCTGTTGCGCCGGGCTCTTCCGTGATGCCGACGCACACCCAATGATACCAGCCGTCGCAGCCATCACAACCGATCATCGGCGACCCATTATCGGGCCGCCCACATGCCGGACAAACCCAAATCTTATTCCCGTGTTCGTCCACGTAATAAGGAGTAGGCAGAGGTCCGGTCGGTTTGTCGACTGGCGCAGGAGCCGGAGGCGGCGGGGCCGGCGTCGGTTCTTCCGTAATCGATGCAATATCGTCGTCATAAGGTTCCACGTGGCCTTTCTTGGACAGTGGTTTAATTAATATTCTTTTATATTTTGAGGAGGAGGAGGGAGTATTTTTTCGCGGTGGCGAGCTTCCGGACGGCGGCGAAGACGAGTGGCCTTCGATGTCTGCGATGTGGTTGTGTTTAGAATGCTTCTGTTTTGGCGGCCTCGTCACTAACGCGGATATTTGCGCTAGTTCTGGAGAGCGACTATGTTCTCTTGACACAGGCTCATCTTTCATTGGCGAATCCTCCTCCTCTTCCTTCTTAACGACTGGTTTGATATTTAACTTGAATATATCCGGTGAGCTCGGTGGCATGGGTGAATTCGAGTTAGATGAGCTCAGTTTTAGCGTAAGCTTCGGAACTAAGCCGTCCGCGGTTAGCTTCTCCTTTTTCTTTTCTTTTTTTTCTTTCTTAATTTTATCTTTGAGCTCTTGTCTCTCTTCCTTTTCTCTTTTCTTTTCTGATTTATCTTTATTCTTATCCTTTTTATCTTTTTTCTTTTTAATTTTAATGCCATCTTTATCTTTTTCCTTCTTTTCTTTCTTATGAGACTTATCCTTTTTCTTATCTGAATTTTCTAATTCCCTCTCTTGTGGAGGTTCAGGTGTTGGTGGCTTGACAGGCACTGGTTCAGGCTCAGGCTCAGGCATTGGTTTGGGTTCCAAGACAGGTTCTGGCGTCGGCAGACGTGGCGGGACAGGAGACTGTCTGGGCGGCGGTTCTTGTCTCACAGGTTCCATTCTAGGTGGATTTAATTCGATAGTGATATCTGGCGTAATAGGTGGCATTTTGAACATATTTGATTTATGATCTTTATGTGACTTGGATTTATGCTTCTGTAAAATGTTTGGAATGGTCTGCGATTTGTGCTTGTCGTGTCTGTCCTTTTCTCGGCCCATCATCGAAAGCTTATGCATGCCTCTATCATCATCATTATCAACAGGTATAACTTCTAAACTAGGACGACGACGTAACATTGAAGGTATTTTCATAGGGGAAGATCTGGATGTGTGAGGAAAGTTACCCATAGACATAAGAGGGTTTCCCATACCAGTGTTTAGACCGCCAGATAAGAAACTAGGTCCTGGAATAAGGCCAGGCCCACCTGCACCTAGTGCAAATGGATTGGTGAGCAAATTTGATGGTGGTAACCCTCTTAGTGCTGGGTTATTGGCCAACTCAGCTAAAAAGTCACTTCCAGGTATTAACCCTGGACCAGGTATTAAACCTGGACCAGGCATTAATCCTCTTACTGGAGGCATAGCAGGAAAGAATGGAAAACCAGGTGGCATTTGTGGCAACTTAGATTCATTCTTGGGCCTACCTGATTTGGGCGGCTTGATACCACTCATTTTCATACTTTGTTTTTCAGCTTGTGCTATTTCAAATGCAATTTGCTGTTGTTTTTTCAATAACTTTGCTTCTAGTTTTGCAGCTTTATCTTTCTTGTCCTTATGTTTCTTTTCTTTTTTAATTTTTGGACTGACACTAGCTATATCTTTGGGATAGGGTACTTGCAAGGATTTATTAATTGATATACTAGGACGATGTTCCATTGGTAGGGCTCTAGAAGCAACAGGATGCACATCCACAGAGTCATCATCAATGTTTATCACTTCATCAGTCCTCAGGTCTATAACTTTAGACAAATCTACAGCACTATTATCATTATTGTTCACAACAGGCTCGTCACTTTTCACTCTAAATGTTTCACGGGATCTACTTTCTATTGCATTATCATGATGTGAAGAATTTTGTAACCTTGAGATCATTGTTTCAGACTGTAATTTTTCATGAACAACCTCTGGAGTGATTTTATCTTCTTTCGATTTGTTCGTAATTCTTTTAAATATATTAATTTTTGATCTATCTGGTTGCGAGGCCAATTTCTCCTCTTCATCAATTACTTCTTTCTTTATTTCAACTTCAGGAATAATTGAATTTATGGAAGGATGTGATTTATGAACAGGAATAGAATTAGATACAAGTGGAGATTTTGAGATTGGTATTTTCCTTGGTACAGGGATAGTATCCTCTGTAATTTGCGAATTTTTAGGCATCACTGGTGGTGGATCTATTAGCTCTTGTTTGATGTGTGGAATTGGTCTTAATGGTTCCGTTACAGGAGGTGGTGGAGGCATCACAGATCTAGAAGGTAGCGTAGGTGGTGGTACTGCCTTTGGCGCCGGCATTGTCACATGATTATGATGTGTAGGATGAACATCCTTGTTTTTAATAGGATACCCCGGTGGGTATTTATTCAATTTACTACTATCCTTAGATTTACTACCCTCACCTTTATGACTCTTATCTTTTCGTTTACTCTTCATAACTTTACCATTCAATAACTTATTTTTCTTAGATTTCTTATCACTTTTCTCTACTACTGGTGCTTTCATTACATTAGAATGATGTGAATTTGCTTTATGTTTGTCAAAGTGCTTTTCTGCCATAACTGCAGGGGGCCTGGCCTCCGGTAGTTTACCTTCACGAGCCGGAGACAGGAACCCTGACATAGTCATCATCACACTGCTGATTTCTCTAGTCCTTTCCTCCTCCTCCAAACGTAACCTTGGTCTCTTGCTGTTTGGTATTGAGACTGGATCAGTGGGTCTCTTGAAAATGTCTTTATTTTTATCTGGACTGTCAGTGACTGAAATTTCTGGACTTGTACATGTTGCACTACTATTGTCAGCATTATCAATGCCATTTTGACGGATCTCAACAGTTCCTGCCACAATTGGTGTATCCCTTTCCTTTTCAGGATACATAGGAGGCAGGTGCTCATGCACATGCATGGGTCTTGTGACAACTTCATGACTGCCAGGTTTGAGAAAGTTCAAATTCGATTCCTTAGGTTTGGGAAACTTTTCAGAGGTAACAGGTGCTGGTACAGGTGGAACGCACCTAGTATACTCTGTCAACTCTGGTAAATTTATGTGTAGGTCACGAAATACTAATCCTAAGTCATGTAAATTTGGTTCAGTCCTATTAAATTGTTCGGCGTGTCTATTAGCTTGTGTCCCAAGTGACCTTATGTACTTCTCCAGCACATGCACCAAAATGTCCAGTGGAGTTGAGTTTATACCGTTCCATCCTATTGTTTGGCATATTTGCGCAACATTCCTTCGCAGTATCTCGCGGGCGTACGCCTCTGACATTATGACACCAACAAGTTATCTGGAACAAACGAATATATCACATTTAATACGACAGTTCACTGTAAATTGAATAACAAACATATAATTTGACGTATTCATCATGTTTTTATTTATATGGAATCATGTTACGAACGTTAGGACTCCTGAAACAGCGAATCTCATGATTTTTATACCTGCAAGTGTCTAGTAGTACAGAGTCGTGATTCCGAATGGGTGAAAATCTCAAGTTTGGAACACACATGTATGCTTCACTACAATCTTAAGAACTTAAGGATCATTTATAAAAACACTTAAATCGTTTACAATGCAAAATAACGAAGTGTTTACGTAAAAACTTCTCAGCATTCTAAAAACACAGTGCCCCGTGCGCCATGATTGCATTTTGGGTTGTCAATGTTGAGTGTTGCTACACTAAAATAAATAAAAGGCGGTCTTATATGAATGCGTTCATAGACGAAGAAAAATTGTATTGATGTTATTCAGAATGTCACCCCAAGAAATTGACAAATTTTATTTTTAGAATGAATAAATCGGGAGTGTTCTGAATATATTTTATGAGAATGATTGAATCGGGGGTGTTCTGTTCTGATTATAATGTGAACTTGGAATAGTTAACTTTTTCACATAAATATTATCGCAAATCCTTCGGGTATTTACAAATATTTATTGGTTCAAGCCATTAGCTAACTATGTCCAATACGCCCATGTCGTACAAAGACGTGATTTCAGACAAGACATGACCTTGGGGCCCTTAAGAAAGGTAAATATTTCTCACAAAAGAAAAAAAAATGTTTGCTTACAATTGATAGAAATATTTACGCATTTTTTTTTATATAGAACCATGAAGATATAGGTAAAAATGGAGGAGACACTTGGAACAACAGCTTGAGTCAAACAAATACCTAAGTATCTCTATCTTACTCTCTGTGGGCCAACCTCTCTTTTTAGTGTGGACTGTAATAATGTTATCTGAGAGAGATCTGCCCACAGAGAGCGAGATAGTGGTTTATAGGTTATGCTTCAAGTAGGTATTCGAAGTGTGGTCCCCATTTTTACCTCCATTTATAGAACGCACGCTCCACGCGAGAAAAAAAAGAAATTCCTTTTTTTGACTTTAGTCATTTCTGAAATAGGAAGTTTTATAATTTATTTTTTAGTTAATTTTCACGTCGGGAGCCCCCTTAGGTCGGGGGCCCCGTATAAGGACGCGATACGGCTGATACAGCGGTAGCAACGCCCCTGACGAATAGACTGTTACAGAATGGCAAAACAGAGTCAGCAAAAATTGGGGGCGCCACTGGTGCACCAAGTTATTTGGTACATTACATTGTACATGTTTTTATGACTAATTATTTGTCATCAAATATCAAATTAATCAATTTTAAGTTATTTTAATACTTACAAACATAGATTTTAAGATTTTTATTTTTAGTTCCAGCTGTCACCGCCCCAGACTCTTTTTTGCCAAGCTGTTTATTTATACTTTCCAAAATAATATTAAATACAGTACAGTATTGGAAACAGGGTCCAAGATAACGGTGGTCAAGGCTCCAGAAAGAAGACCGCCTTCTGCATGAAGCCCTTGATCCAGCCATCTAATGAGAGCCTCGTTCGGTGTTGATCGAGGTTCTTGGATACCCATGGACTGAAACTACTATCAACACAATGACAGCTGAGTCCACATCTCACAAGTCGACATCTCGCGGGATAAGTCTATTATGTAATAACTTTCTCGGCCTTTACGAGGTTGCCGTCATGCGGAATCTATTATTTTCATATGATAATAAGAATTTCGCTCACTTCGCTTGCTCACTAGAGCACTAGACCCGCAATCCCCTTCTAACCTAAACTGTTTGAGTCGGGGTGCCCCGAGTCCCGAGCTCGCTTCGCTCCGGGACGCATCATTTGTACAAATGATATTTAGACTGTGCTACTCTACTACACTATGGCCGGCCATTACATTCGAAGTCAAGTTTAAAAAAAAAACCTGACAGTTTGTCAAATCCGCTAATGGTCGTCGGACTATGTTAAGCTTTTTGTAGATAGAATTTCCTAATTGTTCGTTTTTATACTTGAAATACGCGTTAATAATTAGAAGCACACGATAATCTCACAAAATAATACATTAAAATATCGTTAGACGACATGAGGAACTGATTAGATCGAGTTTAAATTTTCGCATAGCGATTGGAAGAGTTCAAGCACCACAGTTTTAGCGTTTTATAACTTTTTTCACGTTAAAACTGTTGATATTGTGGGCTGAGTGGTGAAGTTTAAAGATGACAACGTCTTCTGAGGATGTTTTGCTCAGCGTCGGCTATGTAAGATACAAGAAAGGTGATGGGACTTTATATGTTATGAACCAAAGGCTGGCATGGATGTTAGAAAACAGGGACACAGTTGCTGTATCACATAAATATGCTGATATTAAAAGTAAGTTCTTGTAATTTTACATTCTAAACTAACGTACACATGTCCTATAAAGTATTGGAAATTAAATATGGAATCCTGCATAATTTTGTCAGACTTGTGGGTGATAATAATTATTGCACCTCTCAGTTGGACAAACATTCTGAGAATGCAGCTATGTACATTTAATTATGTACCACCTGTACAACTATTATGTTTCATAGTAGCATAAAGATGGAAGAAAACCAATCTAGATACCTTATTATAAGGAAATTATCATGTTATTATGTTGTCAGATACTTTACCACCATTTTTAGTATAGATCTTGTTTTCAGTGGAGGCTCTAGATAAATTGTGTTTTTTCTACGGCACTTTCTAGAGCACCCTTAACAGACTCATATGACTGCTCTTCGTAAAGCGTCAAGCAATAAGCTTTTAGGGCATCCTCTGCATCTCCCAGAATTTTAATTTTGATGCTCCTGCTGTCATGGTGCCTGGTTCAGTTGTAATGCTTGTATCATTAAGTAGAGAAAAATTAGTTTAAAGGCTGTACCTGTGAGATGATGAGATGAGAGATGAGATGTGAGATAACAGGCATTTACCTCAAACTAATCATAAACATGTGCATTGTAACCTGTTACCGTAGTCCGTAAGATTAAGCTAAGAGCAAGCAGTTTTAATTAGTTTTGGTCCTACCCTCACTCAAAATACGCACTACGCTATGGCTTGCTGTTTTTCCCGAAATAGAAGATTTTATGGACTTCGTAGTGAAATGTGACCAGTGACATTATGATGGTCTCTCTCTCTCTTTTATTAACAACAGTGGAGTAGTATGCCTTGGTGGGGCCCCGTATAAAAATTTATTTGGGGGCCCTTATAAAGGGTAAAGACTTTTGCTTACGAACGTCGGGGGCCCCCGTGGCCCGGAGGGCCGCCGTATAATTGATACGGCAGTTACGGCGGTAGCTACGCCCCTGATTAACAACCTCTTAACAACCTGGTGTCAGAGTTTAAACCATGGTGATAATAATGATGATGATAATATTAAGTATGAACATGCAACCTATTTCTTTTCTTTCAAAGCAATAAGTTAAGTAATTTCTCACTATGGTCCGGTAGCTTTGAGTGTTTCAAGGTTTGACTGTGGTGCTCCCTTAGATATGATTAAGCTTTGAGATGTCTGGCTTATGACCCCCAGTAGACTTGTCCATTGGATGTCGTACACCGACACTATATGCTCTCACATATTCCTACTTTAAATATTTTAGGTAGGTATATTGTTCTGGAATTTAAAAGAGACTGATGCTTGAGAGAGAGATCCTTGAGTTATTTCAATTGTTATTATCAAACTTTTACATTCATACTTCATACCCGACAATTTGCGCAATGCGAGGAAGTGGGGCGTCATCCCTCCTACCCGGTTAGATGCAGTTCAAAACTTTTAATAGGTACCTACTTTAAAAAGTTAAGTTTAGAGTGAATAGGTCACTTCTTGGTAAGCGTGCACTATCGTCGACTGCATCATTGTTTACCATCAGGCAAGATGATGGTGAAGCCTATAAATATTAAAAGATGTTACCCAGCAATATGTTTTCTTCAAAGTTCCAGATACAAAAACCCTAAAACGTGAATTGAATTATTTGCTTCATCCTTGACAACTATGCTTGTGACCAATGAGAATGAACGAGGCAGTAATTAGAAAATGGCGTTCTAAGGAAGTGTCAGAAAATCTTCAACACCTGATCATATCTAATTAATAAATATTGTTTCAGCACAAAAAATATCCCCAGCAGGGAAGCCAAAAGTGCAACTCCAAGTAGTATTACATGATGGGACATGTTCTACGTTCCATTTTGTTAACCCTTCCGGTGCTGAGGCCCAGGCTAAAGACCGGGATCAAGTCAAGTTGTTACTACAAGACTTATTACCAAAGTTCAAGAGACAGATTGATGGAGAGTTGGAAATGAAATCTAGGTAAGAACTAAGGGATATTTTATATATTTTATACATAGTATCATTACAGTGCAAACCAAAGCGATGCTTTGACTACCTACCTCTACCTACTCCTCTAATGGGTTATATATCTATTTCATAAATAATAATACTCCGTGTATGTATCTCCTTGTATGTGTAAACGTGTTACACCATGTTGGTTATCAGGGTGGTAAAGCCATCCACTTTGTCGATAAATTTCAGTATAGTGAATAAGCAGCAGTGATAGCCTAGTGGTATGACTGTTGGACCGAGTCAAAGTTTGGAACACTGAATCGGATACGTGATGTATTCCGATAGATATTACCAGACGCCCTAGGCGTATAAAGAGATTTGAAATTTCGACTGATTCTGATGGGATACGGTGGCTCAGCGGTTAGAGCGTCGGCACGGTAAGCCGAAAATCGTGGGTTCGAATTCCATCCGTATCAGTTGTTTTTTCAAATTTCTTATTAAATATTTATATTTAATAAGCTAACATGTGCTAAAACATGTAAAAATTTCACAAAAAAAAAAAACTAATTATCACTTGCTAATATGGTGAAGGAAAACATCGTGAGAAAACCAGCACACCTGTGAGATTTTTCAAAGGTGTGTAATGCCATATAGGTATTATATTTTGTGGTGGTTTAAACTCTGACACCAGGTTGTTCATCAACCATACGATGAAGAAGAAGATAATGTTTTTTTTTGTATAAATATAAAATCGATGACGAGTGGGATCTTTCTACAAAAATTTCGAACGCTTACATTCGCATAGTACGCATAAATACTTTACAAAAATGCTTGTTTGCTTTAAAAACATTGTTACTGAGCCAAATTCAGATTTTTGGAGAGTAACCTCAAGTTTAAAAATATCCGATCAACATTTTGTAACCTTTCACTGACATTGGACGAAAACACGTCTTATATTACCCGTTGTACGTACGTAAATGCTATAGGTAGGTCTGTTTCTGGTACCTAGTGTCAATTTACGTCGAAACATCGAAATATAGCTCCATATTGATATCTATTTATAGGGAGAGAAAAGGAAGGCGGAATCGGTGGCTTAGTTGGTAAAGCGAGGGCATGTCACGCCAGGGATAGTGGGTTCAAGTCCCGCCCGAGTCAATTGTTTTTGCGAGTTTCTTATTAATCAATTTCATTTAAAGAAAATGTCTGCCTCGGTGGTCTAGTGGTAGTAGGCGCAACTGCTGAGCACGAGATCCTGGGTCCGATCCCCGGGTCGGAATAAGTGTTATTGGGTTTTTTCATTTGAAAAATTCTCAGTAGCAGCACAGAGTCTGGAATTGTGCCCGGTTATGGCAATAAGCTAGCCCCCTATTACATGGGACTTATAACATAGCCGGAGAAACGTGGGTGTACTGCGCACCTCTGCCTACCCCCTCTGGGGAATATAGGCGTGAGTCTAGATATATGAGTCTTCTTAAATAATTTCATTTAAAGAAAATAGAAAGTCATCAATCGCGAATCTAAGTACCTACTTTACTTAGTGCTTCCGTCTGTCGTTACGTTTCAAGTCCATAAATAATCGAATAAGACGAATTTAACGAACAAACGTGCGCTCCGTCAGTCAAAGCTTCGTCGTTCGAATTTTGGAGAATAATAGAGACGACATTCCTTGCCAGCAATGGCGGAGGATAAATTTTTCCAAGAGGTTAGCTGGAGCCAGCCAGGAGAAAAACCAATAGCACAGTCCATTTATGCATTATTGACGATTGAATCGAGTTGTATGGAGCCTCTTTTTTTTGTGGCCCGGGGGAGTCAAAAATGCCTTCCGCATATCTCACGTCTGAGGACGTACGGTTACGCACCCACTAAAAAACATCTCCTCCCTGCGTGTTGCAGCTGCGTGTCGCACTGTATCGGACGGGGCCGGGTACTGCAACCGCGCTTCGCAGCCCCGTCCATTGCCGTATGGAGCCTCCACCACTGCTTGCCAGTCATAAAGTCAAGCTGATGACAGATGAGCGTAGAATAAATAATTGATTTAATATACATTTCTTTCTCAGATTATTATCCCTACATCCTACCCTGAAGCATTTATATGAAGACTTGGTGATTTCGAAGGTGATAAATAGTGAAGAGTACTGGAATACCCCCACTCTTAAACATTATACCGAATCTAATAATATTAAGCAGGAGGCTGGTATGTATTAATTTGTTATTTAATAATTATGTTTTCCTAACCGACTTTCGGTAACAGCGGCCAATCTCAAACGAGATTAGTCAACTATGCTAGTTCAAACACAGGAGCACTCTCTATACCTTGAACCTAGATTATCGAGACGGCAATCCGACAACCGGAGAGAGAGACTATGCGTAGGACCAATGGCTTTTCGTTTTTTCCGAGGTACGGAGACTTAAGAATAATTGGAGATTCCTACGATAATTTCAATAATGTAATCCAAGGTATAAAAAAAATAATGAATAGACTTTTATTGGAAGTACAGGAAAATTCAATTCGCTCGGACGAAGTCGCGGGTGACATCTAGTATCAAATATGGTAATAGTTAGCTAGTTACATAGCTATATTATTTAGGTACACAAAACGATTCTAAATACTAAATATTTGTAAATCCGATTGTGAATATGTACTTCTTGGTTTGCGTATTCAGTAAATAAATAAATAAACCGATATAATATTTGACAGTTCTCATTACATGTTGCGACGGTGGCGCCAACTAGTTTTTTTTTCTAAATTGTTAACGTTTGCAGTTACGGTTTGTATTACTTTACTTCAAATCCTTTTCCAGGTGTGTCCGGAGCATTTTTAGCCGACATTCAACCACAAACAGACGGATGTAACGGCCTCAAATATAACCTCACCCAAGACATAATAGACGCCATATTTAAAACTTACCCCGCTGTTAGGAAGAAACACATTGATTATGTACCGAATAAGATGACAGAAGCAGAGTTTTGGACCAAGTTTTTTCAGTCTCATTATTTTCATAGGTGAGTGTTTTCTGGTATGGGTGTTGCCAGGAAAATCTTTGAAGGGATATTTACCCACATCTCTGGAGAGAGGCGTTGCACTCGGGATTGTAAAGGGGTTTCCCTGAGCCTCGCTGTTCACATCAGTGGATAAGTGGACACTCAACTGTGTCTACAAATGTAGTTAATTGTTTCGATTGCATACTGGGACAAAAAATATTTATATTTCGTAAATGGAGCATATAATCGAAAAATAGTATCATCAACCCCTACATTTTAAAAGACCTATTCAACGATACCCCACACAATGGGGTAGACGACGAAAAAAATTCATCCCCACTTCACATGTAGCTAACCTAAAAAAAATATTTTCCAAAATTTTATTTTACTACTTTGTCGGCGTAATAAGTACACACACCACTACAAAATTACAGCTTTCTAGTACTAATAGTCTCTTAGAAAAACATCGGACATACGGACATCACGAAAATATAAGGGTGCCATGTCAGGGCTATGGAACCATAAAAAGCGCTATTTTTCCTACCTAGTATTGATATATTCGAGTTAAGTACTATCCGCTTCTAATAACTTACGAAGGAATCAAGTCAAGTTTTTAAACTAATTTTTGTACCTTTCTCAGAGACCGTATAGCCTCATCGTCAAGTAAAGATTTATTTGGAGAGTGTGCCAAAATGGACGACCAAGCCATCGCATCTGCTATGAAACATACGACATTGGATCTCACAGTAAGTGTTTACTAAACTAGATATGAACTTTCCTTTATTTATACCTTATTACTATCACAAAGAGAATGAGAGTCGTGATAGCCTAGTGGTTGTGACCGTTGACTGGTAAGTCAGAGGTCTCAGGTTCGAACGCAAGGCGCGCCTTTTCGTAAGTTAGGTGTGTTTTATAAATTAATTATCACTTACTCCGTGCCTCGGAAAGCACGTAAAGCCGTTGGCCCTGCGCCTGATCTCTCTCCGATCGTGTCGGAAGGCCGTCCCATCGGACTATGAGAGTGAGGGAATAGAGAGTGCACCTGTGTTTGCGCACACACTTGTGCACTATAATATCTCCTGCGTAATTGGCTAGTCTCCGTTGAGATTGGCCGCTGTGACCGAAATTCGGTCAGGAGAATTATTATTATAATATATCCTGCGTATTTGGCTAATCTACGTTGAGATTGGCCGCTGTGACCGAAATTCGGTCGTGGATATTACTATCACAAAGACGCCAGCGTCCCATAACAATTGATTTCCTTTTGTGTCTCATTTCTTAAATGTTGATGAATTGAGTTTAATTTTGAAACTAAATGTTGCTATCAACTGTTGATGTTCTATATATATTATCTTTATATTTTTTTAATTGTCATAAAGCAAATATAATGTTTTTTATGGGGTGTTTCGTAATTTCTAAATGAGTCTTGAGGACAGTAAAATATAAGTTGGATGGTATACTAAATGCTAAAAAGCCATTTAGTTTGAAAATACTACATGAGCATTAATTTTACGTCATAGAAATATACTATACATATCATATTTATTTCAGGTGGACCTTCCCCAATTCACGGAATCTATTCCCCTCCTCCCCTCGGAGGATGACGCTCCGCCAGAAAAGGATCGAGGAGACAACGCCTCTATTCACAGAAACATGATCAAGCGGTTCAACCAACACTCTATTATGGTTTGTAGAAAATCTCCTATATTAGTTATCACCACGTCATCATTGCGTCCAAAGCGACCTTTTGGATACATCAATCATTGTATTTTATCATTCATAATGTCGCAATGTCATAATGTTGTTGGGCTGGTCACATCTGCCGCATGACGGATGAGCTATGGGCAGCCCAGGAGGAGGTGGCGGGATGAACTCGACTCATATTTGAAGGATTGGTCTCAGATTGCATTAGACCGAGACAAGTGGAAGGAGGAAAGGGAGGCCTTTGCCCTGCAGTGGGATAATATAGGCTAAATAAATAAATAAATGTCGAAATCGCCAATACGCCAATTAATGCTCGATCCTTCTCTGTACGAGAAGAAGCTTTTGCCATGCAGTTGGGCAGTTACAGGTCGGTATATATGTTTCAATTTGTGTTTTTATCAACATGGATAAAGTACCCCTTATGTATTTGATAATTATTATTTCGAAGTTTTTAACGAACAATTTGGGTTATTGAAGAAAACATTTTAATTTCAGGTGCTCAAAGCTAGTCATAAAACAAATTCTAGTAATAATAATAATAACAGTAGTAGTAAATCGACGAATAACAACAAAGTTGTTGAAAACGGTGTCAAAGAATCTAATGGCCTAGCAGACAAAAGAACAGCAGAAGAGGATAGTACAGAAGCGCCAAATAAAAAGAAAAGAATATTAGAAAAGTTACATTACGAAGATCTAGAAGATAAAAGCGGGAATGAGGATGCGCAGGAATTGAAATTGTCGAAGGTAAGACTCGAATTTTGGTATCCTCTTTTGAACTCTATGCTATGAAGTACACTTTAGTAACTATTGTCTAAAATATTTTATTATTTATAGACTCACGCCTGTATTCCCCAGAGGGGGTAGGCAGAGGTGTGTAGTAAACCCACGTTTCGCCGGCTATGTAATAAGTCCCATGTAATAGGGGGCGAGCCTATTGCCATTAACCGGGCACAATTCCAGACTCCGTGCTGCTACTGAGAATTTCCTAATGGAAAACCCAATACCACTTTGCCCGACCCGGGGATCGAACCCAGGACCTCGTGCTCAGCAGTCGCGCTTGCTACCACTAGACCAACGAGGCAGTCAAAAGTCTAAAATAAAACTGACATATGCTAATTTCAATATGACATTTAAACATTAAGTATTTCTTCACAGATAGAACGGTATCTCCTAGGCCCATCAACACAAACTCATCAGACACACACGCATACAAACAATCCCCCACCTTTATCTGCGCTTGCGTCGATATGTCAAGTAAGTATCATAAAATCACACTAACTTATAACTAAACGTACCCGAGTAAATAAAAAAATTAAAAACAAAATGGGTCCCAAATGACAGCCTTGAGGAATCCCAGTAGATAAAAAACAAAATGTTAGATTTTATGCACTTCTATGGACCTACTATATTTCTTACGTTTTATTGATGGAATAATATTAAAGTTTAACAAGAATTTTGAATAAATACGCCCCCGTTTGTATTGATCATGTTAATGTGATATAACATTTTTGTGGTCTATCTTATCGATGCACTAGGTAGGTTTTTTCATCAATTGTGAACTTGATGCAAATATACAGCAAAGTTTAATCGCATTAAAACTTTGCTTCTGTAAATGATTAAAATTGTTTTTTTTTTAATCAATTTAATCTAAAGCTTAGACAAGAAAAAAGCAACTCATAACCATATACTTTGGACTGCAAGGTTTAAGATACAATCCATAATTATAATTAATATTTAAGTGTTGTGGAATGGGTGATGTAATTCTATAAAACATCATAGGGAATTCTTAAGATTAATTTTTTAAATTTTCAAGCTATAGAACATAAATAATTTGGCACTTTAAGGCCCTATTTCACCATTCACTTCAATAACTGAGTTTAACAAATCTAAGTTCAGCCATACATGAATTGCAGTTCTAAACTCAGTTAAACGCTCGAACCGAGTTTAACTTAATTGATCGCGTTTAGTATCAGTGGTGAAATCGGCTCTTAGTCAGTTCCTCCTAAACGTATTGTAAAAGTGTGTGTCGTTTGTGATATGAAACTAGCAAGTCATTGCTGGCCTTTCTGGCCAAACTTCTACAATAATCCTTTTGTTTTCTTCATTAGGCATGGTCTAGCGGTCAACAATGTCAACGACCTGTACGTGTGAGCGCGGGAGCTTGTGTGGGTGCCCTTGGGGAGCTAAGTCCCGGCGGAGCACTTATGAGACATCACCATGCGGCTTCTATGGCGCGTGAGTCTTGTGTACCGTATTATATACCAACCAGTAGTCTTCTACGATTCTGATTTACATCCATAACTTTGGACGCCTTGGGGTTGTTCGGAAATACCCTAAGATCTTACAAGAGTGCTTATAAGTACTTTTGAGAACCTTTTTAAAGGGGCACACAGTGGAACGACGCCATACAAACAGTTGGACATCGTTAGCTCTTTCAATTATTTAAAGATAACTCCAGATGTAGTCAACGTAGAGAAATTATTTAATAAGAAACTCGCAAAAATAACTGACTCGGGCGGGACTTAAACTTGCGATCCCTAGCGTGCCGTGCCATCGCTTTACCAATTAAGCTGCCGAGTCCTGCCCGCTTCAGTTGAAATTACGAATCTCTTTCGCCTTAAAGGCGTGTGGTGACATCTACCGGAGTACTGCCGCACTACCGGTCCCATGTTATAAACTTTGCAGCATAGAAAACATAGAAACGATATCACCAATTTTTAAATATATTTTATTTATTTTATTTTTTATTTATTTATTTATAGACTCACGCCTGTATTCCCCAGAGGGGGTAGGCAGAGGTGTGCAGTACACCCACGTTTCGCCGGCATGTTATAAGTCCCATGTAATAGGGGGCGAGCCTATTGCCATTAACCGGGCACAATTCCAGACTCCGTGCTGCTACTGAGAATTTCCTAATGGAAAAACCCAATAACACTTTGCCCGACCCGGGGATCGAACCCAGGACCTCGTGCTCAGCAGTCGCGCTTGCTACCACTAGACCAACGAGGCAGTAAATATATTTTATGTATGTTTTTTACATGTTCATGCAAATCAGGTGCATAAACATGTAAAAAACTATGTAAAATTTATTAAAAATAAATGTGACATCCGCTTGCACCGAGTTTATCTTGAATTTATCATGTTTAGTGTCAGTGGTGAAATCGGCTCTTAGTGTCTAAACAAACTATGCCGAACGTACGCGACCGAAGTTGCGCGGCTGATTTTACGTTCCGACGTGTTCGGCTGATACGACACACTACAAGTGCCGAACTTACGCGGCAGAAATTCAGTTGCGTTTCTTGATGCGTGTGTAGTGTGTATGACCTTCGGTCGCGTATAATGTATCCACTACAGCTGAACGCTACGCTGAACTTACGCCCGACCGAAATTACGTTGCGTTTATAACGCAATGTAACTTCGGCGTAATGTACCGTCAGTAATACAAATAACATTGCAGGCGTAATCATGCCGAACTTCGGTCGCGTACGTTCGGCATAGTGTGTTTAGACACTTAGTCTACGGTTTAATAAAGTCAATACATTGCCTCACTAGAATTAATCCCGCCCGATGTGAAATCTGAGCTTCATCGCATCTACCTATCTGGTGGGGAGCTGCTTCGGGAACTATGGCGATGTTTCCCCCAGCCTGGCGCTGCACCAGACACCGAAGACACAAGTGCTAGAGCAGAGAAGTTTTATGAAGCTTTGCTCAGATTTAGGAATGTTAAATTGAGGCCTTTTGAGGTAAGATTTTTTTAAAACGGCTAACTGGCATGTCTATTCGGCCAGGATTTTGTTTTTTTTTATGGCCAACGAGCTTAAGGTCTGTATCACCATGGGTGTCGCTGGGTCCCTAGCAATCGTCACTCACCGGACTATCCATAACATAATCTATTATATTGATACGTGAAGCGAAAACTGTGGATCCCTTTTTAAGAATATTGTGCGCACTAAAGGGTGTGAAACTTTATAGTGCAGAAAGCTCAAATTTATAAAAAAACGGTAGAATCGACCTTTGACTGGACTACTAGTCTTGCTAAATACATACACATTTTTATAAAATATTTATGCATATTATTAGTTATTGAAACAACTTTTTAAACGGATAAAACTCGCGTATTTATTTCTCTAAAACACGCCTGACGTTTCGAGATCTTTGCAGATGTCGTAGTCGAAAGTTTGAGACTATATTATTATTAGTTATTTAGTTTTTTAAGGTTTGTTGTATACAGGTTATAATTTTGTTTTATTCCTGTTTTCAGGAAAAAATGCTGAGAGACTTAACGCCATTAGCAACAACTTTAACGCGACATATGAACCAGATGATAGATACAGCGTGCGCAAAATACGCGGTTTGGCAACAGAGGCAGGCCAAACTGCGGTAGTAGTAAGTCATAGCCCTTTGTACCGTCAGCAGAATAATTTGATAATAATAATTAAAAAAATATAACTTTTTCTTTGGTACTTATTTGATTTGAGCCTGTCTTCGATTAAAAATTCAATATTTATCGTTTTAAAAACGAATCGTGAATATTCGACAACATTATTTTTAGTAATCACACGTCAATTAACAATTTCTATACTTAATTAAACTTATTACTCATTTAATTCATTTTTGTTTCATTTAAATGTCATTTAATTTTTTTCTATGCATTTTTTTCTCATTGCATTTTAATAGTAAAAAATTATAAGAACTCAATTAATAAGCATTTAAAAAAAACTTGGTTTAGA
Source organism: Protodeltote pygarga (assembly GCA_936450705.2). NCBI lineage: Eukaryota > Metazoa > Arthropoda > Insecta > Lepidoptera > Noctuidae > Protodeltote > Protodeltote pygarga. The sequence goes on along the minus strand of OW388268.2, from coordinate 9,553,285 downwards.
AAATAGATACGTTTCTAGACGCAAGCTCTGAATGTCAATAACAAATGAAACGTAAGTTATTATCGATCGATAGTATTGTAAAAGTATTTTCATTTAAACCAGTCAACAATACCTTCAAGGGTCGAACTATGAAGAGTTAAATCTATCATTCTTCCTTTTTTAGACAGACGTGTACTGCATTATCGCCATTTTTACCGTCTTTCTTTTCCTGTATTTTTGGCGTTGTGCTTTTTTTTGAAGAAAACAGGTCAATTTAGTAGGCAAGTTATTGTTACATTTTTCTTGCATTTTTTTTCCAGTATTTTTTTCTATCCCTGTTATTTTTGGCGAGAACTATAGATAGTAAACGATTGACAGCAATAAATTGCAAAAAAAATGCCTAGTGGAAATGCGGCCTTACAAAAAAAATGTGTAAAAAAAATACGTGTTCTGCTGACGGTACTAAAATTTGTAATTGAAGCGACCAAGTTGTCAAATTGTTAAGAAGGTTATCGATGTGACGAGAGACCGAATGCATAATAAATCTTGTTTGTTTTACTGGCCATTGCGTGTTTTCTTAAACTTTTTTTTTCTCGATAGTTATGAAGCTAGCAATAGGTATGAAATGCGATAATTTGATGCAGTTATGAAATTAAAAGGACTTTTATTGCGAGGATATGTTTTTAATCGATATTCAGTTTTTATATTATCTGTGCACAAATATTTAAAATGGATTTTAGATTGAAAAAAAAGATACGGTTCTGCGTTTACAAAATTTCATTGTGTTTTGAATTTATGAATTGGTGTCAGAGATTGTGATATATATATAAAATTATACACGTCACAGAGCTGTCCTAAATTAATTTACCAAAAATATTAGAAAATAATGCGCACAAAAATATGGTCTGATAAAATATGCTCCACATATCTCACAATGAAAGTCCAGAGGTTTTAGCGGGAAAATATTAAAAGAAATATTTTTATTATTATTTTGGCCTAATAAGAATTTAAAATGATTTTATGTTTTTGTAGACATAATGCATACAGGATATTTTTTTAAGAGATGTTACCTACATCAAATTTTATTATCAAAAAGGAAATTTAGTTTTATTTTGTAATAACAACTAATATTAAAAACTAAAAATAAGTTTAAAAAAAGGTATAGGCCAGCGTTTTGATTCCGAGTAGCTACGACCAGACGCCACGATAGTTCTTTAAAAAAAATTTCGGGCTCCCGGCCCCCACGACTAGACCATATTTCCTACAATCGAGTTGGAAATTGACCTTTCTGATAATGATTTATAAAGATATCTTCTGTTAACACGTTTCCTGTCATTCCTGTAAACAAAACATAGATTAACAATGACCTAATTTAAAAAAATATATCTTTTTGAAATTTCCCGTTAAAATATTGCATATTTTTTAAAAATATTTTCTACATTCAATTTCCCAGTTCCTCTAGACAATCTTTGTAGATTTAGGTATGGTGTGTGATTAGTAATCTGTTCTACACAATATTATCAATCAAATTAAAGTATGCCGTATCGGATGGATGGTCTGTTAAATTTTAATTATATATTTTTAAAATTATATCTATTATTTAATGAATGCAAACAAATATATGTAATTTATAGTTTTACCCAATTTTATGCCTTTCAAACAAATACCTTTTGAGTGCCAGTCTTGTATAGAATTTTTTAAAAAATGTGCCCAATACGCTCAATAATTCGTATAAAGCGATATGTAGCGTGTGGGGCACATTTTTTTATCATCTACAGAAGACTGGCGCTCAAAAGATTTGAAGAATGTGGTTTCTTTTATCCTTCCCATATCTTATTTATTATACATATATGTATAAACTATCTTTTTTTCCACCAAAACTGCCGTTGTAAATAGAAAAAAAAACCTATATAAGACTGAATATATACGAATACTGGTTCCCTATTTATTTAAAACTTTCTCGTCACATCATAACTCAGTTTTTAATGTACATATGCCTGTTTAGTGTATGATACAATTATCTGTGAATACCTAATATCATTTAGATATATATAAATTGCGGATTTTTATGGACGTTCAGACGTTTGGACATTTAATCGTTGAGATTTAGTCGGATGTTTTTTTTCGGATTTTATAGGTTATGTTCACAAATAAAAATATGTAAAATATCTAAAGAAAAACTCGAAAAATTCTCTCGAAAAAATTTGAAACATAATTTAGATATTTCTAATATTTAAAAGTAAAAAGTAAACAAAGTTAGAAGGTTTTGAACAATCTTTACTAGAGGGAGACCGCATCACCCGATAGATCGCGAAAAATACCTTTATTTTGCGGGAAAAGGATAGCGATAGCTCTAGAAATTTGAAAAGCTTATAACTTTGGCATTAACTCGCCACATTTTTTAACTTTCTTTATGTTGATATTAAATATAAATATCTATTTTTAACAATAGGTATCATAGGCGTATTAGAAATTACTTATCTCTTCCTTTGCGTGAACATTCTTAATTTGCTATCGGTCTAAAAATGTATACTAATTGAAACGATCAGAATACTGTACCACTTAAAAAAAATCTAAGCGTCTAATCGTCCGTGAATATTTCGCTTTAGTGTACGTAATAAAATATAATTAAAAATGGAAATAAATGCATTTTGATGAACCAAATCTAACAGAATGGATAGAACTAATTAATTTACATTTTCACTGCATATCAAAGTGCTTGTGCGTTGATCGATTAATGTAATAATTCACATGAAATGTAATAAATTGCATCAAAATTGTTTTATGTCTGTTTTGAATTAAGTTAAATATGTGCCAAGTTTTCTGAAATCTTTTCGAATGTGATTTAACTTTCAAGCAACATATTATTTGAGGTGATGATTAATTTATCCTGTCATTTTGAAAAAGAAAAAACCAAAAGAAGCAATTTTGATGCACTTTTGAAAACTTCACTGTAGTGTTCAATTATAGAAACTGTTAGCAGATGACTAGAATATGAACGTGGAAGCTTTTTGCCTTGACAGTAAAATCAAAAAATACACGGCTAACTTTAAAATATAGTATACACCGAATTTTTATCGTAATATTTTTTTTACCAATACTTATTCAGCTTGTAACATTTTTAGTTATGCCACTATTGCATTAAAAGTTGACTGCTAACTAGTTTCCATTAAACTAATAGCAATAGAAACATTCAAATACTCTTATATGTTCCAATATTGAACGGAACTGATGTAATTATTAATAATCCGCGACAATAAATCGCAATACTTCTAGAATAAGTTGGAAAAGTCCAAAATTTCTCGTTACCATACACATTGGCTAATGTATATTTCCTGTATTCAATGACTGTAAATGTTTTTTTATAATGTAAACAGGGTAAGGAGATAATGGTTGCTTCGACTAATTTGTGCGCGCGGCTCTATGTGTGCGTGAGATTGGAAAAGTGCGGCTGTGCGTTTGTCTCCAAATGAAAGCTCTGTGTGGTGAGAAAAGCGATTGTTAGAAACACACGTGTAGTGTGCGTGTTTTTAAATTTAGGAATGTTAATAGATTGAATATGTTTCACGCACACATAACCCCGCGAGTACATTTGAGTTTTAATAAGTACCCCCATAAGTTCAAAATGCACAAAATCTGACTGCGGTTAATATGGCATGGCCGGTGACTTATTCAACTTTTGTTTTTCGTTGCAAAACATGTGGTGGTATTTTCTCTGCTTTAGTGAGAGTAAAAATTTATTTACATCAAAATTGCAATTTCTTGAAAAAAATACCGATCAATTTGGATCTTTGTGGTCATTAAGGCCGTCAAATGATGCTAAGAGTAAAGTAAAATGAAAAACAGATTGAAGAAAAAGTTTAAACTGATGTGTATAAACTATGTGTGGTACAAATAAGTACCAATCAGATTCTTAGGAAGCAGATGCACCCTCCTAAATATTCCTGGTGACAATCCAACTTGCAGTTGTGAGAAAGTCGAATCTTTAACCGATATTCTCTCTATTTCCAAAAAATCGTGCGTTGAGCGAAGCTGTTTTTGTATTTAAAATTGTTACGTCATAATTAATATTAAGCTACGGCCAACGCATGATTTTGATGCAAGAACGTAGTGGTTGATCGAAGTTTTTTATACAAACATGCTTTTTAATATTGGAGGCCGGAATTACGCTATCATTGTGAAAATTATCATATTTTAAATTATGCTCCTTTTGCAATAAAACTTTTCTTTTTATTTCTTCAATGATGTACCCGGTCTAAAAGTCATTGTGGACAGGTTTTTAGGTTATAAAATTGGAAAATTGATATTTTTAAGCATTAATTTAGATTTGTTTGTTTTTTGTTTTAACACGTTATTACATAAAATAGAAGTGACACTAATGCTGTGGTGTTATGTGTTTGTGTCGATATTATCGACTTCTTTATGTGTTTTTAGTAATTAATTTATGTATTTTATCTCTTCCATTAGTATCGTTTATATAGTTATAATATTTATTTTTAGAATTTTAATATCAATGTATAGTTATAGCAATTCTGTAGTTACGTGTGTCACTTCTATGTTGTGTCAAATTTAAAGTAATAACGAAATTATGTTTATTAACTATTCAGATTTCAAATTATTAAACACTATTTTGTAGATCTCTCTAAGATATTTACGCCCGTTTATTGTAAATATTATTTATAAAATATAACTTTTGTACTAACTTCACCTCATTTTGTATTTTATCGATGATTTCATTTTGTAAGATAAGTAATATTTATAAGTAAACGGGCGCCCAATAAAATGTTCCTGAAGCAATATTTCTTATAACATGATCGTGTAGTTTTTATTTAATACCATAATATTTTCGTGATACGTAAAGTAATATACATTATTATAATAGTGCACTATATTTATTAAAAACGCCGAATTTATCAAATTCAATGCTACTGACACTCCACATCATCTTACTACTCTGGCCAAAGGCCTCTTTTCCACTTTTTTTTTTAACCAGAGCCATTGTAGGCCAGTCGCTTTTGTTTCTGATTAATTAGAAGTTCTCCTTTTAGGCCCAATTTCACCACTCATTTTAAAAACCGAGTTTAATAAAACTAAGTTCATCCCTACGCAAATAATTTGCGTAAAAAACTGCAATTATTATAGTTTTGAACTCAGTTAAACGGTTGAACCGAATTTAACTTGATTGATTGAGTTTTGTTGTCAGTGGTGAAATTGGCTCTTAGTGTCTAACCTCCTTCGTGGTCTGCCGCGACTGCGTCATATAATTATGTGACACATCACAACCAAGAGATGTTTATTCTTAGAGGAAAAGTTTTTCTGTTGTCATTCTTCCAAGTGTTTATTGGCTTGTTTGGCGGCGCCATTTTCTTTAATTATATCTCGGCATTTTTTTTTTAAATGGAATTGTAATAGAACATCTATTTTTCACTTTAACCATCAAATGCCGACAAATGAGTCGCAAAAGGAAATTAATTGTTACTCGACGCCGGCGTCCTTGCGGGAGTGAAAAGCTAAAAACACTGCCCCCTTTACGAACCTGTACCCTCTATATTTTATAAATCTAATAATATTTTGACAAAAATGAAAATAATAATGTGATCTAGATATTATATGACTTTAAACTTAGGATAATGTAGGGGTTCCCCGGTTCTTACTTTAAAAAAAACTAGGTCGCCTATTGGTCAAAAAAAGTTTTTTAATTACTTTTTTAACTCGTCAATAGCTACCAAACAATAAAACACAAAGATTCACAAACAGAACTAAAAAAGGTTCTGAACTATTTTGTGATTGCTTGTTTGTATGTTTTGGAATTTCACACTACCCTCAGACCGAAACAAAATATCTGTCGAACATTTGTCCGGCACAAATATTTATTCGGCGGGAATCAATTTCGTAAAACCAAACGTTGTTGACTTGGTCCTGATGTCATGTGGGCCAACAACACGACACCGCGACCGACTGAGTTAAAAACGAATCGGGGAATCCCCTAAATCACTCCGAGTATAAAGTTAACAAATATTTAAGTATTAATTACAATAATAACATTATGATTTTAATATTTTAGATGGATGTGATTTTAAATTATATTAATATTACTTTTTAATAATATAGTGCACTATTATATTAAAATAACAATAAGCAATAATAAGTTCGTTCTTATTAAGTGCACACTTAAATAGTTCTACTGAAATACTGATACAAATGTTCTTTTTGTCTAGTTCAGTTTAATTTAAATACAAAGATATGATTCGGTTTTGTTGGTTTTATTTTTACTGTTCATCATTATTTATTATTCCGTTGATATTATTTTCTCTTATTATTCGATTTTTCTTGCGATTTATTAGGCGATTCTCTTTTTATTTATTATTTGGTATACAAATATAAAGCTTGAGCGATTTTCCCGCGTGAAGTAAGTACGTGCAAACTATTTCTAGATTTTTAAAAGTAATGGAAATTCAGAATTTATTCACAATGGAAATGGCGATAAATGATGAAGTAGGTATTGAAGATACAGGAGAAAAATCCGACGAAGAAGGTTAAGATCAAGTCTGTACAAAATAAGACTACCTATCTATTATATACAAACCTAAATATAAAGTAATATGTACATCAAAGTAAAAAAATAAATAAAATAAAATTAAAATAAACTTATAAAGCGTCAAAAAACTCCTCCGCATCGCTGTCCCCGGGTAGAGTGCCCAGAAGACTGGCAGCATTACCACGCTGAATGGCAATGCTGATCCTTTCCTGTACAAATAAAAGACAAATATTTCTGACAAAGATTTATTATAAATATGTTTTACAAATTCAACAAAATATACGTTAATGATGATCTATTTCTAAAAGCATTAAACATTACAATTTAAAATTGAAATACGTATTTGATACCCGTAAACTACTTAATGCGGTACAAAGGCCGAATTAGAGGCCTTATAGGAGTCTAATCAAAAAATTGGTGACCTCAAACCACCTCCAATACACTGGGCAGTGTGGAGTATGAATTATCAAACAAATATCAACTTTGCCAGCGTTGAAATAACGTCGTAAAAAGCGAAGACAACTTTGCCCGTATTACAGAGATGCCCAATTAAGAATCTAGACAGAACGAAATATATTGAGTTTGTAATATTTTAAAGATAAAACACGCATCTATATTACAAATTCAAAAGTATGTTTGTTTTTCCTTTATTCACAGAGTAACGGATTGACGTGATTTACATAGATATAGTTTGTTAGCCGCAGAGTCACAATAGAATTTTTATCCTGGAAAAGTGGAAAAGAAAAGCCACGGGAAAGAAACCGCAAATATATACATATAAAAAAAAAACAGTTTTAAGTAGAGATTATTTCTTTAAGAGATCTAGAATAAAGGCCCCTAGTCTTCTAAAGCATACAGCTGAAGGCAAAGATGCGTCCATTTATCTCCGTCATTATTTCAACGCTCGCAAAGTTGATAATTGTTTGACAGCTCATAAAATAAATTTAGTACAATTCTGCAATAATCCAACGCTTTTAACAATAGACAGAAAACAATGAATATGAAATTATGTGCTTTATGAGATTAAAACAGCCTTCTTGCCTACTTAAAAAAACTAAACATTATTAGTAGGTATAATATTATATATTAATTAAATAAGTTATAATTATATTCTTTATACAGGGCTTAAATATTATTGAGGTGTTATTATTTATTATAGTAAGCTGACTGCGAGATTTTTTTTTAAACCATCAGTGTGTAGTCCTAAATTTTCAGTAATAGTGGTGTCAAGACTTCAGAAAAGCTATTGAGCGAAGTCGATAGACAAAAGAGCGCTATACTACACCTTTAACCTTTAAAGCAGCAATTTATACTCTATAGTTATGTCCTTAGCGTCGTTTTTAAATTAGCAAACTTACTTTAACTTTTTGAACATGTCTATCTTGTTGATTGCTTTTATTTTTCAAGTTAATATTGCCAGAATAAAATTCAGAAATCCAGAACTTGACACTTATCATACCTTGACTTCCCCCCAATTCACATTTTTTTGTAGATATTATGACCAAATAGGCTCGCCCCCAATTACATGGGACTTATAACATAGCCGGCGAAACGTGGGTGTACTGCACACCTCTGGGAAATACAGGCGTGAGTCTATGATGTTACAATGACCAACGATTTTATAAACATATTTTTGTTTATTTGATATTATTTTCCGATTTACAGATTTATTTTTATGAAAAGAGTGGTCACAAAATCGATCAAAAATATAAAATGGTGGCAGTCAGAACGTCAATAAGTGAAGTTTTGATGTCATTCGATTTGTTTTACATCATAACTATTAATCTATCGACTTAAAAAGCGGTTATTTCGTTAAATATCTTTGGAATGTCCACAAATTAAATGAGATTAACAGAAATTGATTATTTATATAGGTACCTACTTTAAAATCCTAACTAGATATTAATATACAGCGTGTAACAGAAGTCCGAAATAATACATTAAGGGCGTATAAGGTCCCTATACACAATCCTTGAGCATGGGTTTTGGAACCGAACCCCAAACAATACTCGAGTAAACCACGGTCAAAGTTTTTACCAAAATCTTTTAAATTCGGCCCTGGGCATCAGTTGAAAGGTAAATCAACACGAATCCGGTTATTTACCGTCAATAAATTCTTTAAGTAAGCACTAGGCACGCATAGGATAATGAAATCTGTCATTATTGAAGAAAATGAAATCGAAAAAATTATTTTGTATGAAAAAAAAATGCCTCTTTTCCATTCAATATTTTCACAGGTGAGTCTCTTCATGATATACATACATGCCCTTAAGTATTTTTTCGGACTTCTGTTACACGCTGTATAAATAACACAATTATATATTTTCTCTACAATTACATAAGGCCTTATACACAGCGGTTATATATTTTATTATATTGTTTGGGTCGCAGTTGGGGTATTGGAGGTACAGTCGGCTGCACATCAGTGGTAACAATTTGACATTGACAGCACCCTAATAGCGTACAAGTAAAGGTGCTTTTCGTAATGCAAGTGTTACCACTGTCATGCGGTTAACTGTCCATAGTTATACAACGTGTAACATAAATACTGTAGGACCTTTTAGGATATAAATCCATCTATGAAACTGAACAACTTGTAGAAGATCAGTTTGCGAAATTAGCATAAAATTTTTGGTTTTTCATACAAAGAGCGTCATCTAATGTGCAAGTTTGTATGGGAAGTTTTTTTTTTTGTGTTTTATGCAAACTGATGTTCTACAATTTGTTCAATTTCATGAAAAGATTAAGCTTCTTAAGGGTCTTACACTATTTATTTTACACATTGTACTTATAGGGTGAAATTTTAATCATGAGCATCCCTGAAAGAGGTCATTGAACTCATCATTATGAACAACTTTTACTATGACCCTGAAATTGTATAAAAAAAACTGCTGTTTCATACATTTTGGTGAGTTATACCTATAAACATAAATGTATGAGACAGAAGATTTTTTTTCACGAATTCAGGGTTTGTCCCATAATATAAGTTGTTTATAATGATGAGTTCAATGACCTCTTTTAGGGATGCTCATGATTTCAATTTCAACCTGTATAGTACGATTGTCTGCATGTCGACAATAAAGGCAAGTTCAAGGTCAAAGAGTTATTGCTATGCTGTCGACAGTACAACTTAACATCTTTATGTAAAAAAAAATATGAATTAGCTACCGTGGGAAGTTTAAAGTTCAAGTTTATAAGTTTTACTTTAAACGTGTTTCTTTTTTAAATATTTTACATAGGTAGGTAATACAGTGACAAAAGTTATTATTTCTATATTTTTTAAATTCTAAGCTATTATATCCTGTATATATTATATCCTGACTGCTTCGTTGGTCTAGTGGTAGCAAGCGTCACTGCTGAGCAAGAGGTCCTGAGTTCGATCCCCGGGTCGGGCAAAGTGTTATTGGATCTTCCCATTAGTATATTCTCAGTAGCAGCACGGAGTCTGGAATTGTGCCCGGTTAATGGCATTAGGCTCGGCTGTTATTACATGGGACTTATAACATAGCCGGCGAAACGTGGGTGTAGTACCTCTGCCTACCCCCTCTGGGGAATACAGGCGTAAGTCTATGTTGAACTAACCTATTATCATGTCAATGGTTAAAAGTATTGATAAACATATTTTGAATTATGAAACTTGTCCAAAAATCACAGATTAAGTTATTCAGTACAAAAATACATTAAATAAACATTTTTTTAATGAGTACACAATATTTTGACAGATCTGAAGACAGAAACTTCAAACTGCATGATATTTCTTCACTTAACCACGGAGACTGCAGTTTTCATGTTAGATTACGATTACCCCATGTTGTTACTAGGTACATATAAAACCCATTTAAATTCGTTGCGTCCTCACTGGTGTGGACATCTTACTTTGAGTTCTTCAACGATTAACTTTATTTAGGACCTGTTTCACAACTCCAATACAAGTTACCGTTAACTTAACTGGCAAATAAAACTATAAATATTTCACTTTTAAGTTTATCTGATACATAGTGTCAATCAACACTGTGTAACAGGCCCTTACCCTCGGGTAAATAGTCATTTCTAAAGGGTAATACTGGTCACCCGATAGGGTAACACCCATCTAAAGCAGGGCTGTCCAAACTATACACCTTCGCGGGCTAATTAAATTTCATACAAAAGCTGGAGGGCCAGAAAAATATTTTCAGTTGCAAGACTGAAGATAAATAATTATACCAAGTATTGAGTACATGTTTTTGACAACGAATAATATTATCCAAACTATTTGTGTCCAAAACTATTTTTAGATTAAAATGTGTGTCGCGGGCCGCATGAAAACAAACCGCGGGCCGCATGCGGCCCGCGGGCCTTGGTTTGGACAGCCCTGATCTAAAGGAACACTTCAAAAGGGTAATACCAATACTTCGAAAGTTTTACTGGTTACCTTAAAAGGTTATACCAGCACTTCGGAGGGTAATGAAGTCTATCTGAACGCTTTAACGACCCATACGATAAAGATAATAGCTACAATGATAGCTATAATAATAAGAATGAACATTTTTCGACGATATCGTCTCTGGTATTCGGCGGCCTTTGCTAGTTCATCGACCCCGGCTTCCACATTTGCGCTGGCTGCTTCCACGTGGCTTTCGACAGTGTCTGTAAGTTCGAAAAAGATTTTGTAATACCCTCCTAATTGGATTTTGGTCACAGCGACATTAGTCGTGGGTTCGAATCCCATCCGTATCAGATGTTTTTTCAAATTTCTTATTAAATTACTTATTATATTTCTTTGAATACCCTCATTCTTCATACAAATTACTTACCAACAGATTGGGCTTGTTGGTTCACCATCTCAGCGAGCTCTTGTATGATCTGGTTCACATCCAACACATCGGCTTCTATTTTATTAATATAAGCTTCTTTTTCAAGCAGCATGCTTGTCTCAAATTGTACTAGACGGGCCTAGAAAAAAAAAAATTCATTATTATGGTACATGCGCACTTAGGCCCAATTTCACCATCATCTGCCTAGCCTTTTCCCAACTATGTTGGGGTCGGCTTCCAGTCTTACCGGATGCAGCTGAATACCAGTGTTTTACATGGAGCTACTGCCTATCAGACCTCCACAACCCAGACACTGGGTTACACGATACCCCTTGGTAAGACTGGTTGTCAGACTTTCGGGCTTCTGACTACCCGTAACGACTGTCAAAGATCTACAATTGGCTCTTAGTGTCAGAGTAGGCCTCTGACATGGATTTACACACTTTCGTGGTACACGTCGATCGATAGTAGAATAAGAAAAAAATATTTAATTTAATTTAAGCAACATTCCTATTGTTTTAAGAACGTTTTGACCTATAAATATAACTAATACAACTAGAAATAAAGTGATTATGTGCCTGTGCTTGTTGGTTGGCAATCAGTGATGCTTCTTCCTCATCAGCTATAGCTTGCTGTTCCATGGCTTGGGGGTCGTTCCTCACACGGGGCGGCCTCGGCATATGCGCCGCCATTTTTTCTGATACTTGCTATAATTTTTATAAAGTTATTATTTCTCATTCATATTTAGGGGCTATTAGAAATGCTTTAACTGGACAGCAGTGTTTACAAAATACAATTATTTTATTATTTTATAGACTCACGCCTGTATTCCCCAGAGGGGGTAGGCAGAGGTGTGCAGTACACCCACGTTTCGCCGGCTATTTTATAAGTCCCATGTAATAGGGGGCGAGCCTATTGCCATTAACCGGGCACAATTCCAGACTCCGTGCTGCTACTGAGAATTTCCTAATGGAAAGACCCAATAACACTTTTGCCCGACCCGGGGATCGAACCCAGGACCTCGTGCTCAGCAGTCGCGCTTGCTACCACTAGACCAACGAGGCATTATTTTATTATGTTATTATTTATTATATTAGGAAAGCAGAGTTATAACAATATATAATAGTTTTCCTGCATTGGCATGATATCCTCAAATTATTAGGTAATAAACACTCGTATAATCGGTTAACGACTGTTACCTACCCGGCAATGCGTTATAACAAAAGTTGATATATCATACCAACCTTTTGCACTGAAGAATATTTGGCTAAAGCGTCTCTGAAGGCTTGTGTGAGCCGCTCGACCTGCAACTTCTGTGGTTTGTCCCCTCGTCGCACCACTACACCCAATCGCTGGATGTCCCTTGCTGTCGCCGAGACCGAACTGTTTACAGTTTGCTGCGTGTCGTGGCTGAAGAGGAAATAAGATGGCGGTTTAGTTCATCATTCAATATAACCTTGTACAGGAGTGAAAAATTCATAAGGGTCAATTTATATTGAAAGAGATAAGTCATGAGAATTTTTGGGCTTCTACGAATATACTTTTTACACAAATAATTAGGCAATAGGAACTTTCTGTCCGCAACTTACATAATTTAGTAAAGACGTAAACAAAATTATAAGTTATCAAACAAAATCCATGATTTAAATTATAAGAAGAAACATACCCCCATTCTTATACACTTCGATTAAAAGTGAATTGACATAATTCATTAGCATACATCTAACAAGGACAGGTAGAAATTAATTAGTGAATGACAAGTTTTCATAAGTAAGGGTAATTATGTTTTATCCCAAATAATGATTAAAACAATAGTTACTCTATGCGCTTGTAATAGTAAATAGACGTACAACACGGCATGGCATCGCTCCGGTGGTAAAGCGGACTAAAATAGGATGTCACAAGTTTTTTTTTCTAACATTAAATTAAGTTACTTACCTAAAAATCTTCACATTTCGTGTTATAGCACTTTTATATGTATGTAATCATGCAGGAGCGGTGCTCTGATACTACTTGAGCAAACAAATACATTTACATTATTACTGTAGGTACTAATTTATTTTCCTGAAATACCTGTTATTTTCGGACGTCTATAATAATTGCGAACGTTTACACACATAAATAGTATTTGTTCACACAAGCGCGGGATAGAGTGCATGCATTTTATAGGTATTTGGTATGATATTGGGGCAAAAATAAACATCATATCGACCATGAAGTGTCAATGTAGAACAACATTTTGGCTATTTTCGGTATATGGTGCTTTCGTACTTAAAACACATACGAATAAAGGTTGTTTTCCTATGAACAGTCAATGTCTGTTATTATATATAAATATTAACACTTCAGGGTCGATATCTTCATATTTAATAGATGATAGTGATACGGCCGATCCGGTACGATTTTTCAAACTATTACAGCTTTTCAACTGTACTATGCACCAACTCATTGCGTTCACAACCCTTCGGAGACTACAAGCACGATGAATTTAATGTCTTGAATCGCGAATGTTTCAAACTTTAAACAGGCTACTCATTTATCCTAGGCCATCATTAGCGTGTCATTTAGGATAAAATAGTTTATTCTAGGACAAACTAGTTTGTTATTGATATTGTTTGGCCTAACACATATTTGTTTGGCGGCCTGAAATCAAGTTTGGCCGGTATTATAAACAACAAAATATTTAGTTAACTTACATCTTATCCCTCAACTGCACACTATCATTTGGTCCACCGATCTGTTTCATCATTTTCTCCAACGACTTCAGCCCGCTGTTGATAGTGTTCACGTTGTCTGCTATACCTTCACTTAAGTTGTAAAGCTCCGTGGGACTGAAGTCTGCGAATCCAACGGTGGGGACTGCGGCAGTAGCGCCGTAGTCACGGCTGGAACCGCTAATTGGTTCTCGTTCAGCCATTGTTGCTGTAAAGAAGAATAATCAAATTAATGATAGGTTCACGCATGAGTGGGCTGCCCACGTCTGCGGCCCAAAATGTGGAGCCCCGATGCAGTCAGACGGCGAATCGCGGTAGATCATGAAGGAGATGTCAAAACGCATTGAACAGAAGAAAAAGCGAATGAGCAACGTGGAATACATTGGCTCTGGATCGAAAGACGTAGTAATCAGGGGGAGAGACCTTTGCTTGTCAATGTAATGATATGAGACTACTATGACTAAAGAAATTTTCTCTCATGTAGGTATGTACAAGAACTGACATTAACAGATGTGAGATACTATCCAAAAAGCTGTCATGCTCAAATGTGGAACACTGGACACATTTGCTGCAAATCTAATGAAATGATTACATTCTGCCAAATGAATACAAGTCATTCTGCTAAATGAAGAAAAGACATTCTGCTAATTTAAGAAAAGACATCGCGACAGAACTACACAAAAATGGAAAGATGAGCTCGACTCTTTTAGACATAACCCTCTGCCATATCTGAGGTGGAGGAATATCTAAGAGGGTTATTCCACGAAAATAAATGGAGTCTCACCAATGGACACTCACAGAGGGCTTAATGTTTCTCTGAGAAATCGCTGGACCGACCTAAAGTTGGATTGGCTGAACCTGGGTCGACGATATGTAAATATGTCATTGTTCACTTAGGTAGGTCGCGAGATAGCGAATTTCAGGAAAAATCCAAAGAGGAAAACAAAACAGGTAGATTAGTTTTAAAAAATAGATGAAGATATTTTAATATTAGAAACAGGCTCGCACCTACTACATAATATGACGTTTAAAACAATCATTATGCATGTCGTAGCGTCAAAAGTGCGTAATACAACCGCGTCGCATTAATATTGTTATCAGAATTACGATGATTAATAATTATAATGTTTACATAATAACGATGATTTAAATTAATAATTTAGGCGTCTGAGATATCACACTAAAACGTAATAAATGTCAAGGATTCAAAGTTAAGGCGCTGTGCACAGTCAAGTTTGGTATTACAAAGGGGGTGAAGCAGGATGAAGTGGGAACGAGCCGCCCCGCCCATGGGTCCCGCCCCTTCCGTCTATTGCAAGCTTGAAGCAAAATAATAGATTGCGAGGCATCGCGCAAAACTCGCCATTGCGTAACGTCCATTATAAATAAAAGCGTAATTTCGTCAGTAATATCACAAGTGCATTTGACCTATCGTGGCAATGACCCGCTTGAAATGAGCGTGCCCGCGGCAACCTCTAGGTTCGAACCCTATCAGACATCGTTTATTTTTGAATTTTTATAATACGCAATATAATAATTAGTAATTACCTACATATCTTCTTTTTGTTATTTTTTAAAATATTTATGTTCATAATTTTGTTTTCTTATTTTTAAAATAATGAAACAATAATTGTTATTTTCTAGAAAAGATTACATCAAAAATGTGCAAAATTGAAAAAAAAACTGTAAAATTTTAAAAATAATTATTTATGTACATATATTATATTTATATCAAACAAAAAAATAGACAAAAAGTAAAAAAACAATTTATTTAAAAAAGAAATCTTTTTACTCCAAAGAAAAACCATTAAAATTGCATTATAATTGTTTAAAAAATAAGAAAATCAACAAAAATAAAAAAAAATAAATAAAAAAAAGTAAAATAACAAATAAGAAAATCAGCAAAAAGTAATGCTCGATGCAGGATCGAACTCTACTCATACACTATAGTGGTTGACTTCATCAACATTCTAGTCCGCTAAACCATTTAGACAGTAATGGTAGTGACCAAATTACATTTCTCCTTGATGGTCAGAAGCTTGAATAAGGTAGATGTCTGATTTAGATGTCAGACATCGTACATTTTTGTATTTTTATAATACACAATATAATAATAAGTTGGTACTTACACCTACATATTTTCTTTTTGTTATTTTTTAAAATATTTATGTTAATATTTTTTTTTTCTTATTTTTAAAATAATGAAACAATAATTGTTATTTTCTAGAAAAGATTATATCAAAATTGTGCAAAATTAAAAAAAAATTAAAATTCTATAAACAATCATTTTATGTACCTATATTATATTTATCAAACTAAAAATAGACAAAAAGTAAAAAACTATTTATTTAAAAAAAAACTTTTTAGGTACTCTAAAGAAAAGCCATTAAAATTGCATTATAATTGTTTAAAAATAAGAAAATCAACAAAAATAAATACTGAACATTTATTTCAGACAAGAAAATAGAAAAAAAAGTAAAATAATAATTAATAACAATTATTTCAAATAAGATAATCAACAAAAAGTATCACTCGATGCGGGGATGGAACTCCCAACCGGTCGCTCTCGTAGGTCACATGTGCAACGTTCAAGACCACTAAACCAATTGGACGGTATTGGTGGTGACGAAATTACATTTCCCAATATACAGCTTTCAACAACAAACAAGATACGTAAATAATTTCTGAGCGGGGGCGGAACAAAATGACATAGGTCCATCTAGCAGCGCGCCTCAGCGGTCACTGTCGCTCCGCGTAGAAATGAAAGAGAAGGGATAATGGCGTGACGTTTGGTTCGACTCGTCCGAATTATTTATCAGTAAATATATTAATTCCTACTAATATCTTATTTCAATCGATAAATACAAGTGAGGGCTCCCTTTATTATTATTTATTACGTAACTGTTATAAATTTCATCAAGATTGGTTTATAAATAATAGAGATAAAATTGCAGGAATGTTAATTTTAATGGTTGTTTTATGATTTTTTTTTATCGAAAAAAAATACCAAAAACGTGTTTTGAAGCCGTGAGTTCTCTCATAAATATGATCGAGAATAACATATATTTTTTTTGCTACTCTAAAATGTATACATTAGGCTAAAAAACTGTTTAATTAAGCCTATTTTGACTGTGCACAGCGCCTTAAATACGTAATATGACATTAAATGCGTCATTTTGATTTTAGTTTAGTTTGATTGGAATTTGGTTGATAAGTTTCTGAACAACTTTTAGCTAGCTTCACTTTTAGGGGTGTGCCTACTAGTGGCGGAGGCTCCATACAACTCGATTCCTATCGGTTTCCCATTGAAAAATGGCACAGTCAATAATGCCTACTGGCTGTCCTATTGGTTTTTCTCTGGGTTGGCTCCGGCTTACGTCTTGGAAAAAGGTTGAAATGTTGTTAGTTACTAGGCATGTCACTGTTTATTTGTAGCTTATGGCCGATACTTATTAAAAAAAATGTATCTGATAGGTAAAATTTGATACTTCTCTTGACACATTTAAGTTTACAATAAGAGGTCAACTTTCACACCCCGTTTCAAACGTAAAATATTAACAATAATAACTTATAACAACTTTTTATAACTTTCAAGTAAAATATGGTTTAAATATCATTGATAAAGGAATGTTTAGAATTAGAATGCAACCGTTGCAAGTGGCATTCTGTAGTTTCTGCCTACCCCCATTGGAAAAAAGGCATGAATTTAAGTATGTATGTTTAGAATTCTTTATCTAGTTCGGTATTATAGTGGAGTAAAAAATATCAAAAGAAAAATTAGAAAAAAAGTATGTCTTTATTTGTTAGACGGTATAAAAATTACATATAGGAGTAATACTACATCTTCCACCCTTTATAAGAAGTAATACAGTTTTACTTGTTTGTTGTGATTTATACACCTTTATACAAAGACAATAAAAAGTATGACTGACTCATAGGTATAGGCACAAACTGATATTGTAATTGCGAAAATGAAGTTTCACATTGGAACATCGGAGCAACGGATCGACGTATTAAGGTGTAGAACTAGGGAAGGGATCATCATCTGCCTAGCCTTTTCCCAACTATGTTGGGGTCAGCTTCCAGTCTTACCGGATGCAGCTGAATACCAGTGTTTTACATGGAGCGACTGCCTATCAGACCTCCACAACCCAGATACTGGGTTACACGATACCCCTTGGTAAGACTGGTTGTCAGATTTCGGGCTTCTGACTACCCGTAACGACTGTCAAAGATCTACAATTGACATCCGGGGTCAACAGCTTAAACGTGCTATCCGAGGCACGGAGAGTGATAATTAATTTATAAAACGCACATAACTTACGAAAAGTCAGAGGTGCGCGCCTTGGGTTCGAACCCGAGACCTCTGACTCCTGAGACTCTGACTGTAGAACTAGGTAAGGGATGTCACTAGAAAATTGTAATAATGAATGAAAAATGTATTTTCCTACAGAGAATTGTTTATGGTTCGCAAATAGGAAGCTATAAAAGGACAATAAAAAAGTATCACAGACTATTAAATACATTCTATATTGTATTAAAATGCATATACATCTTTGCTTGTGACCTTTTAAAAGATAAGATAAGGAATGGTATGTTGCATTTAAAATCAATGACATTAAATTAAAATAAGTTTAGTAAACATTATAATCTTATTATTGTATTAAAATTGTTTATATTTTTAGCTTTTTGTATGCATGTCTTTATCTTACTTCTTCATCTTATTTTTCGAAGATTTAAGAATATGATACCATTTCAACAAGCTTTGTCATTTTTTTGTAATTTGTTTTTTTATTGTCTATTGTTGTTTTTTGTAACATTGTACTAAAACAGAGTTCATTGTGCAGTTTTTTTTTGTTTGAGAATTGAAAAAAAAATGTTTTTCTTGAACTTTAACACTTTGTTATTAGCTTAATACTAATACTTGGCTACCTTTTTTCGAAAAGAAAGTTAAAAAAAACAAAATGGGATTTGACATGACCTACTGGGCGAAGGCCCAGTCACTCTACCAGTAAGATATTCATAACCCCATCCGTGTAATGGATTTTTTCGTGCTACAAAAGTTTAATATTATTAGAGAATTTATAGTAGAATGTCTTTGTAGTAAGCCTTGTAAAGAAGATGAAAAAGCTGACACAATTTTCAAACCTCTTGCAATATTTTGTTCTTTATTTGTATTGTACACAATGACTCACTTTGTCATTATTTGTTTTTGTTCTTAAGTTCTCTTAAACCTATTTGTATAATATAGATTATGTACCTATATCAAAAGTGGTTATTTGTTTCAAAAAATATTATTAAAAAAAGGAATTTGATGAACAAAGAATGATCAGAACTGTAAACAACGTTATTAAGAGTTTCAAATACATAAAAACCACGTATTTACATACCGAAATTAATAATTTATTAGCACACGATGTTTTATTCAAGTACTTTTTTTTATATTCACTTCATTCTAACCTTATGAAACGTCCTCTTTAACAAATAAGTACTTACAATTTATCATAATTACGATGCAGGAAGAATACAAATAGATTCTAGTGATTCACGACGATTTTATTCACGATAATTGATGATAACTGTCAGCACAAATTTGTGCATTTCCAACGTTAGTAAAATTATCTAAGACAACCAAATAACAAGTTGTTGTGCTAGACACATAATAGAACAGGTTTACTAAATAACTTTACCTTATTAATGTAGATTAGGCTACCTAATCAGGTTTTTCAACAAAATTCTTTTGTTCAATTCCAATCGACGGCCGATGAACTGTCAAAGTCAAATCATTTAGTGACAGAGCAGAAGACACACCTGACATTTGACAAGAATGACAAGTGACAGACCAAAATGGAACTTTTTATTACGATGATTGTACGAATACGATTCGTAACAAAGCTTCAGAAATCAGAACACCACAGCAAGATTATATACCTACCTATAATCTTGCTATTGACTATTTAATTTAAAAAATCCGTACAGGAAATTGTCTTATATTAACTTTCTCCTCCTAAGTAAAGATGGCGCTAATTACATATTTACATTACTTATAATTAGTGATAGATGGCGGTAGTTGTTAGTCATTTCAGTGAGAGAAGGAAGAGTATGCTGTGAAAGTAGACAAAGGCTGGGCTCGGTTCCCTAAATTTAATATCTCTTGCTTAGCAGCTTCCTTTGCAGGTCGCAAAGGTCGCAAGGTAGGCAAATAACACACTCAACAATTACACATGATAAATTGCACCGCTACATTAAACTTGTAAAACTTTTTTTAAATAAATCGCATGGGTGCATGATAGTAATTTATGTAGATAAAGCAGCACACGCAAAACTTTTTAAATATTTATTCGAAAGACGTGTGGTCGTGGAAGAATTTTCCCACAGGAGCGTGTTTGGGTCAGGATGCATAAACCACTCGCCACCTGCTACCTTTGCTTTAATATGCATTGCGATTAAAAAAAACAAGGTACTTGGAAAATGGAATAATGGCCGGGGATTACAGCTCGTGTGATTTGAATTCTGAATTTATTATGAGTATGTAAATCGAATACTTTTATTACTAATATTACCTATTGTAGAAATATTGTGCCTGTGGTAAAATATAATAAGGATAACCAATGGTATAATAATGATTGTCTTTTTTTACCATGGCGATAGTTTGGTTTGGTGGTGGTTTTTTGGTTGGTTTGGCTACATTTACCATGCACGTAATAACAGCTTTTACGTCTCATTTTTAGCTTTCATACCTGAGTAGTATACCTATATTCTTTGCCTAAGTCATAGACAAGTCAAAAAGACGGAATACTTTATGCTCCTAGTAATAACTGCCTCGGTTAGGTACACTTATAAAACAGTAGGCACTAGCGCGTGACTGACAGACAACACTGCGTAGCACTAGTTTTAAAATAAACACAACATTTACAAAAAGTCGAAGGTGCCTTGAGTAAGTTCGAACTTGAGACTTCCCAGTCTGTCATACCCGTCATACCAGTCTGTGATACCACAGTATCACTGCACTATTTCGGCCAAAGACATTAGGTGAAAACTATAGTATTTCTATGATTTCGACAACCTATGCACTTCTGTATTGGGCACAAAAGTGGCGCGCATTGGGAGAGGGCTATGTTCAGCAGTGGACTAATACAGGCTGCTGATGATGCAGTTCTGTATGACTAAATTTATAAATTATAAACGACATTCAAGAGACATTTTGATATTTATTACAATTTGATTTATTTGGTCTTATAACAGTTTGATGTGAAGACAACATTAAAATATTAGAGTTATTTATGACAAGGCGTGTAATGAGCTAAAGATAAAGGACTGATCTAACTATAGTGGATTCCGCAATTAATGACGCCTGCGGTCTTGTACAGATTGTGTGTAACAAAGTTTTGCTATAGTGTTGATTTGAATATGCTTAAATCTCATTTAATTTTTTTGTTGACGCATAGTTTTATCATAATTATACACACAGTCAAAATCTCCCTCGAGAAAGTCTCGTAGCTGGTTACTTTGCGAAGTTTTCTATCTCCGCTATACTACGAATTATTTAATATCTAATACGTTTTACGACTTTAAATAAGTTTTTATAGAAACAACTTTTTAAACTAGCTTTTTTGTACAGGAAAGTATTTTGTCCGTAATTTTGACCGTTGAAGAGTGCCTTTACCTGGAGCTAATCCTGGATGTCGATTCAGGTCTTGCAGCTTACCATAAAAATGCATTGTCATTAGAACTGAACCAAAATGTAAAAATTCAATTCCGTAGGATAAGCGGAAGTGGTTGTATATCAGCTTGTAAGATACTAACGTAACGTTTATACGATAGGAGGACCTCCTCCTATCTCTATCCTATCTCTATCTATCCTATCTCTAGGCTTGGTAACTTTTTTCTTCCAAATTACTTGGCTACGTCGTCGACACCGGATTCGTCAAGTGTGTTATTATATAGGTAGTTATTGCATTCCGGGATTCGCTTCAGTGTATCGAACCCTAAAGTATTTGTCATTTAGTAAGTTTAAAATAAGCGATTAAGGGTTTCTACGACCGCTATTTTAAGTCTTTAGGTTTTGTAGTATATTTTACTTTACCGTACCTAAGTATGACATCATTAAGCTATACATATCTAGTATAAGCTGACATCTTGTTGTACGAAGAGCTATACAATGCGAGGTCAGTTCATACTGGTTTTATAGCTTGATGTGTAGCCTTGTGTATTTGGTGAAATGGTGACTGATCCTCAATGTGAAAGATGAATTTATTATCACAACATGTGACATCAATGATGAATGGTGTTGCGTAGCCTCTGTTTTAATTAGAGACGTTTTAATTCATGTGGTTAAATTATTGGAAGATTTAATGTGTATTTGATAATGTATGTTTGCCCGGTAACTCCCTACTCGTAAACTTTTACCTACAGTCCACGCATTTATGAAATCATTACTTTTCCTCATACTTGCTTTATGTCATTATAGTCTAGTCATAATATTATTTTCATGCTAGAAAAGGGGTAAATTTAAAAGTAGGTAGGGCGTAATAGATTTTTTAAAATCCATACCGTAAAATGCAAGTATAAGCAAAGAGTTACAATAGTCGTAAAAATTAATGCCAATATAAGAAAAGTTTGAATACCTACTCGTAAAAATTAAAAGAAATACCTACCCTACTTATTGCGATCTCTTTGAGCTATCAATTTGGAGATTTCGTGGCTGATCGGCCATTTTGTTATCAATAGGAATGCTACTATATATCTAGAAGCAGAGATAGCCTAGTTGTAACCGTTGGACTGCCGATTCAAAGTTCGTAGGTTCGAAACCCAGGCACGCACCTCTAGCTTTTCGGATTTATGTGCGTATTAGAAATTAATTATCACTTGCCAAAACGGTGAAGGAAAACGATGTGTGACGCCATGTCAGAGGCCTACGGGTGGTTTAAACTCTTACATCGTGTTCGCCAACCATACGATGAAGCAGAAGAAGCTACTTTATGTACAACTTTCTATTCATTATAAAAATACAGTACCTACTTAGATAAAATATTGCACCACTGAAGTCGGCTACAAACCTATCGTTGTCCCTGTCGCTCACTATCTCTCATGCTGCTCACTCAATGGAATGCCTTCAGAGAAGCAAACTTACATTGACCGAATTATAACTTTCTCCACAAACAACCCGAGTTAATCACAATAATCACTCAATTATGCGAGGAATTATAGAAAATGTTCTGCTTAAACACCAGTGGCGGAGGCCCCATACAACTCGATTCCTACCCGCTTCCTACAGAAAAATTGCACAGTCAATCATGCCTAATGACTGTGAAATTTACCCTCCGCCACTGCTAGACATATTTTATTTTTTTAAACTTGTTAAATGTGGTAAATTGTTGTGGTTAAACGCATTAGCTAGAATTAGAAGCATTTAGGTGAGAATCTTGGAATGTATGAAGCGGTTATTTCCTGCAATCCTGCTTGAATGGCCTTTATAGTAATTACTTTTGGATTCTTCATCGAAGTAATCGTTTATTGTGGTATGGCCCAAAGGCGTGCCTACCACACATTTTTGCAAAGCCTAGCCGAAGCCCGTCATATAAATTAAGTAATAATTGTTAATCGGCATAAACCAACTTTAGCCTCTTTAACCTTCTCATTAAGACCTTGACTTGGAACCGACTCCAAAACGTTTTAAAGTTATTTCAAGCTTTTTAGTTCCTTTTGAAGTCGGTTTTATTTTTTATTAAATTTTTTTATTTATGAAGTCAATAGCTTAAAAACTTAATACAAAATCACGTCTTGAAAAATCTAAGCAAATAATTAGTTTTCGAAAGAATGTTTATATTTCTAAATGTCTTGTTATTTCATGTGTCAACATAAAATATACCTTATTTGTCAGTTAATAAGGTTTTAAATAGATTATTCTGCAATAAAGTGTGTTAGGTTTTTATTTTCATTCCGGAATTTCTTGATCCGGTCGCCGCGCTCAAAGCCCGCGATAAAATCTATGCAATAGCTTAAAACATAGGTACTCCTTTGTTTTATTAGTTCCAACTCACTACAAAACCACTTAATTATGTTTATTTAGGCCACTGCACTTTTCGAATATCGACATTAGCTGTTTGTTTACACCGAGAACACAATCCACTACCCAAACTCACCAAAGAAAAAATATACAAAAGGAAAAGCTCTTTGCTTGAGATTTGCTCATTTGTATTTTTAGCTTTGGAATTTGTTATTTGAATCTTAAAGTACAGTTTGAAAGCAATTTGTTAAATAACAATTATTCCACAATGGTGCTGATTCTCTTATACCTACATCACGCTAAACTAATTTTAGTCTAACTATATCTCTTTCTAATAAACATCATCGAAAAAGTACGGCAATAGAACTATCAAATTAGAGCTGTCAAATACAAATGTCATTCAAATGATGTCAAACCACGCGGGCGAAGACGCGGGCGGGAAGCTAGTCTAACAATAAATGTGTTATGGTCGTCTCAGTCGTCCGATGAGGAGTTCCGTTCTGTATCTCCGAAGTTCATCATCAGATCATGACAAAATTTATAAAATACCAATTAAAGAACCTATCTTTACCTAATTTATCTAGTACCTAATTATTTTCTTTTGAAGAAAAAAATAATTACTCAAATCGTCCCGCTAATTAAGAAGTAATCGGTGTATTATAAACATTCGCATCAAATTGACAACGCCCTCTATTTTTGGAAGTTACACACCCCCAATTTTGATATATATTTAAAAAAAACTCGTAAATTGACTATTTTCATAATTAGCGGAACCTAATCACTTTTTCTGCATCTCACCACAAGTGATAAATCATGTTAATTATAATTAAACGATTTTTCTGAAACCTTCAGGGTATAATTATCACACAATTTATGGGTTTATTTAGGAAATTTAATTAGTCTGTAGGTGTAGGTAAATTTAGCGGCAGACATTTTGATTTAGAAATGATGGTTCTAATTAACAGACGATGGCAATTTTTTTCATAATTGAATCGGTTGGTTGGTAATTATGTTGATATTATATTTAGCAGTTAAATGATTGTGTAGATTAATTTTGTATTTAACTAATAACTAAACTACTTAGTTTATTTTTTTCCTTGCAAAATAGGAATAAAATCCTGGCAACCGATACGCGTTTTATTAGTTTTTGAAAAACGAACTTCAAATACTTTTTTTAAGACAAATTCGATTTGAAAATTTGATAGATTGGCATTGGCAGAGCGGCTGGTAGGTACTCATCGATTTTTATGGAATTAAAAAAACTGTTAGTCTCGCGCTATACGACGCCATCGATTACTTAATTTTATTAAGCTCATTAATAAATATAATCGTAATTTAACTATTTACATAAAATTAAATATATCAAAAACAATTTATCTAAATATAAACTCCCAATCATGTACGAATCATGATTGGAAGTTTACAACTCTGCTATCCTTTGAACGTAAATAGAAATAATCTGCAATTTACCGACCCATAACATTAACACAGTGATCCGCATTTACCGTAAATAACAATTAAACTGTAAATATTGACGTCATTTTAATTAGACAGTTTATATTTTATTTATATTCTGCAGTTAGGAACGGCGAACTGTGGCGTCGATGTTTGAAGAGAGGAAAGGCTTGGTGGAAAGGTGGATGTGGCATTAAATGATACGAAAAAACATACAATCGAATTGAGAAACTCCTCCTTTTTTGAAGTCGGTTAATAAATAGTTTTTATCGAAACTATAAAAACCATTAAATTAGTAGTTTTGAAAATTATTATGTTTTTTTCTATTTTTTTTTAACTCCTAACGCAAAAAGAAAAAGAGGGGTGTTATAAGTTTGATGTGTCTGTGTGTCTGTCTATGGTATCGTAGCTCCCAAACGGAAGAACCGATTTTGATTTAGTCTTTTTTATTTGTAAGGAGTTTTTCGAGCGTTCTTAGCTAAAAAAATTGAGGTTTTTCTGTGTCGGGGTTTTAATTTCAAAAATTTAAAGTTACAAAGTTACAATACAGTGGTAATATTTATAACCTAAGTCATAAAATATTTTCCATAGTGATTTAAGACTTTCAGATTTTAGAACACAAATGTCAAATGTCTCATCCACGTGCTGACTTCACTTCTAACATCCACACCACGTCGCAGGAAGTTTACTGCTCACGCGCGCGTGTTTCCTCGTTCGCAGGATGTTTTGCGTTGCGCCCGCGCAATCCGCGCGTTTCAACGCAACGCTATTTCTGATTTATAGCATGTCGTAGATCGTGATCGATGAGTTGTGTTTGATTGGGAGATTCGTGGTGGTGGGTATTATTACAGTTAGGCTACTTGAAGCGCCGTGCGTGTGGTTTCCGGCCTAAAGAATAGAACCATCCCTACTCGTCCCGCGGGTGTCGAATTAAGCGACTTTAAGGGAAAGATTCGGATGGGCAGCAGCATCCTTCTGTGTAACAGCAATCATCTGCTACTGCGATCGCCAAACCGCTTGCCCAGCATGGCAATTATGAGCACATAATATCTCTTTGATGCGTGCCAAAAAATCTGCGAAAACTTTTAATTATTTATTTCGATATCGCGTTTATGTGTTATTCAGCTTCCACCCGCGGCTTCACCCGCGTGGTATGTTGATAAATTGTAGCCTACATGTGGCGCCATCTATTATCATAAAATGTTATTGTTGTTTTCTCTGGGAGCAGTACTTTTTTTCGAGATGAAAGGTAGGTACCCTATGTCCGTTACTGAATACCTGACAACGTATAATATGCAAAGAGGATGATAGGTTTAGTGACTTATTAGGCGTGAAAAAGAAATAAACAAACTTACTTTCGCATTTATAATATTAGTTAGGATTAGGATTAACCATAAAGTATTCAAGAAAATATAGAGTGATAACGTCAACTACATTGCCTTGTGCGGAGCGAAAGCAGGTCTCGCCATAGAAATGTTAAAATGTCATTTTTTGAAATTAAGTTTTCTAGACGTTTTTCAAAATTTTACTCAGCAGTTAACCATGATATAAGCTAAAATGTAACTTTTTCGCTCGTGGAGCCTAGTTGAACCGCAGTCGATCGAGGTATGATCGCAAACGGAGCTCGGGTCGCGGCCGCGTTGTTCATCATACCCGTGCTCACGGTTCATACTTCTATAGGGTTGCTCTATATTTTCTTATACAGCGTGTAACAGAAGTCCGAAATAATACATTAAAGGCGTATAAGGTACCCTATAAACAATCCTTGAGCATAGGTTTTGGAACCGAACCCCAAACAATACTCGAGTTAACCACGGTCAAAGTTTTCACCAAAATCTTTCAAATACTGCCCTAGAAATTAGCTGAAAGGTGAATCAACACGAATCCGGTTATTTGCCTTCAATAAATTATTTAAGTAAGCACTAGGCATGCGTAGGATAATAAAATCTGTCATTATTGAAGAAAATGAAATCAAAAGAATTATTTTGTATGAAAAAAAAAATGCTTCTTTTACCATCAATATTTTCACAGGTGATTCTCTTCATGATATACATACATGCCCTTAAGTATTATTTCGGACTTCTGTTACACGCTGTATACTCTAAGGGATTAACTGTAAAAAATTGAAAATGACTTCACATTAAGCACATTGATGCGGCTTAGGTACTTGTGTGGACTCCAAAATACTGTTAGGTACAAAAAATTGCTTTAAAAAAACCAAAATGTATTTTTTTAAACAAATACGATTTGTGTACTTACTTACTAAACCAATTCAACAAAACTGTTTGATACTACACCTAGCCACAGGATTGCATCTCCAACACACCACTTTACTCTCAACCTTATTGCCCTTCATTAAAGTTGATAATTGTATAAACTTTTTCAGAGAAAATATGTGATGAAAATTCTTTTGTTCTCGGCTTTACCTCCTTTGATTTGGTTCGGAGACTTTGATTTGACTTTAGTAACTTCAACCTTTTATAAACATTGTGTTTGTTTGGTTTCTGATCTCTTTTGTGTGTGTAATTAATTGGTTTCGAAATGGTAGTTAAATTACGTAAGATGTGGCAACACATTGATTGTAGGTACATGGCTTAAAATAACTCTTTAATAGGGATGTTGACTATTTTTTAACCGTCTTCGAAAAGGAAGAGGTTCTATGTTCGGCTGTTAGGTATGTATTTTTTTTAAATTATTTCATACAGCTTGGCAAAAAAAAAGTCTGAGGCGGTGACAGCTGAAACTAAAAATAAAAAATTGTCCAATTTTAACAGACTCTTTTTATCTAACTGTAAATTTTCTGAAAAAATAAAATAACAACGAAAAAATAATCTAGCAAAAGTTAAAAAGGTTACATATATCTACATTCTTTGCTAGACAGAAACGTCACTTCGAATAGATGACGTCATGTGTTCTATTGTCGAAATCTAAGAAATGTCATTCCATAATATTTTTAATCCTATTTTGCGGAAACAGGATAGAAAACACACCCCCTCTAGAATTTTTAATTTTAATTTTGCTATTTTACTTTTTATTACTATTTCTATTTTATTATTATTAAATATGTACATCCACGGAAATAAAGTCGCTAGTTTTTTTATAAAGGGCAATTTGCGTGCCTTAGGATCGAACCTAAGTCTCTGACGTGTCAATCAAAAGTCATACCTAGTCTCCCAGAACTAACCTATCGCGTGTTAACGGCATGTAAATCATTACCATTTACATAAAGCTACAAGTGTCCATGTCAAACTGCGACTACTAAGTTAACTTCGATTACAAACGAGTAGTAGAACTCATAACTTTCTGCCGTTGACAGTTACCGCGGTTAAATGATAACCTTACTATTAGAACCATGTCGGGCTGTCAAGATACTAAATACAGGTACATAATATTATTTGTCTAGTCTTTCTTTAGTCTAGTTAGGTATTAAAACGCTTTAGAAAAACGAATGTGATAGAGTCTTGGCTATTATTTACACTGAAAAAAATATCTGGTAATATGTAACAAAAACTTTTGTTACAAGTAATCAAACATAGTGTCTGTCAACATAACTATACTGCTCAAGTAGCAAAAAAATGGCTTCCATGTAAACCAATTTTGTTTGAGATTATTCAAAGTTTAGCTATTTTACATTAACTCAACTGGTTTTGTTATCCTGTTTTTTGAGTGTAGGATATCATGGTTTATTAAAAGGTGAAACCTACAAATACAGAGATCTCTCTTGGTTCATTGAAAAAAAAAAATATTCACGTCGCCCATATTTATTTCTGAGAAGGTTAGCAGTCATCTCAGTATAAGTATAAATACGTCATTGGCAATTTAAAAAGCTGTGATTTTTGGCGTGCCGTGTGCTGGCACGGCATGCCAAAGATCGTACGTTCAAGTCCCGGTCGAGTCAGTTGTTTTTGGGAGTTTCTTTAAATATTTTCATTTAACAAAAGTTGTTTCATTACATTCAATTACACTTTAGATACATTTCCAACAAAACAAGCTAGCAATAAACTAACTACAAGCTTTAATATTCAACAGAGTTGTCGGTCTGTCAACAAGGGGTAAGATAGTCTTAAATTGTAAAATAATTAGGGATATCGCTACAACCAATTAATTTCCTCCCACGCTCCTACAATCAATATGAAACATCTCAATTTCAATACGGTGTGGGTTGTTAGTGATGTACTGTCGAGTCCTTTGAGGTAGACCCCAGTAACCTATGTGGTTGCCAAGCTGCTTGTATCAAAAAAGGTATAACATCAGAAAAGTTTCATTTGTTTTTAAGATTTTTTTTTTTTAAAAAGTAGTGTCAAGTTAGACTTGTTTACAAGGAGTGCGGAAAAATTCTGGGATAGTTGCAATATAGTAATAAATTGGAGTTTGTCTGAAGAAGATCATGCAGTTTTAATTAACCTAGCTAGGGCAAGGTGTCGCAATACATGCTACGATAGGTCATTTTCTATCTGCAGCGCAGGTAGACCTAGGATTCACTGTAAGTGGAACTAGGAGATACTTCTAAAATTGGGAAAATATTTTACATGATTGCCGTTTCGACTTTCGATTGATTGCCGTTTTGGCAGATGGCTATTTTGACATATTTTTGTGAAACGTGTTGTAAAATAGTGCTGTAATCAATAGCGTAGTGGTATGACGTTGGGAAAAATAATAATCGCTTGTTCAAATTCAAAGCAAGAAGAACGCCTTGTAGAGCTCGTTATTCCGTGGTCTCGGCTGTGATTTAGAGGGCTAGACTGAAATTGTTTCTAAACAATATTTGGTAATAATAATGGCTGGAAGGAATTGGACTTTTATTGTAATAGATGGTATAATCATCAAGTAACCCACACACTTCCACCATCACTAGTAGTTCCATTCGCGGTAAAACTAGTATACGCGATATTATCTAAGTTGAATTTATTCGCTGCATATTGGAGTGCTGAGTTAATTGCTATGTATCGCACTGTGAAAGCGTGATGTGTTCTCTTTGGTACTGTGTAGAAAGAGCCTTTTTTACTGTTCCAGTCTAAATTAGGTATCTACCTATTTTACTTACCTGTTATTTATCATTTAAATATCAACTTTGCACATGTAATTATGCAGTTGATTTTACAATTACTAGAATTATTTCAAAGTAGCATTAAGTATACATATGTTTAATTTAATAGAAAATTGTAATTAAGTTTCTTTGTTAAACTTAAACTTTCTTTGTTTCAGATGGCCGGAACGCGATTGGAAAAGAAATGAAAACCTATTTTTAGAAAACTAAACTAAACTTAGGATAACCTATATTATTTTTAGGGAAATCACAAAAATGTAGAAAAATAGTAAACATAAATGTTTTAGATAATATTTGTTTTGTTTAAAAACCAAAACAATTTATTTTTGTTAATAACTTAATAATTAGGTACTATTTTACTTCTCATTAAAATAGTTATTAATTGTAAGCGTTAAAAAACAATTTACCCATCTAAAATAAATCAACATAAAACGTTTCCATAAAAATAGAAAGCAAAATCCAATGCTCACTAATGAAAAGGGAACTAATTAGGACTACGAACAAGAATTCGCTCGCACGAACCCGTCACAATCTCGCCTCGTACCCTGCCAATTAGCTGCTGTGCTAAGGATAAAAAGAAAAGGCAAGATGGTATCAAACTAAAGACGTTGCATAGCAAAATGGTAGAACATTGCGGGAATTTGTAAGCTTCGTTAAAATACATTGGAATTATATTTTAAAAGATTTACGTTAGTTTGGTCCGGTTTAATTTTATACTAGCTTTTGTGCTAACAGTGATAGTCCAGTGGTATGAGCGTTAACTGGCAAGTCAGAGGCCTCAGGTCCGAATCCAATGCAAGCCTCTGACTTTTCGTAAGTATTGTACGTCATCATGTTTCGTCATTTCGTGCCTCGGAAATATAATAGTAAGAGCACAAAATATTCATTCCAATATCTTTGAGTACGAGAATGAGTTTTTATATTTAAATTTGGATTTTTAGATTAGTTTAATACATTTTTAATGGATGTGTAACATAGTACGGTAAATGCCCAGTTACCGACGTCCCGACGTGCTATTGATTAGACCAACAATTGACTGCAGTCTCACCCATTCAGTTTCATTCAACTCCAGACTTAGAATGAAATCGAATCTTTTACGGCTTCTGTGTGAGTCAATCGTCGTAAACGCGTGACATTTTATGCTTTCTTGCACCAATAAATTATGTCCAACGAGCCAGGCATTGGTACGATTTTTAGATTTTATGTTCATATTAAAAATGTTGCTGAAAATAGGCCTCCCTGGATGAGGAAGCGATTACAAAATTAGCATTGACAGGTTAACTAACTTAACCAGTCACCAAATTATTTATTAAGAAACTCGAAAACACAACAATAACTGAATTGAGTGGAACTAGAATCCGCGATCCCTGGCGTACCGTGCCGTGGCGTGTTTTTGCGAATTTTTTATTAAATAATTTCATTGGATTAATTTCATTGGAGAAGCAAAACAAGTGCAATGTGTCGGAATAAAAATAGCACTAACACCTCTGCGTGTCGTCTAATATTGAGGCAAGGGTCATAACCAGAGATCGGATATTCCAGTGCATATTTACCTAAACTTCTAGAAAGTACGTAACATAGAGCGAATAATACCACCTCTAAAATATTAAATAATAATTTTTAAAACCGTGATTTAAATATCAGTGTTCCGTACTAAAATTGTGTGACAAAATTTTGGTATGGTTTAAAATAGGTATAAAATACCAGAGCAAAGTGGAACCAACCAAGGGTCTGATAAAAGGACTCATTAATTGCCATACACGATTGTACAGAGATTTATTGCGAATAAATTAATTATGTTAATATTTATTATTGTATTGCCATTTCAATTAATTTAACATCTGGATTGTGTTGTTATTTACAACTGTATTTAGAGATTTATTTGTGAGTTGTACTTCTTCTTAGCGTGTCGATGGCAGTCTAAATAGTGTCAGCCCAGAACTGGGCTACGAGATTGGCACCTTCAGTAGCGTCCATCAGTTGTACTTTTAATTAGAGATAGCCGAGTACCTATTCTTTTATTACTCGGTACTTAGCGGCATACGTTTTGAACAAAAATTGGTGTAGCGAGAGTTTGCGCAGTTTTAACAACCAATCGCGTGCGACCGAGACGGCGCGGTAGAAATTTTCACGCCTCTTCTTCGGTCGACCAAAGCAATGATAGCTTAATGGTATGACCGTTGGTCTGCCCAGTCAAACCTAAGAAATCCACTTATTTGTCATAGAAACCTTTGGGTTAATAATAAGTTTTCCAAAAATACCCTCAATAATCCTAAAAAATCCTCTTAACTGGACAAAATTCCCTACTTCTAAGGTAAAGCACTCGTAAGATGGAAACTCTGTCTAAAGACGTAAAAGCCCTTCCAATTCCTTTCTAGTTTCAGTTGTAAACCCCTTTGAACTCGAAACCCAACGGCTGTAAGCGGTCACTCTGTTTGATTTTTACTTATTGGTATTGATTAGTCAAATGAACATCCCCATAGTTGTAATGGCCGATGGCAATTGTTACATCCGTTTTATTAATGATTAACTAGAGAAACAAGAACAAAGTTGAATCAAGTTTGTATAGAATGGTTTGACAATCTGTCATAAAATAATACTTTAGAATAATAACTTTCGTGAGTCATACTTATATATGAAATATTGATACGGCTTTACTCACGTATTGATTTAGGGGAATGCCCGACTAGTTTCAGTGAGGTCCGCGACGCCCGCCGCCGCCGCATATATATAGGTACATTATACACCCGCTCTTGAAAATGGACTCCGTTAGAGTTCGAAACTAGTCGGGCATTCCCTGAAATCAATACGTGAGTAAAGCCGTATATAGTTATCCAATCGATGATAATAATTATTCGAAAATTTCAACGATGTTTTCGGTCTGATTCATCGCTCAAAATTTAATCAGACAGCGTGATGACGTCAGTGCAAGTATTTCTAAATAAGCACAAATAAAATATCAAGCAAATCTGAATTGCATATTTACTTACGGATTTTAAAATGGCCAGTCGTAGATAGGTCATAGATATGCAATGTAGGAAACATTAGCATATCTATGGGATCAACTGACACTCAACAATACACTGATACTAAACAACAACAGTTTACTAGCCTATCACCTCTTATCACTCACCTTCATCTAAGCTTCAACTTATACGATTTGATCCAATCTAATTGACTGTCCAGTTAAGATTCAGTTTCGATGCAGTTTCGATTCCAATAAAAATATTTACTTACTAAGTAGGTTTTCTATTTGTAATCTAATTACAACTGATTTTGGACCTTTAATTTGTCCGAATTTTTGACTTGAGAAAAACTATAATTTTTCTTAAGTCAAAAATCATCAGAATTATAACTTTTAATTAGCGGAACTATGTTCAAAAATTTAAAAAAAACGATGTTTTATGTTGAAAAATCAAGCTTTTTGCGATCACTATATTTTATCTTGTTTTTCGTGCGTAAAGCGAATTGCAGTGTACCTAATTCACTCGGAGCGGAGCGGCGGCGCATGGCATTATGAAGCCGAGATAGAAGCAGAATATCCTGTACAAAGAACATAAGAGACTGATTGAAGGTGGAGAAAACAGCTGATTTAATTTGCATAATACTTACAGACAAAAATATAGAAGAATGGTCACCAACCTCGTTGGAGATGGCACTTAACGCTTTGACTGCCAGACTGCAGACACAATGCAAATTCTATTGTTTGTCGGACACCATGTGTCCCCCATGGCGTTTAATGAATTAAAGAAGAAAAAGAAGAATGGTGTTATAATTTAGTTTCCTACTAAAATGTCCGGACTTTTCTGCAAACGTCCAGCTTTTTGTCAGAACTTTTGTATTTCGAAATGGTAACCCTACCCCTACCTTCCCAACACAAATTCTGATTATAGAAAGTTCATTTCAAATGCCAAAAGTTGTTAACTACATCGTTCAGTCTTGTTTGCGCATAAGATTCCGAGAGATTTGAACCTAAGACATGACCTCACCTTACCACACCTACAACCACGATGTCCATGTAGATAAGTAGCTGTTTAATTTAAAATAATGCGTTAATTAACCAAACGTTTAAGCGAGATTCTAATAGTGATACAACTTACAGTTACGTTGTAGGATCATAAATAGTTTAATAATAGTCGGTTGAACTAGCCACCAATTACAAGGATTTAACTAGGCAAACTTTCTACAGTTCATCCAGCTAAATTACCAAACATCTATTTACATATTTTTATAAAGCGATGCAACCAAAAATTGGCAAAGCCAAAAAACGATTTATGTATTATGTAAGTGGAATAACATAATACAGCTTAGTTAAAAATATTTAATAAGAAACTCGCAAAAACTGACTCGGGCGGGACTTGAAACTGCGATGGCACGGTATGCCAAAGATTTAAGTCAGGCCCGAATCAGTTGTTTTTGGGATTTTCATATTAAATATTTTCATTTATGAAGTAAAACATGTGCAATTGTGCATAAACATGTAAAAACCATACACAAAACGATACAACATAGCAATAAAGAGAAGGGTCCCCCAAAAAATTTAAACAAGATCTAGAGATTGTTAGGCAAATCGTCGCAATTGGCATCGAGTCGTGATAGCCTAGTAGTGGCGACCGTTGACTGGCAAGTCAGAGGTGCCTCGGGTTCGAACTCAAGCCACCTCATATTTTTCGTAAGTTATCATGTGCGTTTTATAAATTAATTATCACTTTGCTACTTAGACCTTCTGATCAGGAGCGCTTACTCCGTGCCTCGGAAAGTATGTAAAGCCGTTGGCCCTACTCCTGATCTCTCTCCAATCAGGTCGGACACCCCATCGAACCATGAGAGTGAGGGAATAGAGAGTGCACCTGTGTTTGCGCACACTTTTACACTATAATATATCCTGCGTAATTGGCTAATCTCATATTGGCAGTTGTGACCGAAATTCGGTCAGGAGGACACTATTGGGCAGAAACTTTTACTCCAAATCCACATTATTTAAATACTGTTTAAATTAAATTGCAACAATGACCTTCACATTCCCAGTCTAGAAGTCTAGCACAATTTTCACGCGAAAGCTCACACCTGTCCCTCTGTAAATAGAAATAGACCTAAACAGCTAAACGCTTACATTGTTTGTACACATTTATACATTGTTTTTGGGTTATTACATAGATAGGGGCTGCCAAAAATAGATGTGGATTTTTTTTTGCGAAAGATAAAAGTCTGGGATATAATTTACTTGCTTCCGCCCGCGGCTTCACATGCGTGGTACATTGGAATATTAATCATGATTCGAAAGTCACGGGGTGCCGTCTATTATCATAAGAACCAAGAACACCATTGTTGTTTTCCTCGAGAACAGTACTTTTTTCGAGATGAAAGGTGGGTATGTCCGATTCTGTACACCTGACAACGTATATGCAAAATTTTAAAATGATCGGTTCTATGGTTTAGGTGTGAAAAGATAACAATAGATAAGGGTTATTCCTTGTTATATCTTTTATTTTTTGTCAAAATAAGAAATATTTTTGTTTTAAATTATAAATATAAAACAAAAATTAGGAATTTAAAAGAAAACTTAGAAATTTAAAACAAAAATTTGAAAATTAAAAGAAAAATTAGAATTTTAAAACGAAAATTAGAACTTTAAAACAAAAATCAGAAATTTAAAACAAAAATATTTATTTATATAAGAATAGGTACCTATCGAAGAGCAACAAATCACACGTTGACATTGTATTGTAGAAAATAGACCATATAAAGTGCCATCATTACTCTACAATACGAGTGCCACAATTGAATAACGATTTTAATCGCTCTAGGCGGACAGGGGTCCGAAATAATAGAGATGGGACATTCTTTGTCGATAGAATTTAACTTGAGTACGTTTTTAATCAAGGATTAAACAGTTTTTAAACAGTTTACTGTATTTCTAGAATGTGTGTCTGTATGTCTATGTGTCCATTAAATATGACATCGTAAACAATGTGGCATCGTAGCTCCTAAACGAATGGACCGACTTTGAATTAGATTTTTTATTTGAAAGGATTGATCGAGATGTTTTTAGCTCAAAAAAATTTGGTATTTGTGTCGAGGGTTTTTAATATTATAGTTATTTATAAAACAATTATATCCTAATATTGTCTCCTCATGATTAAAAAAAAACTCAAGTAAATTTTGATATCCTTATTTTTTTTTTTAAGGTCTTTGCTTATTTGCTTAGGACAGTTCTCGCTGTTTACCACGAGGTATCGATAAACCCACATCTCTAGTGAAGTGCACTTATCTGAGACGCAGCACGTCAATAGCAGTCGAGTGGATAAGATACGGGACCCAATTGCTAGGTATATTCTCGCGGCCATCTTGACTACTTCTGCCAAAATTATTTAGGACAAGGTTCCATTTTAGCTAGGCATTAGAAGCTTTAAAATGCGCTAGCGCAGCATCGGGTAAGATAATTTGCGTACCTCTACTAGTAGAACAACTTATGTCTTCAAGACTTCTTAATTTTGTCTGGATTTGCCATTTTTTCTTGTGATAATCCTCCACTTTATTTGGTAGAAAGAACTGGAGTGAAGTGGCTATGGAAAACCATCAGGTATACCTGGACTGCCCTCTCGTTTCACCTATCACTCACAAGCACGGTTCCATATTGGGTCGCATAATATTGAAAGCCCTAATTTAAATTTGTATATTTTTTTGGCATACTCTTCATTTGGCATAACATTTAAACCGCATAACTAATCAGGCATAATTTAGGTACTTATATTTAATTTATATTTGTATATATTTATGACAATTAAACCGACATCAATTATTCCTACTAATTTTTATGCGAAAAAAAACACGCCGAGCATTTTATGACTATCGAAATTAGGACAACCAATATTATGCGAACGAAGAGGACACCCACGAGCAACCCTTAGCCTCTAGATTTTACAAACACCACGGAAATAGAAAACATATAACATTCTAATCGAATAATTTACATGGCCTTTATTTTTATTAGAGAGAATTTTCAATCATGGAAACGCATTAAAGAAAAATATGACTTGAAATACCTAATTTACTCTAGTCATCACTTACCATCATCGCATTAACACTATTCAATAAACGACTTTAATGTGATCAACCCTTACAAATAATAATCCATTGCTGTTTCTGTACCAAAGGGTAAAAAATTATTCGAAGGAACGCAGCAATGTACATTATTCCAACGAATGTCTCAACTAGATTGATGGTTATCGTAAAGAAAAACGACATCATTCGTTTTCAGAAAGTTTTCTTCAATACAGAAGTATCTCAGTGATTTAAAATAAGTGAAATACTAAAATCTTTCGCGCCGAAAGTATTCAAAGAGAAAAAAATGCATAGTAATAAAGTGTCTTGAATTAGATATCACCCAGTTTGGTTCCGCTGAGGACTAGTAGGGTAACCATGACAAAACTAGGACATTTTATTTCCTTATACAACAAAAAAATCTGTCTAGGGATAACTGAGGGTATGGGAGTAGCTAAGACGAGCGCTGACGAGTACAACTTACCTTTAAAAGAAGCGTTTTAAGCATTAAAAGCGACTAAATACTATCTAAGAGGCCAATATTTTTAATAGTTTTTTTTTGTTGACATTAGAAAATCCCAGTATTCATTACTGACACATTGATTGTTGATAATCAAAAATTGAATGCAGAAAGCTTAAATACAGATATTTGGTACGCTTACTAAAAAAATTTCACACTCCAACCTCAGATACAGTGAGAAATTAATTCTGTACATAATTTTTCAGACTATTTTATAATAGATAAGGTTCTGTACCTCGGTATCAGCGTTCAGCTTTCCGTAAGTTAAAGTATCTGGATAATTCTTATGGATACCGTTATAATACATCATGCCTTACAATCAGATCAATGACTCGGGGTCACATTGCAGTGGGATTAAACTGAGACTTATCAGTAGCATGTAAATCATGCCCTGAGTTTTTTAATGCTAGTTAATCCCGTCCATAACACATCACAGTAGACCTATAGTCTAATAAATAAAATTCTAAGCATTCTACTTTAGCCATACTCCTTTAAGCTACCCTTTCTATTGATAGCAATCATTCAGGAAATCCTACAAACACAGCTAATTATAGACACACTAGTTTGTAGTTTCATGCGTCGATAGTGGTCTCGTTCGGATATAACGCCCCATTAGTTTTTATGTCCAGTATTGCAAGCTGACAAATAATATTTTTCCTCAAAGTCGTTAGTGTCAACCGTACAATTTTATACGCAGTTTCAATTTAGGATAACGTGTGAAATGAATAAAACTCGTTGTATAAGATGACTTGGAGTATTATTTATTGAGATTGCAATGAAATATTAGTTGCGTGTTTGGTAGTGCAAAAATACGAGTGTTGCCAGCAGCAAAATTTGCAATGCGTAGTGGTAGAATTGTTGAATTAATTTTTTGTTTTGACAGGCAATTAGCGTTTGTATAGTTAACGATAAATTGAGGTTGTTTTGTTAGTTGTTTGGTTTTATTAGACTATAGAAGTATTTAAAGATCG
This sequence comes from Protodeltote pygarga, assembly GCA_936450705.2. NCBI lineage: Eukaryota > Metazoa > Arthropoda > Insecta > Lepidoptera > Noctuidae > Protodeltote > Protodeltote pygarga. The sequence continues at coordinate 9,514,215 of OW388268.2, read as the reverse complement.
GGTATGCATGCAATGTCGTATGTTATTCCTTCTTCTGATTTGGCATCAAACAATATTTTGTAAAAGTAATTTACCCTACAAATTACTACATTAATATCTGGTACTGTTTGTCCTGACACATAAGTACATCAATCACAGATTTTTTTGAATGTCAAATTTTTGTCTGTCCCTTCCAGACAAAAACTGTGGTGGCCAGTTTCACAGAAATATTTTTTCAATAAATATTTTTACTGACAAATGGGATGCGATGCGCTAAAGGAAATTGCTAAAAAAATATTGACGTAGTGACGTAGCAAAATTCATTCAAATTTCGAACAAAAGTATTTGCATATCCGTCAAAAAGTTTGCATGCACCAAAAAAAACGTTCACAATGTTTTTTTTTATCACCGGCCAGTAACATTTCGTTATCTGGATGAAGATCTGTCGAGCCGGTAGTAGAATATGATGATTGAATACTAAAATCTTCGAAGGCAAAAATTATTTTAGCATTTTTGGACACGGGAACTATTTTACAACCGGACATTTTAATAAAATCACATTTTTATAGTGTATTGTTGTCTGTTTGTGCTTTATTTTTGATGTCATTGCCATTGAATCTGTAGTTTAAGTGATTTAAAATGGCAATGAATGATCGCGGCTTTTCGCAAAGGACATTGTCGATCTTTAGGTAAAGTTTGTAACTTTTATTAAAATGAATTATAGTTTAAATTCAAATTATTCATATAGACTTTAATACTTAGGCAACTTGTCATTGGATATTGTATAAAGGTCGTACTCATTGTGATCTTGAGTATATTCAGTTTGTCTCAAACTTCTTTGAAGAAGTGCTTCCCAAACTGGTATCGATATAGATTGCCACGATCCGCAGAAAGATGATTGATTATTTGATAATATTAATTAACGTCCTCCTGACCAAATTTCGGTCACAGCGGCCCATCTCAACGGAGATCAGCAAACTACGCAGGAGATAATAGAGGGCACAAGACCTCTATCGTATCACTAAGCTATCATGGCTTAGCTTGGTTATTACATCCAGGCCCAAGAATGTATGAAACCCTATTCATCTCCTTTGGAACAGAGCTAATAACTATAGTACCTATGTTCTAGAATTGGACTTAGACACTTTTTAACATGTATGAAAAGCTTCAGTTGTTATATAGTAGTAAATAAATAATTTATTAATATCATGGTTGACACAGGATGACCGCTCTTTTTTCTTGCTTATCTATTTTTAAAAAACCCTGTATCTACAAAGTCTTGTGTAACCATTGGCTATCTATCCTAACAGATAAGTTCGCGTGATTTAAACAAACGTTTCTTATGTTTCTTCAACACAAAACATTGTTTATTCCTTGTCTATTAGACCAAGGTATTCGTTCAGGATTAAGTTTCCTAGTGGATTGCATTTCAAAGCACGAAAGGTATTGTTTTTGTCTATTTTCTTTGCAATTTATTATTTCCGGGTATTTGCGGATAACAACACGACGTTTGAAGTTTTCCAAAGGCAGTAAGTAAGCAATTACGTTGCAAGTCCCGAGTCTGTTACCGTATACAGAGTAAAACTCCATTAACCTAATAACACTCGAGAATTGAAGCTAGGACCTTGTGTTCAGCAATTTTGCAATCTCTGCACAAAGGCTTTTACGACCCCAAAATCAAAGATATAATTATGTAATGACTTGTGATGCACCAAGGCTCTTACGACCTTGGGGTCATTCATAATAATATACATCATTTTAGATTCAAGAAGTTTGAGTCATGATAGCCTAGTGATAAGACCGTTGACTGGTCAGAGGTCTCAGTTTCGAACCCAAGGCGACCTTTGACTTTTCGTAAGTTACGTGCGTATAATAATTTAATTATCATTTGCTCCGTGTCTCGGAAAGCATGTAAAGCCGTTGGTCCTGCGCCTGATTTCTCCGGTCAGATTACTGTCCCATCGTATTACAAGAGTGAGGGAATGGAGTGGGTGAAGAGCAGCTGTGTTTGTCATAGAAATTTATGTAAGTAAGAATGTGCGCCAGTGGCGCCCCCATTTTTTCCAACTCTTTGTTGCCAAACTGTAAACTAGAATGCTCAAAACTGTAGCATGAAATAAAATTGTTCGCTTTATCATTGAACTTCCCAATCAATTGGCATCTAATCGTCTTAATAGAATGCAATTGTCTTGGCCTTGCTTCCCAGAATTGAAGAGCTCTTGGAGTTAGTACAGATCTCTTTGCATTCGGTACCTATAGCTGCATATTGTCCTGGTACTTTTTTATGTATGAAATGATGAATTTTAAATATTCCATAATAGTTATGTTGGAAATTATTTTTTATGTAGGTATGTTTTTTACTTGTTAATGCATGTGCATAAAATAATTTCATTTAATAAGCCAAAATGTGTTTGGCTTATTAAATGAAATTACTTAATAGGAAACTCGCAAAAACAATTAGGTACCTACCCGTGAATTCGAGTCAGAACTCGAATTCATAAAAACAACTGACTGGGGCGGGACTTGTACCCGCGATTCCTGGCACGGCCAGGGATCGCGGGTTCAATCAATCGGCCCCAGTCAGTTGTTTTTGTGAATTTTCTTATTAATCAATTTACATGTGTTTTTGTCCAACGGCTTTAGGTGCTTTCTGAGGCACGGGGCAAGTGATAATTAATTTATAATACACACACACCTAACTTACAAAATTCCAAAGCTGTGCGCGCCTTGGGTTCTTATGGTATGACCGTTGGACTGCTAAGACAAAGGTCGTAGGTTCGAAATCCAGACACGCACCTCTGACACCTCTGACTTGTCGGATTTATGTGTGTAACTGTAATTAATGATCTCTTACTTACGATAAAGATAAAGATTTAACACAAGTGATTAAGTTTAAAAGCCGATCTTAGAGAAGCGATTTAATTAATCCCATAAGTAACATCTTAAGAAAACGTACACAAAAAAGGATAGGTAGTGACATTAAACTCTCAATAACTGCCGTTAGAATTATAATTGTCGACGTATAAAACCGTCAACAATTATGTAAAGAGCCCAAATATCTGGCGTTACATTTATTTTAGTTCAGTATGAGGAAGGAAGACTTACGGACGTGGATTTGGGTCAGAAATAGGGCTGGCACATTATGTTTTTTAGGAATAGGGCCATAGGGCAGAATGTAGGTACATATATCTCTTTTTTCGGGAATTCCCCCTCGTAAATAAAAAACCTTCGAAAGGCATCCGGCTTATACCGGGGAGGAGACCGGGGAGAATGGTATTCTTACCTCATTAAAACCACCCCAGTGATCACCATCAGCACATGGAGTGACCACTTTGCCACTGTCGTCTCTGGGGGTCGCTCAGTGAGCGACCAGACTCCCCAATTTGAGCGCCCGCGACCCCAAAGGCCCTGCCTGCCCTGATTAATGCAGGCTGGATTTCGGCGTTTTAAACGCCAAGGCGGTGGCGTCCTCGACGCCTACTTCTCCGAGCAGGAGGCTAATTCCCTATCCGATTGGAACCTACGGTGCCACTGACAGACGTTCAAACACTCATTAAACAAAGCACGTGCTTAAATTAAGGGGTTTAAGGTACCCCTCTGTTTTCATTGGGGGTTAAAAAACTTATATAATTTTGTGAGAGGTCAACCCTAAATTTTTAGTGATGTTACATTTAGAAGAGTTACGTCAAAACTAGTGTGACAAAGATTTTAATGAGCTTTCAACATTTTAGTGCGCATTGTGTGGAGACAGTAGTAATATGGCGTTTTAGGTTACAACCGAGTATTATGGGATATTACTGCTGGAATACCTCTGTAGTGACGAGACCGTCTAGCTGTACGAATTTCTCACGCCTATACAGGGTTATTTGTAAAACACCTGCATCCTTGAAAGGGGTCATTAAACTCATCATTTTGAACTACTTTTACTATGGGACCAACCTTGAAATCGCAAAAAAAAAATTCAGCTGTTCCATACAGTTATGTTCACGTGACTCAACAAAATGTATGGAAGAACTGATTTTTTTTTTGCTATTTCGGAAGGCTTTTCGGAAGTTATGCGATTAACGAAAATCGATAATTGACTTTTCATACAGTGACTGGTCACGTAACTTATGTATGAGATGTTAAATTTGCGTTTTCAGATTTCCACCTATGTTCCTCTGGGAAAGTTATTCAGTTTCATGGACCGTGTTACCTCCTAAAATATATATACCTCTTATACATCCTGTTGCTTTGAAGATCAGCCAAAGCTGATCTTCAAAGCAACAGGATGTATAATCATTACATTATTTAAATACACTAATAAATTCCCATAACAAGGCGTTGAAAAAAGAAAAAAGAGTTTAATAATGGCCTCTTGTTCGCTCGTTATTTGGGTCAATGCAACGTACGCATCTTGCTAAAGCTGAATGATGCAAAAAGCATGTAATTAAACAACGATGGGATAATAAAAAATAACGACGAATAATTTTGGTAAAAGTCATTGACTATCTGTGTATGAAAGTTGGGCCAAGTGCTGTCCAGAATAAAGAAATTTATTTTCAAAACGATTATTTATTTATTTTCTCTGGGACTGAATTTTTATTACATAGGTACTTGTTGGACTTATAATTATGAATGCAATGATTAAACTTTTAAAAAAATGCTCGACAGTGTTCACGAATTTCAAATTCTGAATTCTGGGCTGGGCTCTATGTGATTCTTCCTTGTCAATAAATCATAAATCAATTAGATTTTCCTGACTATCAGATCTTAAAACGTTTAACACCAACAAATGAGACCCAAGAAAATCAATTGTTACGCGTTGCCGGCGTCCTTGCGGTAGTTAAAGGTTAATTAAATGCTCAGCCTTAAAATTTACAACATGGCTAGCTTGTTTCATAATATTTTTTAGAAAATTCCACAGTACAGAATGAACGAATTATCAGAAGATTCTCGCAGATGAAGTCACGGGAAAAAGCTTGTCCTTTATTTTAAATTTAAACGCAACGGCAATTACTTCGGTTATCAGCGTTCAATTGTTGAACAGTGTAATTTTCTTCAGTAAAAAGTAGAAATTAAAGACAGTGTTGTATTTTGATAAATTATTATTGTCAATATCCTTTTTCATTAATTGCAGAGCTGCAGAGTGGATTGGCGAAAGCTGAAGATTATTCTGTCTTGAAGTTTTATATAGCTTCAACCCTAATACTGTACCTTTTCAACCGACTTCATACGGCCTACGGGCGGCTTAAACTCTGACACCAGGTTGTTTATCAACCACACGATAAGAAGAAGAACCGACTTCAAAAAAGGAGGAGGTTCTCAATTTGATGTGTATTTTTTTATGTTTGTACACCGATTACTCCGTGATTAGTAAGTATGACGATTTGAGTAATTCTTTTTATTTTTTTGGAAGAGTATACTCGCCGATTGGTCCCATATACCTAAATATTAACATGATGTGATAATGAACTTTAGAGAGATAGAAGCGAACTCCTCATATTTTTGTAAAAAATTGTAGTTTAGTAATTTCCTCTACAATTATTTTTATTAAATTAGCACTAAGTTTGTAAGGATGTTGTTTGTAAGATATAAAGATTTAATAAGAAATTCTTATTAAATAATTTCATTTAATAAGCAAATCGTGTGCATAAACATGTTAAAAACATACATAAAATACATAAAGATTTATTTAATGAGATAGGTATAATTTTTCGGCGAATGCAAAAAAAAATATTTCACCTTGGTCAAAAACGCTAATGTTTGATCAAATATGCCATGTGTGGCACCAGCATAACGCATTAGTGGCTAAATATATACTTAAATATATTTATACTGCAATTGTTGTTAAAACAATGCAACGACCGACATCTTTAGTCAAGGTCGGGCCTTATATCGATAGTGATTGATAGCAGACGCATGCAATGCATACGAACGTATGCTAGGCATTGCTATGCAATAGTTATGAAATGCATTGATTTTTTGGCGTGAAACTGTGCTAAAAATTCAATTTTAATATAACCTCACCATCTGCCTAGCCTTTTCCCAACTATTTTGGGGTCGGCTTCCAGTCTTACCGGATGCAGCTGAATACCAGTGTTTTACATGGAGCGACTGCCTATCAGACCTCCACAACCCAGATACTGGGTTACACGATACCCCTTGGTAAGACTGGTTGTCAGACTTTCGGGCTTCTGACTACCCGTAACGACTGTCAAAGATCTACAATTTGACAGCCGGGGCCAACAATCCGAGCACGGAGAGTGATAATTAATTCATAAAACGCACATAACTTACGAAAAGTCAGAGGTGCGCGCGCCTTGGGTTTGAACCCGAGACCTCTGACTTGCCAGTCAACGGTCACCACCACTAGACTATCATAATATAACCTAATCAATATAATATGGTGAATAATTCCGGGATCTACTTACCAATTGTTTAGGCTCAAAAAGATTTTATAAAGGTTGATAGAGCAATACTGTTAAAATTTGACCCTAAATGTGTGAGTGACAGTGACTTGTAACCTATACAGGGTAAAATTGAAATCATGAGCAACCCTAAAAGAGGTCATTGAACTCATCATAGTGAATAACTTTTATTATGTAAACAACCCTAAAATCGCAAATAAAAAAAGAACTTTAATTAAAACGGAAAAAACTGAAAGTGCTATTTTCTATGAAATTTTTGACAAGACAAGTCTTTCGGATCAGCTAATAAAAAATTAAATCTGAGCGAAAATTAAAGCAAGATGTTGATCAAATCAGTTTTGAATCCTAAAAAAATTAAAATAAGTATTTCAAAAATTTTACAATCTAAAAAAGAAAATATTACTTATAAAAATAAAAACAAAATCCAATCTCTAACAAGAAATGTGATGTGCCAACATTTTTATACATCCACAAGGAATCAGACATTTCCTCTACATCCATTCTATATTTAAATATTTATCTATTTTCCTCTCTGAGGAAGTGCGGAGGAAACGATTAATTGTTAAAAAGCGATGGTTTGAGTTAGAGGCGCGTGCGCATCCTTCCTTAACCGTTACATCGCGACGTTTTTTCAAAAGTTCAAATTTAGAATTTGTCGCGTTGTGTTTTTTTTTGTAAGTTGGGTGCTTAATGATGTCCTGTGTGCTCGGTTAGAGAAGAAAGGGTTAAATTAACGAATTCATGAGGATTTTCGAAGGGTTTCCGTAATACTGAATTGTTTATGTCTGTTAGTATAATAATACTAATAATAATAATCAATGTGCGTTCTGAAATTATTTTGTCTGCCTACCCTCCATTAGAAAATGAAAAGTAAAAACAGTATTAGAAGTAGAAAAATAGAAGTAGTCCAGTAGAAAATTTATCTAATAAAGGCTACTTATAATTTATTTATTTATAAATATAAAATTTTGAAATTTTGAATAACTATAAGTATAATATAACCTACTGTAGAACCAGTAAATATTAATTAGATTCTTAATCAGAACACTTAGATTCTTGAAAAGAAAGTTAATTCACAATTAGCTCAAGATATATCACAAAAACTATGTAGGTATAGCTAGAATTTATTCTAACAATTACAGAATGCCTTTCCACACTTTTATCTCAAAACACAAGTGGTCGATACGTTGAGACAGACAGACAGACGCGTAGGAAGTCATTAGTTACGTTCGTTATTTATAACAATTGATTATATACTTACAGTAACTAGAAGCACAACAAATTGGTGTGAATACTACTGAGTAACCAATTAGTTAAGAATCGAGTAGACGAAAAGTATTAAGTACCTAGTATTTAAAATAATAAAAAAAAAATTTCTTTACTCTTAGAGCAAGCCCTTTTGAATGATAAACCTATTAGCCATAGAGTCTCTGCTTAGCCTTTTCCCAACTGTGTTGGGGTCGGCTTCCAGTCTAACCGGATGCAGCTGAATACCAGAGTTTTACAAATAATTATTGTAAATATGTATTAAAAAATTATTGCAAAGAGCTACGTGTTTGGGATCAAACCTACGACCTTGGCTTGCCAGTCCAGTCCATTGCAGTCGTCGTACTAGGCTACGAATGCGCAGTGCAATAGTTACTACGATATTGCTAATTTCCAAAGAAATTTTGATTAAAAAGCGTTAATTTTGGATCTGACGTCATATTTTTAAATATTGTACACCCTGTAGGCGGTAAAGTAAACACTCATTGATGTTCAGTTGAGCAAAAAAACAAAAATATAATTAAGAATTGAGCATGAATACCGTTGGGTTTATTTTTTGTAAACACCAAGTAAAATTCTTATACAGGGTGTATATGAACACTGAATTAGACTATAGTACAATCACTGAGGCGATTGCCTATGTTATAAATCCTCTGTCAATGAAAATTTGCAGTTACACACTGATAAAGTTATATAGGAAAAATATTTTAAAGGATTTTTTTTGTCGAAAGATTTTTACTCTGCTGCTCCTAAATCGAAAAATCTCTGGATATCGTTACATATTCATACTAATTAATATAGTACTTACTAAAATACACCAAAAAAATTTGGATGGAGTAATTTGACACAGAGAATTATAAGTAATTTTTATGTTTAGAGCAGAGTAGAGTAGAGTATTCTTTATTGTAAGTACACCATAAGGAAATCACATGATAAAATAAAAGTTTTTTTATTAAGTTTAAGTAAAAAAAAAACGAGATAATATTTTGCCGTTGTAAATTATTATCTACAAACTTAACTTTATGACTGCATAGTTTCAGCAACAGTGTCTTCTGCGACAGAAATTCGGTTACAAAGGTTTTGTAACACCTTGTATAATCGAAAAACGGTACAATGCGTACGAGTGTAGGAGTCTGATCATTATATTGATGAGTTTAACAAAGTTTTTTGTTTGACACAATATTGATAATTAACACATTCGCTGCGGCAAGAATTTTCTACGTCAACTCCTCAGTGCGATGTAAGGCCTATCAACACGATACCCTAACTTTCCCCCAGTGCGATCATGGGTAAATAAGCCTTGTAAGGTAGGGTTTCATTCTAACTCTTATATCTAAGCCAATACACTTCAAAATCGTTGTAATTTGTCAGTAAAATATTGTCAATGAGTTGACCTAAACCATACTGGCGTCGCCCGTAGCTCCAGTGAAAACTCTTTAAGAAAATTAGAAAATCATATGCAAGGTTTATGCACCAATAACCGCACTGATTTTTGGCCAAAAACTGAAATATTTTAGTGATGGGAAAAGACACAATCTCAAAATATCGATTGAAAATTATTTATTACGATATATTATTTTGAGAATTATTTTTTTTATTAACATTTTGTAAAACCTGTAAAGTACTGCCTGTACTGGGGCTAACATAGATCGAAGTTTCTGATGCTTTCCTCAAATGCTCTGATTTTACATGTTTTGGTGTAGATTCTAAATTAGAACTTACATTCTTAGTACTGCTCAGAAAAGTGGAACTGGACGGAGATTCTTGAATTTCGGTGCTAATAATTTTACATTTGTTATTTTTAATCGGCAAACTATTATTTTGATCATCACTCACTTTTGATTCATTTTGAAATGACAATTCGAGCATCTTTCTACATCGCTTATTAACACGGTGCATTTTGAATGGTATTAATTTTCCAAGACTTTCCACACGCGAACAAAACAGAACTACTCGGAAGAGATGTCAACACAACACTATTAAATTTGCGACCAATCAATCAGTGCGATAATAGGCAATTCGGCATTATGCTTGAAATAACCTATATACCTTATTCCCGCACAGAAGTAACGTTTGTCCTCTCCAGTGCGGTTAAAGGTACAAAAGCCTTATGCAGTTTTAACCAATCAAATTAGTAGCTATTGATGAGTTATTGTCAAATATATATCCATCTTTTTTTTTCATTGATAACTCTTCAAGTTACAGCTCCCGCACCAGAGGGAGTTCGCTATATTTCGCCGCCGCACTGGCGGCAGGTACATGCATAAGGTTTTTGGTCCTTGTACCGCACTGAGCGTGTTAAGTATGGCCCGCGGGTTTACTTGTATCTTGATGCTTTGAATGGAACTCAAAATCATACAGAACTAACTTTTTAGTTTTAATTGTATCAAGGCTGACCTCATTATTGTGTTAATCCAAGGACTGAGGAAAGATAAGAGTTCTGTAACATCATCTCAAACGTAATGCTAGCTTTGGAAATATTATTTGGAAATTTTCTCTTCACAAAAAAAAAAGATAATACATATAATAAGTATAGAGGGCCGGTTTATTCTTACATAGTAGGTCGTGGGTTCCAATCTCGCTCGTAATCGGATATTTCTTTTTACAAAAAATTCAAATATTTGTGTTCACATAATAAGCTTAAATACTTTGTAAAAATGTTTATGTACGTGTACGTTTATGCACAATTCTGAAAAATATATTAAGGACAAACACAAAAATATTTTGTTTGAGAGAATTAAACCTGCAATATCCAATGCAGCCGGCGAATACTTACTGCGAATAATGCTTAACCAATAAACATTGGTCAAACACAAATCCAGAATCCTCTCTCTAGTATTTAGTTCAAAATTAAACTAAACTCAGTAACACTTAAATCTGTTAATCGAACCCTGGACTAATAGCGCCACCAAGCAATCAATAACAAACAGGTAACTTAAAAGCGTTTAAGACAATTTTAATACAACCCATTAGTTGAAGGAATCAAAGGGCCATTAGGCGCACGCGCCGTGACAAGCACTATTGATTCAGAAACTCATTGGAATTGATTGATGGAGTCAGTTTGACAGCGACTTTCACCGGGAGCGGTCGTGTGATGTGAATCGTTTGTTTGTTGAATACTGCTGGAGATTATGACGGGTATTTCAGGATGCTCGTTTTTGGTTTAAGAGTGTTTTGTACTTATTATTTTCAGAATTTAATGAGGATGGGAATGTTGAGAATTACATACAGTTTCTCTTGGGAAAGATATCAGGAGGATGTGAGAAGCTAGGTGTAAAAATTTTGCTTATTCCTATCGTGTGATTGAAGAAAAACCTGGTGTCAGAGTTTAAACACATTAAAACATCTCTCAGGTGTGCTGGTTTTTTCATGATGTTTTAGCAACTGATAATTAATTTTTAATACGCACATAACTTACGAAGAGTCAGAGGTGCGCGCCTTGGGACCGAACTCAAGACCTCTGATTGTCAGTCGACGGACATTTTGCTTAATCATGTGAAATATCTGTTTAAAAAGCTCGTGAAGCAACGACGTATTACTACTGCGTAGTAATACGTCGTAATAATTTTTTTTAATTTTAATAGTGTATATTCTTTGGTACTATTATGATGATGAATGGGGGACTTACAACGTATTACAGTTCGTTCACTATAAGTTGTCCCCTAGGCACAATGTTGGCATTACGCTTTTTGGCATGCATAATGTACAATTTTGTAAGCAAAGCAGTGTAGTGCCAACAAGTCTAGGCTGTCTAGGGAACAACTTATAGTGAATGGACAATAGCTTATCGTCTTTTAAAGAAGTTCTGTTCAAAAGTTTTCATATTCAAAATTAGTAGGTACATAAAACTATACAAAACCAGTATGAACTGACCTCGCATTGTACAGGCTCTTCATACACCAAGATGTCAGCTTATACTTGAAATTTATAGCTTGATGAGTAGCCGTACCTATGAGTTTTGTTTGGACTAATCCAGAATTAATTCAAATATAAAGCTTTATCTAGATTTACATCTAGAACAGATTGGGTTGGTTTCTGTATATGGAAATTGAAATGTTCTTAAGAAATATGATACCCCTGTGATCCCTTCAAAGGTTATGAGAAAGGTCTGACTTAGTGTTTATTAGTTTGCGTGATAGATCAGGAAGAAAATGTGTCTAGATACCCTAGTGGTATTACCGTTGACTGTCAAGTCAGAGATCAGGTTCAAACGCTTAAAGCATAAAGCTAAAGATTTATGTTCGTATTGTAAATCAGTTATCACGTGATTAGTGCCTCGGAAAGCACGTAAAGCCGTTGGTCCTGCGCCTGATCTCTCTCCGGTCGTGTCGGATTTCCGTCCCATCGGACTATGAGAGCGAGGGAATAGAGAGGGCTCTGTTTAAGCACACACTTGTGCTCTAGAATATCTCCAGCGTAGTTAACTTGAATTATCTCCGTTGAGATTGGCCGCTGTTACCCAAATTTGGTCAGAAGGATAGAATGAAGAGAATGATATGATTGGGCTCTGCATTCTAAATATTCTGATGTTTTTTCACTTTATTAATTTTCTATAAAAATACGGATGATCCGGACATGTACCTAAAAGACGGACATGTGCAAATCCGGACGCTTGGTAACCCATTGAATGAGTCGTGCCTAAAGTATTGTTATAGTCGAAACTTTCTCCGATCGGTATTGTGTCGAACATAAATATTATGTTGTGGAATAATAATGTGGTGGATTATTGAAATTGACAGTTGGTTGATTTATTATTGAAGGTGGTCGTGGGCGATGGGCCTGTCAGCGCTTGTTTATATTATGTGAACTGTGGGCACAGAGTAGCTAATAATATCTGCCGAAGAAAATAACATTTACTACGTTAGCGTAAGAAATTTTGTTAAATAGATTACTTATCACAATTTTTAATTATTTATAGAAGGAAAAGTCTATTGAACTTAACTTTATCTTGATAACTTTGTGGCCTACCTCTTCCCAACTTGTCCTGACAACTGATCTAACCTTAGAATATCGTATCCCTTTGGGGTGCGGGGGTCAGATAGGCAGTCGCTCCGTAAAAAACTGTTATTCAGCTCCATCTGGTTAGATTAGACTTGCGGGGGTCAGATATGCAGTCGGTCCGTAGAAAACTGATATTCAGCTGCATCTGGTTAGATTAGAAGCCGTCCCCAACAAAGTTTGGGAATAATAAGGCTAGAAGGATGATGTTTCACTCTCTCGAGTTCTGAACTCGTAACAGCTGGTAGTTTGGGCCATATTTCACCTAAATTATGCGAAAATCTTATCCAGGTACTATCGCGGACACGAACGGTGCACCACTTTGCGATCAAAATGCTTTGAACAATGCTACGTGCGTAGAGGCGAGGCTAGCGCTACGTTCGGACGCCAGGTGCATGCGATTCTAACCTTAATAGTGGTGCACCAGCTTTATCCACGATAGTACAACCCACTGTATAATATCATCCAACCATCTTGTCAGCTAACCAGACAGGTTATTTGAAGTTAATACATAAAGTTGCAACGTCGATTTGACTTATAATGTGCCGTTAAATGCTCGCTGGTATATAATTCAGAGTTACAGCGTTTACTAGTTTCGTGGGAAATGTTCGTCTGTTTGTAACTGCGAAAATAGATCAGATAAAGATTTTTTTTTCACTAACTTACTAGTTTATTGAGTGACTAGTCTATTCTACTCATCATCATCCGCCTGTATTAGTCCACTGCTGAACTTAGACCTCTCCCAATGCGCGCTACTTTTGTGCGCTCATGGGAGGTATTTGTTTTTTTTAAATAAAATATTATATTACCTATATTAGGTTAGGAAAAAGCATCAGTAGCAATTTAGCAAAGGCCTATTGCGTAATCATATTTTTCCGTTTACCTCTTACAAAAATGGACTCTTCGCCACTGGAAAGCATAGATCGATTCATTCAAGAATGGATACAAGCACTTATTATTACTAAAGGCCTCGTTACACGTCGTACAAGGAGCATCTCCACTACCAATTACAATAAAGCGCATCTATCATATAACTGCACACGAACCCGCGGTACTCGCTAGCTAATAGTTTAAACGATCTTCGCACCAAAATATATACAGAAAGTCCACTCTGAGATTTTATCTTGCGTCCCGTCCAGTATTTCCCGAGACCCGTCAAACTTTATCGTTGTTATTTCAAGTTAACATAAACATATATGTTACTAACATAGTCTTAAGTTTCTACTATCAATAATATGAATTTTGTCTGATGTAAATAAATTAAAAAAAAAAAATAGTTTACTTACATTAAAAACAAAAATCTGCACCACTACCCTATCCTACCCTATTCTAGAGGTATAATTCCATTGATTTTAATACTCTTATTCTTCGCGACGCGGAGAAAAAGCCAAGAAATCTAACCACCTAACCACGAAAATCAGTCTAGAAGTTCTCGAATTAATGTCGAAACAAAACCGTCAAAATAAACTTCTATAATTTGTAGACCCTGCATACCTTTATATGAACCTTCTGCGTCTTTATTCTTGCCCCAGTGGGCGGGAAGCCTTTAAGATTTATGTATCTGACCTCCACCACCATTCAATTACACGGTCAAGCACTTTATTATCTGTGGGACTGTTACAAGAGTGTTTACAAACTGGGAAAGCTTTACATGATATGTAAATGATAAATTTGACAGCGGCGGTTCAGGAATAATACAGTTGACATTAAAAGGATGAATTAGCTATAAACTTAGCTGTTTTGAATGTTAATTATGCTAAATACGGTGGTTTATAGAAAATTATTTGGTAGCTTTTGAATTATTGAAATATTATCTGCATATTTGATAAAGGTTAAAGTGACAAAGTGGTATTTCTTAGGAACACTTTAAACAGATAGGTTAGTGAGCCTAGGGTTCTGTACCAAGTGTGAGTGGGACTCACAAACGAAGGGTCCCGTAAAAAAACGCTGAAAAAACATGGCGTCTGGAATTGTGCCCGTTTAATGGCAATAGGCTCGCCCCCTATTACATGATACTTATCACTACATAGTATAAAACAAAGTCGCTATCCGCCGTCTGTCTGTCCCTATGTATGCTTAGATCTTTAAAACTACGCAACGGATTTTGATGCGGTTTTTTTAATAGATAGAGTGATTCTTAAGGAAGGTTTATATGTATATTGCACCCGTGCGAAGCCGGGGCGGGTCGCTAGTATTATATGTAACAGCCGGCGAAACGTGGGTGTACTGCATACACCTCTGCCTACCCCCTCTGGGGAATACAAGCGTGAGTCTATGCTATGAATGAATGAATATCTTTGTTGAATGGTGTACAATAAAGATTATTCTATCTATCTATCTGAGTCTATAATTTAAGTATCAAATTGTTTTTGTATTTCTTTAAAGTGATAACAAATTATGTTTTATTTTTGGTTTTGGATAGAGATTCTAGTTCAGGAGTAGCTCTCGTACATGCCAAAAGAAATTAGATCATGGAACCACATCACTGCGACCGAATTTGGATGAATTATACTATGCTTATATTTTTTTAGTTTTGTTTTTTATTATCCGATAATATACAATATGTAAAATAAATACCTAGTGTTGGACACTATAGGAGGTCAATCTACTCATGAAACTGAACAATTTGTATAAAATCAGTTTGTGAAATTAGCAAAAATTTTGATTCTTCATACAAAGAGCTTCAGTTGATCGGCAAGTTTGATTGTATGAGAAGAGAATTTTTGTGTGTGTTTTTTTTGTGTTGTTTAATTATATCACATTGACCTCATAAAGGGTCTTACACATTTTAGTTACATGTTGTACCTATGTATAGTATACCTATTATATGCGGTTCTGGTATTCTTTTAGATGCTTATATTCTTACGGGAAGTCCAGGGTGGTCCTAAACCACGAACAACCGTCAAATCAGGTTAACATCAGATCACCGTCACGCGCCTTATATCCTCAAACGTTTAAAATAGGTCGAGAACTCGAGACTAATCGATAGTGTAAATGTAAATCGATGTATCGCAACTACAATCGATTCTTGTGAATGAACGTTATTACAAGAGCGGCTATAAGTAGAAGTGAATGACGGAGTGGTGAATGAATCGGGAAATGTGATTTCATTGCGTGTTCTATATTTGAAAGTGGAATTTTATTCTAAGGGAGTTTATAGACAACACGGTGGCTTAGGCGCAAAATGTCTCTTTTGCAAAATGTCCCCTGGTCGTAAAACGTCGCTTTCGCAGAGTGTCTCTTTCGCAAAATGTCTCTTTCGCAAAATATCTCTTTCGCAGAATGTCGCGCCAGGGACTTACAATAAAATTTCGATTTTCAAAACAAAATTATTTATTAAAATTATAGAGTAATTATGATGTCAATATTTTGGTACTTAAATTTACTTAAGTATAAGTATTATAAATAAAAAAAATATCAATAGGTAGGTATCAACATTTTTACACACATTCAAAATTTAGATCAAAAGAATCAATACTGAGTAAATCCAATAACATAAATCCACAGATATAATAGTAGTCGTTATAAGTGTTGCCATCACCGAAACTTTAAATTGTACCAAAATATTATTTTTAACTGTATCAAAATATCTTTTCTTATTTGGAATACATAGGTACTTAGTAAATTTAAGTACCAAAATGTTGACATCATAATTACTCTATAATTTTAATAAATGATTTGATGTTGTAAGCAACGCTTAGTTAATAGGTAAAGCATAAATGAGACATAAATGAGAATGCCATTCCTAACTTAGGTATAACTTATCTTTATATTAACTGACCAATCTGACCATTCACTTGTCATTTTCTATTTTTCATTAATTAAATTAAATTATTTTATTTTTTGACTTCTTGACTTTCAATTCCACATTAATATTTCGTAAAAAATCTTGTTGTCGATTTTTCGCTGACATTACTGACAAGGTGCTGGACAGAAACTTTCCTACTTTCTTTCCACTTCTCTCATTCAAGTCCAATTTGACCAAGTCCTTTCGAAAAAGATGCACTCCCGCCATTCCGTCTAGGTCTGCGGCGAAGATTTTTGCCATTTAGAGAGACCATTAGGTCGCTATTTAATACTGACATAAGTATAACATAGTAATGTTCTAATAGCCCATAGTAGATAACATTCCGTCACCATGGACTATTTTGTATTTTTCCTATTTTTAATAAAATAGATGACAATAGATTTCGGAGATAATCCTATAGGACTATCTTACTAAAATTCTATTTTGTATCTAAAGGCATAATTTCTAACAATTTTCCTAGAACTCCGACACCACATAAATCTTATGGATAGGCACAACTACTCTACAATACTATATGCTCGATAAGAGAGTGCATTATAAATTAGAGCATAAAATGACTCTATTTCAGTGAACTATGTATTGTTGTTGCTTGTTGAAGGAATACATTTCTCGCAAGTGTGCCCGAAATACGTACTCGTATATTAAGGTGACGTATTAAGATGGCATTTCGGTGCTGCCCGTTATTTAACACTAGACTATATCCGCGGTTTTGCTCGCTTATGAATAAGATATCAGAAATATGTCCTATGTCCAAAGAAAATTGAGTCAAATTTAAATTAGTTTAATATTTGTTTATCGTGTTTCTAAATAGGTTTTTTTTAAAAAAAAACGTGACGCAGAAACTTTGGATTCCATTTTTGAAAATATTGCACTAAGCGGTCAATTACTAATAACCAAGTGACGTGGCAGCCTTAATAAAAGTTTTGAGAGAAACAAAATATAATAATTATTTGAATAAGTTGTAAAAAATATTCCGTATAATACATATTTTTATTTGCTATAAAACATCTCAGCAAAAATCTATCCTAAATATTAACGTGTTAAAGTAAGACCGATTTCCTTAGATATTTGCCCATCATCCTTTGTAAAAACTACCTTCACATCTTAAATCCATATCCGTTTTTCCGACACTTTGTCCTTTTAAAGAAATTCCCTAAACCTATATCAATCAATCAATCAGTTCGGAATCAATCGACGGTCTCGGGGCGCGCCACGAATTTGTTCTTACTTCTTAAATCGTATCCGTTTCCGGTTTTAAACTGTGGCACGTGCTAGGGAAGAATTTGGGCTACGCGTTTGTTTTTTTATAGCAAATGACATTTTTTTTAAAGATATGTCGGGATTTGTGAGGAGTAAATGTTGATTAGTTACAAAAGTTATTGTAAAATATATTTTTATATAGTTCAAAGGAGTTTCATTGTTTTGTGCCGCGCAAATTTTGTTTAAAAGCCTGACTCGAATAAAATCCGATCGCCATTTCATGATCGATTTTGTAAATTAATAGTCCAAAGAAGAGAGTAGAGGCTTTCATAATATGCACAGCAGTCAATCTCTTCGGAGAGTGGTAAACTAGCAACCGTTCGCGAAAACTCAGTCTCAACGGGGTTTCAAACGGGCGTGGCTTAGCTGAGAATGAATAAAAATTTGTACGGCAAAATTTCAATTCACGCCCTGCCTATCTTTGGTGTAAAAAGTCTAGATGCGCGAGGATGTGCGTGGCGAGAATTGAAATATTTGTTGGTACAATATTGAACTTTATTACTGTAAGAATAAAGTATGTCGTTTGCGGGTGCGAACCAGCGCTGGCCATCGCAGCTCGCCAGCGGCACGGTATCGGTAGCGATGAACATCTTTTGGTGTAAAAGGGTAAGCGTGATTTCAATTCACGCTCGGCCCATCTACGCCGCGCCTCAAAATCACCTTCATAGTCCGATGGAAGAACAGTGGGTACTACGTAATCGGAGAGATATGAGG
This sequence comes from Protodeltote pygarga, assembly GCA_936450705.2. Lineage (NCBI taxonomy): Eukaryota > Metazoa > Arthropoda > Insecta > Lepidoptera > Noctuidae > Protodeltote > Protodeltote pygarga. Next base: position 9,495,780 of record OW388268.2, on the reverse strand, counting down.
TCAATTTAAATATGTGCATTCCGAGGCACGAAGCAAGTGATCATTAATTTAATCAAATTTATTTATTTATTTAATACTTCATGCACAAATTTGTACAAAGGCGGACTTAATGCCAAAGGCATTCTCTGCCAGTCGACCTTAGGGTGATGCAGAGATGAGACATTTGGTAGATGCACTGCGTAATAAAAGTGGACAACTGATAAACAAAGTATAAGTAGATAATATATAAAATGTATATATATGACTGTAATACACAAATAAAATGTATAAATATATATAAGTATATAAATATTATATATATGTGTATATAAATAATATATATATATATAAATAGTAGTCTTCACCGTTGTGATGATTCTGCCAAATATTGCTTCTGTTGAAACTCACGTAACTTGATTTTGAAAGAAAATCTACTGGTAGCCATTCTGATTTCGAGGGGGAGCGCATTCCAGAGAAGAATCGCCTGAACGAAAAAAGAGGAGTGAAGAAAGTCAGAGTGATGAGTAGGACAATGTAGAAGCCGATTATTAGAGGAACGAAGACGTTTATTATGATTGGAGCACAGGTATTGGAAATGAGAAGTTAAGTAAGAAGGGGAGTTAGGATTATCGAGTAGAGAGTATAAAGTATTTAACGCCCGCATATTCCTACGCTGGCGAACAGGCATCCATTTTAGAAGCAACCGGTACGCTGTCACGTGGTCATACTTACGAAGGTTGAAGATGAATCGAATGCAGTTATTTAAAAGGCGGTCAAGTTTATTGATTAGATCAGCATTCAGGTCAAAGTAGCACACATCAGCATAGTCGATTACGGGTAGGATTAAGGTCTGCATAAGCATTGTCTTCGTACTAATTGGAAGAAAGTTTTTGAGGCGATATAAAGAACGCAACATCCCAGTGACTTTCTGACTGACACAGGATACTTGATCACGCCAGCTCAGAGAATTGTCTATGTGCAAACCAAGATCTTTTACACTTTTGCTGAAAGGTATAACCTTACCGTCAAATATAAGAGGATGGAGAGAAACTGTGTCCACTTTCAACATATTTCGCGAGCTACCTACGATTATGGCTTGACATTTACCAGGGTTTACCACCACCCCAAATCTATCAGACCAGTCCTTGATCGCTTCCAAGTCTCGATTAAGCTCATCAACCACCATATCTAAATTGTCGACACCTGCTTGAAAATATAGCTGCAAGTCATCGGCGTAGAGATGATACGAACACCGAAGCTTATGGGTAATAAAATTAATAAATATAGAAAAAAGAAGTGGGGAAAGAATACCGCCTTGAGGAACGCCAGCATCCAAATTAGACCAAGATGAGGATGAGTCACCGTCTCGAACCGATTGCCAGCGATCCTGAAGATATGAAGAAAACCAGTTTCGTACTTGAGGAGAGACCATAAGATGGGTAAGGAAATTGGAAATAAGGAAATTGTATTCGCACAAATCTTGCAAAGTCTTGGGTTCGAACTTTGAACTGAAGACCTCTAACTTGCGAGTTAACGTCTAAACCACTTTGTCAACCACTACCTAACAAGGACCATAAAGACAGCGGCAATTATGCATATTCTCCTAATTGACTCATAATACGCCGGATGAAAAGCAGACGTATAGATATTATTATGCATATTCTTCAAATCACACAATCCATCCATTTACGAAGTAGGAAGTTGGGACAGACGAACACACGGTTCTTAAAACACATTATTATGTTCTTAGAAGAAAAGGATTCGCCCACAAACCATTTAACACTATTTGTGACCGCTACATGGCGTGATAATGAGAATTTATGAACTCTCGGTTTTTTTTAAGGGACTAGTCCCACCATCCTTGGGTGTCTCATTGTAACTGCTGTAAACTAAGATTTTTTTAGAGCATAACACTAGGCGCGTCTCAGGGAAATTATTTTAACTGTGTTGTGTCCCGCAACGTAATTAATTAGACAAAAAAAAGAAAAGGAATAAATAAAAACAAAATCTTTAATAGAAATATTTTAATTATTTTCTTTTTGCTTTTAACAAAAACATAAAAAATAAAAATAACTACTTTCAGGAATCACAAAGTTTTCATTTAAGTTGCTAAAAAGCTACGTAACGTAGGCAGTAAAAGCCCTAATTTCTCTTATATAATAAATAGGAGAAGCTAAAGAAAAGAAAGAAGACAGAAAGATAAAGCTTTTTAAATTAGAGCACTATTGTCGTGTTCTTTATCTTTAATTATAATAACAATAAATATTTAACTAAGATAGACAAGCTGTACACTGTTTCAAAATAAATAAAGATTTTATTTTATTTTGTATTTTTTATCGTGAGAAAAATCTTTACGTATTTTGTGGACGGCCCTAAACGGTGAAGGAAATTCGTTTCCTTGAGAATCTAAACGCCCTTACAAGAAGCGTGACATAGAAATGGTTACAAGTTAATTTCCTTGCAGAAACTTTGTAAATTGTTAAGTGCAATTACTCACACAGAATTGTAACACTTCGCTTCAATTGTAACAAACAAATGCACTAATAAACTAACTATACAGGGTTATTTGTAAAACACCCGCAACTTGAAAAGGGGTCATTAAACTCATCATTATGAACAACTTTTACTATGGGACTAACCCTGAAATCGCAAAAAAAATCAGCTGTTCCATACATTTTGTTGAGTCATGTGAACATAAATGTATGGAACAGCTGATTTTTTTTCAATTCACACATCGGCAATTACGGTTAATAAGCACAGCGTGGAATACATTTTTTTTATCAATCATTTTTTTTTTAAAGCCGATTCAACGTAGATTTGTCAAGGTGCCTCTAACCATTAACCAAAATAACCATGACAAAAAGTGATATTTTAATATTTTTTGAAACTTATGATTTACGCGTCTATGTAACATTCAAACTTTTATTCTGGTAGAGACAAGTCTTTTTTTTAAACATCTCAAGAATTTCAGCTGACCGAGTTTTCTCAATGAAGAAAATACGCTCCACTTTCAACAAGTCCCGTGTCTCTGGCGCCCATATCATTGAATATACGCCAACATTAACAAAACGTAATAAAAACAGTGAAAATACATTAATCACAAGACAGAATATATCATAAATGCACCTCCGATTACGCAACGCGACGCAAACGTACTCTTTACTCTGTTTTCCTCGATGAAAATCGTTGACATAGAGTTAAACAAGGACGGAAATAAAACAATTCTACGCTGAAACGAAGAAAAGAAAGAGACAGATATACACGCGCGCTTTCCCCTACGCTTCCAATTACGGCGTACGCGCAACGCTGAAAGCTTGCCGCCGAGTCTTCAGTCCAGTCGTCTTGCAAAGCTCGCCGCGTACGGTTGTCTTGTGAGTGTCGGACAATAGAATTTTCACGTAGCGAGGGAAACTTTTGATGTGACCGTGTCTAAGTGATTGTGTATGTACTTTTAGTGACGTTTTGGTGTAATAAACTGGTACTTTGGAGGTTCTAGTAACATTTTGTGACGTTGGACTAAGTTCCGAGCGGGAATTGTTTCTTCCGAGAAGCTGGTAAGACGATTTGTGTTATTTTAAGATATAATTAAATATAGACGGACGGAATTTATATGAAAACATAATTAGTTTCATATGTAATGAATCATTATTCTAAGAATTGTTTTTGAATGTGATTAGATTAAGTAATTTTTTTCTCCGAATTGAAATTTAATTAGATGAGAATTACGGACATCTGCTTTGGTGACTAATTATTTAGCTCAGTTTTTATTCTACAGTTCTAAAGCAAATAGATTTTTTAAAATAAATTGTTGTTCCTGTTACCTAGTTACCTGGTATACATTTATGAGTATCTAATATACATATAAATAATCTAGCTATTGTCCGTGACTTCACCCGCGTAGAAATTATTTTTTCCCGTATATTTCGTGTAGGTACAGCCAAAATAATCTTCTCCAAAAAATGGGCTATCGTACGCAAAAAGATTTTTTCAATCAGACTGGAATTTTCTGATATTAATACTTCAAATGTCTTTAGCTTCATATTACTAAGTACATAATATAGTTAGTAAAAAGTATAGTATATAAAAAAAGATAAATTGATAAGTAAGGTTGCGTTGTATTGTTGTATAAATTAATGACAATGTATAGCGATAATATCATTCATAATGTATTTATGACTTTAGCTTGATAAAATAATTCATTTCTTATCATTATCCCTACAAATAAAAAAAGAGAATTAATTATTCTTAAAAAAAAATATTTATCAAAATTGCATCGAACTATAAACAAAATTGTTTTTTTTTTTTAAATAGGTATATTTTTACAATCGCTCAGAAGAACAACAAACGTAAAGCACAGCACATAATATTGTAAGAAATTGCAATAAGAGCTGGTCAGGTGCGAATCGAACTAGTAAATATAACGCCGAAAAAAAACCGTTTCTTATACAAGAACACAGTACGAAATTCTAAAAATGACCCACGAAAATGAAGCAGCAATAACTGTCAGTATTCACTTCATTTGCAAACTCATACTACAGTGACACTGAAGAGATAACGTTTGCAAAATACCGCAAAAAAAATAATTAAAAAATAAAATTGGCTAAAAATTATGTTCTGGAAATAACTGGTACAAATAACACTTAAACCAAAAAATATCGACTCTTTTTTGGAGTAAATACAGGTTTCCGTTTTTTCTCTGGAAAAATATTAAAAAAACCAAAATTATTAAAAATAATTAATTTCTAACAACTTAATGCCCATCTGGATTTCATCCAAAAATGTTCTCTAACATGAAAGAAAAATAGTCTTACAATTAACAAAACTTTGTCTTCACCAAAAAAAAAACGGACAAAAAAACATTAAAGCAATAAATAAATCTTCTCAAAGACATGGTCCTGAAGATGTTCTGCTCGGGAATCGAACCAGTGTCCCTTTTAGCATTCAGCCGGCGTCCTAACGCGTAACACGTGGCAAACAATGTGTTTTTGTTGCTTAATGAACAGAGAAATCAATGGAGATTTCATGTTTCTGAAATAAATTGTATTTTTCGAAATACCTATGTTGGTGTAAAAACTGTTTCATTGTAGGTTTTAAAAAAGGTTTTAGTAATATTGTAGTGTTTAGAATAAGCATGCAAAATAAGACTAGATTTAACTGTCCTAAGTTAAGCATCTAAATTTATAAATGTTTGCTTATTACATTGTATAAATATAATAAGACATAAAAAAGAAAAAAGAAATTTCAACGAAAAAAAAAAATGTTTTTAAAACACTAAATCTTGAAATATCTACTACACAACACACAATAACATGCAGCGTTTTGGCCGAAAATAAAACATATTGAAATCTCTTTCTATTTAATTCCTTAACTTTTATTTAAATACTTTAGAATATAAACTCAAAAAATAAAACCGACTTTTAAACATCAAAAAGAAACTTTAAATATTCCTTAACTATGGCACCGACTCAAATATATGTAATATACCTAAACGTTTGTGTTTAAAACATAAATACAGTTATTTTCTATACTTAGGATAAAAAACACACACGTCTAAACATTTTTCTTAATAAAACTATTTTAAACAAAAAAAAAAACTATTAGCGACTCTACAAGTCCAACTAACTTCTATTCTTTCCGGTAAACGTGTGCGGAACACGTGCTTCAGTAGGTAGAGGCAAAAAAGCGGACAGTCAGAATGAAGACGTTACCCTTAAGCTGTTCCCTTTGAGCGTGACTTATGCCTTAATTAAATAGTTTACACACGTATTGGTTATAACTTAGTTCGCTTAAAGCTGATTTAACTTAGAGCCGATATCACCACTGACGCTTAACGCGATCAATCGAGTTAAAATTGGTTCAAGCGTTGAACTGAATTCACATCTGCAATTTGCGTAAGGCTGGACAGTTTTATTAAACTCGGTTTTTAAATTGAATGGTGAAATTTATTAGGCCTTAGGCTGAGATATATTATAGAGTGTAGTATACATAGATAGTGGTGCCAGATAGATGTATCGCTTTTGGCGGGAATTCCTGCTTTTCAGCTTTGCGAAAAACGTCGATTTGTCGTGAGGGTTACGTCCACAGAGATCTTAATAATATTACCTTATTATTAAGATTTCTGTGGGTACGTCTTACTACCTACTTAAAAAACATTAATCAACCCTAATTGAGTAATAAGATTGATTTCAATTAAAGTCTGTGATAAAGACAGCCTCGTTGGTCTAGTGGTAGTAAGTAAGGGATTAAACTGATCAATTTCTATTTTATTTTTACAAGTACTTAAGTTCAAACCAAAATGTAAAGTAAGCTCTTATCTCTAAGTGTTAGTGTCCTGTATATAGATCTGTCTAATTAATTGTTGAAACTTTGTATTCTCCTTAACTAGTTTTTTTTGCGATTTTTCATAATTATATTCAGTGATTTTATATCTTCAATGTGCGAGTGAGGTAGCAGATTAGCGTGATAGGCGCCATAATATCGGGACAATAGGTACTATTGAGGACACGAACGGTGCCCCACTTCGCCATCAAAATGCTTTGAACAATGCTACGTGCGTAGGGGCGATGCTAGCGCTACGTTCGGACGCCGAGTACAAGCGATTCTAACCTTAAGAGTGATGCACCGGCTTTGTCCACGATAGTACCTGAAGGAAAATCATCGTCGCTAACTTCACAGTAGGTACAAACATTTACACAAACATCACTGTATCTATAACGCATTTTTTATAGTTTTAACATTTAATTTTTTTATTATAACTATAAAAACACACAAGATTGCAGATTTCTGCGAATTCTTAGTTATGTTTTATTCCGATCATAACAATAAAATTTTGTAAACATCTAAAAGTATAATAAAAGTTTTGGTTTACATGACGTCACTCTTTTTTGAATAGAAATAGGTCATGATACTGACGTCCTTCCTTCCTTCTCGCTCTGTCCTTCTTGTTAGTGGTCAGTTACATGCTTTTTTCCATTTATTTTTAAAACTAGATGTCGCCCGTAACTTTGTCTGTGTGAAATTGATAGGTATTCCTCTACATCCAGCTTTGTCTATGACTATTTCTTTAATTTTTAATACCTTGAGCATACTTTATTGCAATTGGCAATACTTTACTGCAATTTTCGTAGGGATCTCTAACTTTTTGAAAACATAAAAATAGGTAATATATTTGGTTTACAGGGTGACCAGTCTTCATACTTTGACTGGATTTTTTATATTTGCTTTTTGACTCAACTATGAGCGAAACTTGACGTACGCAACGCTTTTACTAAGTTATTGTATCGTTGCCCGCAACCATCTAATTTCAAGTTCCTTTTCTATCTGTTTGCAATTTTATTTTACTTTGTTAGGTGTTACCAAGTCAGTAATATGATTAAGGTCTACAACAACTATAAATTTAAATATTTTAAAACCCTCGACACCGAAAAACTTTTTTTTTTAGCTAAGAACATTCTCGATCAAGTCACCTTTCAAATAAAAAAATAAAAAATCATAATCGGTCCATTCGTTTACGACTTACCATGCTACAGACAGACAAACAGATACACAGACACTGCCGCATTCAGAGACGTCAAACAACGCTAATGATAACAAAATCCGTACAAAAGTAACGATATAATGCTAGATTTAAGTTAATTGATTGAGTTGCAGTTACACACGTTATACTTATAACACCCTTCTTTTTGGATCGGAGGATAAAAAGAAGGGTACAAATGCATCAAATATGCTTCCAAATTAGACTCTAGACATTTCAAGGTAGGTAAATAAATAAAATAGGACAAGTCTGTTGTTTAAAAACAACAACATGGTCGCCCGCGCCACCCACGGACTCGGTCGATTAGACATCAGAATTATTGAGAAAATACTATTCCAGTACATGAGTCAAGTGATAGAATGGTTTTTGTTTTAGGTATTGTTCGATGATTTTTATAAATAGATAGGTGGTAAACAGTGATATCTTAGTGGTAGGTATGACCGTTGGACTGCCAAGTCAAAGGCAACTTCTGACTTTTCGGATTCATGTGCGTTTTAGATTGCTGAACATGTTGAAAGTCCAAAGTTGAAATACATAATTAGGTATTATAGTATATTTCCTTACTTTTTTTTTCACTTTTTCTTTCGTTTTTAAACCTAGGTTTAAGAACAAGCATATACTAACACTCTGGATATAATATTTAACAACTATTTTAAAAATTAATAAAACCCTCGACACAAATAACTCATTTTTTTGTTTAGCTAAGAAAAAAAACCAAAACTTAAAAAAAAATCTTAATCAAAATAGGTTCATTCGTTTAGGAACTACAATAGCAATATTTTCCAATAACTTTGGGAACTACGACGCCACAGACAGACATACAGACTCGTCAATAATAACACCCAATTTTTTGCGTCGGGTTAAAAATAAAATAAATAATTTTAATGTTTTCATCGAAAACCATACATAAAACTTCTTACTAAATATACCAAAAAAAAAACAATATACTATACGTAGTGACTAACTTCTGAAAGTGACTCGGCTCCCGAAACGTCACATTCAAACGAACTCGTTCAAATTACATTTTATCTACATACGCGATACGTTAGAATTAGGATCGATGCCAATATAATCGATTAATGTTCAATCGATTTACGACTACGAGTGAGGGATGCGATATGCATTACTTGTTTTGTTTAGCATAGAGCAGAAAATAAATAGCATAGAAAAGAACAGACGTTTTAGACTTCCAATATCTTTGTTTTATACCTCCTTTTTTTCGGCAAAGTTAGAAAAGAATAATTAAAGTAAACATTACAAATATTATAAAGCTTAAAATAAAATCAGTACCAATACGAACTTAGAGCCAATTTTTCTGTAAATTTTTATCAAAATTATACCTTTTTTTTACTATTTATTCACATAAACATTCCAACTCATATATCTATAGAAACCTTCTAGACAAGAATTCTTCTAAAATAGAAACATATTTTAGAAGAATAATTCGCAATGAGTAGGTAATCGTTGATTATGCAAGTTGTCAGTTTAAAAAAAAACATAATAGGTACTTTTAAAATTAGGTACCTAAAGTATTGCCATGACTCTTGCTGACCATAACTACCATATCTAAACTAATGACCGGTCACCTCTAATTTGAAAAAAGAACCACAAAACATTTTGATAAGACTTTGCTTGAATGACGACAAAAATCTGTTAAAGAAATAAATGAGAAACTACAAAAAAAAGAAATACACATTCCATAATTAAATTTGTTTGATTTTATTGATTGCCAGTTGTCATCCAATCTTCTTAACGAAGATTGAGAAGCTATACTCTATCTACTCTCTACAGTAGAGGCGCTGAGTTAATGGAGTAAATAATAATCTACTTGCATTTAATAAGGTCACAGTAAATAGGTCAAGTTTGAGCTCCAGACAGTATGTAAACATTGCTGGCCAGTTATATCGGAAGAGCTACGAATATTTAAAAACAACTTCTTGTTCTAAAGATAAAAAATCTTTATTTTTGAAAATTCGAATAGTTTATTGACATCACAGAGAAAAAAATATTAAGTTAAGTACGGAGCTGGTGTGCTAAAACTATTAGGTCGCATGGTTCAAATTCTGCTCCTAATCGATTTTTTCTTTCTACAAAAAAAAAACTTTGGCTAAAACGTTGTAATAATATTTTAGATTTAGAACAATACCACAGATATTCCGTTGAAGGTAGATCTAAAACATTCTCCTTGGATTTTCATAGAAACTATAATAATAATATGCCAAACCGCAGTTTGTTGCGAATCATTCCTTAGTATAATAACAATAAAATCTATTTTGGTATAATGGGTTTCTGATCGTGGCTTAAGTTCCTGGATTTGAAATAGAGTAGGGTTTATCCGAGGTTCCGCTACAGCTAGACAGATGTTGCATAAGTACGCTGGTTCTAATGCGAGTTTATACAAAACTCGACCCAATTTGGTTTGATTTGAATGAGTTAGAGTATTTTCAAATTGTATTCCAAATGACAGCTCAATTTTTTAATGTTAGTATAAATTTAAAAAAAACAGACTAAAATAGTATTCAATGTCCGTCTGAGAACTACATACTTATCGTAACAAGCTTACACTTAGCGCTTACATTAACGAAGGACCACTTTAAGTCTTAGCAACAGAGTTTAAATTAGAATAAATTTCGCTAAACTAACTGTAAAATAAGGTATGTCGAGTACGCGCAAAGGGCGACGGAATCAGAACACTGGCCGTATAGAATACAGATCGAAAATAGAACGCGTGTGACAATGAAAAGAACTAAATACAAATTCAAATTTGGAATTCCGTCTGCGTTTGTTCTTTTTATAATGTCTAAAGTTTTTAACGATTGTACTTTCTTTAGGGACGTGCTACCTTACAAATACCTGTTACGGGTATTTACGGGCCTGATCGTACAATCAAGTATCTGATCATCAGTATTTATTGAATTTTTTTACTTGGTCTGAAAAATACATTTGACACAGGTGTCTGTTGATAGTTTCCTCCCTAAATTATGGAAAAAAATTTAATAAAAGACCTTCTATAAAAATATAACTTTCTTCTAAGCATTTGTCTCGTCCTTAGGCGAGGTCCGCAACCTTTACTTTTTCTTGACATTATCTTTTGTCAGTTCACAGCTCTGCACGTATTTATTGACAACAGTCAACCATCACAGCTTTGACCTTTCTCACGATTGCCTGGCATGGCATGTAAAATAGAAAAAATAATAATTAAATGGGCTTATTTTTATTCACCTGACTGTTCTATCTGTCATCGTCAGAGCTCTCTTTACTGAATTATAAAGGATGACTATTTTTTCACTAGTTTAAGCAGATGTGTGGTTCGCTATGAATTTTTTTACAAGCTTTAAGATCTATGCACTGGCTATCAAATCGAATGCCTTATTATTAATGTTGACAGCTCACTCTACCGTATTACGTCACATTATGACGTTTAAAATTCGAATGTCAACGCAGTCTCAGGTTCAGTAACCAGACGCGATCTGCATAAGATCAACATTCCCTATGGTTGTCATCATCGATGTTATAGTTACGTCAACCTGGCCGTGAACCACGTAGAGAGAGAATAGACGTAGGGCTAGGGATTGCACTATCGATAAATCATTGCAGTATATTGGTACTTGGCAAGTAACAGTTAATAAGTGATATTGATACTCAAAATATACATATTCGGTAATGATATTCTGTAAGTCTTACATCCCACGCATGCAAATCTAAGTAAAAGTAAATTCAATTAGTGTCAATTTCCGACGAGTTCTTGGTTGATTTTGAAAATAATAAAAACAAAGTTCAAAGAGAGTTTATAGCATAGACGTACTGAACTATTTGAATGTTGGCTAAATATTCTAATGTGTTGTTAAAAATATCTCAAAATAACGTTACCTTGATACAAACGCTAGAAAGCTTTGAACGCAATTGCCAAATATTACTAAAGTAGTAGAAATTAAAGCTGCGGACTGCTTCTAAAGATTGACAAAATTCCAAAAATCTTCAATCTTGCTCTAGAAGTTTTAAAATTTTCGCGAATTGGAATCATGTTTTAAATATTATTTTGGGTCTATTGGCGCACAGATAAATTCTATTTGCTATTTTAAAATTACGTTTTCGCCTTGAAGTAACATTCTAAGATATTCCTTTAATTTCTAGAACTCGACAATAAAACAGTCTGCGTCTACGTTTCCCCCCACTATCCAGGAAGCTATATATTTAATATGTCATCTGCATACAAGATAGTAATATACAGCCCATAGCATATGCAATGCGTGTCCCATGGCCTATAGACAGAATAAAAACTAATGGGAACTCCAACGAGACATACAAATGAGTAAATATCCATGTTTTAACAATTAAAATTCAAGGAAATTCATTGAACTGTAGTTGTTATGATCAAAAAGGTAATATCCTGTAGGTATGTAGTATATTATATTAGTACTAGCTTTTGCCCGCAGCTTCGCCCGCGTGGATGTCGGACCAGGATAAAATTTATATTTTTTGTTAATCCAGGATATATGGTTTTTATGTTTACCGAGTTTTATTCAAATCCAAAGTGGTTAGGTAACAAACATCTTCACAAACTTTTATTAGTGCAGATTAGTAATGATATGATATGACAGTTCAAGTCCTGCCCAAGTCAGTTGTTTTTGCGAGTTTCTTATTTTCATTTAATAAGCAAAACATGTGCATAAACAGTTAAATTATCCAAAATATTTATTATTGAAAACATTATATATTGCCATTACATTAACTCGTTACTCCCTATAATTATAATTAATCAAATGTATTAATTTTCCTTTTATTATTAAGCTTTCATTTAAGAATTTACTTACTACATTATGTAGAAACATTTCTCTGTCAGCTAGATATACAGAACTTTCCTACATTTTTGTTATGGTAAACTTGTAGGTAATATTATGAGGTATTTTTTAAAATATATCTTTATGCACATTTGAGAGCAATTATTCTAACAAAGATTAGTTTTACATAATAATAATTATTATTGTCAAGCTCAACCTATGAATACAGGATCATAAAAATAATCGTTTTAAGGAACCATTCACCTCATCAGCCCCAGTTCCTCGCGTCACTACAGGCAGCATTCAGCGGAAATTGCCGCTGAACATAACTGTGACACCACCCATTATGTGTTGGTTCCTACGGATGTCTTGTAGAGTTCTGTGTACCGCATCAACTGCTTTTCTGTTTGCCATTATACATTCATCCCATCATACGATCAAAGAACAATTCCTGAGCAAATGCCTGTCTTGTCACTGTTCCGTGACACATCACAAACAGGTGTTTCGTTGCTCTGTAAATTGATGGGAATCCTAAACATGGTGTTCGCTGTTTTGTCACCAGAAAACAACGTGGCAGTAATCCCCGAAGACGCTACTGCAATTGTAATTTTGCCCTGCCTACTGATCTCTGCAAGGATGCCACTGGTTACAAATATTTTTCCTGTTCCATCAGGAGTATCCAAAAAAATCATTTTTTCTCAGATCTAAATTGACTCCTAACGCCATCTAGTTAAGAAAAAGGAAACATTATGTTTTAAATAATAATAATTTTAATGCTTCAAATTAAAGCGGTATTTTTTATAAGCTGAAATTTTTAAAAGTATAATTCCACACGATGCGCGTTGTTTCCTTCGGGGTTCAAATTGAAATATTTAAAAAAGAATTCCGCTGATCTAAATAGACTTAACGCGATCTAGAACACTATGTTTAAAATAATATAATTATAATATGGTAAATGTTTCAAATTAAAGTGGTAACGTTTTTTATAAGTTGAAGAAATATTAAAAAACATGTTTCCTTCGGGTTCCAGCCGGTAAGTAATAAAAGTCATTAAGAATGAAATACCACAAAAATACATAATTTCAATGACAAAAAAAATACTAAAGAATCCACAAAAAGTTTGCGGAACTGAGGATCGAACCCAAAGCCTTAGCGTAAGCTATAGGCGTTCGCCCGACCGCTCGACCGGAAGGCTATGAAGTCTGTTGACATAGAGACAAAATAATCGTTCCTATAAGATATTATTATGTTATGTTTGTAATGTTTAGCTCCTTGTGAATATAGCGTGATAATATTTTGTAAATTGCAATTTAATAACATTTTTCTCATTGTATTACAACAATTCTGGAGCAAATTCTAGAAATACGCTGCTTACTACAATGCTGCTCATCCCCCATATTTATAAACGTGATAATTTATACCCTATAAGTTGACCAAGAATTTAAAAAGTATATTTGCCGAATTTCAACTAAATCTGCCCAGTAGTTTTCGCGCCAACCCTTTACATACAAACAGACAGACAAAGTTTTTTTTTTCTTCATATTCGGCTTCAGTATCGTTCCCCGAACACGTAGCATTTACTTTTTTCCAAAAATTTTCAATGTACAGTTTTTACTTCGTTACGATTTTATTATATGTATAGATTATGCTTTTGGGTATGTATTAAAAAAAATAGTAATGGGCCATACTTGAAAATTTCACCGGGCTTGTTGAAATACTAGCGCCAAGAACCAGAAATAAAAATAACAGTTATCAAGTACTAGTGATTAATTATTATTTATTAAGTAATTAACTTTTAAAGTTACTAATGCATGTATTTCGCATGCATCTGGTACGCATACTTGCTCTCGCTGGAAAGCCTAATCCAGAGAGAAGTTATGGCAACCGTTCAGTATTGTATGTAAACATTACATCACTTTATAAATATAGGCATTACGTCCATTTTCTTTTAAGATTCACGTTAGCATAACGTGTTATCAAAATAAACTTAGTAATACATGTCTGTTTATTGTTGGAATGTACATTTTCTTATCTAAAAGAACGAATAATGGATGCAATTCACGTCTAGACTAGAAAATATCTGTTCGGTATTGATAATAATATCTGTTATTCTTTTTTAAGGGGATACTCTATGGATTTTTCAAGGTAAAACTGTCTCGCAAACTCCGATCGACTAGAACAATAATCAGTTTTTAATGTGTGTTTGACGATTGTATTAACTAACATCAATCATGTTAAATGATATTAACTATTTAAATAGTAAAAACATGTAAAAAACATAGATAAAATAAATTATTATCAATCATTTTTTTAAAATGTTGCCCATCTCTAGGACTTTTTCCTGTACAATTTTTTTTTTTACTTTTGTTTTTTGACGTGACAACGTCTTAAATTAGGTTGCGGCTGGGAGTCACTTATGAAAAAGTGTAACGCTCGGTAACGTTACGATGAGTCACGTAACGCTCGGTAACGTTACGTTGTCACGTAAAATCTTCGCCCGTAAAACCGACTTTACAGGCAACCATTTTTTTTCTGATTAATTTCATTGCGGTATTTGAGACAGTTAAAACCATTTCCCGGGACACATCGAGTACCATGCTCAGTGCTTATTTGGCAGAAAAAAACAACAATGAAGATGTTGGCTTATAGGATTTGCATTGTAACAATTAATAGCAGAAGGCCTTGGGGCCAAAACTAAAAAAAAATTTACACGATTTAAAATTTATCATGCAGATTCTCAATCTTTCTAACCTTCTCTGTACAGATTTTACAAAGTTCGGAGAATATAAAATACTTACTATTCTAAAAAAGAAACCATACATCGCCATTTTATCTTTTCTTAGAGAGAATATTTATAAAAATAAACATACATAATTATATCAACTAATTACAATTTGCAACTAAGTTTGCAACTTTTTACCCAACTGCGGCGAAGCCAAAAAGGAGGGTTATGTGTTTGATTATATTAAACTGTGACTGTTCTTCTGGAAGATCAACTCGTTCGTATATCGAGACATGAACTAGAAAACCAAAAACCAGATCTCAACTATGCTTCCAATATGGCGTTCTTGGTCATCCATCTCTCAGACCACTATACTTAGTTCTTCATTCTCTACACTGTGATATAATCAAGTCTCGCCTGAGATAGTGTAATGGGTCAAACATATCGCAATATCCGGCAATACATCACCGCTTCCTTATGCTCGATGTGCGAATGATAACTCAATGAACGTTGCTGTCTTGTGCGATTTTAAGGTAGGGACTTGGTGTAAGCGGTAACGATTTTGTCGAGACATAATATAAGCTGCAGGGTTAGTAAAGTGCAGTGATAGCCTAGTGGTATGAACGTGGACTGCCAGTCAGAGGTCTTAGTTTCGAACCCAAGGCACCGTACCTTTGAATTTTCGTAAGTTATGTGCGTATTATAAACTAATTATCACCGGCTCCGTACCTCGGAAAGCACCTTAAGCTCTTTAACAGTAAGATCTTTGACAGTCGTTAAAGGGAGTCAATCAAAACTAATCTACCTTTAGAATATCGTATCCTTTTGGGTTGCGAATCATTTTAATGTTTAAACGTATGGCTTGTGTACCCGGTTAGCAAGGATGACATTTTAATTACTTACTGCATTTTTTTAGCTAACAATCGCTTCCGCTTACACCAAGTTTCCATCCTTATCAAGCGTGGAGCTTATGATTGACGTATCAAGTTATAAGACATGCATAATTGAGTAGCCATCGGCCGGTTAACTGTAGCACTGATTTATCGAAGATGGCCGCGGAATATTGACACTTTTCTAGGGGATATAATGATGAGACCTTTTGTACGATAAAAAGGTGTTAACCTAGGACATGGTACGTATATCTGTGTTTCAAGATTCGTCCAAATCCGTTCAACGGTTTACGCGTGATAGAGTAACAAATATACAAATATCTTCACAAACTGTCTCTTATTTGTATATCGTAGGATTTATTTTTGTGATTTTTTTTACATGTTATACATATATATAGGTATATACATATGTAATTTTATTAAATATAATCGTAGGATTTATTTTAAAGTTTTTTTAGTCTTTCCTTGGTGAATTGTAGAAATGTTTTCAGAAATATTCGGGGTGTGTATTCAAATCTTTAGATCAAGTTTTCAAAAAGTGCGGCCATTAATAATATTCAGATCTTTGGATGTGTGAAATGGTTGCCTGTAAAGTCGGTTTTACGGGCGAAGATTTTACGTGACAACGTCATAGTTGAGTGGGAGAGAGACGCAAGGCATTCGGCGGGCCTCTCTCTCGTTCGGTGACTCATCGTAACGTTACCGAGCGTTACACTTTTTCATAAGTGACTCCCAGCCGCAACCTAATTTAAGACGTTGTCACGTCAATAATAATTAATTAATTAATTAATTTTAAACTAATAATTTACTTAACACTATCAACATTTATCAATAGTATGACATAACCTATAAACTCAGTTTCTCAACTTTTGTGTCAATCTAACAATTAATCAATCAATCATAGTTTACGATAATGAAATATCAGTGTACAATTATTTACCTTTATTGTTGTAGTTGTTGTAAATGACGAATCTAAGCACTCCACATTTTCACTACAGACACAGCTGACGATACTTTAACCACACGTGTGAACTTGTATTATGACGCTTTCTTGTTTTTCCAACGCCAAGAACGTTCGAGAAAGACAAAGACAGAGACACAAGCATGCGCCGATTCAATGCGCCTAATTCTCTAGTGCTGCGCGCGCGGCAGACCGATCATAGTTGAGTGGGAGAGAGACGCAAGGCATTCGGCGGGCCTCTCTCTCGTTCGGTGACTCATCGTAACGTTACCGAGCGTTACCTTTTTCATAAGTGACTCCCAGCCGCAACCTAATTTAAGACGTTGTCACGTCAATTGAGTGGGAGAGAGACGCAAGGCATTCGGCGGGCCTCTCTCTCGTTCGGTGACTCATCGTAACGTTACCGAGCGTTACACTTTTTTGACTCATCGTAACGTTACCGAGCGTTACACTTTTTTGACTCATCGTAACGTTACCGAGCGTTACACTTTTTCATAAGTGACTCCCAGCCGCAACCTAATTTAAGACGTTGTCACGTCAACTTTGTTACAAAACTTTTGTTATTGCGGGTAGCGTTGACAAATTCTACTAACATAAACCTCTTCTTCTGAAGGGCTTAGCCAAGTTGACTATCTACAATCGCTAACGCTATAGAAAACGAAAGAAATGTATAGGATTATCGTTCCTATGTCACGTGGTCAAAACCAACGAATAAAATCTATTCTATACATTTCTTCAAACATTTAAACTTCAAACATATCCGCTAACCTTTTTTGACTGTAGGACTTTTAAACTTTTAAGTGATATATCTCAAAGTGATTGAAAGTGAACCCAAGGAGCGCACCTCTGACTTTTCGTAAGTTATGTGCGTATTATAAATTAATTATCACTCTCCATGCCTCGGATAGCACGTCAAGCTGTTGGCCCCAGCTGTCAATTGTAGAGCTTTAACTGTCGTTACGGGTAGTCAGAAGCCCGAAAGTCTGACAACCAGTCTTACCAAGGGGTATCGTGATTCGTGTAACCCAGTATTTGGGTTGTGGAGGTCTGATAGGCAGTCGCTCCATGTAAAACACTGGTATTCAGCTGCATCCGGTAAGACTGGAAGCCGACCCCAACATAGTTGGGAAAAGGCTAGGCAGATGATGATCTCAAAGTGATTTGATGTGGTTTGGATCTTTTTTGCTTAACTCCATCCGTATTGCCAATTGCCTTGGATGGTATTCTTTAAAACATATAATAACATTTTCCAACTGCACCGACTATTTCAGTTCCTCACCCAGATGGTACATGGAAACATGAATCAAGATAATGTACAAATAATAATAATATCCTGTGTTCCAATCAACATGCGCATGATTCATTCGTAATTTTAACGCCAGTGAAAATATTTTGATGACCCGATTATGAGGAAATTAGGTAAGGAAGTAGGTGGTAATTTGTGTGAGTTACTGGCATGATTAACTTTTGCTTGTATTTCTACAGTATTGTGGAAGCTTTGTGGACTATAATTTCTTATTATTTTGTGTATTTATTGTATGAGTTAATGGGATACAGAAAGGCTAAGGGTCCTTCACCTTGCCTCTGCTTTCTGAAAACAAGGATGCGGTCGGAAGTTCCTTTCAACCCTATGACTGACCATGTCTTTTGCTTCTTCTTCTTCATCGCATGGTTGATGAACAACCTGGTGTCAGAGTTTAAACCACCCGTAGGCCTCTGACATGGCTTTACACACCTTTGAAAAATCTCTCAGGTATGCTGGTTTCATTACGATGTTTTCCCTCACTTTTTTAGCAACTGTAATAAATTTATTAAAATTCAGAGGTGCGCGCCTTGGGGAAACAGATTTGCCAGTCAACGGTTAGACCACTAGGTTATCACTACTTTTTAAAACTATACCTGAACGCCAATAAAAGATTAATGGCTTAATCCTATCCATAGGACCAACATAATTCAATAAAACAAAAGCGCTCGGCGATTGTCTCAAATCACATGAGTGCAAGCATTATCTTCGATTGAACGTCTACAATAAAATATTAAGTACCAAACTATGAAACGGACCATTCCTAGCCTATACTTTCATACAAAATTCTACTTTACAACCCAAGTGTTAGAGTTCAATTTTTATAGGACAGATGCGGGTGGTAAGTGTCATTTTATGTTCCGAATCGTAAGTGAGACGCAATAAATTTCAATTAATGTTGTCAACAATGTCTAAGACATTGTTATACTGTTTGAGATTTGGCTAGGCTGTTTGATATTGTCTTTGACGTTGATTTTAAGAAAATAAAGACAAATTAGCTTCATAGAAAAATTATTCTTTTAATGAAATTGGATCTAGACAAAAAATGACATCTGTTTTTGTTTGCAGCTGAACTGAAGTCACCGTTTTTGCGTTCAGAAATGGAATCGCTGTAAAAAAAGTTTCGAGTATTGAAGCATTGGCCAAAAAGATTCGAATTTCTCTTCGAAATTTGAATTCTTTAATTAGATTTTCGGTTACAATATCCCACCAAACATTTTCATGTAAAATGTTGCCAATACGAGACTATATGGCTCACACTGTAAAAAAATTATCAGATCTCATGTAGTAGAAATTTCGCCAGCTAATTTGATTTAACCCTATATACCTATCAGGGGTAACAAAACGTTCGGGAGATCAGAATGTTTAGTTACCCCTGATATACAGGGTTAAATCAAATTGAGTTTCTCTGGTCAATGCTGGAGTTGCCAATAGGGATTGATATTTTTTTTTTGTTGTCAAGCAAATACATATTGTAAATACAAAATGATTTGTCAATAAACCCTTAAGTGATGTTAAATGACAGACGGCAGCCATTTTGTACTATTTATATGTTAATAAAAGAGCATCGATTGAATGCATTCAGTAATTTATTGCAATGGGTGCGCAAACGCATCTTTATTGTTATGTACTATTGTTTTTTGTTTAATTTATTGTCTTTGATACAGGGTGAGGATGGTTAAAAAATTTTTTTGGATGGAATTGTGGATTTTTACAGAATGCTAAATTTTATGTTTGTTATTAAATAATCGCATCTTTAGTAGTTACTTAAGAATTTCATATCTTTTGTATGTATACAGTTTTTTTCATGATCTAATAGGTTTATAGATACCTATAAATATGTAATAGCTACCTAAACTAAAATTAAACTATTTCTACGAAATTGAGATGGTAAATACATAAGGTATAGGTTCACATATTTATCAAAAGTAAATAAGAATAAGCGTTTTTAAAAATTAAAAAAAAAACATTTTAATTTAGTTTTTTAGACTAGTCCTACTGTAAGCCTTTTAATATATTCTTGCCTGAGAAGCACCGACCAAGTCTAGGACGCGCCGCAAAATACTTTGAATTGTCTTGCAAAAATCAATAAAATCAATAAAAAAAAAACTAAATTAAGGGAGAAAAAGTATATTTCTACTCTATACAAAACAATCGACAGAAATTTGTAAAAAAAATAAGGAGAATAAAAAAAACAATCATCTTTCCAACATAGACTCTTCTTAATAATTTATCAAAAATCTCAAAACTACTCTTACTCTACCTTAATTTGGAAGAGTAGCTTCACTAGCTTCAGTATACTTACCTACTATACTAGTAGAGTTCACACCACATAATTTATGTACACACTTACATAACAGTTGAAAAAACAACCATTCGCATTCAAAACGTATCCGATTAATATTTCTATAGCATCAGGAATCATACCCACTTCCTTGTACGTGAAGTGCATTTTATTGGTAATCTTCCATCCCTTTCTCCCATAGCTTCGAACCTACAAGTGCGAGGGAAACAGCAGATCCCACGGGCAACGTCTTATTGCAGTCAATCATCTATATTCGTGGTAGCCAGTGGAATATTATCGTCACTTCCGGCCACCGAGTCGTTGACTTGACGAAAGGTTGGCTTCTACATTTGAGTACTAGCAATCGATAGTTTAACTATCGAATTTATTGATCGATTTGAACATGGATCAAATTGTCAATGTCAGTCAATACATACACACATCAAAAGTGTCTAGGGATCAACATATATTTTTGCAATAACTTTTCTCCTGATTGATATTAATTAAAATTTTCTTTAAGGATTCATCAAATAAAGTGTTTTCGTTTGTCACAGTAACGATAAACCAAGTCACCTTTGCATTAATAAAGAAATTTGCCATTTTCCTAATAAAGGGATTTTTGACATTTGAACCACTAACATTAAAGTTCAAAAAAAAGACTGAAATAACAGTTTTCTTTAAAATTTTATTGGGTAACTTAAACAATTAATAATCCGTGTTTCTACCGCGAACACTAACAACACAAGAACATCGGTTTGGCATACTCAAAATGAGTTCATCCAAATCACGCTGTGGAATGGCCGCCCATGTTCGTTGCAACAACAAAAAAAGGTCTTCTTGCGACGGGATACCCTCCATATTCGGCAGAGCTCTTCTCTGTAGCATATCCCATGCATGCTCAATCGGGTTCAAGTCTGGCGACTGAGCAGGCCAGGGCAGGACATTGATGTTAGCTGCGGCGAGAGTATGTCTTACAACTCTTGCGGTGTGCGGTCGTGCATTATCATGCATTAACTGAAATAAGGGACCGATTTGCACTTGTAGAGGAACGATGACGTCTGATACAATCGTCTCAGCATAAATTTGAGCGTTGAGGTTGCCTCTGATCCAAATCAACTCAGTTCTTCCGCCGATCCAAATACCCGCCCATACCATGATGATTCCACCACTATAAGGATGGACTTCCTGGCAGGATTTTAATCGCTGTTGGCGTCCAGGGGTTCTCCAGTGTCGTATACGTCTTGTATCCGGTCTCATACCAAAACGAGACTCATCAGAAAAGCACACGAAACGCCATTGTTCTTCTGCCCAATTTCTGTGTTCAAGAGCCCATTGATATCGAATCCTACGATTGTGCATTGCTATAGGTGGTACCCGTAGCGGTCTTCGGGAATGAAAGTTCACTTCATGCAAGCGGTTTCTGACTGTTTGGTCGCTAATTAAGTTCCCTGAAGAGTGATGGAGCCTCACGGCTAACATCATGGCGGTTATTGTTGGAGCTCTTCGAGTTAAGATTTGAATGTATCGGTCTTGTCTCCGTGTGGTGCAGCGATACCGTCCTCCATGGCGCTCAGCCACGGTACCAGTGCTTCGGTAACGTGTCCAAAGTCGACTGATAACACTCTGACTTGTATTCAGAGCTAAAGCCACAGTACGTTGCCGGGAACCAGCTTCTATCATTCCCACGGCTCTGAGCATTTCTTCCCTGCTTAAATGACGTCGCCGCTCCATAATAACGTTGGTTTTAATCAGTAGTAGGGAAACAGTAGCACTAATAATGTCTTCAATGCGTTGTATGTTTTTATAGGGAAAATATTGACAGCTGATTTTCATCTTTTACTCGAATTTGATTCACAGTTCCTGATTCAAATTATGAAATGCACCAAAAAGGATCCATATAAATTTATAAAATCATAAATTTATTACAAAGCCACATCTCAATCTCAAGAAATCCGCATAAAAATGCTTGATCCCTAGACACTTTTGATGTGTGTAGTATAAAACAAAGTCGCTTTCTCTGTCCCTGTATCCCTATGTAAGCTTAAATCTTTAAAACTGCGCAACAGATTTTGATGCGATTTTTTTTAGATAGAGGGAAGTTTTTTAGATATAGGAGTATGAAGCCGGGGCAGGTCGCTAGTTAGTAATAAAATAAATGCAGTGATAGCCTAGTGGTATGACCGTTGGACTGCCAAGTCAAAGGTCTCAGGTTCGAACCCAAGGCGCGCACCTCTGACTTTTCGTAAGTTATGTGCGTTTTATAAATTAATTATCACTCTCCGTGCCTCGGATAGCAAGTTAAGCCGTTGGCCTCGGTTGTCAAGAAGATCTTTGACAGTCGATATAGGGACTCAGTGCCCTCATAAAATCCTGACAACTAATCTAACCTTAGAATATCGTATCCCTTTGGGTTGCAGGGGTCAGATAGGCAGTCGCTCTGTAGTAAACTGATATTCAGATGCATCTGGTTAGATTAGAAGCCGCCCCCAACAAAGTTTGGGAATAATAAGGCTTGGAGGATGGTTAGTTAGTAATAAAATGTTATGCAAGAGTAAATTTGGAAGTAATAATAGTCCTTATTGCAAAAAAAATAAATAATTGGAAATCGATCTTTTCAAGTGACAGTAAACACTATAATTATCAAGTAGAGGTTATTAACATTCCCAATCTTATCTGAAATGCATAATGAAATTATGAATATGGTTGCAACAATGTATTTGTTAAGCAAATTTTTATTGATAAAAGCGTTGGAACTTATTCTCTTGTTCATTTCTCTAGAGTTTACACTATCTTTTATGTTTTCACCTCTACGTCAAGAAACACAAGAAGATAAAATAACAAAGGTAACGCATAAAGAACCTTTATAAATCATGTTATCAGGAAAAAGTTATTCCACCACACGGTCAAAGTTTTCAGCAAAATCTTTCAAATACAGCCCTAGATATCACCTGAAATTTGAATCGATACGAACTTGGATATTTACTGCACTGACTAGGCACGCGTAGGCTAATGAAATGTATCACTTTTGTAGAAATATTCTAAAAAATATAATGACGTAATTTGTTTGTAGTGACGCTGACGTGACAATCTTCCTCCATCCGCAATCGTCCTAGACATCTCTATAGCTCGTAACAGTTCTTTTTCTACAAAAATTTTAACTTTAGTAGTTTGCTACACTTGCGATAAAGTGAAGGGAAAATAAAACATAATTTATCCATAAATTGTTTCAAAATCAGTAGATATGGCACTAAAAACAAAAGAGAGTGCACTTAGTCTGGGTGTCGTACTCAGTACAATGCGTCGGTGTTGTATCTTAACGTTTTGAAGTACTGGAGACTTATTGATGTAACTGTAACAAAATGAGTGGAGTAGATTTAGTTGTAGAAGTTTTAAATTTTCACGAATTGAATTATGTTTTTTAGAGTCGTTATAGCCTAGTGGTGGTGACCGTTGACTGGCAAGACTGGCACCCAAGGCGCGCACCTCTGACTCTTCGTAAGTTATGTGCGTTTTATAAATTAATTATCACTTACTCCGTGCCTCGGAAAGCACGTAAAGCTGTTTGCCCTGCGCCTGATCTCTCTCCATCGTGTCGGAAGGCCGTCCCATCGGACTATGAGAGTGAGGGAATAAATAGTGCACTTGTTTTTGCGCACACACTTATGCGCATATATCCTGCGTAATTGGCTAGTCTTCGTTGAGATTGGCCGCTGTGACCGAAATTCGGTCAGAAGATTATTATTATTATGTTTTAAATATTATTTCGGGTCGCGCATATAACTTAAAATAATAATTATTGAACTAACTTCGATGTTTTAGTTGTATTGATCGCGGTCTTCTTCTTCTTCTCTATATAACTTTTAAGATGATAGGCTTAAGCTGTAAGGCCGATGTTTCATAAGTCAGGGAAACGAACTGCGATACATGAGCAATTAAATAAATATATTAATATCCACGTGTATAGGTTCACTTTTATTGAATTTCAATAAATATATAAATTAGATTATTGGCTTACATAACATTTTTAGACAATTTATAAATTTCTGATAGTCCTTAATGAAAGAATCATTACTTAGTCAAAAAACAATGTTCGTAGGCGACTCTATAGGTGTCTTTGTCAATCATAAGGCCGGCCGAAGATTCCCCCTAATCAAAAACTCCAGACGAGTGTCGCTATCATGTATACCACTTCATATACACATATTATACGTGTAGATATGTTTTGTTAAGCTGAAGGCAACAAGTCCTCAGGACCAGCCATTCCTTTCCAAATTGTTCCCTTGCCCATTGTAAACTGCACATGGGACTGTTCATTAATTGTAAACACGACTATTTTACTCTCCAGGCAAACATCTTCAACCTGTATCTATCCAATGCTGAGTGTAGGCTCTTCCATTGCACAGATTGCACTCCTTTCGTGACGGTCTTGTGTCTTTCACATCCAGTTCATATCATCATCAAAGGCTTTATCATCATCAAAGGATCTACAAGAGATGATATTTTCTAAAGCGTCTGATTGGTTGCACCTCCGCATATACACATGTTATAAATATGAGTAGGTATGTTTCCTCAGGCTGAAGATCACCAGCCCTCAGACATTTTGCCCATTGCACAATTCACATTTTAAGTATAAACCTCTCTGTCTTACTCTCTTGGTACGATTTACGACCAGATCGTCGATCCTGTTCATACCACCTTCAGCCAGTTCTGGGTCTCCACTCCATAACTTTTCTATCCCATCGGTTACCTATTCTTCGGCATTTATATGGTCTGCCTTTTTCCATCTCTTTCTCGCTATTACTAGGGCTATGTCAGTCAGCTTTATTTTTTTTTCTTAATCATAGCCGTGATGGTATAATCAATACATATTGAGTAAATGAACACATCAATGCCACTTAACAATACCTACAAGTTTGTAAACTACCGCATACTTGCGCTTGCGCACACGCGTACAGAATACCGTTGATTTTCATTAACACGAGTTTAATGTTAATTAATCAGTTTGTAGCCTCGGTTTGCAATGCTGATGTTAGTGCCACCCATCATGCTCTTTTGTTAAGTTAGCGATGTGTTAGGTAAGTGCCGTGTGGTTTCCAATAGAACCAATAATGTGTTTAGAATAAAACCACCCCTACTCGTCCCGCGGGTGTCGTAAGAAGCGACAAAGGGAAAGATCCGGAGGATGGGCAGCAGCATCCTTCTGTGTAACAGCAATCATCTGCTACTGCGATCGCCAACCCGCTTGCCCAGCGTGGCGACTATTAGGTTTGGGCAAATATCTCCAGTGAGCTCACAATAGTGGCCTATGTTCAGCAGTGGACTAATACAGGCTGATAATGAATGAAGTGTTAGGTGAAAAGGTATACCGCCCTGTTACTGTATTAGTTGTAGTGGATTAGATTTTTTAACAGTGTGTAAAGTCATGTCAGAGGCCTACGGGCGGTTTTAACTCTGACACCATGTTTTCATCCATACATACACATATAATAACCGTTAGATAATAGAGTGTAAAGATATCAAACAATTTACCTATTGAAGTAAATAATCGCGTCCGTATTCTGTAAACACTGTGTTTACTAAAATCACTCTTGTCAACAAGCTACAGGAATTTGTATGCGATGCAGAGAATTTTAATGATGGTGGCGTTGCTTGAATTAGGGTTGTGTAAGATTGAATAGTTTATTTGTTTCTAACAACAGTACTTGTTGACCTAAAATTATAAATTTTCGGGGGCTTTAAATTAGTATTAAAATAATAATAAATGAAAAACACAAGGTAAATAGTCCGTAGAAAAAATTAGATATTATTGATATAAACAAATTTCTATAATTATGTTATTTCAAAAATTATATTATGAACTAATTATATCAACTTCGTATTGGAACAGATATTTGGATTTATAACTAACAGAAATAAAAAAAACTCATTTAGAGAAATAATAATTATCAATTAATATAACACTCAAAATAAAATAATGCAAAAAAGTTCACTATAATAATTTTTGCTGAAATAAAATACAAATTTCAACATCATAACAGTTTAATGGCGTAAAACCATGAATCTTTGCATTATTTCTGAGATTATATCAATTTAAAGTTACATAATGAAAATTTATTAAACTTGAAAGAAGATCAAACGGTTTACAATATTTATGTGTCCTTGTAAAGTCCTTTAAAGTGTCAGCCCTAATCAAAACACGTATAATTTGTTCACGGCCGGCTCACGTTGCGAGTACGTTTGGAAAGAATTAGGACGTCCCATATACAACGGTACAGTCAGCGGCAAATCAATAGTAAATCAGTGTTTATCTTGCTTGACCCTTAATACTATAACAATAAGTATGATTTTACAGTAAATCTTTTACTATTACTACCGACCGGCTGTAAGATCGTGATCAAATTTAGGTAATGCTTGTTTGATTACATTTTAGTAATGGTTTTGACAAAGTTGTAACAATGGTTAATGTCATTAATTATTGTAACTTTTGTTTGTGAGGTGATTGTTTTGTTATATGAATTTAAAATGAACAAAAAATGTATAGTTCAGAAGACTAATTCATTTGATAATAACCCTTAATTTATAGTAGTTAATATAAATTATTAACTACCGTTTTTTGTTACCGCACCAAATCGCATTTTATTAATTTTTTTATAGTTATTTCACTTTTACATGACAATACATTTATTTTCCACTAGATATCGTTCACAAAGATGCTGTTTTGCTTTTACTCACCGTAAAATTTCACTTTTCAGTATCATGCAATAATTATGACATATATTTAGCTCAAAAATCTGCTAAAAATCTGGCAAAAACAATTGTTTTTAGCAGATTCAAATCAAATCACCAAAGAACATTACACACATAATTAATATCGATTAATTCACTCAACAAAACAGCATTAACATTAAATGTTATCTCCCTGCTGGAGGTGTTAATACCACCTATTGTCCTTAAGATTTCGATCTCAAAATTGTCATTCGTTGCAACAGCTCGAGAGGTGTCGGGAATCCAGAATAGGGATTGAGTTCTGAGAATTTTTGTTTGAAAAATGTGTCGATACGCGTAAAGTATTCTGTCGTGTTACAAGGATGTGTACTGAATGGTTGATTAGTGTTTTGTAGTGAAATCTTGACACACACACACACACACACAAAAAAAACTGTGTTAAAGATTTTTGATAGGTACTGTGTTGACACAGTGAACGGTGTACTGAATTGTCTTAACTCAGAACGCTGTAACCGGCACCGCATAAAATTTCAACAGCGCTGCAAGTACCGGGTTTACATTTATTTGTAAAATTTGAATTGGTGTAAATGTAAAATGATAGAAAAATGCTTGTTTTATGCTATTTACAGCAAATTATCGGTTGTTTTTTTTTAGAAAAAGGCAAAACTTCAACGCTGTTCAAAATTTTCTATCGGTCGTAGAGCCACGGGAGTTTGACCATTCGACGCAGATTTCTTATTCCGAATCAGTAATAAAAAGAATTTGAGAAAATTGCGGGTTACAGCTTTCGCGCTTTTTCGCGTCGATATGTATTAAATAATATCTAATAAATTAATACCTACTAACTTATAACTACTACTTACTATTTATATTAAACCAAATAAATAATCATAAAAATTAAACACTTATAAATACAGGTAGGTATAAGAAAATTCTGTAACCAACATACTTACGTCCAATGTTTCTAACAAAATCCTTGGTTCTGCGGTGTTGAGAGGAGGGGTTGCAGACCACAGTTCGTCAACTAGTCAACATTATTAAATCAGACCAAACGTTTTAAATCTCTTAACCTACATGACCAATTTGTCCAAAAGAAGCCAGCATGCTCCCCTCGTTGTTATCCAATCCAGCTCGTTGGACAAAGCACGTATTGTTTGGACCCGATTTGTTTTAGATACCACTGGCCTAGTTTGGGAATGATGGTTGTTGATTGGCTCCAATGTTGGTAGGTAATTTTGTAAAGTTGGCTGTAGGTAGTTCAGGAGCATGAAAATTGTTGGTAGGACTGGCTAGTAATTTTTTAGTACTTATAGTCTGGAAGCTGAGATAATTTTTTTTTGTCTAGACTACTTCTTCTTATCGTATGGTTGACGAACAACCTGGTGTCAGAGTTTAAACCACCCGTAAGCCTCTGCATGCCTTTACACACCATTGAAAAATATCTCAGGTGTGCTGGTTTCATCACGATGTTTTCCCTCACCGTTTTAGCAACTGATAATTAATTTATAATACGCACATAAATTACGAAAAGTCAGAGGTGCGCGCCTTGTGATCGAATTCGAGACCTCTGACTTGTCAGTCGATGGTCATACCACCAGGCTGTCGGTGCTATCGGTCTAGATTAATAAAACTGTATTTTTGAGAATTTATTTACATTTGTTAGCTTATTAAATATATTTAATAAGAAAACTTGAAAAAACAACTGATACGGATAGGATTCGAAACCACGATCTTCGACATTCCGTGTTAACGTTCTGACCGCTAAACCACCCTCACCACATCTCATCAGCATCAGTCGAAATTTCAAATCTCTTTCGACGCCTAGGGCGCGGCGTGTGGAGTGGAATAATCGGAGTACAAACATAAAAAAACACGCATCAAATTGAAAACCTTCTTTTTGGAAGTCGGTTGAAAACAATACGTACCTACCTATCATTGCAAAACGCAATCAAGAGTATAAACTGTATAAACATTTTTATTTAATTTTTAACCGACTTCCAAAAAGGAGGAGGTTCTAAATTCGACTGTATGTTTTTTTATTTTTATTTTTTATTCTATTCATTCTATTCTATAAGACATAGTTTTCAACGACTTGTCTCATCAAAAATAAATTTGATATTTATTTTACCGAAAATTATTCATCTAAATGTCAACTTCAAGTTTAACCACGTCTGGTATAAGGGCGCGCGTTGTAACCAAACGATAGCGACTTCTAATTTTACCTGTAACGCCATCTATCGAGCGAAAGTGTAAACTTTGACTTCCATACAAAATCCGCGGGAACTTGCCTTCGGCAATATTCACTGGGACAGCGTGGTGGACTGTGAAGTACACAGAAATATTAAATAAGATATCTTTGGTGAAGTACCTATATTAATATCTCTAAAACTTATTTGAATTTGAATACTATTGCCATAGAGTAGTAGTCATAGAGTCGTGATAACCTAATGGTATGACCGTTTGACTGGCAAGTCAGAGGTCTCGGGTTCGAACCCAAGGCGCGCACCTCTGACTTTTCGTAAGTTATGTGCGTATTATAAATTAATTATCACTCTCATCTTCCTGGAACCCAATGTAGGGCAGGCGCAGCGGCGGAATCAGCCGAGGCCCTCAAAAGGCGCAAATATAGTACCCTGGATAGCGGCTACTTATTTGAGCCTTTTGGGGTCGAGACGCTGGGGTCGTGGGGGCCGGGAGCCCGAAAAATGTTTAAAGAACTATCGGGGCGTCTGGTCGAAGCTACTCGGGATCAAAACGCTGTCCTATACCTAGCTCAAAGGCTTAGCATTGCCATTCAACGTGGCAATGCAGCCAGCGTTTTGGGGACATTGCCCACTGGAAGCGGTCTTTTAGATTAAGTTTTTCTCTTTTTATTTTACTTTTAGTTTTAGCTTAGTTTTAGTATTAGTTTTTAGTTTTAGTTTTAATTGTATATTATTCATTTTAATGTTTATTTCCGGAAAGTAAATAAAATTGACATGACTGTGTCCACTATGGCAAGGAAAATATAGTCACTCTCCGTGCCTAGCCAAACACGTTAAGCTGTTGGCCCCGGCTGTCAATTGTAGATCTTTGACAGTCGTTACGGGTAGTCAGAAGCCCGAAAGTCTGACAACCAGTCTTACCAAGGGGTATCGTGTAACCCAGTATCTGGGTTGTGGAGGTCTGATAGGCAGTCGCTCCATGTAAAACACTGGTATTCAGCTGCATCCAGTAAGACTGGAAGCCGACCCCAAAATAGTTGGGAAAAAGGCTAGGTGATGAAGCTATTCAGTGGGACAGAAATCTGTCAGAAATTAGTTGAAATCTATCAAAAATAGAATTCGTCAAATGTAGAATCTGTCAAATGTAGAATCTGTCAAATGTAGAATCTGTCAAATGTAGAATCTGTCAAATGTAGAATCTGTCAAATGTAGAATCTGTCAAATGTAGAATCTGTCAAATGTAGAATCTGTCAAATGTAGAATCTGTCAAATGTAGAATCTGTCAAATGTAGAATCTGTCAAATGTAGAATCTGTCAAATGTAGAATCTGTCAATTGTAGAATCTGTCATAAGTAGAATCTGTCAAATGTAGAATCTGCCAAAAGTAGACTATGATGTCAAAAGTAGAATCTGTCAGATGTAGACTAAACGGCCTTGGGATCGAACTCGAGACACTGACTTGTCGATCGACGGTCATACCTCTATGCTATGATGTGCTTGCTTCCTACCTTTCAGATAACACAGAATTAATGGCAACCTATCGAAACATAAACACACACAAACACATTTGCGTATAAGATGTTCCCAGATTTCTATATTTAAATCTTACGTTACGTTTTACAGAAACATTTCAGTCCACGGTTTACTACGAAACCACTTTCGAGATTTTCCTTTTGATTTTCCCTTTACGAGGATGAGGGTAATAAAATATTATTACAATGTTCTTGCTGTACTGCTGTTTTGTAAGATACATTTATATTTCGCGCTAGAATCTGTGAATGCCAAACTTGTTTGGGATTGTGGCAGTAAACATCTAGGAAACTACTTACGGTGTGGTGTGGACACTCGCTAATCTGTTATCTCGCTCGCACATTGAAGATAAACAATCAATTAATTATAGAAGATAGATAGAGAATAGATTAAAGAAGAATAGAATTAGAAGAATAACATTACAAAGATTCAACAAAAATATCAGTTTAATCAGAACAAGTTTTCATACCGACATAAAAATTGGTTCAAATTAATTTTTGTTTAAGCAATTTTATATTGTTATGTTATTCTCCGTAATTTGATTTTTATATTGCAATTTTTTATAACTACATGCACTGATTACATGATCTTCAATGTGTGAGCGAGATACCTAGCGATTTAGAGTAGGCGCCTTAATGGTAAGCAATACCATTGCATCTCATCCCTGCAGCTCCTGCATTCTTCCACCGGACATGGCGTCATCCGGGTAGCTAACATTCTTATCTTTTAGATATTCCTACTTCTCGGACCGAACGGCTTATTGCTTCCACTTTCCTCATGCCAACTATCTAACTTTCAGACCTTTTAATTTGTGGATCTTTAAATAAAGAATGAATTGATTGTTGGTCTACCACCCTTTAAACCATCCACGTAAAAAAAAGTTCTTTGTTTTGTTTCGGCACTTGGCGATTAAAGTAGAACAAAATTTTAAAACAAAATTAATTTAAAAAAAATGTAATCTAACATGCTTGCGAAGTTTTAGTTGCTAATTTGATTTAGCACCACATAAACTGATATCGATATAAGATGCTTGGCCACTTGATGCGTCATGATAATTTATTTAAGACAATATTAGAAGGAAAAATTGAAGGAAGAAGAGGTAGAGAACGGCCGAGAACGGGCGAGAAAGACTTTTTTTCATGAAGTGAAGGAGAAAGTAGGAGTCATGACGTATCAGGAAGTCAAAAGACAAGCGGAGGATAGAGGGAGGTGGCGATTGCTCCACCGACAAGAGCCTAGTTTTTAAATATAAGAAGAAACCGATATCATTTAAAATAAAATATCCACTTCCATAGAGCCCGTACTCGCTAGCGTAATACTGTACTCCTTTAATAACTGTAGTGTATCCACAAATAAAATTGAGCCAAGTGTATTTTCATAGGCATTAGTAAACTATGTTTAGATCTGTTTTCAATCATACACGGAATCCATCAAAATAATTTCTTATCATTCGCCACGAGTTTTTACGTTTCAAGGTTGAGAAACGTAAATGTTTTTTTGTTGTGATTCTTAGGAAACTTTGATATTCCCACGATCATTGAAATATTTTTTTTTGGGAATCATCACCATCATCTGCCTAGCCTTTTCCCAACTATGTTGGGGTCGGCTTCCAGTCTTACCGGATGCAGCTGAATACCAGTGTTTTACATGGAGCGACTGCCTATCAGACCTCCACAACCCAGATACTTGGTTACACGATACCCCTTGGTACGACTGGTTGTCAGACTTTCGGGCTTCTGACTACCCGTAACAACTGTCAAAGATCTACAATTGACAGCCCACAGCTTATCGTGCTATCCGAGGCACGGAGAGTGATAATTAATTTATAAAACGCACATAACTTACGAAAAGTCTATGCTAGGCTATCACGACTCCGACTTGGGAATCATCACCATGAAATGTTTTACAAAAATATTTGACAACAATTAATTTAGAATTTTTTGAGCTTTGTGTAACTCCACTCCACTCACTACTCATCATAACAATTGTTTTTCATCACAATAAGAAACCTGGGGGCTTAATCTTGAACTACGAACCCAATCTCAATTCCAATTTATTCACGAACTCATTGTAACGTTAATGCAAAAGTGTGCCAATGTGCGAATTGTTTCCTGGCTAGTTATTAGTTATATAATGGTGCTAATTCTCTTGCACATGCTCTAAACTAATTTAGACTCGCCATCTTTCTTTCTAACAGAGAACATTAGAAAAGGATAGAAGATTTTAGAGCTGTCAAACTAGTCCATTTGCGTGATATCAACGAGAATTTAGTCAATAGATGATAGAGGTCTCGTCTAATTTCACGTCAATGCAAGGACGTAGACTAATTTGACAGCTCTAATTATTCGCTGTCCTTTTTCGATGGTGTTTATTAGAAAGAGATATAGTTAGACTTAAATTAGTTTCGCGGGATATACAAGAGAATCAGCACCATTTTTGGCTAGCTAGTTATTGAAACTAGGATTGGAATTAAGTTCGTGATTCAATAGTCCCTTGATGACTTAAGATTATATAGGATCCTAACTAACGCTCTACTGTTTTTTATTTGTCTTTATGAAGTGATACGACCGTTGTCTAGCAAGTCATAGGGCTCAGGCTTAAGACCTCTGACTTTTCTTAAGATATCTTAAGATATGTGCGTTGCGTATTATAAATTAATTTATCTGGCACCTAGTCTTGGATAGCACGTCAAGCCGTCGTCTGATCCAAAGATTTGTTTCATATTTCTATGGTCTGAACTCTACGTATAGTGTGACTTAAATAAGATTCTGACCATTGTGTAATTAAACTGTATGCTAGTAAATAGCAAGATAGCATTCATTTATTCATTTTGAGGTCGTGGACTATGAGAGTGACGGAATAGAGTGCACCTGTAATTGCACACACACTTGTGCACATTTATATCTTCTGCGTCCATGGCAAATCTCCGATGAGATTAGCCTCTGTGACGAAATTCGGTCAGGAGGACAATATATTTAGCCTCTACGGATTTCCTGACCTTGTTCCGAACACGAATGATTCATAAGTTACACCAAACCTTTGATATCTTTCATGTTCAGCTATAAACTCGTATAATTCTAATTGAGTCCGACATTCGTAAAGATTGGCTGTTTTTGATGGAGTTACTTTATTCGATTTCTCGAGAAATCGATTGGCGGAAAACGATTGAGTATCTTTTCCGAGAATGTTTAGTTTATGAAATTGAAGATTCGTGTTAATCAAAGTGGTGGGATAATTAAAAGGATTGCTTTTATGCACTGTATAATTAATTATAATTGTTTGCATAACTTATTGTATACCTACTTGCATAGCTTATTTTCTTAGTTAACCTAAGACACTACTGACTACCGGTGAAGGAAAACTTCGTGAGGAAACCTGGACTATTAAAATCTGAAATCGCCAACACGCTACGAACTAGCGTGGTGATTAATGCTCAGTCCTTCTTTGTTTGAAAAGAGGCCTTTGCCCAGCAGTGGGACAGTTACATGCTGATTTATTTATTATTTTATTATTATTGGCCTGAAAATCTATCCCAAAAACAATAAGAGCCACGGAAACGAAGTTACACATCTTGCAGATCATCGATTTTGTTTATAATCATATAAATGTGGTTAAGTAAATTGCCTAAACAAAAATTAACGTTGTACAAAAAAATAACTAAATATCGTGCAAACTATTCGATAATATCGCAGCCCAGTCTAAACATCATAACTCATGTCCCCACTCTATTTCTCATTTCGCTGCAGTACTTTCTCACCTTCAAGTAGACAAATGACCAGCTATTTATAACGTAACGCGTTACGTTTCAATAAATATGTTTAATTCGCTATAAACGTGACGGTTGTCGTTATTCAGAGGGTGAGTGAGAATTGATTTGCTAGACCATTATATTATGTACAGGAAATAGTCTGTTATTTTGACAAAATAATAAGAGAATTTTTAGATAGGTAACTTTAAAATATTATATTTAGTTTGAATAATGAAATGGCAGGCGCCTTGTGATGATTTTTTTATATAAATAAGTATGAATGAACGTTGAAAACAATGTCGTATATTATAATAATACAGTAGAAGCCAGTGAATTCGTCCGTATATTTCGGGATAAAATATAGCCTGTTTTTTGAACCGGATAATAAACTTCTGTAACAAGTTTCATTCAAATTCGTTCAGCAGTTTAGTAGAAGACAAACCTTCATATTACTTAATTAATTTTTATTTTCAAAAATTACGAAAGGTGCGTGAATTAATATGTAGATTTTTTATTGTGTCTAATTTCTCGAGTTTTGATGAATTATTTAATTAATTAAATTCATTATTAACGTAATAATTCTAAATGATCAACAAAAGATTACTGTGAAAAGTTTAATTATTGCTTTATATAGGCTAGTTTAAACTCTTTGGGAACAGAATCCCTAAAAAACGAAATCGAAATATTTTTTAATAAAAAATACAGCATTTCACACAAGAAAATAAAAATAATGACAAACATATTGCTGCCAAAAGTCGATAAACATTTATATCGATAAAGCTTCTCAGTCGTCTACAACAATTGTTCTAACTTTACAAACGATTTTAAACTTTGATTCTGTAAAATATGATATACAATTGTGTGTTTCAAATATAACATTGTAGTACAGAAATAACGTTCAATATAAATTATCAAATGCCGTGAAAACTTCAACGGGCCGTAGCATAAATAACCGACACTCAGGCAATGCGAATCAAATAGATACTATTTGCATTTGACTTACGTTATAAATGATACTTGATTTTAAATTCAAAGGATGCCATCTTGTATTCAATATCGGAGATAATCATGAAGATATATCGTTAATTATACCCATAGAAATCGAATTCATATGTAAAAGTTTCCATTTAATATTGGAAATGGAATTTTACTGCTATTAATAGATAGCTTTGAATAGCAAGAAATTGCAATACTAATGGTTTTTTTTTTCAATGATTTAAAAAGCTTAAAAGGTTTTACATTCCTTTAGAGATAGGTATGAAATTCTAAGTACGATGCAAAACATTTACTACTTACTGCACTGTTTTGTAATGTAGATGCGTTTCAATCTAAAAGCAGCTATGAGAGAGATGCAGAATGCTTCAATAGCTTCAATTCAAGATTTATATAATAAATACAGAAGGGAAGGTCATATAGAATCTTTATCATTAAAATTTTAAGATTTCTTCTGATATATCGTATGGTTGATTAACAACCTAGTGTCAGAATTAAAACCTCCCGTAGGCCTCTAACATGGCTGACACATCGTTGAAAAATCTCTCAGTTGTGCTGGTTTTTTCACCATTTAACAAGTGACAATTGATTTTAAAACGCACATGAATCCAAAAAGGCCGAAAGAGAAAATTCAAGTGTAGGGCTACGTTTTTTAACAAAATAACCTATCATTTGAATGACTTACTCTATTAGAATGTAATTATCACTTGACTGGATTGCTATTACGCTGAAGGAAAACATCCTCAAGAAACAAACACACCTATAAGATACTTTTGCTGGAGCGGAAAGTTATGTCAGTGACTTATATTGGTAATTTAAAGTAGTTTAAACTCTGGCATTAGGTTGTTCATCAAATATACTATATGAATAAGAATATATAGGTACCAGGAAGAAGACAGAGGACTCTAAAAGTTCTAACACTAAACTCCACGTGCAAGCCTGTGTGACAGTCGGTAACAATATTTTGAAGACACCATATTGAAGCTTAGAGTTTTTCTTAGAAACTTCCCACCCATACTCAAAGCAACGTTGTAAAATACTTTGCAGGTTCATAACGACTCATAGAACACAAAACCTTACTGTAAATGACTTGACTACTCGTAGTTTAACTGTTATTCGTACTACTTAACTTAGTTAAAATTTTACGATACCTTACAACTGACTATCCCGAAATCCTTAAACAGCTAGTGTTTTGTATGTAAATTACTTCAAATACAATTACTTTCTACAAGGAATTAATATAAAATGATAAAATTATAACTTAACTTTTGTTTTCTGAGCAAAAGATTAAATAAGTTTAAAAAACAACGTTTTTAACCAAGCTTTTATATTAGAATATTAAAACTAAACATCGCATCGACCGTTGAAGAGTTCCTTAATCTGGAGCTAACCCTATTCACCCTATACATATCGATTCAGTTCATACTTACCATAAAAATGCATTGTCATCGGAACTGAACTAACTAGCAAAAATTCAACTCCATAGGATAAGAGGAAGTGGTTCTAATTCATTTTGCAAGATTCGACCCTAACAAACATAGTAATATACATTGCAAGTTAAATAAAAGCTTGTAAAAACTGTTAAATTTAAAATGTTTCACACAGTTGGGTATCAATAAATAAGGCGCTTTTTCTTCATCGCATGGTTGATGTAGGATAAAGCCTTAAAAAATAAATTGGACACTAAATTGATTATTAACCCAATATAGAAGATTAAAATACAAATCTGAAAGCTTAAGAAATCTTGTCAAAAATTGATTAAATAGTCTTATCATAATAACATAAGGATATCTAAGGAACTCTACACTAGCTAAGGAACAGAAAATCTCGTAACACAATGCCAACTCGTCTAAAATCAAATCGTATTATTACACAAGCATCACAATCACTAATGATCACGCTTAACGGACCAAGCAGTCTTGAAGAGACAATTCAAAAGCATAACGATAGCCATCCAATCGAACGTCATGTAATTCAAACCACGTACTTGATAGTACCGACAGTTATGGCCTGTAGTAGGTACTCGCCCAATTGAATAAGAATTTTCTGCGCGGACGCAAGCTAGTGTTGCAACTTCAACTCAATTGTTATCGATAAAGATTTTGTGTATAATAGACAATACGTGATAGTTTTTCAATAGTATTGTGAATCATTTTGTTTAGTGTATTGTAGCAATTAGTGATGTGGCAAATAAAACATTTTATTGTGTTGATGAGGAATTTTAATGATGTTTATAAATTATTTATAGTTACTTGTAATAGGTAGTTATTATGTAGGAATCGTACTAACACCTGTATTTAGAATAGGTTCTTTGTTATTATTGTAATTTAATTATCCTTAAAGTTGCTGATAGTAACTAATTTTGTTTGAAATAAAATAATGATTACCTATTGAAATACTTATGAAAATATTTATTACTAGCTAACACTGTCGCGGCTTTGCCCGCATAGCATTAAATTAACCCGATCGCATCGCCACCTACCGATTCCAATTGTGAATATAAACTATCTAGGGATCTTACTCAAAACTACACAAAAAGATTTGAGTGACAGCAGTGATTTTATTGAAATCATTGCTGTGAAGTTATGCGCGGCCTAACTCATTTTTAATTCATTTTTAATAATAACTTAAATAAATAATAAATTTTAGTAATAAAATATAAATAGGTAATATTTTTAATAAAACGAACTGTAAGAACTTCTTTCAAAATTATAAGAAACAATTGAACCGTCAAAAAAAAATTCAGCCAGCTATTTATTTAAAACCAATAAATTCATCGACACTTTCCCATCTCTACATAATCTCAAGCTCCTTATCGATGATTTACAAATTGTACAGACGGACAATGCGTATAGGGGAGGCGCGGACCCCAAGGTCGGGAGTTCGACTCCCAGGAGACACACTTATTAACGTGATGCGGAAGTTTTTTCATAAATTGTTATTCAATTGAATATTTAGTGAGTGTTTGTGTTGCGGTTTTCGTAATGTGGGAATAAAATACTTATAACGGTCGTATAAGGGCGTGGAGAATGCTTTGTTTACAATATTTATGTGGGCAAGGGCCCATAGTTTTTTTTAAATTTTCTATAGTTTTTTTCTCCAAGGGTCAGCGGGATTCGTTATTCAAAATGTATTGATGTAAAAAGAATATTTTTGTAGAAATAATATTGGTAGTTAAGAGGAAAAAGAAATGCGCGTTAAATGCAAACGTAGATTGATCTTAATCTAAGCTCTAGTAAATGATGTTGATGAATAGATATTTATACAACAAAATTCAATAATATTCTTACAATTAGTGTGCAATAACGAATCATTAAGATGAGTGTTCCCAAACGCTCTAAACACTTAAAATAAATAAAAAATTTAAAGAATATCTAGACTTCTAGAGACTTAATATCTGTGGTTTGTTAGATTTCCAAAAATATTTTGACTTTCAATTCAAATATTATTTATGTACTGGTTGGTTACCTACACATGAAATCGAAAAGTGTCAGGTACAAATCTGCGATCTTAACTTAGCAGTTCAATGTTCACAGTACTAAGCAAAACATTTATTAAAATCATCGGACAAAGCATTATCATCTTTCTAATCCTCATCATAAGATTCAATTTTAAATTACTTATATACCACCTGCTTAACACCACAAGCCCTTAAAATACTCTACATTAGCCCATTGACGGATCATAACTCCAAAGAACATCTAACTGATACAATTTTGCAGAAAGCATCGACAGACAGAAAACAGCCCCGATGACTCTTATGCTCTGTTCAGATCGATCTTTTCGCGAGAAATTATGTTACACATAGCATCATAATCTACTCGCTTGTTATTGTTAATATGATTTACGGTTAGAAAGTAGGTCCTAGCGCGGAAACAGATATTAGTGATTTCTGATATTTTGGAATGTTTACGTTAAGATTATCTAGGTGGAGTTTATGAATTTCAGTTTTGTTTATTCCGGTGTAGGAACAGCGTTTGCAGATTCTTTCTGACACAATTTTGAGTTATTTGGTTTGCAAATGTTTTGAAATAGACCTCGTTTTTAACTTTTAAAGTATCTACGTAACAACGCCAATCTTATGAGCAGACAATTAGTATAATATTAAAATTCTGTGACTGGTACATTAATGAAAGCAAGCGCAATAAAGTGTCGTATTGTAACGTTGCTGTTAGTACGAAGTAAATCAACCCTTATACTTTAGTATTTTCTCCTGCATCGTTATAGACATAATTTCGCAATGCACACACGCCCAGACTGGACATTTTTTTTAAATAATATTAAAAAACCTCTCAAAAAGTCTGTCAATTTTTTACACAATTATTTGTCCCATACAAAAATTGAACCCGCGACATTAAGCGCAGAAGCAGAAATCAATTCGTCAAACCACGCCAATCGTGTCGTCAAATAATTATACAATATTCATAAAAATATTTAATTTTTCACCGACTTTCCTTCCCAACCACGTTTAAACGAAGCATAAGGTATACAAAATCCCAAAATAGCGGTGATCGTACGAGTTTGACCTATCATGTGAACGTACCGTTTGATTACAGATCTGTATCACAGCTCAATATAGGTACATTTTAATAAAAATACAGGTACCTTATTTATGTGGAGCGGCTTAAAGCACGGGCGTATGACAAAGAGCTTTTTTGACCACCTTTATACAGCTTAATGTGTTAATGAGGCAGTTAGAGTAAGTAAAATAGCATTACATTTTTTAAATTTATTTATTGAAACATCCGCGTCGTCTAGGCAGGTGGGTTGAAGCGGCCAATCTCAACGGAATTAGACAACTAGGTTACGAGATAATAAGAAACACCCAATAATACTTTGCCCGACCCAGGGATCGAACCCAGGACCTCGTGCTCAGTCGCGTTTGCTACCACTAGACCAACGAGGCAGTCATGT
Source organism: Protodeltote pygarga (assembly GCA_936450705.2). Classification (NCBI taxonomy): domain Eukaryota; kingdom Metazoa; phylum Arthropoda; class Insecta; order Lepidoptera; family Noctuidae; genus Protodeltote; species Protodeltote pygarga. The sequence continues at coordinate 9,455,211 of OW388268.2, read as the reverse complement.
AGTATTATAAAAAATGTCTATTTATGCACCTACTTAAGATTTATGAACCAGTAGGTAACTTATCTACAACCAGTAGATAGTCGACAAAGAAGTGCCACTTCTGTTTCAAGTGCAATCCTTTTTATTTTATTTTTAGATCCGTTTCAAGGTTAGTTTGAACTAAAATAAAAATGAATGGTTCCTTATGTTTAAGTATTAGAATATACATATAAGGTCCTTGTTTTTTAATGCGAAATATCTTAAGAGGTGAGGAGGCTTTACGGCAAATCAAAAAAAAAAAAATTTTTAGTATTCACGTCTTTTTCCCATGAGGGTAGGCAGAAACTAAAGTTTCAAATTTTTTAATCAAGCGTGTTGTAATAGACGGGTAAGAAGCTGAATTTCATTAAGAGCCTAGGCATTCATCTTTATTTAGCCAACCTATCACTGCTACTGTCCTTTGTAAACATGTCCTTATTCACACAGTTAATCTATGCTTTGGTCTGGCACGTACAATACAAGAGAATATACTCCGTATGTGCGGGGTTGAAAAAAAAATTTCTTGCTAAAAATGTTAACATTTACCGCGTGAACAAAATATTCTCATTTCATCCTTCAAAACGTAATGTGTGTAGGGTTACCTGGTGTTGGGGTATAAATAGCCCCAAGCACCCACACCCTACCCTATGGTTAATGTACAGCGTATATTAACTGTACCACCGAGGTTTATAGGTACTTTTAAAGTTAGAATGGAAATATTTTTGAGTGGTTAAGTCTGTTTCATTGTTGGTTATCATGGTTTTGTTTGAAAGTATTATATTTTATAGCTTTTGCCAGCTTGTATGTTAGACCAGGATAAAAGTATAGTGTTCTTTACTCTAAAAAGTAGGTCGCAGGTTGAACCCGCTCATGACCGTGTTTTGTAACGACAAATTTCGAATTTTAGTGTTTGCGTAGTATGCATAATACCTTATAAAAATGATTATGTATTATTTTATTCTATGTCAATCTGTTTGGTGAAACAATTTCAAGAATAGCAAAAAATTTAGTCGATTAACAAAAAACACGCTTTCGTATGAAATTATGGATGTTTAGCGACTTATGGCGTAATAAGTTAAGCGAAATTTGTCATTTTTTGCTCTTAGCTTGGAAAAGACAGTAACTTCAGTTATAAATAATGCAACTTAAGCTACCTACTGTGTTTTCTTTTACGAGGGTAGTATTGGCGTTCAGCGATTTTTGTAACTTTCAAATGATAATTTTGTTTTGTACTCTAAATGATTTATAGTTTGTTTCGGTGCACAAGACCAAGAGTTTTGTAAACTAGTATCTGTTCATCTAGTTTTGTTGCCGAGTTTTATTTACAAAAAAGCGTCAAGTGCGATCGATTATGGATGTAAACACATACCACAAAATAATAATAATTCAAGTGAAATCATAATCAAGGTATGAAACAATCAAACAACTGAACTGAAAACATCAAGTGCGATCGATTATGGATCTTTGTGTCGTCGCACGCGCACGGTAACGCAGGAAGTTTACGTAGCACGTGCGAGCTTCCTCGCACAGGATGTTTTAAAATACGAACGCGAATTAGAATTAACAATGAAGTTTTAGCGAATTAACGTTTGGTACTATTGTAGCTTTGGGTTTGTATACCACCTACTGGTACTGTGGTACTGAGAAATGCGTACCTTCATTACGTACTATTCATATCGTATATCCTCAAATTTAATGTGCTATGGACCTACTTGCACGAAAACATATTGCAATGAAAAAGTTCCTAATGACGTTAATTAATAATACGCACTTAATTTCCAAAGTCGAAGGTGCGTGTCTTAGGACCTTTGACTTACCAGACAACGGACATCATACCATACTACTAGATTTTCATTGCTCTTAAAAAATATGCTATTTATATAAAAATATGCTATTTATATAAAAATATGCTGTTTATATAAAAATATGCTATTTATATAAAAATATGCATCGTAGCTTTCATAACAGAGAAATAGTTAATTAATCTACGAAGTTATTTCTAATCTAACTTTACTTATTAACTGCTTAAGTTCAGATATAATGTCTATAGCCGTATTTAACCGATTTGCACACCCATCTGCGGTTTGACAATTGTTTATTATGACATTTATAGCTGTTAACTGCGGTTAGATGTCACATAAAACGGAAGCACAGAAAAGCCACTTCGAATGTTATATAATGGTAGATATATGTGTTTAAACCATATTGAAATGTATGGTATAGTTTAGTCTATTTATTTTATTTTAAATTACAACAAAATTAACGGAAACGGAAAAAAACGGAACGTTTAAAAAAATACGCATCATATTGAGAACCTTCTTTTTTTTGAAGTTAGTTAAAAAAGGAGAGTTCAGATGTTTTTTACTGAAAGATATTTTTTGAACTTTATCTTTGCTCTGGTCAGCGGGACTATAGGTACATTAATGAACTAATGACTAACTATAGATTAATCGGGCCATTCTTCACTTTTTTTTTGCAAAAAGATACCTATCTGTTCCGGGATTCCCCGCCATACCGCTATTAAGAATAAAACACTTTATAATTAAGTATCAAATATTTCTTATACAAAAATTATCTTTTAATCAAGTTTTCACAAATCAATCAAAAATAAACAAAATGGCGGTTCCTCCGTCTATTACTATTATTGAAACGCTTATAGTATTTAAAGCAGTAAGGCAAGGCACAAGGCAATAATGTTTTTAAGTTATAATTGACATTTACGAGCAACATAGCATTATTGATAGGTGTCCTTGATAAGCCTAAATATCGGATCATAAACGTGCAAGAAATATGCGACACATACCTACATTTTCACTAATTTTCTTTAGAAAGAGACACCTCCATTTAATTTTATTCCCATCTCTATTCCCAATAAAAAGAATCACCCTATACAAATTCATAAAGCCGTATTTACTAACACGCGTACAAAAAAACCGCCGCACACGACATCTGGCGCTAGCGTTATGTAATTATTTGTTTTAAGAACACACATCAACGTTCAAAACTTCATTCTATTCCTTTTTTGAAATTTTAAATAAACTTTTATTCTTTTTTATTGTTTGGCTGGTTTTGATTTTCTTTTGTTTATTGCAATGGTTTAGTTTTTGTAATTCGTGGCAATTTTATTAATCGGATTACGTTTAACCTACCTACTCCATATTTACTTAGTATAACGTAATTTTAAAATTATCTTAATACACTTGTTTCTTGAATGTTGAAAAAAAGGATAGCACAATCGATTGACCACTTAAATAATCAATTTGCATGGGTCACAGACACATTCAGAGCAAAAATATGTGGACATGTAGAGTTTTCCAAAAGCCAATTTAAGCAAAACTCCAATTTAAAATGTACGTATTTATTGTATTTATGGTAACAGTACTTATGAAACAACATTTAAGTTGTATATTTATTTATTAACCCCAATCTATACTAAAGAAAATAATCAATTCAATTCTGCTACAGAATGTAATTTACAACACGATTAGCATAGCAGTTAAGTAATTTACCTTCTGCGTTCGGTGTCTCTGGTTTGATTTCTTCCAAATCAACGGTTTAATTAGTTCATTAATTTAAAAAAATACTAGAACGTCGTAAGACTATTATTATTATAACACTTTACCACCACGCCTAGTCAAAGACAATGTCCCAAAAAAAATTCAACGTTTTACTTGACTAAATTAAAACCCCTTCACCCTTTGAAACAAATAAATCATTTAAAAAAGTATTGTTGAAAACCAATTTAGAACAAGGCGTATAAAAAATAATCTAACCCTAAAAAGTTGATGTATTCATATTTAAATATCGTTGAGCTAACCCCTCGGTGCTCGAGTTTTGATATACTATGGCACGTGTTATACGGCCCAATGAAATTTGACGTAAAACAGAGCTTTGTAAAAAGTATACGTTTGTGCGTTGAATAGGAGGGAAAATTACTATTTTTGTTAGTTTGTTACAAGTTTATGTTTGCGCATTTGCGAGTGTTACCTGTTTTTAATTTTCGTAACACTGTGATGTCACTGTTATTGTTTAAATAAAAAAAATACTAGTGAATAGATTCAAATATCCTAATTATTATTTTTTAAATTAAATAAATATAAAATTTTACAAGTGAATAGATTAAAATATCCTATAATTTAGATTAGTTAGATTACTTGTTAACAATAAGAAAAGATGGAGGTAAAATGGATGGTCTCATAGCTGAAAGCGATCTACAGGTATATCTAGAGTCAGACAAACATTGAATCGACAAGAAACATTTAAAAAAATTGAGTACTCTGAGAAAGAAAGAAAGAAAAAACCATTTATTCGCTTTTGGGCAGAATTACATTAATAATCAAATTTACGGTAATTTATATACCTGATTCAGTCCATTAATTAATTCACTTTGCTTTCTATGCAATCAATACAGTTTAAAACAATACGGTATACTTACCAATATTTCAAAATTATAAATGTACCATAACTACGGTCCTATTATTCATTAAATGTACCATCCATAACAAAAAAAACCAAGTGTACTGAGAAGTTACTAAAAATACTTTCAGTTCCCGATTGTTTAACATCATAAAGCAGACATTCTGTTTTTTGTTTAGTCTTTGGTGGTACTGACCTACTCTCATCTAATATACTCTACAAAATATGTACATTACAAACTTGGCTTTTTGCCTCATTTACGAAGCCAAAAAAATTCAGGTGGTTGACATTTGGATAGTAAAATAAAATTGTAAATAACCCTTCCTGACAGTCGGGTAAAAATATAAGAACTATGTTTTATAGTTTTACAATTATACATTTACAATGAATATAAAATAATTTTGCCAATATATATCCAAAGTTTGATAATTTAATAAAGTAATGAGTGAAAGAATGAATAAACTTGAATGTTTGTTGAATATAAAAGATTATTCTTAGTTGGTAGATCGCCTGGTGGCTTTAACCTGTATGTTGTGGGTTCAAATGCTGCTCAAAAAAGATTTTTTCGAAACAAAAATTTAGAACTTTGTGTAGCATCGCATATATACATAAATATAAAAACGTTTATTATTAAAAACGTCTATTAATAAGAACTTTTTGGTAGGTAATTTGCATATTTTTTAAAAATCAGTCGGCTATTACCACAAAGTAATATTCTTCATCTAATTATTAATCATTAAAAAAACGATTTAGATATAAAAAAAAACTATAAAGATAAAGACAACAAGCCTGAAAGTTACATTAATAGACCTTTCAACAATGTTTCCAATAGTTTTTAAACAAGATACTCTTGATCAAACGTAAGACGATATCAAGATATATTTATAATTATATTAACACTAAATAAAAACTTCACCCCTTTCGTTAAAGCAGTGTGCCAGTGAATCAAACCTGAGTTATTTTATATGCATGTTTATTTTAATGTTTAAATTTATACCGTGCCAACGACCGGTGCCGTGTACTGAAAGCAAGTTATAATTATATGTATAAAAATGCTCTGCAGTCGCAGGGTTATAATATGGGTTCTGTACTTGAAAATGTATTCCAAATTTAAAATATTTGTCAAACCCTCAATAGGCTTACGTTCTTTTTCTGTTTTTAACGTCTCTCTTGATGTGACAAACGTGAACGTAAATATTGTTAGCATTATGCTTTTGCTTGTTTGTCGTAATGAAGTTTCAATAATCAATAACGTGCATTAAAATTAATTATATAATACCTAATTAATTATTATCAAATTACATATTAAAATCTCTAACATTCAAGTGTATAAAACAACAATGAGATGGTGGTTTCGAAACATTTTTAAAGCGACTATAACTATCGTCTTAAGCCATTCTCTACTAAATTGGTGTAGGCCTCTTCAACAATTTCCATTCCGATCTGTTTTAGGCTGTTTTGATCCAGTTAATTCCCGCCATCTTGATTATATCATCGTTTCATCGCATTTGTGGTCTTCTTATCGATCTTTTGCGATCCAATAGTCTCCATTCCAGAATTGTTGACACAATTCTATGCGACCACAACTATAGTTTCCAAACACATCTTAATATTTTCTTAAATTTAATTGCTTAGTCTTCTCGGATCCTTAAACCCGTCAAAACAACAACATTAAGCTTTTCCAGACACTTGCATTGCCCTCGATCAATGTCATCGACAACAGCTAATATTTTAGCTTTTTAATTAACAAGATGTGACCTCATAAATTCAGAGTTAAACGCTTGTTTTTCGACCCATCCTTCTATATTGATGAGAAAAACCAAAAACATTTTAGTTTGTTTTTTATTCTGAGTAGTTTATGTTATTTATTGGCCGTTAAACGTATTGTACAACTCGGTTGAGGATTATGTCCAAGCATAAGCCGTGTTGATTGATAGATTGATACTATTAAACTAAAACTAAATTTTCATATGTTCGGATCACAATTTTTATTTTTTGCGGCGATGAGCAATGTTTTTTTGAAAATAGAATCTTTACTATCACCAAAAACTAGTTACAAATTACCTACGCATTATGTGCTTAAAATAACGAAGGAAAACAGCGAAGAAACCAGCACATCTGAGACATTTTTTAACGATGTGTAAAGCCATGTCAGGGGCCTACTACGGGCGGTTTCAATTCTAACATTAGGTTGTTCGTCAACCATACGATCATCATCTGCCTAGCCTTTTCCCAACTATGTTGGGGTCGGCTTCCAGTCTTACCGGATGCAGCTGAATACCAGTGTTTTACATGGAGCGACTGCCTATCAGACCTCCACAACCCAGATACTGGGTTACACGATACCCCTTGGTAAGACTGGTTATCAAACTTTCGGGCTTCTGACTACCCGTAACGACTGTCAAAGATCAACAATTGACAGCCGGGGCCAACAGCTTAACGTGCTATCCGAGGCACGGAGAGTGATAATTAATTTATAAAACGTACATAACTTACGAAAAGTCAGAGGTGCGCGCCTTGGGTTCGAACCCGAGACCACTGACTTGCCAGTCAACGGTCACCACCACTAGGCTATCACGACTGAAAGAAAGAAATAACGTGAATTGTCGGTAACACAAATATATACGTAGGCATCTTGTGCAGTCATTCTTGCTCGGTAATAGGTACTGTTGACGATTGGGATTTTTTTCGATCTTTCCCAATCGTTCACACACCTCGTGACATTAGACATGAGTACCTAAAAAATATATTTTAACCTGACATTTAAAAGGAGGGAGTTATTTACATTGTTAATGCTAACGACGGTTTAGAATCGCTTTTATCGAAGTTTGCTTTATGGAATCTCATAAAACTTAAAGGAGAAATCTTTTGGATGACACGCCCTTTATTTTAAGGACTCTCAGAGTATGCTTAGCGACAACTAATCTGTCAAGAATTTTCTTATAAATAATTATAATATATTTCGTTTAGTCATCAAAACTAAAGCTGTGTACCAAATATCAGATCAATCTGTCAACATGAACGGGGTGAAAAAAAGGAAAAAAAATCCTCTAAGGGGTGAAATTTCGATTACTAAATTTTAACCAAATGATAAATAGGTAAAACAGTTTAAAAAACGAATCATGACGTAACATTCCAAAAATTCCCTTCAACTGTCACAATTACTAAGTATTCTAAATTTCCTCCATTTTGGACTACACCATTAAAACGCTTCGCTAACCCTATGCGCATTTTGACATTTACTAGTTTTACGCACCCCGTATTTTAGTGGTTAGAGCTGCGCAACCAATGCCTGTGCGCATCGCATTTTATAGGCAGTGAATGTTAGAAGCTATTCTTAGGGTTACAGATGTTCTTTCAAGATGTGTTGTTGACATATTTTGTCAAATATATTATTCTGAGTTAGTTATTGTTTTGGAGAGATTTACTACTAAGTTTTTAAGACATTCGTCATTAAATTTTCAACTTACAAGATATACTTGATTGGACTAGGATGATGTTATTTGTCGTTTTATTTCTGTCAGTTTCACCAATTGCAAAGTGACTGTGGCCCTGTAGCGGGCAATCCCCTTTGGATGGACTTGCACTCTAATTATGATGATGGAACTGGCAACTAGAGTCACTTCAATAAACAATATTAGGTATTCATAAGTGCCTAAATGTCTACATCAACAAAAATGTAATGATTTTGATGATAATTTACACTAATGAATGAAGCTTTTTATTCCAAATCAGAAAAACCAACAACCGAATATTTTTTATACATCAACATAAAAAAAATATTTGAAAAAAGTACAAATGGTCGGTGACACGGCGAAGGTTTTATAAGTTGCTGCCACAGCCCTAAATAAAAAAATAGATTTAATAAAAATGCAATTTTTCTTAAAGGATAATGTTCAATAGAGGCATACCCATATATTGCTTCTATTCTCGTTAAGGAAGGTAAAATAAACATCACATCAACAGTCTATATTCTACGCAGACGTATGTTAATTATTTTATCTTACTGTAGGTTAAACTGTATTATTTTACCTCATAATTAATATAATTATAATATTCTATTATTAGTTGATGAAAGGTTTACGTTCCATTCTACTTAGATACCTAATTTTAATACCTAGGTAATCTTTAGTACAGTTAGCAACATAAGTAGGTTAACATTTCGAAAATTTTAAGTTAATTTAACACACAATACTGTAATTATTTTCTTTCATTGATCAAGACGTTATTATTTATATATATTCTGTTATAATTTGTATTATAAAAATTTGACATGTTTTCATTAATGAAATTACTTTTGAGTTGTTAATCTTCTTACGTTGCTGACCGTACCAGGAACTTTCACCAATTCATCATCTACAAAATTGGTCAGTCTTAGTGTTCGGCAAAAATCCACAGCATAATTTCATTATCCTAACTATAATAAACTATAGATATAGGTGCGAAAGTAGGTTTGTTTGTTTGTTACCTTTTCACATCTAAACCAGTGAAATGATCGTTTTAAAATTTTGCATATACGTTATCAGGTGTACAGAAACCTAGGAAACCAACAAGAACGTTCTTAAAGATGATTCGATAATAGATGGCGCCACAAGTATATCGAATGATGATTGAAATTGAAGTTCTAAATTATGCGAGGGAATTCGCGTAAAGTATCTATATTTACATATATTTTTCTTTGTTTCAGAAACTATAAATGGATCCCAATAGACGTTGAGTTCGTCGGTGTAATATGAATCTCGCCGCCATTATTGCGTTTTGGCGCGAAATGCCGATCGCCATAACGTTCCTTTTGGCAACAGCATGTGTCGCTTCAGCTAGAGATGTCGAGAGATACAGAGATATTGTTATAGGTAAGTTTTTTTTAATTTGGGTAGCAAACGTTTTTCACAGTCAGCGACAAATCAATGGTAACTTTTAAAATTAAACTTTAATACAATAGTAATACGTTCGATATTCTAATTAAAACTGTTGCTTCTAACGTCACTGGACGTTACGTTTTACACGAGCGACGCCGCGACGTATTTTTTTAATTTAATGTTTTTTTTGCAATAGGTACCTGGCTGAATATTAAGGACATGATTTTAAATCTATAAAAACCACGATAACACGTCATAGTTTGGTAATTTGGTATAAGGAGTAATTTATTGTCCTTAGAACTATTAAATAAAGGATGTGCGCCTCCTTCCTTTTCAATTTTTTTTTCAATAAAATATTCAAGTACCTAAACCATTTAAATATCGATTTGCCAAGTTAGGAAACAAGAATAACATGATGTTGTAACAAATGTTTGTCTTGAAACACCAACAATAGGACCAAAAACATGTGTTGAATGCGTATGGGCTTCTTAAACCCAAAAACAACGAATTTAGTATTCGAAATCCATCCGTATTAAGAAAAATAAGGGATCCTGATACTGGTGATACCAAGAATTTAAAATTCGAATCGTCTTGTATTTCGAATACAAATTGTTCAGCCGAAATCAATTGGAGGGCCTATGGTAGATACGTTATTTTTGGCAATCGGAAATGATTTCTTTTGTCCGTTTATTATTCATTGCAGGCTTAAGGCGCCATGTTGAAAATTATATTGTCAAACTTTATACGTAGGACTTGTAATAATCGATTACAATCGATAGGATTGCGCCAGCGTATTCAAATGGTCGCGAAATCGATATAATTTTGGCAGCACCTTCGTAACGGTTTTTCGGCTGAACTAAATTCTTTATCAATTACTCAATGAATTTTAAAAAATGTAGTCCTTCTGCCAACTGTCGATTCATCACATCAGAATTCATCGACTTGATCATCGACAAACTAATTAACACCAAAAATTTAATATAAAACGGAAGAGGTTATTACTTCACGGTCACAAATCGATTGTCCCCCATCCCTTCATTTGGTTCTCATTAGAAGCACCGGATGCCTAATTACTTTAATGACCAGTTAATTTAGAGCCCTTTGCTTTCTTTTTCTATCTCCATTATTGTGTCTGGTTGGAAGAGCGTCCGGTGGTGGGAGGTCGTCTTACATTGGTCGTTATGATCTATTTAATGTAACGTCCTGTGCGCTATGCTGTCCTGGTACAATTTGATTGAGGGATGATAATTGGTTTAATTTGTCGTGATTTTTAGGGTTGAAAGGATGTTATGAATTATTATTAAACGTGTCTCTCGAAATATAATATTATGTTGTATTTACTTCGTGTATTTTTTCATTGCAACTTTTTCTTACTACACTTTATCAAATTTTATCCCCCACAAATATTATGCAGGTAGGTACATCTTCTTTTTTAGAGACAGATAAATATTATCTCCGTCACTATCGAAAACCAAATAGAATTTGTGTACAGTGATGACTTTCTGCGAATATTTTTTCACTTGGACCTGAATAAACAATATTTTTTTAGGAATGTTATTAAATACGATATCGATGAAGATAGGAACATTAACTTAAGATAAAATATTTTATAAATAGTTTCCCAAATAAGTTTATAATGACGTTTTAACAAAGCTTATTTAAAAGATTATACCATTTTAAAAACTAAATACGACATACTCTGTACGCACTTATTTTTTAACATCAATACAACTTAGTCTAAGATATAAAAAATACCTTGATCCCAAGTAAACGTTTCTACGGCAAATCATAAGATTTTGTGCTGCATACAAATAACGTGCGCGGGCGACGGATGTCGGCACCTTTTGCGATTGCAACCGCGCTCGCGCATCCTCCATCCTACAGGGTTGGCTAGATAGAATTTCAGATACCTGAAGCTTATTGTTTAAGAATAATTTATTATGTAATTAATGATTATGAATTAGTCTTACTCTTTCCTTTTACTCTTGAAGATTTGAAATCTAATGAATATCATAACAATGTTACCATTGACCATCTACTGACGCTAAATTGTAATCAAATTAAGGTTAAATATGTTGAATAACCGTATTTGTATTTATATGTTACATTGATATTCACTCAATGATGTCCATACAATGGTCAATAACATTATAATAATCAACGCCATTTGTTCACTTGATGTTTACTAAGTTTTATTTTGTTACTGATATCAATGCTAAACAATGCTGAATTTAGGCTCAATTTCCCCAGTCACTTTATAAATCGAGTTTAATAAAACTAAGTTTAGCCCTACGTAAATTACAGGTCTGAACTCAGTTAAACGCTTGAACCGAGTTTAACTTGATTAATCGCGTTTATTGTCAGTAGTGAAATCGGCTCTTAGTGCTCTTAGGGTCGTTTTCACAATGTCCGAATAGAGATAATGTACTATATTAATTAAATATATAAATTTAATCGTGTATATCTGCTAAATTAGTAAATTGAGTATCACCAAGAGCTTGTAAAACTGGTTCAACTTGATGACTTATTAGATTTTGAGAGATTACCCGTTAGTCTCGATTCTTCTTCTATACGACAACAAACATCATCAGTAGACTTCTGCCTACTGTTTATTTTTGTTATAAGACATACATTACACACTTCACATTATACACTTCACTATACACGATAAACTCTATCTTACCTTGCCATAAATTTACACTCCTTATTATTATCCAACTTTTCCGTTTCACCAGCCCTTGTAGGGACTTACTACGTCCTTTGCATTTCTATGACGTTGAGAACATCATGATCACTCCCGTCTCGATCGTGACGTCCTTACCCAACCTTGGAGTCATGTAAGGTAACATCAGATTTATTAAATTTGCCTTTTTTTTCTTTTTTTTAATGTTGAATAATAATTTCACGCCTACCGCGAGGGTTTTTATAACCTTTCAAAGTTTGTTGAGAGGATTATTGTTATCCTTTTCTTGCAAAGGATGGTGTTGGACTTTATATTGTTGTGCATTACTGTCGAATCACGAAGATTTTATGATGAAGGTTCATGTTCCTTATCTATACTTATAAAACAGTTCCTCGACTGACTGACAGACAACGTACAGCCTAAACCGGGGGGCGCGGCGTAGAGATTAGAAATTTTGAGACAATATTTTTTAAGTACTAAGTACCAGCAATAATAAAGGATTTCTGGAAATTTCACCCCTAGTAACTGATAATACGTAGTTGTAAACGTACTTCTGCTTAGTTCTTTAAGAAAATAAAAAATATTCCTCTTTCCGTATATAATATCATTGATCTCGACTATCTCTAGTCTCATTTCATTTTGCGTTTCATATTAACTTTATTTATTAATCTTGGCATAGACGATCGCTTTATTTTTGGGTACACGACAGTAATTTATAATGACAAAATTATGTCTTTCACTTTAGTGAAATGGCAATGTCTAGTCCGGACGTTGACTGTGTAATCTATTTTGAAATCTATTTCATTAATAAATACATTTCTGAAAACACGACGCTCACATTAATTTAGATCAACATCATCACTATTTCAACTTGTATCTGTATGTTGGCCAGTGCCGTAACCATTCCAGCCATTCTCAGGCATAGGGTGCCGAACCTGGTGGGGAGTAGAAGTGATCAGATTAGGACCAAATTTTGGTTATACATAGGCGCAGTTATAGAAGCTCGTTTTGGGTGCATAAAAGGATAGTTTCGGAAGAAGGTTTCTTTATTGTCGCAATCTCAATCACTTCCTTTAATTCAATTTAATGTTTTATTTACTCGGTACCAATGAGCTGCTGGTTTGTTGTATCTTCATCATCAGTAGTATCATCTTCCTAGCTTTATTATGCCCAAACTTTGTTGGGGTCAGCTTCTAATCTAACCAGATCTAGCTAAATATCAGTTTTCTAAATCTGACATCTGCAACCGAAAGGGATACGATAATCTAAAGTTATATTAGTTGTCAGGATTTTATGAGAGTACTGACTCCTGTCAAAGATCTTCATGACAGTCGGGGTCAACAGCTTAACGTGCTTTTTGAGGCACAGAGCAGGTGATAATCAGTTTATAGTACGCACATAACTTACGAAAAGTCAGAGGTTCGTTACTTGAGTTTGAACTTGACTCCTGAGATCTCTCACTTGCCGGTCAACGGTCACACCACTAAGCTATTCTTGCTCAAATAAAGATCTGGTCTCAGTTTCTTGCTTTAATCTATCAACTTTGCCTATCCCAGTGAACTGCAAAACATTAATCTTTTACGAAGTATTTTCTCTTAGTCAATCCAATTTATATTCTTTATCCAAAACATAGAAGTCAATAATTTTGCAGTCTCGTAAGTACTAATTTTAATGTCAATAAACAAATCCGAAACGTTAATGTCTGATTTTTACGGCTCGTATCTTTCACAGCCAATTTCTCTACCGCAGTTAATAGTTTCCTAGAAACAGGCAATTAAGTGAGACATAATAGATTTGACATGTACTAAAACCCATTCTAAGCCAAAAGACAAATAAACTTTAAACTCAGAAACGAGACACACGAAATGTAGTTCCGAAGAGATGATGCTTAAAATATCGTAAAAATTTTATAGTTACGAATGAAAATAAATAGTTTTTCACCGTGTTCCATTTAGTGGTCCACTACAGTTTTTATAGACAAGAAAATAGACTTCTGCAACATATTGTGTAATAAATTTTTATCTGGTCTGGTTTAGACTGCCTCGTTGGTCTAGTGGTAGCAAGCGCGAATACTGAGCACGAGGTCCTGGGTTCGATCCCCGGGTCGGGCAAAAGTGTTATTGGGTTTTTCCATTAGGAAATTCTCAGTAGCAGCACGGAGTCTGGAATTGTGCCCGGTTAATGGCAATAGGCTCGCCCCCTATTACATGGGACTTATAAAATAGCCGGCGAAACGTGGGTGTACTGCACACCTCTGCCTACCCCCTCTGGGGAATACAGGCGTGAGTCTATAAATAAAAAAATATTTTTTTTTTATCTGAAATGTTTGTAAGTCTTGCACTTATCGTGAACAATGTCTGAGTCAATCTCTGCTTCTTACAATCTTGTATAGATGACTTTGATTAATTCAGCCTTGCTACTAGTTTAGCTGCGTATAGAATTACTAAATAGTATCTTAAATGATAAAGTCGAATGAAATGAAAATGAAATGAGAGAGTCGTGATAGAGTAGTAGTGACCGTTGACTGGCAAATCAGTGGTTCCGGGGTCGAACCCAAGGCGTGCACCTCTGACTTTTCGTAAGTTATGTGCGTTTTATAAATTAATGATCACTCTCCGTGCCTCGGATAGCACGTTAAGCTGTTGGCCCCGGCTGTCAATTGTAGATCTTTGACAGTCGTTACGGGTAGTCAGAAGCCCGAAAGTCTGACAATCAGTCTTACCAAGGGGTATCGTGTAACCCAGTGCCTGGGTTGTGGAGGTCTGATAGGCAGTCGCTCCATGTAAAACACTGGTATTCAGCTGCATCCAGTAAGACTGGAAGCCGACCCCAACATAGTTGGGAAAAGGCTAGGCAGATGATCTTAAATGATAAAGTGTGCTTGAATAAGTATTTTGTTAGGCAGTAACTTTAAGAGTCAGTGTTTCTGATTGCTTTCGTTCTTAGTTCTAGCTAATCATTTACAAAAAATTATCCAAAGTAAACCCTCCAGTAATAATAGTATCAGTCTTTTATGCCATGTCATTTAACATAGTCTCTCTCGAATTTCGTCACGTAAATTTTAGAAGCATTTAATTACTGAGGTATCATTTTTTTAACTTTTCTTTTCCTAGGAATATGTCTAGCGAATAATTTAAATGACCTATCGTGTACAGGTCTGTAAATAATGCCAATTATTCAACTTGATATATTCCCGCCAAATAAGTAAAACGTTTGCCGTGCTTGTCTCCGGGAAATTTGTCAGGGCTGCGCGTGCGCATTATCGTGTGTAGCTCGTAAACTCATAAATAACGGTTATTTTCTCTCCAAATGAGACTGAATTAATTGGTGTTTTGCAGGAAAATGGTCCTTTTGATGTATGTTGTAAAGATTATAATCAGGTATCGAGAGTTATAGAAAACTGGTTATCCTGTTTAAATTAATTGCAGCATTTGTCAATAGTGTTTGATGCATTATCAATTATTTAATTTTTCATGCGAGTAATTGACATATTTTGTCATTAATCTCCGACAAAAACAGAGGTGTGTTTATAAGTTTAACATATGTTTTTGTGTGTCTATCTGGCATCGTAGCTTCTAAATATATGAATCGATTTTGATTGAGATTTTTTTCTGTATCTATATTAAGCTGTAATTTCTATTTCTTTAGAGAAATTTAGTTTGTTTATTTAGTAATTGTATTGGAAGCTATGCTAGGTCAGAAAAAATAAGTTAAGGATAACAGTGGTTAAGTACATAAACTTAAAACTAGTCACAGTATTCAAAAAACTGTAATAATACATGCCCGTAACATTTTAAAATCATTACATGAGCTGATGTCGAATTATTTTATAAAAGGAGATATAAATTTGTATGGTGAAAATTCTAAACATTGTATGGTGAATGAGTTATCTATAATAAGCATAACATTAATAAAATTATAAAGATGACTTCATAATTGCCCATTAAGATAAAAAAATATAATATATAGTCTATAAGACCTTTGCAATGCACCTGCTCTTTCAGCTGTCAATACCAAACGAGTGCAATGAGCAATACAGTCTAATAAGTCTTACTTCACGACTTTTTATAGATATTTAACATAGACATTATTCATTTAAAATTTAGTCCTTAATAAAAGGAAGCGTAAAGGTCATTTTTCTGTCACTCGCCAAGCTTTTATTTAGCAAACTGTAAGACAAATCATGAATTTATCAACATGTCATAAATATGTTGCCAATATTTTTTATTTCACTAGCAACATTTATTGTCGCGTTGTATTTATAAATTGATGTGCTTTCCTTGTTTTATCTTGTCATTTCAAGTTATTTATATTGGTATGAGTGCAACTTTGAGTCAGAATTAATTATAATATTCCATTTATTTTTGCTCTTTTTATCTGTAGGTATGTATTTACTTATTTATAGAGAAATTGATTGTTACCTCAATGTGCCTATCAACATTTTATTTATTTATTTAAAGGTAGGAAAACTAACAGCTACATGAAATAGCGTAAGTTATACATTGTAAGTAGAACAAAGCTAATTAAAGGTTTCCACGAGTAACAATTGAAAAGTTAACAGGTATTTTAGCAAACACTAAGGAGCACTAATAATAATATTATCTATACATATAATAAAATCGTAACGAAGTATGTATGTAATTGATTGGCGCGAAAACTACTGGACAGATTTAGTTGAAATTCGGCAAATATACTTTTTAAATTCTTAGTCAACTTATAGGGTATAAATTATTACGTTTATAATTATGGGGGATGAGCAGTATTGTAGTAAGCAGCGTATTTCTAGAATTTGCTGTAGAATTGTTGTTGTTGTTGGGAAAAATATTATTAAATTTCAATTTACAAAATATTATCACGCTATATCCACAAGGAGCTAAACATTACGTAACATAACATAATAATATCTTTTAGGAGCGATTATTTTGACTACATGTCAACAGACTTCATAGCCTTCCGGTCGGGCGAACGCCTTGGAAGTGTAAGGCTTTGGGTTCGATCCCCAGTTCCGCAAACTTTTTGTGGATTCTTTTGTATTTTTTTTTGTCATTGAAATTAATATGTATTTTTGTGGTATTTCATTCTTAATGACTTTTATTACTTACCGGCTGAAACCCGAAGGAAACATGCTTTTTAATAATTTTTCAACTTATAAAAAACGTATATGCAACGAGCTATGCAAGGATCGTAGCAAGTGGAAATCCGTTGTCTCTGCCTACCCCTCTGGGAAACAGGCGTGAGTCTATGTATGTATGTAAAAAACGTCATCACTTTAATTTGAAACATTTATAAAATGTATATTATTTAAAACATAGTGTTCTAGATGGCGTTAGAGTCTATTTAGATCAGCGGAATTCTTTTTTAACTATTTCAATTTGAAACCCGAAGGAAGCAACGCGCATCGTGTGGGATTATACTTTTAAAAATTTCAGCTTATAAAAAAATCCGCTTTAATTTGAAGCATTAAAATTATTATTATTTAAAACATAATGTTTCCTTTTTCTTAACTAGATGGCGTTAGGAGTCGATTTAAATCTGAGGAAAAATAATTTTCTTGGATACTCCTGATGGGACAGGAAAAATATTTATAACCACTGGCATCCTTGCAGGGAGGCAGGGCAAAATTACAATTGCAGTAGCGTCATCGGCGATTCGACTGCCACGTTGTTTTCTGGTGACAAAACAGCGCACACCATGTTTAGGATTCCCATCAATTTACAGAGCAACGAAACACCTGTTTGTGATGTGTCACGAAATAGTGACAAGGCAGGCATTTGCTTAAGAATTGTTCTTTGATCGTATGATGGGATGAATGTATAATGGCAAACAGAAAAGCAGTTGATGCGGTACACAGAACTCTAAAAGACATCTATAGGAACCAACACATAATGGGTGGTGTCACAGTTATGTTCAGCGGCAATTTCCACTGAACGCTGCCTGTGGTGACGCGAGGAACTGGGGCTGATGAGGTGAATGGTTCTTTGAAACGATTATTTTTATGATCCTGTATTCATAAGTTGAGCTTGACAATAATTATGGGCGGCTGAGTAGGAATCCACATGCTCAAGAATTTTCCAACTCAAAACGCCCAAAAATAATCAAGCTGCAGCAATCAATGAATGCATTCTTTTATAAATGAAAGGGAATGAAGTGTTTTACACATTTATAAACACTGTTGTCAATCAAGATGACGCCACTCATTATTCTGTAAAATTCCTGAATTCCCTCACTGCAAGTGGACTTCCGACGGACGTCATTAAGTTGAAGGTCGGTGTCCCGATTATGCTTCTTCGGAACTTAACGCCTTTGAAATTGTGTAAAGGGACCCAGAAAATGATGGCCTGATGGCTTAATGTAAATTATCTGCAAATCATCAAGGCGCAAATTCTAACGGGTTTCGGTATTGGCGAGACAGTGTTTACACCATGTACCACTAATTCTCCACATTTATCCCTTTCAATTTAAGCGAGTGTAGTTTCCTGTGGGCGTTTGTTTCGCCATGAGAAGTCTGCGAGTGTCGATCTCAGGACCAGCTTCTCCTCACATAGACTGTATGTCGTTTGCTCTCGGGTCACCAGTCCTGACTCTCTGTACATTTTAGCTCCCGAGAGCAAAACTACAAACAAAGTAATCTGTATGTTTTTCTAAATATCCTGGTTCGGATTTGATATTGATACGAAACTTTTGTTCTTTTATATAGGTTTTTCGCTTTATTAGGTCGGAAATTATGCAATAAAATTTGCGAAGCGCACTTATAACTTTTTCTTTTGCCCTATACATTAGTAAGACTTAAATATAAAACTAATCTTTGTTGGAATAATTGCTCTCAAATGTACAAAACATATACAATACAATAGGTATATTTAAAAAAATCTCTCATTCTCTCCTGTGCAATAATTATTCCCACATGATAGTGGGGTCTGCTTTTCGGGTTTTCCCCTTCGCTCTATCCATTGCATCGTCCTGGATAATGTTTAATGGCAATATATAATGTTTTCAATAATAAATATTTTGGATAATTTAAATGTTTATGCACATGTTTTGCTTAATAAGAAACTCGCAAAAACGACTGACTTGGGCGGACTTGAACTGTCATATCATAACATTACTAATCTGCACTAATAAAAGTTTGTGAAGATGTTTGTTACCTAAACACTTTTGATTTGAATAGAACTCGGTAAACATAATAACCATATTTCCTGGATTAACAAAAAATATAAATTTTATCCTGGTTCAACATCCACGCGGGCGAAGCTGCGGGCAAAAGCTAGTTGTTAATATTAATAATGAAGATCAAATCAAATCAAAATATTTTTATTCATGTAGACCATTTTAGGCACTTATGAATAGTCATAATTCTAATATTATTATAGGAGTGACTCTAGTTGCCAGTTCCAAGGGCAGCCTACCCCTCATGGAGAAGAATCTGGCAAGAAACTCCATGGTTGCTCTTTTAAATAATGGCTTACAAGAAAATTACCTATTTGAAAAGTAAAGGTTCAGAGCCTTCTAGCCGTGCAACTTTCTAAGAAATGGATCAAGAAAAAAATCCTTGCCTATAAAAATATATAATAAGAAATTTGTTTTTCAACTAACATGTAACCATGCTAACATGTAAAAATTCACTAAAAATACTCTTTGCATAATTTAATGAAATCATTGCTTGTTCATATGAATTTCGTCTGTAGTTTGTTGATTAAATACAAATCATTTTAATTAAACGCGAAAAAACGTTAAACCGTATCTTAAAAACACAAAGGGCGATAAAGATATCCTAACTACATTTATTGTCATTCTCATATTATCTTAAATAAACGTTCCTTCCGTCTCATAATTTGCATCTGCTTTTATTTCCTCCGTTCCTCGTGTCACCACGTCGTCAGATAAATTCGATGTTTCTTCATTAACCGTTTCTCCGACACATTATAAATCTTCTGTATTTGACGTTGCGTCTTATTTGATCCGTATCTCGTTTTCTATTTCAGTAATATCTCCTTCAGAATTAATATTAGCGATATTTATGTCATATTTAATTTCATTCGTGTTGTTAGGTGGTTAATTTTCATTTTCTTCTAATCAAGATTTTAGATTATGAATTTTTAATAAGATACTTTAATATTTATTGCATTATTACTAACTATTTTGGTTTTCAAATGGTAAAAAATAATAAAGTTCTAACCAAAATATTTGTATCGTGTTCAGAGCAATTCTCTTCAAAATTTTCCTCACCCATGTCCTAAGCTTAATGTTTGTCATTGATGTATTCGCGGCAAGTTGCATGTCGTGTGCAGGCGCACTGTAAATATTTGCTATGCCACGCTATGATATGTGTTTCAGTTCATTGAGCTCGCGCATCTATTTGTGACCACTGGGCAACAGCAATGTAGATGTACTTTTAGCTATTTTGTCGAGAAATAGCTTAATCAACAAAGTTTGTTTTTGTAATGGTAAAATTTAATCGCGTCTAGGGACATTAGAATAAAAAAACATGAATGAAGATTATGAGTATTGTATAAAATAAATTATTTTGTTTAAAAATATAGTGCTCCTTAAATACGATTATTCACTTACAGAAAAATCAGCTAGAATATTGGTACTTGCTTATCTTTAAAAAAAAAATAGAGTTCTATTACAGAGATTACATTAGTGTTATTGGTTTAAAAATACCCAGCCAGCCAGTAATTTTAATTTAAAACATCAAAGATCATAAATGTCATTTGTGGACTTTTTCCAGTTAAAGACCTGCAATGGTGCTCCACCTCCCAAAATGAGCATTAGCATAAGAGCGAAACGGAACGTCAACGCTGTCCACAACGAATGACAAATCATCTCATTACTATTATAATATAAGCTTTTGAGACCCCGGAGATTTTGCTCAAAATTCACTAAGCCGTTACTTTAAGGTTCAATTTTCACTAGCAGAAATTTGTGCAACACCCAAACAAGTTTGCCGGTGCAAGATTTTGAATGCACATGGTGTCTCCATATTCATTTTACAGTCTGTTGCTATTCTAGGAATAATATTCCTCCATATATTCGCGTATTTTGGTACAGGTGCCCAGATGTGGTTTGGTTTTCCTTTTGCCTAAGATTCGGTAGGGATATGTACCAGGCAATTTGTCTTCTTATTCGGTCGCATCTGTCTGGATTTATTAGCCCTGTATTTTTTACTTATTGTTTTCAAGTTAGTGAACTTGATCCCAATTATATTGTACGACTAATTGCTGATTAACTTGGTTTTGATTCTTTGTATTACTGTGTTAGCGTGACACATTCATATTTGTCACGATTTCTACGTTTAGATCAAGTTTCATTCAGAAATTTCTAGGAGTACAAGAATTTGTGCCTTTGTAATCTATTTTTGGCGCAACTTTACACCGTTGTACGGGATATAAATACTTACATTAATTACCGTCTCCTTACCCAAGTACTTATGTATTACATACATAATACTACCAGTTAGTTATGCCTACACCGCCAGTTTTCGAGAAAGCCCAGTTGTTTCCGCTATCACTGCAAGCGAGCACTAGATAACAAAATTAATAGCCGATCCAATCTTATTCCCATAAATCTGATAAGAAATATAGGTACGTTTATTCAATTGGATGCGGAATCAGAGTGCAACATTATCAGAGAATGCTTTAAGATATCTTATGCAATTCCGATAATATCAAAATCTACATTATCTTTGATAAGTAATTGTGCGTCGTAGTGGTATCTATAAGAATTAGTTTATCTGGTACCCTCTTCGTTGGTATCTGTGAAATTAATGCTTCAAGCTTCGACGTCCTGTTGTTCATGTTGCTTGAGCATTGAAGTTGTATGTTTGATCTTAGATCGAGCGAATATTTTATGAATGTCTTTGATACCTGTTTAGATATCTGTATGTTTGAGTTCTGTATCTGGGTTTATATTAACACGAATTACTTGCTACGTGGGCGGTTGAAGTGGAGGAAATTTAAGAGAATTATTTCCATCATTATTGTAGGATAGATAAGTATTATTGTTAGATATGTAATTAGCGTGGCTCGTTGTGGCGTTGTATGGAGGAGGCCTTTTGACAGTGGCCGTCTTCCGTCTAATGATGATAATGATGATGATGTAATTAGGTGTTCCTAAATTTATTTTTAGTTAAAAGTCTACAACTCAGTTTCATAAACAGGATAAACAAAAAGACAAACCAGCGCCAGAGAAAGATAAAAACATATCTGCGCTATAGATTTATCTTCTAAAAAATGCAGCTAGCTTATTTCTGCTAGCGCAGCGGGTCTTCAAAGATTCTCGTTGTGTACACTATTAAAATTTTTCTCACGAACACATGGGTTCCAAGGGCGTGCAGTTGCATCTACCAGCGAAAGTTTAATGTTTAATTTAGATGTTTCGCAAGGGAAATTTCATTAGGTTAAGGATGTGATGTTTACTAGTGTACCTTTATTTGGATTCTTGCCATCATCGTGTTTACGTATGTTTTCATTTATTTTGTTTGTGTTAATTTTCTTTGATTTGTACTTATTGGCTCATTCTGTATTTCCGTATTTATTTTTGAGATCATCAGTTATACGTTTCCTGTATTCAAGATATTATATATTTTTTTTTTAATTTGATACAAGATAGCAATCATTTTAGATTCAAGATATTTATTTTGCCAACTATGCATTAGGTACTTTTAATTTAAATTTCACGGGCTTTTTTATAACAAAGTTTTTTCTTACATTAAGGTACTATTGCACTGCTAATTGGAATAACATAATTTGTCTTATGTATAGAAAGGGTTGGTATTTTTCCAAAGCTTTACTCATTTCGTATTTATACAGGTACATTAACTGTCATCAGTACTTTTTCAAACCTTAATATACCTACCTTAATCCATATATTCGGTGTCATGATTAATATTCATCTAAAATTACAATGTCTTCCGTATTTAAATAAATTGTGGGTAGTAAAAAGCTTTCGATTATAAGGTTAGGGGTTAGATGTTGGTAATGTAAATGCTTAGTGGTTACATCGTTTAGAACCTTCTGACTCATGTTGACACCTCGGCGGACTATCAAATTGCTTAGTAGTAACTGCAAGACTTTTTAATGCTCGTATTAACACACTTTTTAAGATCTTGACTCGAGTTATTGTTCTAGTTATTAGTATCAAAATCGATTGTCATCTTGAAAATTAGATTCTTTTTTTGTCGTATGGTTCATGAGCAACCTATTTCAGAGTTTACACCACCCGAAGGCTTCTGACATGGCTTTATACGCCATTGAAAAATCTCTCAGGTGTGCTGGTTTCATCACGATATTTTCCCTCACCGTATTAGCAACTGATAATTAATTTATAATACGCACAACTTACGAAAAGAGAGGTGCGCGCCTTGGGATTAAGCTCGAGACCCCTGACTTGTCATTCGACAGTCATACTAGGCTATCAGTGCTATTAATGTTAAAAATAAAATTAATGAATAATAAAAATAGATTTTTATTGTGTCAACAAAATGGAAGCTTAGCTTACAAATAATAAAATCTTATATAACTGCTCCACACTTTTCTGTGTTCTCATTTCGACCTGCAGATTTATTGCCACCGTTTTTTGCTTGTTTATTTATTTTAAAAAAGACATCGTGTCAGGTTGCACAAAAACTTTAGAACAGTCGTAACAGTCGCAGTAAATTATTATTATACTAACTGTGCGAATATTTTTTGTGTTATTCAGTAGTTACATGTTTGTCTTTATGGGTCATTCTGGCTAAGAAAGTTAACAATTATTTTTTATCGTATGGTTTATGAACAACCTAGTGCCAGTCTGTGCCAGAGTTTAAACCGCCCGTAGGCCTCAGACATGGCTTTACACACCCTTGCAAAATCTTTCAGGTGTGCCGGTTTCTTTACGATATTTTCGTTCACCGTTTTAGCAAGTAATAATTAATCCACTCTCTCTAAAATTAAATGAAGTCTCGAGTGTATATACTTTCCCATCCTCTATACTTCTACTAGCCCACTTCCTTGATCATTGCCATCACATCACACATCACATTGCAAGTTAAATAAAAGCTTGTAAAATTTCGCTACTACAAAAAAAAAAGAAAAAACAAAACCGACTTCAAAAGAAACTAAAAAGCTTGAAATAACTTTATGGTTTGGAGTCGGTTCCAAGCCAAGTTTTTTTTAGTTTTAGTTTCCAAGGATACAGAGGCTAGAACTTGGCTTGGAACCGACTCCAAAACATAAAGTTATTTCAAGCTTTTTAGTTTCTTTTGAAGTCGGTTTTGTTTTTTTTATTAATTTTTTTTTTCACGATTTTTAGTGGCGCCAAGATTACCCCAGCACATCCTTTCAATTGAAAAAAAAAACCCAAATCGTTTCATAAATGAGCGAGTTTTGAAGTAACAAACAAAAAAATCATACAATCGAATTGAGAACCTCCTCCTTTTCTGAAGTCGGTTTAAAATACAAAGTAACATCGAAAACCTAAATAGTACAGCAACAGTATTGTTGCAAAATTCCTAAAAATTCCATTCGTCGAAGGGACCGAACTTTACCGCGTTTACTAGGAACGTCGGCTATGTTTTCCTAATAAACACGTTAGTGTCGTGTTACTAGACGGTTCGACTTACTACCACAACATTGAGTTGCTACAGTTCCTTAACTATACTTGGAATGTTTTTGGGAATGAGCTGCCTAATCTTATTGTGGGTTTGGAAATAAAACTGAGCACGAATGTTGGAATGCAAATTTTTGGAGCTGCTCATAACGTAAATTTGGAAAAGGGAATTCTTCTTCTTCTTCTTATCCTGTGGTTGATTAACAACCTGCTGTCAGAGTTTAAACCTATCTTACGAAAAGTCAGAGGTGGCCGCCTTAGATTCTTCTCCATGAGGGAGGGTAGGCTGCCCTTGGAACTGGTAACTAGAGTCACTCTTATAATACTCGTAATATTAGAATTATTACTATTCATAAGTGCCTAAAATGGTCTACATGAATAAAATATTTTGATTTTGATCTTAGGATCAAACTCAAGACGTCTGACTTGTCAATCGACGGCCAAACTATCAGTACTATACAATTGATTGATTGATCTTTCAATCTATTTTCAAACCACATTTTTAGAACTGGCAACTTACTAAAAAATGAAAATCGAATGACTAATTTAGTAGCCATGAGCGCGCCACTAAATAAATATTATTGTACTGAATCTGACCTTCTGCGCTCACGACTTACAGCGAAGAAAACAGGGGTAGACAGAGTTCTAAATGAAGCTGAAGATAAATATAGAACAAAAGGTAAATGTGCTTTAAAACGAGCGGGTGACGATTGTGGCAGTTTATTGGAATGCTTTGTTTGAAATTCTTCTTTGGGGCAAGATGGTTTCAAAGATTGTCAGTTTGGCTATCTTTCCTATTGAAATCTTATATCTCAAGTTGATGATATTAAGCAGGCTTGCGTTTTTACTTTTCTTTTACCAACCACGTTTTCATTTCATTTATTTTATTCATTAAACAATTTTATAATTAGAGTCGTGATAGCCTAGTGGTGGTGACCGTTGACTGGCAAGTCAGTGGACCTCTAACTTTCCGTAAGTTATGTGCGTTTTATAAATTAATTATCACTCTCTGCGCCTCGGATAGCACGTTAAGCTGTTGGCCCCGGCTGTCAATTGTAGATCTTTGACAGTCGTTACCAGGCCCGCCGCTAGCTGTTTCGTCGCTCGCGTGCAATACCAATTATGCCGCCCTACGACTACTTATTACTCTAAGTTTTGTCAAAAAAAGTATAATTAATATTTTAACAGATGTCAATAGGTGGCGGGGTTAACGTCATTCGGTCGAATTTTTTCCACGCTATGACATATTTTCTTATTATACCTACTTATGGTGGGGTGGGTATTATGAGAATGACTTAAATAGAATAGAATAGAATATTCTTTATTGTACACCATTGAAATTACATAAGGAGTCTTATCATTACGATTAGAGGTACAATGGGCGGTCTTATCGCTAAAAGCGATATCTTCCAGACAACCTTTGGATGGACAAGAGAGATTTGAAAAATTTAGGGTAGTCTGAGGTGCACATGATACAAATATATACAAAATATAATACATATACCCATTACATAAACATACTTATATAACCTAAACATACTTATATAACATAAACTAATACATATGTATAATTGTATACCCATTAAATAACTTAAATAGATACCATACTTAAACATATTTAATTTGGTAAAATATATGCATATTATAATAAAATACAAAATGGCAATAATTATGAACATCAATATCTAGAAGTAGCTTGTGCTGTTAAAAGAGAGAGATAATGATCTTTGACCATTTTTTTAAATATAGCTATTGATTGCGCGCGCCTTATTAGCACCGGCAAAGCATTCCACAGACGTACGGCCTGTACTGAAAAAGATTGATCATAAAATTTTGTAGAATGCTCTGGCACCCCGAGCCTCAAGTTCTCCGATGATCGTAGGCATCTTGAATGTGTGTCGTGCAGGAACATAAAGCGTTCTTTGAGGTAGGAGGGAGTAGTGGGAATAAAAAGGATACTATAAAGCAGGGAAACAATATGCAAATTCCGGCGATGGCGTATTGGGAGCCACTTGAGCTTAGTGCGGAATTCTGTAATATGATCAAATTTTCGCAGGCCAAAAATAAATCTGATACAGAAATTTTGCAGCCGCTCAAGCTTATCCAGTTGTGCCTCGGTAAGGTCCAGGTAACTGGAATCAGCATAATCTAGGATAGGAAGGAGAAGGGTTTGAGCAAGCGCAGTTTTGGTGGCAGTAGGGAGGAAATTACGCAATTTCCTGAGGGACCCCGCAGAGGCAAAAACTTTGCGACTTAGTTCTTGCAGTTGCGGTCCCCAAGACATGGTCCTATCAATAAATATCCCCAAGTTTTTGACAGAGTCACTTATAGGAATAACAGTTCGATCAAAAATTATCTTAGGAACTAGCGCCCAGTCAACTCTGGAAATGAAGTAAGGACTTCCTACAACTATGACCTGGGTTTTACTGGGGTTAACCTTAAGCCCATAAGCTACACTCCATTCAGCTATTCGCTCTAAATCCGAGTTTACCATTTTAATTGCCTCCGACAACTCATTTAAAGGAGCCCGAGAGTAGATTTGCAGGTCATCTGCATAAAGGTGGTAGGACGACAAGAGTTCGTTGGAGATAGAATTAATAAATACTGCAAAAAGCAAAGGTGACAGAACGCCGCCTTGCGGTACGCCAGCAGTCGTATTACACCATGAAGAAGAGATTCCTCCAATGCAAATACGCTGCCGACGACCACATAGGTAATTCTGGAACCATTCAATCGCTGTTGGAAATATGTTAAGAGAGCGCAGGATGCCAAGTAGGATGTCGAAATCGACGGTATTAAAGGCATTGCTGAAATCGAGTAAGGAGAGTACCGTCAGATTTCCATTCTCCATACCTGACCTAATATCATCAGTGATATGGACTAGTGCCGTAGTAGTGCTGTGACCAGGACGAAAACCGGATTGGAAAGGATTCATCAAATGGTTTTTGGTAAGGAAAGCACTAAGCTGGGTATGGACAAGGCGTTCTAGGACTTTGGATAAGAAAGGCAATATGGATAAATATGTGATGAGTCCCTCGATTTGCCGCCCCCCTGGGTGTGCCGCCCGCGTGCAATGCACGCCTTGCACGCCCGCTTGCGGCGGGCCTGGTCGTTACGGGTAGTCGCCCGAAAGTCTGACAACCAGTCTTACCAAGGGGTATCGTGTAACCCAGTACCTGGGTTGTGGAGGTCTGATAGGCAGTCGCTCCATGTAAAACACTGGTATTGAGCTGCATCCGGTAAGACTGGAAGCCGATCCCAACATAGTTGGGAAAAGGCTAGGCAGATGATGAAACAATTTTATAATCGTATTTGTATGTAAGTGGATAATAACACAATACAGTAATTTGATAATAAAAATCATCTGAAAATAAAGACCTGTAGGTACATAATAAATTAACAATCAATATTGACATTTATAATTAAATTGAAAAATAATAATAATTGAATTATTGTTCAACAACAATTCAACACTTATTTGTCTAGACCTTACTAAAAAATAAAAAATCTAACACATACCTAACATAATACTTTTACAAATCAAATCATATTAAATTAATGTTATAATTCTCACCATTGCGTGCTAGTCTATACTTAGTTCTAATTGTAATGACACAGCGTAGCACATCACTATCTAATTGTAATAATACCGTGTAGCTCATCACTATAAGGTAACTGTGATATTGCATTAAAAGTACATTAGCCATAATTTTTAGTGTGTTTGATTATTTCCTGTTGTTAAATGAATTGCTTTGGGATTTGGAAGGATGAATTTAAATTGTTCATATTTTTCTGTAGTTTATTTATTATCAAATTATTATTTACTAAAACAATTCAACAACAATGATAATTTCTCGTACTTCAATAATAAAATTCTTAAATTAATTGATTGATAAACAATTGTAATTTTAATTATTATGATTTTTCAGTTTTTTTTTTCTCTTTTAGGATTAAATGGATATAAGATCAATGATGTGCGATACAATTGCATTTCTATCGCATACCTTTTTTTTCGCATACCTACCTACCATTTATTTTATTCCTATGTATTTAACTCAAATTGAACTCAAAGTTCTGAATTTATGAGCAGTATAGTATAGAACAATATTTTTGATTGTGTGTCAATAGTTCTACCTTCTTTTGCTAATTATACAAAATCTAAAAATAATAAAAATTATACAAACTTAATTTTAATAAAATATAGTTATTTAACAGTCTAGACGCCAATTAACATGTCTCATAGACCATAAAAATTCACATCTCACGGAATTAAATTGACTAAATACCTAATATTTTTTAGCTTAAAATCGACACACTTAATTTCAGATTCCCACCAAAAAAAGTTAAGAAAAAAGTGTGGGTACAGTATGACTAATTAATTTTTCATCAAAATCTCAATGGTCACTGCATTTAATAAAAAATCTAGGATATACTGTTCCTAGACTGTAAAACAGGGATTGCAAACCTATGGTATGCGTGGGAAGTTACTGAATATAATTAATTACACACAATATCTTAGATATAACTTTTTTTAAATCATCATTTTTAAATTCATAATTTTCATTTTTATGTATGTTTTTTACTAGTTTTTTGCACATGATTTGCTTATTAAATGAAATTATTTAATAAAAAAAAAATCTCGTAAAAACAACTGACTCGGGCGGAACTTGAACCCGCGATCCCCGGCGTTCCGTGCCATCGCTCCACCAACTAAGCTACCGCTAGCTAGCTATAATTTCATCATAATTTTAAATTTAAAAAAATAAGTTCAAAATAAGTTTGTAAAATATGATATAAAAATTGCTTTTGAAAACTTGATTTAACGATACATTTATATTACTTAAAAGGACCTTTCAGAATACCTAAAGCGCTGCAGCATAATAATCTCGCTGCAGCAGCATGTTGAGATAATTTCTTTGGTCGCACGAGCAGTTTAAAAAACATATCAATTTTTTTTTTTTTCTCATGTTTATCTCAATGTATTATTATAATAAATAATATTGTTTAATTTATGTCGTTTTCATATAATACGACCCGTGATACTTTTGGTAAGCTGATGGCACTCCACGTCATTAAAAAAAAACAAATGATAATGTCCTTTTTCAACCATTTATAGGAAGGTGTTTTGAAAAATATAATATAGCGAGTAATTCGTTTAAAAGTTGTTTCATTACATTTATTGGATATAAACTTTTGAGAAAAGGTTGACTATCCCTGACCTAAACTAATGCAACCATAGCAATTGTTGCAAAGTATATCTTTTTATGCGTCTAGTTTTTTGCTTGTCTGCAAGTCCGACCAAAGGTCGTAGACATCTGCAGTCCGTCTGTGATTTATTTTATCACTAGTTGCCCGGCGCGACTTTATACGCGTGACGTGATTATCTTTCCTCTACGCATATTCTACCCTTCCCTACACTACCCTACTCTACTCCTACTCTACTCTACTTCTACCCTACTCTACTCGTACTCTTTTTTTTGTATATAGAGGAGAAATGCGCCTTATGCATACCGTCCCGCTCAGGGTATGCGAGACAGTTATCTCGGGCTCTCTGGCCTACAGACTCTTTCGCATATTTGCTATTCTTGGAGGAGACGAATCCAAAAAATCTGAGATCATCAAAATTGGTGCAGCCATTCTTAAGTTATAAATGATGTAAATAACCGGACTTTGTTTTATGTAGGTTGATAAATGATTGAATAAAAGCATATTAATTAATAAAAATCAGGAACAATCATCCTTGAAACTTAAAACACTAATTTAAAAACATAAAATAAAATAAAAGGTACATAATTGCAGTAATAACTTACGAAAAGTCAGAGAGAGCCTTTGTTTTGAACCTGAGACCTTTGGCTTGCCAGTCGACGGTCATACCACTAGGCTATTACGACTCAATTAAAAATATTAAGGACATTTTACTCCGGGAGCATACCTAAAGCATAGAATAAAATAAATTACATAATTTATAAATTATTATTATTATTATTTGTATCTCTTTAAATTCACGGGTTCTCTTTCAAAAGAAAGAGACCCGGTCCTTTGGAGGGCTTGCCTGGGGACACAGGTCCAACACGCAGAGGCCCCTTTGAGAACTTTAATCTAAAATGGGGTGGGGCACCCGCTGGGAACTCCCCACGGCTGCACTATATGAATGCAGTCCTGGATTGTTCCCAGCGAGTGCAGGACTATTGCAAAAAAAAAGGTGAAATTAACTAGTCTATTGAGATGGGTGTTAGGTGGATCGGTTAACCTCTATTATAGCCGGAAGAAAACGGCACCTGCCTTTCAACACTAATATTGAAACTAACTGGCAGGTGGTGACTCGCCAACTCACTAAATGGGCCCCCCAAAAAGCCGTCTTGATAACAGACAACAAGGGGGCAACACTGGTGTGAGCGGCTAGGGGTGTCGAGAGGAGCGGCCCCGGTTTCACCATCGCGGGTCATAGACCCGGAGTGGGTTTCCCCGTTATTACGCCATTACTTACATTACACTTCCACCCCCGAGCATATAGCTCTTGCGGCCCCTCCCTGGCCAGCCAATTAAGGCAAGACAGGGTTGAGAGTCCTGCGGGCGCTCTTGGGGTTCCACTCCAGCTACCCAATTAGTGCAAACTGGAGACGAGGCCCTGACCGACTCTCTGGAGCATTCGGGAACGCAGTGTCGCCAATCACAATCAGCCCGCCACAAGCTGCCCTGCGTTTTGTGCGCTTTCTATTTTACCTCCATGACACAGTTTTTATTTATGTCAGAAGAATAATGAAGAAGAAAGCTTATCTAATATACCCTCCGGTTTTACGTCAATCTCATGGGGAGATGACGCGTGTCCCAGAGGGTATTTATTATTATTATTATTTTTTATATATATTTATATATCTCAGGACCCTGAGGTCCTGGACCTTTTAGAGGCGTACGAGGGGCCGAAGCCAACTCGCAGAGGCCCTTTAAGAAAAACTAAATATGGAATGAGACATCAACCGGCGATTATCCCTATATGCACTAGGCAAGTGCACCCAAGGACAACCCCCGCTTGGTGTAGAATTATTGTTGGTCATGGAATTAAAAGGAAAAATAAAAAAATATTGGACTATGGGTTTGGATTGGTTGCGTGGGCTAGGTACCGAGACTATGGAATAACTATGGCCCCTGCCTGTCCAATGGTTGTAAACACGGATAAAATTGGCAGGGGGTGACTTGCACACTCAGTAAATGAGCCCCCGAAAACGGCCGCTAGCACATAGTGACGTAGCGATAAGGGGGCAACATATTTTGAGGTGCTTGAGGAGTGGAGCGGTATTCCACGGCTATCAGGACAATCCCGGAAGTACGGTCAAGATCCCTACCAGCATCTTACTGGAATACTTCCTTCCCCCGAGCACGTTTGCTCTTGCGAATCTCCACTCAAACCAGCCAATAAAGGCAAGAGAGAGGTGGGAGCCTTCTTCCTCGTCAGTGCTCACTCTGACCGGCCAATTAAGGCAAGCCAGGGATGAGGAACAAGAGTTCTCCCGGGAGGGTCAGGTCCGTGGGGTCGCTACTGCCCAACAGCTCGCCACAAGCTGCCCTGCGGGTTTATTATTATTATTATTATAAAGATAATTAAATCGTTAACAATAAGATAAGTACTCTAAGATAATAATATTTTCTTCATAATTTACACAAAGCTTAATAGTATTAATTATTAATATTTAAGCAGCAATCACAGTGACGGTTATTGTAATTTTATGCAAGTACAATTGTGTAGTACAAGTGATTCACAGAAGTACAATTTTACAAAAAAGCTGAAAAAAATATCCGTTTACGTACATACGAGACGTCATACCAACAATTTTCCTCTTAAAAATACTATTTGAGTAGTATTTACATTAATATCGATTTAGTAAAAATGCAACTAATGTAGCCGACAGATAGAGTTAATAATGTTATCATGTTCCCATTCATCCATCCTAAAAGCATAGGTACCTACATTAAAAAAAATTTTTGTACACAAAAAAAGAAAAAAAAAATCGAAATGATTTTTAAAAATTGTGTGCTCTTTTTTGAGACGCTGCACGTTGTGTGTATCTTGAATCGTCTCTAGTTGTTACAATGGCCTTCAAATATTTCGATGCTGGTAAAAAGGTTTTTACTTTATTATTCATTTAATATTGTGCAACGTATATTTGTGTTAGCAAAATTAATTAATAAGCTCATTACTAAAACATTCAAGGTCGAAACCTGGTGGGGGTACGATGAATGCGCAAACGAAAGCCTTATTTCCCCGCCCAGAGGTTCGTGGAGGTACACCGTGTGATTTTTAGTCTGTGCGAGTCGGACATAACCCCATCGCTAGCCCTTGGTGATGGGGTACTCATAAAGAGTTCTCTACACGACAAAAAAAAGGTATACCTACCGAACTTATCTAGCCTAATTTTAAAAGGCAAAAAAGACCTATTCTACTGCATTTATCTGCACAATGTCTTTCAACTGACCTATGCAAGGTGACACCAACCACCATGACTGCATGTTTACCAAGCTCTTTACAGTGAGGATTGTTTCTACGACACCCGAGCAGGCCGAGTGGACCGAGGACTAGGTTGATTGTAATGTAAATACTGTGGGTGGTATGCTAAATGTTGAACTGAGAGGAAAGGTGGAAAAAAATGTTCTAAGATATTAAATATTTAATAAGAAATTTGAAAAAACAACTGATACGGATGCATTCTAAGATATTTATCTCCCATAATAAACTTAGTATGATTTTGTGCCTTTTGTCTCTGTAAATAAAGAATATTATTCATTAACCTAAAGAATAAAGAATAGTGTTAATTATTTATTCCTAATACAGGCACTGCAAAACACTGGCTTCTTTCAATTTGAATTAAAAAGAATTCTCAATTTAAATTTAAAAAAAAAAACTAATTTAAATAAGTAATTAATTTTCTATTTCCGAATTATTTGATCGTATTCATAGCAATATCTACAATGATCTCGATCATAGTAATTGAACGTGGTGCAGTTACTCTATACTTCTGCCTTAGTACACTTTGCTAAATTAGTACTAGTTTCAATGTTTGTAAGACATGAATTTGCGTGGCAATGTGTGAAAATTATTATCGAAAACGCACATGATTTGAAGCAAAATATAGCTCAGGGGAATATAGACGTTATATTATATTAGAGTCTGTTCTAAACTTCTCTTTCAGGTCAAGTGCACTTAACTGGCAGTTGGATATCGTATTCGGTGTTAAGTTTTCAAAGGCACTTATTCATACTTGGTGCTTGAAATTGCCTGTTAAGCACTTTGTAATAGGATATGGTTATTTTAAAATTTGCATTCAGCTACTAGTTCACATTTAAATTTTAAAAAGATTCTAAAAATTTCAAATTCCGAATCTTTATCTATTGTCAGTAAAACAATGACGTCATGTCCGCACATAATTTTCGTTATAACTGATTTCTAAACGGAAACTAAAATTAGAAAGTCGTAAAAAAAATATATTCACAAACAATTAGTACCTATCTGTCTTTTCAGCAATAAAAAAGTTAACTTCGTTTCTGTCCCGTTAGAGATTGGCATCACCGACCAGTGTGTCAAGAAATATAAAAGAAACATGTTTATTAGCTATTTTTCAGACTTTTATGGGACAGCCCTGATCTTAGTTAGAGACAAATTCATTTTTAAATCAAGCTAGGTGATCTTAATTTAAAATTCATTTCTCTCATTCTCTATCAACATAATTTTAATATAATTATTTAATAAGAAAATTTGAAAAAACAACTGATACGGATGGGATTCGAACCCACGATCTTCGACGTACCGTGTCGAGCATAGAATCCCATCCGTATCAGTTGTTTTTTTCAAATTTTCTTATTAAATAATTATATTTAATAAGCTATCATGTGCTATATATCATGTAAAAAATCAACAAAAATAATTTTATTATAAGATAAAAACCTAAAAAGCAGTTCTCAAACAAGACTTAGGTAATGTCGAAGCAATCGTAGTCTATATCGCGTAGAGAAAAGTATACAGAAATCATAATTAGGTATACACATCAATTTGCTATTCTATCGCAGGAAACTAACATAATACCTAGATATTTCTAACACAAAAAAAAAACAAAAGAAAAATTGACAGATTATAGTCTTACCTTAAAAAACTACAATCTAAAACAAGAGCTTATATCAATTTAATATTTCAGTCATAAAACGGCACAGAAATCTAAATAATTATTTAATTTTCTGCGGTGAATAATAATTCGCTCAAAACAAAGAACAACAAGTGTCAGCCCTACCAACCCTCCCGAAGCTGCGCTTGCGACACATGAGTAACCAAAGTCCGAACGTTTTGTTGTCCCGTCTTCGTCGTCTGGAGCTCGTCTCGGTGGCGTCTCGTCTCTATCAAGGTCAAGTGAATCACTCTCCATTTACGACTTTTGCAACTGTTAATAGATTTATGCAGAAGTTTCAGCCCATATAAAGATGTGACGAATATAGCTTGTATGAGACATCGTCTGAGATAGGGTCTTTGAGCAATAATAGATAGTACCTAGATAAAGTGGTATGACTTTGGATTGCCAAGTCAAAGGTCATAGGTTCGAAACCCAGGCACGCACCACTGACTTTTCTGAATCTGAATCTGAGACCTCTGACTTGCCAGTCAAGGGTCATACCGCTAGGCTATTATTCTTTAATCGGCCAGAAAACAAAGCGCGCAGCAGCACGAACTTTTGCAAACATTTTGCACATGCATTGAGTTCGTGCTGCGTAGAGATCGTAGATATACAAATTGGGATCGCACGAGTATACGACTTGGGTCCGTAGTTCAACTTCAAAGAGTGGGAAGAGAGAGGAGTATGGTAGATTCTCGCCAGCCATAATCACTTCGAGACGCTCCCCCATCTCATCACTATATCAAACTTCGCGGGAGCTCGTCATCTAGATCTATTGGCAGAGCTTCGATACATTCCAATCTTATGACGTCATACTATTGTTCCAACCTCCCACTAATTAACCAAACTAGAGCAAAACTTATTTAAAATCTTAAGTTAGCACTCAGCAAATGAGTCACAGATTAAACATCCCAGATGCGCAAGAGTGGTGAACGGAAATTCCTAATCTTTGCATTAGTCTATCGCGCTTAACACGTGTGGGTATCGGCAGGAATGTTTTTTGAAAATAATCGCGTTCCGGTCCGTTATGTGGGATGGAAATGTTACATTGATTTGGTTATTACGAGCTGTTGTCAGGTTGCGAGTGCGCAGGATTCTGCATAAACACTTGAGAATTTTCTGCCTTTTTTGTCAGCTGCATCTGCAGGAAAGGAAAGGCTTGGTTGATACCGGATTGAATTTAAAAATATGAATCGCTGTTGTGGTAGTAAGTAGACTATTGGTAAAAAGAGGACGACGGGCGGTTTAAACTCTGATACCAGGTTGTTCATCAACTATAGGTAGGTACGACAAAAAAAGAAAAAAAAGAAAAATTTCATGTATTTATTGTTATCTTAGACCAATATTTTGTAAGTAAGCGGTATTGCCCCAATCGAGCCAACCTATTGATACGCTTCGCTCTACCATCTTAATTGTTTCGTTTTACCCCAGATAACAATTTACTACTTGCATCTTGAATTAAATATCCTGGGATGACTAAATAGAAACATTAGACTAGAATGCTCATAGGTGCTATTATTTAAGTAGCAATTGAGTAAAATGTGTCATCTGGGTAGACGTAGGCGAGGCCAATGTACTGGGATATAAAATAGTAAAGAGCTCGTATTTTTTCTAATTATTATTATTTTACTGCAAACTTGTACTGTAGAATTTATGTATATTTTTGCACATGTTTTGCTTATTAAATGAAAATATTTAAAAAGAAACTCGCATAAACAATCGACTCGGGTGGGATTTGAATCCGCAATCTTTGGCGTGCCGTGCTATCGCTTTACCAACTAAGCCACCGATTTCTACCCGCTTTAGTTAAATTTAAATTACGAATCTCTTTTTTAACGCCATATAAGCGTGTAGAGTAGAGCAGGTGATAATTAATTTATAATACGCACATAACTAACGAAAAGTCAGAAATGTACGCCTTGGATTCGAACTCAGACCTCTGACTTGCAAGTCAACGGTCATACCACTAGGCTATCATTTAGGGACATGGAAGGCACATGAGGTAATAATTTACGCTAATTTCATCGGACCGTACGTAACAGGTAGTATTTTTGTCACAGGTAAAATCACAGGATATCTCTAATTATTTATAAATCATTGCATTATTATGACACGCATTGTCACCTGCAGAGATCGCGGTATGCATACAAAACGTGTAGAGTACGTCATAGTACAGTTATAACGCACGTTATTGTTGTGACATATTTGGCACATTTAGGTGTGATTTTGCTATGTTTTATTAATTGTGTTTTGAGAGGTACTAGATTGAACTTATTATTATTTTCGTTGACTGGCAAGTCAGAAGTTTCAGGTTCGAACTTCTTATCGAAATATGGTCGATGATCAACCTGGTGTCAGAGTTTAAGCCGCCCGCAGGCCTCTGACATGGCTTGAAACTCAGGTTTGAATTGCATTCGCCACTTACCAGTCAATGTTCATCGCTATCACTAGTATTTAAGATCGGAAGGTCTAAAGTAAAGCAATACTAATATCGCTATAACTGGTATTTAAGAAAATACCAGTAATAGCGATATTAGTATCGCTGGTAGCGATATTAGTATTGTTGATAGCGATATTAGTATTGCTGTAGCCACCAGTGGCGAAGGTTTCGTACAGCTCGATTCTTAGTGGCTTTTCATTAAAAATTATACAGTCAAATAGTATCTACTATCTACTGACTGTGCCATTGGGTTTTCTCCGGTTCGGTTCCGGCTAGTAGTAGCATTTTAAATTAAATTCTAAGCAAACGCAATTAGCATCTATACTCATTTGCAATTAACAAAGAAATAATGTAGATAGCTACTGAAGCAAATGTACATTAGTACATTTGAAGGGGTGGTGAACCTTTGGCAGGTATTTTTTGCCCATATTTCTATTTTGACTGCTCGTTGGTCTAGTGGTAGCAAGCGCGACTGCTGAGCACGAGGTCCTGGATTTGATACCCATTTCGGGCAAAGTGTTAGGGTTTTTCTATTAGGAAATTCTCAGCAGCAGCACGGAGTCTGAAATTGTGCCCGGTTAATGGCAATAGGCTCGCCCCCTTTAACATAGGACTTATAACATAGCCGGCGAAACGTGGGTGTACTGCACACCTCTGCCTACCCCCTATAAAAATATTCAATAGATAGATCATTTAATATAATTCTTTTTAGGTTGTCCTAACATTTTAGTGCATCTTTATTATTATCTATCTATATCAATATTTTTCAAAATTGGAACAATATACGGAAAAAGGTTGACCATCCCTGTGGTAGGTACTAACATGTAAATGTTTGACGTATTGCGCGTGCGTCGTCGATTCCCGCTAACGATGACTGAGCCACTGTTTGTTATGATTTTTAAACAAATTGACAATATTATATTTATTAATTACTAGCTGATGCCCGCGGCTTCGTCCGCGTGGATGTCATTTTGATCCCGTTCCTGCGCATGCGGAAATAAATAAATAAAATGAAAAAAAAATTTTGACAGTCAGTTAAAAAATTCATCAAGTACTTACTTACTTTTATTTTGAAACTAAATTGCAACACTTCAAGAAAATTTTCATGAGTAAGGTTTCATGAAAACTATAAAAGAGGCAACGACCTCGTAGGAGGAAATGGACTTGAAATAGACTAAAACGTAAGTACAGTCAGCTACGAAAGTTGATTAACACCATCACTTTGCAAAACATCGGAACATAACACAATAATGGTCGGAACATAATAATGTAAGTACTTAGGTTTTTTTTTGTTACTGAACAAAATAAGGTTACAAAATGTTGTATACCTGTAAGTTACATGACCTAGAATTTTTAAAAGGGAATGAAAACAGCATCAACTGCCGAACTACTCAGATTATAAACTTGTATTCACTACTTGGAGCCATTGCCTGTTTTTTTTTGCACCACTACCAGGAAGAATAGAGCATAATTATCATTTGCGGATCCTAAGGCATAGACTTTATTTTAATATTAACTGATTTTGCTTGATAGTTGATAGTAGCTTGATTTTGCGGAGTAATCGGTTACAATTATTAGCTGTCATCATTTTATTTGCATACACTTTAATATATTTCTTTTTTAATTTATAAGCAAAACAAGTGCATAAAGTGAACATTGCAGGTATACGTGAACCTTATGATAAATAAAGAAAAAAAGATGTGAGTTGTAAAATATGTTATCAGCAACTTTTGTTGCTGACTGTACTTGAATGTTGTGATGAAAATGATGTGTTTACTGTATCGTAGTACTCTCATCTAGTGTATTCTTAGCTTTATTAGCATGTATCATTTTCTATAGGTGTTTTTTTCCTGTTGTTTTTTTCCTGTTATTTAAGTTCAACAATCACAGTGCCTTCTCTCTCTCTCTCTCTTCTTCTTCTCTTGCCTTCTTTCTTTACCTCATCGTTGGTCATTCTTTCCGTCTAACTGTTTCCCTTTATATTTCAACGCCACATTAGTATGTACTGCTTCTGTTAATATTAGCAACCCTTAATTAAGCCTACTGCATTAGTATGACTATTGGACTGCCAATTCAATGGTTGTAGGTTCGAAACCCTGGCCCGCACTTCTGAATTTTCGGATTACAATCACTTGCTAAGGTTATGGAAAACATTGTGAGGAAACCAGCACATCTGAAAGATTTTCCAACGGTGTAAAGAAATGTCAGAGGCCTACGGGCGGTTTAAACTCTAACACGAGGTTGCTCATCAACCATTCGATGAAGAAGAAGATAGTCGTTATCATCCCACTAGGTCTTTCGTTCTGATTTCCACGACTTCGATTCAGAGCAGAATATAAACTAGTCACTTTTCATTTTACCTAATTCGTCCCGCCACCCGCCATCTTGTTCGTGATCTGCCGCGACGTCGTTTTGCTTTGAGGGCTTCATTTGGGGGTTAATTCAGCCCACGGCTCATAAGGCAAACATACAAATTACGGAAATACTTGCTGATAACTCTAATACTGTGCTTAGTGGTTTCCGGCCTAAGAATAGAACCACCCCTACTCATCCCGCGGGTGTCGTAAGAAGCGACAAAGGGAAAAATCTGGAGGATAGGCAGCAGCATTCTACTGCTACTGCGATTGCCAACCCGCTTGCCCAACGGTGATTAAGGGAAACACCTTCTAATGAGCGCTCAATAAGTGATGTATATGGGAAGAGGCCTATGTCCAGCAGTGGACTATACAGGCTCTGTAGGTACCCTAATACTACATGATATGGCAGGCAATATCTCCAGTACGACAATACGCTTTAACTGGTATATTAAGGCTTTAAGTGACTCTATTTTCGTTGTCAGCTTATCTTCACGATTGCTCCCTGGGGCTATTGTGGTTAAGACGAAGTGTTTGGAGTCCTCTTCATACATTCTGTAATTAAGAAATATATAAGGCCTTTACGTCTATTGCAGACGATTCATGGCGTAATGTAATGTCTGCGAGACAGCATAGAAATAAGTCTTAACAATTATACTGAATTTCTGTTTTGTAAACTGGAATAAAGTGCATTTTTTATTTAAAAAGCAGTAATGAAACGTTATCATGAGAAAATCAGCACCAACTGAGAGCCCACGATGAAGAAAACTTTATCATGAAGAAATCAGCAATTGTGAGATCTTCTCGATAATGTAAAGCCATGTCAAAAGCCTCCAGACCAACATACGACAAAAAAAACAAGTTAAAAAAAGTGTAACCTTATTTATTCTTTATTTATTATATTCTTTATTGTACACCACTTAATATAAACACAATATTACAATAACGATTTTTATAAAAATTGTACAATGGGCGGTCTTATCGCACATGGCAATTTCTTACAGACAACCTTAGGATGGAATGTACTTTAAATATAACCTTACGTTCATTTTAATGATTACAAAATAAGTTCTCCATTTCAAAGAACGTCCACGAACGTCAACCTCTCTCTGTCTAGAGCTACTAAGAACCAGACACAGGCATTAAAATTTTCTTTATTTTTTTCAAATTGTCCATTGTAATTTTTTTTAATGTTAAAAAAAAACTTTATCAAACAAAATATTTAGGGTATATTAACCCTAAATATTTTGTTTGTATGGAGAAACAAGTAAATACCTTAGGACCTGATTTCTATAGGTTACCCTTAAGCTTAGATTATAATATCGATAAGAAAGCTCTATATTTCATACAAAATCCCGTTTTACGTTCAATTTAGAACCATTTTGTATTTGATTAACTGCCGATATCAGGTCTTTGGGTACTAAGCTTTGTAAACTTTCTCAGATTTCGGATTAATGGCATTTGTATTTACACTTCAAGTACGGAACTTTAGGATATTTTTCTTTTTTATAAAAATAATTAGCTTTTAGTCAATTTAGAATTTAATCATGAATCGAAAGACACGTGGCGCCATCTATTATCTAAAAAATGTTATAGTGGTTCTACTCGGGAACAGTTTTTTTTTAAATGAAAGGTATTATTATTATTTTATTTATTTTTGCTTTTTTGTTTTTTTTTGGTTGTGTACGTAATATGTGTACCTACCTATATGTATACCTCTGCCCAGGGGGAATAAAAATTTTTCTTTCTTTCTTTCTTTCAAAGGTCCATTTCTATAAACTTGTATGCACCTATTGGCAAAATTTCAGGATGATCGGTTCAGTGGTTTATATAGGTGACAATGTAACAAATCTTTCTCAGTAGATAAATGTCGTTAGTATTATTTTATTATTTAACAGCACACCTGAAAAAAAATTCAAGGATGTGTAAAGCCATGTCAGAGGCCTACGGGCGGTTTAATCTCTGACACCAGGTTGTTCATCAGCCATACGATTAAGAAGTAATATTTTAATACTTACCTATTAAATATGATATGACTGCCTCGTTGGTCTAGTGGTAGCAAGAGCGACTGCTGAGCACGAGGTTCTGGGTTCGATCCCCGGTACGGGCAAAGTGTTATTAGGTTTTTCCATTAGGAAATTCTCAGTAGCAGCACGGAGTCTGGAATTGTGCCCGGTTAATGGCAAAAGGCTCGCCCCCTATTACAAGGGACTTGTAACATAGCCGGCGAAACGTGGGTGTACTCCCTCTGAGGAATACAGGCGTGAGTCTGTAAAAAAAAATGATATTTAAAAAATATATAAGTATTTTTTTTTTACATAACAGTAGACAACCCTTAGTTACGTTAGTTCAATTGGTTAGGTAAACGATAGATTTTAACAATGTCTGCAAATTGATAGTTTAAAGTGATAACTAGCTAGTTAACCAACACCTTGCTCTCGTGTGAACCATTAAGCATGTAGTTCGTTAGCTGGTAACCAAATAAACATGGTCAAGTTAAAAACAAAAGGAAAGTTCAGAAGGTTCACATTGGTGCTGATTCTCTTGTACATCCCGCTAAACTAATTTTAGTCTATCTTTAACTCTTTCTAATAAACACAATCAAAAAAGGACAGCAAATTGAACAATCAAATTAGAGCTGTCAAATTAGTGTACGTCCTTGCCATTGACGTGAAATTAGAAGAGACCTCTATGACATGCCGACTTAAATCTCGTTGATATCACGGATATGCACTAGTTTGACAGCTCTAATAATCTTCTATCCTTTTCAGAGAATTTGCACCATTGTGAAAAGAAAAAATCGATTACGATCAGGTTTCGTTAAATCAGACACTCGTATATCTGTTGTCTCGCTCGCACATTGAATATAATGTACTCCTGACCGAATTTCGGCCACAGCGGCCAACCTCAACGAAAATTGGCCATCGATGCAAAAGATATTACAGTTCACAAGTGTGTGCGCAAACACAGGTGCATCCTTTCTTAGATTCTGACCATCTGACTGTGATAGTGAGAGAATAGTCTCTCACTATCACAGTCAGATGGTTTTACGTGCTTTCGTACCTTTCCCTACAGTGGGACAGTTACAGGCTGGTTTATTATTTATTTATTTTATAGGTATTTTAGATCAGCAAACACTGATTTATTTATAAAGCTTTCAATTTCAAATATGTTTTTTTTCTGACATCATTGTTTTGTCCATTCCTTTTCACTTATTTTCTGTCATGAAAATAAAATGCACATCTTTATGGAACTCCTTGTGTTTCACTTTAGAATGACTTTTAGAAATTTAGATCACCAAATACTGTTAGTCTTTATTAGGACACAGTTCCTACAAAACAGAGTTAAACTTCTGTACCTATCTTTCATAATAAAGCTATTTTATTGTCTACTTGGATAATGCGTTATATCAAATCGG
Source organism: Protodeltote pygarga (assembly GCA_936450705.2). NCBI lineage: Eukaryota > Metazoa > Arthropoda > Insecta > Lepidoptera > Noctuidae > Protodeltote > Protodeltote pygarga. Next base: position 9,412,281 of record OW388268.2, on the reverse strand, counting down.
GTCACTTGAAATTAGAAAGTTATAGGAAACAGATTACATTTCAAACAGCTTTGTTTGTTCAATAGGTTTTCAGATCACATTCAGACCATAATTGATTGAATAATAATTCTGAATTTATGTATAAGTTATATCTGTTTAGCATTGTATTCTAACTGAAAAGTTAGACTTGCTAGCCCTCTAGTACTCCATACAAGGGGTGGGTGGATTTAAACTATTAACTGAGATGGTTGAATGTAGAAGAGGATTTCGATAGCACGGATGGTAGGATGTCGAATAGCTTAGTGTCAAAACGAATAGTGGCTTTGACAACAACAGCTAGTAGGTAAAAGTGGTCAGCCAACCAGTGTTCTTCATCGTATGGTTGATGAACAATCTCTCAGGTGTGCTGGATTCGTCGCGATGTTTTCCTTCACCGTTTTAGCTAGTGATTAGTATCTAACACGCACATAAATCCGAAAAGTCAAAGGTGCGTGCATGGGGTTTGACAAGCAGTAGGTTACAGGTTCAAATCAAGCTCGTAATCCATTTTATCTTTCTACAAAAAAATCGTGTTAAAACTTTACTTTTAAAAAATGAAAAAAATATTTCAAGTAAGTAAATTTTTATTATTTGGAGGTGCTCCATCTTAGACCATATCACCACTAACCACCGAGGGTTCATCATCAAACACTTGCTTTTTTTCATAAAAAAATAACCTTTTTATTATACCTCCGCTTCACTATTTAAACAGTTCATTAATGAACTAGAAGATTCTTTATACATTTCTCACCAAACAAAACCCGAAATCACTTTTAATCCAAGATTTACCAAAAATGTAATCCTGGATCATCCCGTCATTGAGGCAAAGTAACCCGTGACTAATGACTTCCTTCGAAGTCGTATTAGGTTAGCCGACGACAACCAAATAGTTTCCGGAAGTACTATCTATGGACGACGGACTTTTACAAAAATATTCCGTTTCACGAAAAAACCTTTGGATTTCCTGTTTGTTTAATGAAATGGCGCATTTGTGTTAATTAATAAAGCAAGTAAGTAGATGACTCTAAGTACCTACGTATTGTAAAAAAAATACAAAAAAATAAACCGACTTCAAAATATTAAAACATTTGATTTTGGAGTCAGTGCAGTGACTCAAAAACGATAATTTTTGTGTTTTTTCTAAGATTTTAGTGTTTTAAAGTCTATTTCATATTTTTGTTAAAAAAAAAACAAAATTCAATTTTGACTAGTACATTAACTTCAAAGAAAAAGGCCGTGGAAGACCCCAATTTTTAAAAATCGAATTGATAACCTCTTCATTTTTGGAAGTTTTTATAGAATTGATAAGATCTTCCTTTTTGGAAGTCAGTTAATAAAAAAAATACTTATTTGATATAACATAAGGATGCTTAAAGTTAACACAACAAAAAAAAGTTATAAACTTACTAGAAAAGTTTCCACTAACTTAGGGAAACCATCACCAGCCTGTCATGTTCCTAGAACGACAACTCATTTTGATTTTAATATGACTAAATTCAGATTTTGGCAGCACCGCCAACGTGTTATTTAATTAACGAATAAAGTACTAGACTGTAGAGTAAATTCGTCCTCTAAATTGAGCGCGACGTATTAGATCAACTCATGCGCAGCTGCCACTTCATAAGCAAATGCAAAAGGTTATTTGAAATCTTTAAATTGTAGCAATATACAATTAGTATTAACGGAAAAATTACAAGTATTAACGGAACAATGGCAAGTAACGGAACAATATATATAAGTATTATTGGAATAATATACAAGTATTATTGGAACTATACACAGGTAATATCGGAACATTATACAAGTATTATCGGAACAATACACAAATACTATCGGAACATTATTTAGGTATTATCGGAACAATACACAAATACTATCGGAACATTATTTAGGTATTATCGGAACAATACACAAATACTATCGGAACATTATTTAGGTATTATCGGAACAATACACAAATACTATCGGAACAATATTTAGGTGTTATCGGAATAAAATACAAGTACTAAACGATCGCTGGGGAAAAAATTTAAAATTATGAGGAAACCAGCACAACTGACAGATGATTTCGATGGTATGTATGTAAAGATTAAAACTGCCATAGTTTCACTAGATTGTTTTAGGCAACAGAGAGAGAGAAGCAGCCACTTCTCTTTCCACACGAAGAAGACTCACCGGGCGCCGAAAGGCGATCTTTAACTTTCTTAAGTTCAAAGTTCTTAAGTGTGATGATGACGGGCACGCCACCAGGGGCAAGCCAGAGTTGGTGGCAGACAGAGTGACACTTTTATCTCATCTACGTTGCGTTGTTAAGTCTTCCTGCGCAAACGCATGTAGGCGGGAACAATTTCGCTTTCTTGATTTTGTGAGCGAGAATCGTGAAAGCGATGGCAATGTTCGTTGACATAACGTTAATGTGAAGTGATATTAGATATAATGTTAAATACACGGTGGTTTTGGTATAGTGGTTGTAAACGTGGCTGCTGATTATTAAATCCTAGGTTTGATTTCTCGATTGGTGTGTGCGGCAAAGTGTTATGAAGATCAGAGTTTCTTAACTTTTAAGGCCGTGGAACACTCAATAATTTCCTTTTTTTATGAACCCCACACCAAACGACATAAAAGATACTGCTACTAATTTAAGGAGGACAAAGAAAGGTAGCTGCCACAAGTTAATGCTGTAAACTTTTCTTAGGATTCCTTAGACTTTAGGAATCGTTGGTGCGATCTTTCAGAGACCTACCAGAATATCAGCGCTGCTGCCTTAAAAAAATCTTTAAGCTTCTTTTTCGGCCTCGTACATGTATTTCCTAGTTTTTCTTGTTATGTTACTGATGTCGTTGTACTTGTGTGAGTCCAGAATAAATGTTTTTTTCTAACTTTCTTTGGTGTATCAACCTGGATATTCTTAGAAACAGACCGTAATGTGGAACTATGCTCGGTATAGAAATCTATTACCTATTGGTTTCTTTTTACCCGGCTACAAAAAAGGAGCGTTATGATTTTAGCAGTCTATGTATGTAGTAAGTTTGTTCATCTGTTCCCTTGTAGCTCTTAAACGATTTTTTCTATGATTTAACAGTATCTATAACTAACTATCAATTTAAAACTAACCGAATTATTAAACCAATGAAGATGAATAAGATCACCTTTAATAAACCAGACTAACTAATATGAAAGCTTCCGTTGGCAAGAGGTCAATAAATAACTTCGTTAACACTTGCCCACGCGCACACAACTAATTACATGCGTATACACATAAAAACGTTTCATGTATAAAAGCTTTTTGCTAATTTATATGAGAAAATGCTGTAGAAGAAATATTTATTTGGCTTTTTGGTAATTTCCGATAAATATATAATCTGTTCTCAGTTTATGTGGATTTTTTGTGGTTTGAAAGAAATAAGTTAATAATATAATTTGATTCTATTTGAAACATATTTATTCCATTTTTAAACCGTCCTTATTTTTAGCTTGAGTTACCTGAAATCGATTTTCCATTAATCATACTTATTAATTGAATACGAGATATAAAAAACCCGAGCGCGAGGCTTAAAATAAATCCAAGATGGCGGACGACCCTTCGCGCCAAAAGTAACGAAGTTATAGAAAAAAATTTGAACGGTGCAATAAACGTTTTTACATTCAGCTTATTAGCAGGAATGCTGGTAATTACCTTACGACTTCGATAATTTATGGATATAATTATGTTTTTTCTAGTGAAAAATGTAAAGTATCCTTCAAGTTTGTAACTTTTAATACTTGCATGGAACTTTTCTCGTTAAGGCTTGGATAGATGCGAATTGGGGTTTTATTAGGGGTACATTAAAGTCATTAATGTAGGTCGGCACCAACCATGATTAATTTCTTTTGTTAAGCTTGTCGAAGCACTAAAACGCTGTCTCGCAGATATTACGCCAAAAATCGTCTTTAGTAGACGTAAAGGCCTTTTATACATACATTTTGTGCCGATCTTGTCAAAAGTCGTCATAATTTCACTCACGTAATTGTCGTCTTTACTCCAAATGTCATAAAATAATTAAAATATTAAGTTACAAAATCATACCAGCTGCATTTCGTGCCAAAACATAAAATCTCAAATATCTTAGCCAAAGCCAAATATTTCTGGTATTTTGCAACAAATTGACATTACCTGTCAAAAACGTCATCGCCACCGTTGAATTTAAATTTCGCAACTGTCATATTTCGAACGGAAATGACGTATCGGGTTACTACGACGTTCTCCTTCCGTCTTCAGCCGCCATCTTAATTGGGAAAAGCTAGAGTACACGCAAACCACGAAACCCGAACAGGAAACGGATGTAGCGGTGTGTCTTTTTAATATTTTTATATTCTCGACGCGACAAGTCGTTGGAATTAAAAATATTTCTTTTCATCTTTAGAATCTACTTTGTTTAATAGTTTCCTATATTTCGGATAGGACTTTGAAGTTGTCATAACAAACTATTGGGTACTACGGCTAATTAGATGTAAAGTGATTAATTTCCATTGACTTAATCAGCCGCTGAAAGTTTTAAAAACACAAGAAGTTAAGCACAGAACGCAACGTAGCTTTTTGGAGTCGGTTCCAAGTCAAGTTCTAGCCTCTTTAACCGTCTCATTAAGAACTTGACTTGAAACCGACTCCAAAACGTTTTAAAGTCATTTCAAGCTTGTTAGTTCCTTTTGAAGTCGGTTTTATTTTTTATTAAAAAAAATTCAGTGTTCATACATGCATTATGCTAACTAGTAGGTAAGTAATGAGACTACTGTAATCAACGCGGTTAGCTGCTAAGCGATTTGTCTGTTTCATTTAGTGCCGCGGGTTCGATCCTACATAGAGGGGGAATATTACCGTAACTCGCTAGTTTCACAAACTTATACTAGGTCCTCTGGTGTAGTATAAACGGGATATTATTTTCATAACACCGAGACACCCACGTCATATTATTATGAAGGCCTAAAATCACAGGAAACCAGACTATTTCTACCCGCACTCAATATGACGTATGTCACATGATATTTCTCGAAATACCACAAATATATCGTTCAGTTCCACAAACGCTTACCAGTTCTTGTAACTCTAGTAATAAGGTCGAGAATTTATGGGAATTGAGTTTCGTGAACGCATTGTAGTTTTGTAGTTTGAAGTATCGTTTTTGGCTTGACATTGATACTTGACGCCTTATTTCGTACGCGGTCTTGTTTTGAGGGATGTTTTAAGTGGTTTTTTTTTAATTCAGTGTTTGGGGTACTGATTATCGCAGACATGAACCGATCTATTTGGTTCTGCACCTGGTTTCGCTCACTTTCATTTTAAGTAGCTGTGATAGTAAGCTGGTATGACAGTTGGTTGTGAATACAGTAAACACAAACTTTTAACAAATCTAATGAAAATATTTATTGCGCTTCAGTTATTGAGATAATAAAAAACAGATATAGTAGAACAATCCAGTCTATACAGGGTTATTTGTAAAACACCAGCATCCTTAAAAGGGGCCATTAAACAAAATGTATGGAACAGCTGTTTTTTTTTTTGCGATTTCAGGGTTGGCCCCATAATAAAAGTTATTCATAATGATGAGTTTAATGACCCTTTTTAAGTATGCTGGTGTTTTACAAATAACCCTGTATATGCATTTATGAAATACTTCTATCCAAATCAGATACCAATTTATTGCCGATTTAAAAAAACACAAATGTTTTAATTTTTTTGTGCTCAAGCAAACAGTAAACCAGCCTGTAACTATCCCATAGCAAGGCAAAAGCCTCTTCTCATACAGAGAAGGATCGACCATATTAATCACCACGCTAGCTCAATGCGTGTTGACGATTTCAAACTAATAAAGTCCAGGTTTCCTCACGATGTTGTCCTTCACCGTTAGTCAGTGGTGTCTTCGAAACTTCATTTACTAAGAAAGTACCTATATATATGACATTGAAAATGTCACATACTATAGGTACTCATGGGTACTCACGTACTTGCAAAGTGGGCTCGAAACCAATGCTCCACCACGACATTTTAGTTTTTAATTATTGAAACCTGAGGCTTCCTCCAAGTTTCTATGAACAAAATGACCTGATTTTTTTTTCAATCAATATTGCTGCTTTGATATTTGAGAAAAAGGAAACGTCGAAGCAACCAAATCTGGTTACTTTTGATGTTATGTGCTCGGAATTCAGGATATGTGACTTAAATAATTTGTTAGAACATTTTTATCTACAATTCTTCGAAAGGGTAAGCAGAGTGGCAATCTATCAATCCTTAATCACATCAATCAATTACTTAATCATATCAATCAATAATTCATCATATTAATCAAATCATAATCAAGCTGAACTATTACAATTACCGCATGCGACTAATAGGTATTCGTGTGATCGACAGATATCGTTACCCTGAGAGGTTGACATTCTGCGTCAAATTCGTTATAAGTACATAAAGCTACCCGAAACTGTTAAATTTTCCCAATCAACTTTCAACCTAATGCGTCAGCAAGAAAGTTAAAAATCTATTAAAGAAATTTGACAGATTGTAGATACCTTGATTAGCGTCTGTACAAGACGCTTACAGGGAATTTCAAGTGACTATATGTAAAAAAATGGACATTTCAACATGTTATATGTATTTCATTTATTCATTCATAATACATTTTTAAATATTTACATAAAACATAAAAATATACATTTAAAAATATAAAATATAGTAGCCCACCAGTATCGGGAACAAGGTCCAAGCTACAAGTAGTCAGGGCTCTAAAGAGAGGAACCTCCTGACTATGCGGGCCGTGTCCAGGAGTACCTCCCGATGCATCAAACCCTTGATCCAGCCATCCGAGGCTCTTAAATACGGCAATGATTAACATCGTAAGACAACGTAAACATATAAACGTACATTATCGGATACATAACTTTAGAATGCCAATCATCAGTTCCCGTTTGGATGCAGGAACAGGAAGCGATCACCATCGAGGTTTGTCCTTCGATGACAATGGTTCAACGTGGATCTTAGCGCATTAATTAACGGATAATTATAACCGTTGGTTGACTGTTAATTATTAGTACTGTTATACTGCGCAGTAAGTAGTTCTTAGGGTTAGTAGTAGGTTGAAAAAAGTTATAGATTATTTATTTAATAACAGACTTTATCTATAAATATTTAATAAGAAATTCGTAGAAAGAAATTTGAAATTTCGACTGATTCTGATGGGTTACGGTGGCTCAGCGGTTAGAGCGTCGGCACGGTACGCCGAAGATCGTGGGTTTCGAATCCCATCGTCGTAGAAAAATCGTTTAGTTTTGTATAGGTTTCAGTAAGTTATACATTTTCAGAAAATATGGTAATAGCACTGATAGCCGGTATGACCGTCGACTGACAAGTCAGAGGTCTCGATTCGATCCCAAGGACTCTAACTTTTCGTAAGTTATGTGCGTATTATAAATTAATTTATCAGTTGCTAAAACTGTGGGGGAAAACATCGTGATGAAACCAGCACACCTGAGAGATTTTTCAATGGTGTGTAAAGCCATGTCAGAGGTGTACGGGCGGTTTAAACTCTGCCACCAGGTTTGAAGAAGATAAAAAGAAAAAAATATGGTAAAATGCGTAAAATGAAATTGTATCTTGATGATATCTTGAAAAAATCACAACGTTATCTAGCGTCGCCTACCTAATAGTTTTGCTGTGTGTACTTACCTAGTTCTCACTGATAGGTATGACTATATTATGTGTGATTTTGAACAAAAACGTAGGCTTATTTGCGCACCCTTTAAAAAAACATATTTTTATCTAATGACGCCTGATCAAATATTTTGAGCTATACTCACGACGATAAATTTGCATGTATCGAACTGAGAATGGCAGAAAATAAATGTTTTGTAGGAGTAAAGTATCTGTCGTACTTACTCAATTTCAGAAAACACAATAAACATTTTTTTTTACAACATTTTTTTTAATTAGCTAACTGAATAAAAAAACTGTTGTAAAAAAAAATGTTAAAAAGGCTAACCTTTTAATGATGACAAATGATTTTGAAAAGCGAATAGCTTGAATTGTTCTGATTCGAATACGGTAAATCCCAGTTCATCACCAAACCCAGACCACCAACGTTAAAGATTAGGCTCCACCATTGTTCCAAATAATTTGTCCCATAATGGTGTCAGATTGAAGGGGTGTGACAACCACGGGTAATTTTAAAACCCATTGTTATTGGGATAATTCGGGACTACCAAAAGTTTATTTGAAAATTAAAATAATTGTTGGTTTAGGATTTTCATTCAGAAGAAGGGCCTGACTACATCATCATGACACGTTGTTGTACTGTAATTATTGACTGTAAAGCCATAAAAATTGTATTTGGGTGATTTATTGATAACCATTAATAAATCCTTTTTTGGTTTTTATTTCTAAGTAGAGTAAGAATAAAATAGCGCGTAGCTAGCAAACGAATTTGCTAGGAATCAAGAATTTACCTTTATTTTAACATTTTGGCAACAAGGGAAGGTAAATTTTCAACTTGATACCGTTTTATTTAACTGAAATGCAAGTCACTAAAAAGAACTTTGATTATAATTTTGTAATAAAGCTGTCAACCTTTTTTAAGCCAGTGAGTAAAAAGAAAAAAAGCATTAAAAAAAAAAACAATTTCGAATAAGCACTATGCATGCGAAGCGAAAACAAAGGTTAAAAATTTAGTAAAAAGAACAATTTGAATTTTGAAATTAAGAAAAAATCGGAATTTAAACCTCAAATGACCATTTGTGCCAAAGAAAAAAAAAATTGCTAAAATAATTCTCACGATCCTTCAAGGCGCTATTGTTTTTAAAAACACCCAATATTTTATGACTTAAGTTTTGACTTTCCATGTTTTTGTGACCCATGGGCATGGCTTGCATCTGCTCAACATATGCAACCACTAAATCGATGGTTAAGGATTTCGCAAAAAGATTAGTGATGTTACTGTGGTTTATCGATACTTATACAACTTATACTTTGATTGTTTAATTTTAGGCGGTAATGTTAGATAATAAAATACGCCTTTTTAGTGCATTATCTCAGCATCAAAAAATGCACCTCTACATGAGAATGAGAAGATGTTGAAAGTCAACACAATTTAAGCGTAGCTTTATTGTTTAATACTGTGTTAACTAATCGAATTACCAAACAATTATGACTTCTCAAGTGTTTATTACCTACCAGATTATATCGATAACGACTTCAAAATCGACTTCGACGCGTCTCTAAGGCCATAATTCACAGGCCACAAATCTCGTTGGCAGTTAAATTTCAGCTGGGTCCACTTGCGAAACAAAGCGAATGCTACATTGTAAAAGTAAGATATATTTGTAACTCAACTAATATTATTTTTAAACTATATTGTCCTATCCAAATTTTATGGCTCTAGATTGGAATAGAAAAATAAAAACATATTAGAAATTACATATAGGTACCTACTTATGTTACAGCGACCGCTATACAATTATATTCACCGGCTTTACACAAGAATTAGAATTTTGAATGAATAATTTTTTTTGAACATCAATTTCAATCAATTTTTTTCTTTGCCATAACTAAGTGATTATATAATATTTTATTTTCATAACTAAACTAACCCTTCTAAGATGGCGTTTTACACACACAATTAAAATCTATTGTTTTTGGATCCTGGTCGATTGGACCTGTAGGTACATGAGTCAGACGTAACTTTAAAAGTCTGTTTCACATTGTATTTTTCTGCAAGAGTAGGTACTTTATGCTTGCATGTAAACATGCAATAAAGACACTGATATTTTGTACGTCAATAAGAAAGAAACAGTTGTTCTTTTGTTGACACATTAGTGCTGACTTGCTGAGTCAGTCTTTGTTTTACGATTTACAAAAATAAAAAAATGGCTGCAGTTTTAAATAGATTTCGCAACATATTCTTACAAAAAATAAAACTTAAAACTCTAACAAGGTGTTGTTTCAAAGTAGCAACCCTATTTTATAACCCTAAAGTGCAAAGCAAAAGTCGTTACAATAAAAGTCTTAAAATAAAAACCAAACCCGTCAATGCTCATTAAAATCACGTTTGCTCCAAAAATAGAAGTCGGTTCGCGACGGGACACCTGAACACTATAAATCTACTTGCATATTATTTTAACACGCTCAGTGTTGCAAATGGATTTTCTATATTTTACTGTAAACTGGGTTGAGGAGTTAATATAGTTTTACTGACAGCAGTTATAGTAAATCTACTGTTTTTGCTACACCGCCCGTAGATGAAAACTACAAGCGTAGCTCTTCTTAATACAAAGGCTTGGATTCTAATATTTTGATACTAATTTATTTGTGGATGACATATTATATTGAACTACAACTAAGTTCAATATATCATCCCCAAATAAATTAGGATAGGGAAAAGCTAGGTATAAGCTAAATAAAAATATTAAGTACTAATATATCGATAAATCCTAATGTTCTGATAACTGCTGAAGTTAGGAATGCACTTTAAGTAATAAATCAGACGAGTTCAGATATTAACATCAAAAAGGAGTAATAAATTCATCACAATCTTCATCATTACAACTTTTTAAACCAGTAGAGTACACAAACACAATAAATCTTCGTCAGTCTTAACTACATTCAACGGCATACATTTAATCGTCATTTTAAGTGCAATAAACATTTTTTAAATCTTCAATTTAAACATGTCTTGAGTTTTAAAGTCGCAAACTCATTCGCATTCAAGAGTTGCAGTGGAAGGGTTAAGTTTATGAGCTGAGAACGCTCCGCTAAAGGGACACTTTATTCTCGTTATTTTATGGTCTATGTTATGTCAATGGCTCAGGCATTTTAGGGTTGTTTTTTACCCTATTTTTACAGACTTTTACTTTAATACTTTTCTTTTTTAAGCCAGTCTTTCACAGACTAACGTGAAATAACAGTATTTGTATTATAAATATACTTACTAGCTTTAGCTTTAGCTTTTGCCCATGGCTCCGATCGAATGGATGTCGGTTATCGCGTAAAAAAGTAGCCTGTCTTTTTTCATATTCCAGGCTATATCCCTGCCAAATTTCGTTCAAATCGGTTCAGTGGCTTAGGTGCTATAAAGTAACAAACTGATAGACAGTTACTTTCGCATTTATAATATTAGTATATAGATATTATTTTAGGTAAGTATTATACTTTAATTACAACCACTTTATCTCTTGTTACAGTTACCGACTACATGCACCTGGAGGTGGCAGTAAATGAGAGATTACGACTGTCGTGTGGGCCAAGGTCACAATCGGAGTCTTCAGTGCAGTGGTACAAGGACGGTAATCTAGTCTCCCCATCGAACAGGGTGGCAGTGCAGAGACAATGGTTAGTAAAACTAATGTTTATGGTGACCCTGATAAAAAACTTAAAAGTAAAACGTTAGAAGACGAATATAAAGTAAAAATATTCTTCTTATCGTATGGTTGAAAAAACCTGGTGTCAGAGTTTAAACCGCCCGTAGGCTTCTAACATGGCTTTACACACCATTGAAAAATCTCTCAGGTGTGCTGGTTTCATCACGATGTTTTCCCTCACCGTTTTAGCAACTGATAATTAATTTATACGCACATAACTTATGAAAAGTCAGAGGTGCGCGCCTTGGGGTTGAACTGGAGACCTCTGACTTGTCAGTCAACGGTCATACCATTAAGCTATTAGTGCTTAAAGTAAATTTTACAGTACTTAACACTAAATTGAATCTTATCCTATTTATAACAAAGATGAATATTAGTCGATTAAACTTTAACAGTAAGTAACTGCCCTTTACATTTCAAGTAAATCTTAACTATCCTAATCCTAATCCCAACTAATAATTATAAATGCGATTGCAAGTTTGTTTGGTACCGTTTCACGGCTAAACCACGTACCGATCTTCCTGAAATTTGACATATTACGTTGTCAGGACACCTTTCATCTAGAGTACCTTTCATATCGAAAAAAATAATGTTCCTGAGAAAAACAACAATAAAATGATAATAGATGGCTCTGTCTTTCGAATCTTTATTGATTCAAATTCTAAATTAACGCGAGCGAAAGCTTGTTACATCTAAATTTCACGAAATACAGAAATAGAGACACAGAAACATTAAGCAATGTATCCAGTAATAATATTTACACAAAACTTTAGATCCTACAAGTCATAATGCATGGCTCAGTTATGTGATTCTATTTGAAGCATCATAACACGTGTCGATCAAAATAACGCCTTGATAAATCACATAAATTGTGAATGAAAACGTCAGACTCGAAGGAGAAAATGTTGAGAATGAACTAACAAATAGTCTTTTGGTTGTTTATTACTGCGAAATAGAATTTAAGGTTAAAGAAATATTGTTGTTAAAGACTAATTTGCAGAATGAAACAGTTCTGTAGATTATTTAGCGACTCTCCTAATTATCCTGCCTTTCTTTCTTAATTCTTTATTGTACACAGAAAAACATATAGAAATACACACAATCAAAATACAGTACATGTACAAAGGCGAGCTTAACTCAAAACTGAGTTTTCTACCAGCAAACCTTAGAGCGATAGAGAGATGGCATGAAAGAGGGCAAAGTCACGTGTACATTATTTAATGGAGAGGAACACAAGTACTTACAAGACAAACTTCCCAGTGCTTTATTCCGAGTGCTATTAGGTCTATCAGCATTGACATTTCTGATCTTATCAACATATATTAATGACGATATCCTCAGCTTGCGAAAGCTTAGAGAGTTATACCGGACTCTTACCGATTAAAACCAGCATGGTATTCTGTCATAAATTATACTTAGGGGAGTTGGATCTTTTGCACATTTTCCTCGGAGTTCTTAATCACGGAGAAGCTGTATAAACCACTGGAATGAAGGAATACCTACTTGTAGGTACTATTTTGTTTGTTTTTGTCGCGATTGTAAGAGAATTTTGAAAAAAAAATTGTGAGGTTCATTAAAGATATTATAGATACAATTGTATCAGCCTGTAACTGTCCCACGGCAGGGCCTTACAGAGAAGGATCGAGTATTAATCACTACAGTAATTTAGTGTTGGTAATTTCATATCATTAAGCCCAGGTTTCTCTTGATGATTCCTTTCATCGTTAGTCAGTGGTGATCACAAGTCAGTGGTAGATAACTAAGAAATTACTTGTAACATTGAAAAGGTCATATTGGTACGATCACCAAACGAGTTAAATTACTAAGAGTTGTAATTTTTTCAAAATGTCATCAATACAATTTAATTTTACCACATTTCCTAAACAGGTATGTCTGAAACCTATACAAAACTAAACAATTTGTCACAATCACATGCAAACTTCTTCAAAAAACTTCATCCTTAACTAGCGCCCCTGGTAACTTAACTCTTTTGCTGACTGTTCATGCCAAGTTTAAATCCACAGCTTGCAAAGCTACTTAAGTAAAATCCTTATCATTTATTGGCAAAATATTTTCGTTGAAATCCAATCCAACATTCCTTTTGAAACCTGAACTATTTTCTGTTCATAAATCATTGTTTGAGCCAGTCATCAACGTAAATTATGATTAAAGATATTTTGTCTTGTAACTGCGTATTTGGCGTCGTACGCTAATTCTCGTAAAATATATGACGTAGTCTTCTGTTTCACATAATCGTATTCATGTCAGTGACCAGTTTTTACGGTCAGTAATTGTGTGATGTACTGAAAGACGAGAAGAGTGTTCGTCGTTATCATTTGGCTTTATAGGTACGAGTTCCTTAATGCTCCAACGTTCTAGCGCAGAAACTGAATAGGTACATAGAAATATAGTGCCATGTTTGGAGCGTAACTCCTATATTGCAATGTATGTTATTACATGTATAGGTATGTTGCAGTCGGATCGTATAACCCGCCATATTACATTACGGCTAGCCGTTATCAAGAACAGGGCCGTTTTTAAATGCGGTGGTTCAACGATTAGCCGAATTGTCATTGCGATACGTTCTTCAATAAGGCGGGCCACGTTTACCGCATCGTACTACTACTTAGATTGTAGGGTACACATCTCCAAGGAACTCCGATAAACGATTCGTTTTGATTGTTTCTTTAAAACTTTTAATCTTTGATCGATGTTTTCGCATCCTGGAGACATGTGGCAATGGATTTCCTTTTGTGCCTTATTTATGCTCTTTTATGAATTAAATCATGATTTTTGAGCTAGTGTTATTTTATGTAATCTTACAATAATGTACTGGTGTTTTATATTTATAACCAAAAAATAATAACTCGTTATTGAAAGTTATAATCTAGTAACCTATCAAAATTAATTAAAGAAATAATTTATTTTCAGGTTAAGAATAAAAGGATTCAGAGCCAAAGATGCAGGAGTGTACGTGTGTAAGACTGGTGCCCAACAGCTAACTTTCAAGATGAGCCAAAAGCCAAATCTTGCTCAAGATATTGAAGGTACGTTATCTAAACAATTTGTACAATTTAGAGCAACTATGAAAACGACTGATACAATTTTCCAAATGGAAATAATGTCAATATAGATTTACGATCAAAAAAAGATAGAAATATAAAAAAAAAAATCAGTAAGAAATCTATAACTCTTGCGGACAGATTTAACATTTCCCTAAAAATTATACAACTTAACAATAATTATTCGTACAAATCTTCAATGTCAAAAATTTTGAACCGTGAATTTCATCGATGTTTCAGTGTCTTTGGCCTCAACGTGGTTATTTTAATATTATATTTTATTAGCATCTTTATTGGTCATCCAGATGTGTAAACACTGCACCGGATTCCGGGGTTGCTGCAATATTGCACTTGTGTGGGGAAATATATGAAACATTTTGGTTTTAAAACATTTCGTTTGCTTTTTCAACGACACGTGATGCACTTAAATTCTGATCGAAATAACCAGGGATTTCCTGTGTCGAGGTTTAATTTGATGAGTTTCCATGTTTATAAAAATTTTCGTATATTTATTGTTTATATATATAGTTTATATATATAGTTTATATATATAAATACTCTACTGCTTGTAGAATGATTTTCTTTTATGGTTAGCCATATTCAAAGTTTGATATTGAACTGATTTTGTTTACGCTAGAAACATTGTTTTTAGTGTTGCGAGTGCCTATAGATGGCTGTCTAAAAAAACAATTATAAAGATCATAAAATTCACTCGATTAATTTTATCGATCTTAAATGGTGTCACTTTTCAAGAGATTCAATTCAATTTCAAGAGAGAAGAGAGAAAGAGAGCAAATTAACATTCAACAATGTAGTAAAGGTCACGACAGTTATTTTTTTAAGAATTTAACTAATAATTCTCTTTTTACAGGTTACCAAGCAGACATGGGTGACAGAGTTATTCCAGAAACATTATCACAAATCAAAAGTGCAGCCCTAGTTGAAAACAACACACTTGAAGAAAACGTGACTGATAGTAAAAATTATCCTAAAGATGAAGACCCGGATGAAAAAAGCGAGAAAGACCATCCAAACTATGGCCATGTAGATGAAAAGCAGGAGTACTTTCCACCAAGGTTCAAGCATCCTACAAAACTGTTTAAAATGGACATGAAGCCAGCGGGGAATTCTATAAGACTGAGATGCGCTGCAGAAGGTAATAAATATTTTTATTAGTATATATTTTTAGAACTTCGTGCTTGTTGCATTATTTTTGGAATACCTATCAAATTTATTTGGGGACTTTTTAAAAGTTTTAACGACTAATATTATTTCAGTTACTGGTTTAATGCATTTTTAAAATTGTTAATGCGCTTCTAATTTCCAAACATCTTAAAAAAATATACAGCATTAATCTCCAAAAATAACTTAGTTTTTATTACATCGTAAAATCTTTGCAGGGAATCCAACACCAAACATAACTTGGTATAAAAACAAGAGTACTCCAATATCCAGGGTGTTCTTCCAGACGACTTATGGCAAATGGTCAATGGCCATGGAGGAACTGACAAAGAATGACAATGGGAATTATACCTGTGTTGTTTGCAACCAGCTTGGTTGTATCAACCATACTGTTGATCTTATCGTGCAAGGTACGTTTCTGCTTTATGCTTTTTAGATTTCTAGACTTATTTTTATGATTATGATTTTTGATTTTTATTAAACGCGCTTAAAATAAAATGTCTTATGTTATATTATGATCTTGAACAGAGTAAATAAATCAAAATATATCTTTAATATTCCAATGAATATAGATGTGTTAGGTATATAAAATATATTTTACATAGAAAATCTATAAGACTCAATAAGCTATCTCTTATAGAACGCTACCCGTCAAAGCCGTACATAAAGGAGGGGTATCCTGGTAACGTCACTGTCCTGGTGAACGAAACAGCGATCTTATCCTGTCCACCTGTCTCCGATCTTGAACCTTATTTGTATTGGATTAGACCATACAATTATTCAGCCAAAGATTCTGAAGTTGGACCTAGCGATATGCCAATACCAATTGGAATTGTTACAGAGGTCTTTAAAATTATTTTATACGGTGATGGTTTTATATCACTGTTTGGTGATGGTAAATCACTGCTTTGTGGAGAGGAATCACTTTAATTAAGTTCATTATCACTTCTTTGTCTCTAGGCTGGAAACTAATTAAGTGTTGGTGCAGTAATTTGATTTTAATAATTAATATTAATCCGATCATATTGAAGAATAAAAATTTGTTACGAGTCAGTGTTTAGTTACTAATTTATTCGCTAAAGTAGATGTGACAATAATAATTAGGGAGATCGGTTCATTTAATGGTGAAGGTTCTTGGTGATGGTTAATGTTATTCATTTCATTTCTTATTGATAGAATAAGTTATTAATTTTGTTGTCAAAATTGTTTTAGTAGCAATACAAACTGCAACTATAAAGGTACTATTTTTTTTAATGTTATTGATGAGACACACTAAATATATCTGCCTACTCGTTTAAATGTAAGCAAAGATCACATAGCTAGCATAAGTCTGTCTTAAATGATAGGCGTTTCAACCTCGCCAACTATTTGATCCAATACAAATATAAACCTGCAAAAGAAAAACAACGACAAACATTCCTTCGTTAGTCCGAAGTGTAGCAATGCAAACATTGTTTTTTTTCGTGTATTGTATTTTAAAATGAAAGCATTTCTAAAGAATGTGATCTTAATTTAGAATATCGAGAAACCTTTGATGAAATGCAAAATAAACTAAACAATGATGGTTGATGCCGTGCCAAAGGTTAATTTATCATGAACATGATACAATCCAATAAGTGAGAGGCAAAATACATTAATAGTTAAGAAATTAACATGTAGAAAGAAAGATTATAAATGTATTATATCCAAAATCTAACCAAATTCTAAACCGCCAAATTTCTTTATAGAGCGTCTTTACGCAAAGCCAGTCTTGACTCGAGGAGCAGAAAACTCGACAATTGTGGTTGGGGAAACAGCTCGATTCAGCTGTCAGTTTTTAACTGACATGCATCCTATAGTGTACTGGATGTATTTTACT
Source organism: Protodeltote pygarga (assembly GCA_936450705.2). Classification (NCBI taxonomy): domain Eukaryota; kingdom Metazoa; phylum Arthropoda; class Insecta; order Lepidoptera; family Noctuidae; genus Protodeltote; species Protodeltote pygarga. Next base: position 9,394,782 of record OW388268.2, on the reverse strand, counting down.
AAAGACGAGAATATTTACAATGAAACCATCGATTCTAATGATGGGTCTGTAAAGGAGCCTAAGATATTCTTCGATGACAATAAAATTGTGACGGTGAGGGAATTGTAACTAACGCATGACAGCATGGATTGTGTATTGTGCATGTTTTGTTAATTTAGTGTTTGTTTAGTTGTTAGGTGAAGGATTTTAATATAGGTTTGCTCGAACTATGTTTAGAACCACTAACTATAACGGTAATAAATTAAAATTTACTTATAACAATAATTTTAGATAGTGTACACACGGCTGCACATCAAGTTTTACAAACCAGAAATGAACTGACGTTGCATTGTATTGGCTCTTTGTACAACAAGATGTCAGCTTACACTGGAAATTGCATAGCTTGATTTGTAGCTTTGTGTACTAAAATAAACGAATGTCTTTCTTGTACCTAGTCGTAGATTTAAGTTTTTTTTAAATCACCAGCATTTGAATGTATGATTTCAACAAAAAAATATTTTGAAATAAAATGTGTATCAGTATGCGTGTGCGCTTTTAACAGTGTTGCAGCCTGTCGTAACTTCTTAACCACAGCTAGGTTCTTAACTCGATTTATTTTTTATTGGTTGAAAGGCTCTAGTGGCTTGTTTGATCTGACTAAACGTATTTTTTCAATTCAATGCCGCTGACACAAAATTATTTTTAGAGCGAGAATCCAACGGATAAACCCGAACAACTGACGATATACAATGTGACGAAGGAAGATGAGGGTTGGTACATGTGCGTAGCCGTGAATACCCTTGGAAACACCACGGCCAAAGGATTCTTGACAGTACTGGAATGTAAGTGATCCTTGTTCATCCTAATGTTACATTTATAATTCAAAAGAAATAATGATTCTAAAAGTCTCTTTATCAATTTGAATATTGAAAACACAACATGCTTAAGTTATTGATGCTGCTGTGTAAACCCTGTAAAGTAAAGTGAAAATGAGTGATTTAAACTCTAACACTTCGATTGGTCCATTGGATAAAAAAAAGCATTTAATTTACCCACCAATTTTCACAATTCCAGCTCCTCCGGTCTTAGAAGCACCAGACCACGGGAAACACACGCTCCTAATCAACATTCTGACCGTGGTCCTTGGAGCCATGTTCTTTGTAGCCGCCATCATAGTGGTAATGATTTGCAAGAAGTTGAAGAGGGAGAAGGAACAGAAGCAACTGGCAATAGCGACGGCAAGAGCTGTTATAGTGACGCATTGGACGAAGAAAGTGACAGTGGAGAAACCAACGATGAATGGTTCTCCAACGGCTTCTGAAGCTTTGGTGAGTATTTACTATAAATATTAATAGTATATTAGACTCTCTTCTGGACATGGTCTAAGTCTGTGAGATAAAATTTTTATTAGTGGTTATATCAAAATATGCGACATGGTTATAAGCAGTGCAGGCGTGAAAAAAGAAGTTTTCGATAGTAGAATTACGGCTAATAAATTATTAAAGATTTTTATCTTTGAAAATATTTTGATTTCAAATGATCCAATTCCATTTAGGCACCATAAAAATGCGTAACTTGACATATAAAGTTGTAATGCCGAAATCTTTCCAAATACTTCAAACCGTCAAATGATGTGTTTACGTTTACGTATTTTCTACATCCCATAACCACAACCATGTTTAATATAAAAAAAAACAATCAGTCTTACCTATATAAATTATTTACAAATTCTCCGTGTTATGGGTTGGCTTTCACCAGCCGATTCCTTATCATTCGCAGCGATTCGAGAAGAACCTATTGTTTACCATTTCGTCACTTAAGTGATCAAACAATTACTAATTCGAGTAACCGTAGCCAAAACATTCATTCATTACAAAATATTCCGTTCGCAGCTTATGCCAGTAGTCAAAATCGAGAAACAGAAGCTGTCGCAGGTCCAGAACACGACCAACGATTCAATGATGATGTCTGAGTACGAGCTACCAATGGATATAGATTGGGAAGTGCCAAGGGAGTCCTTGTGTTTGGGCAAGATACTGGGTGAAGGAGAATTTGGGAAGGTCGTGAAGGCGGAGTGCGTGGGGATTCTGAAGCCTGGCATGCAGTCTGTAGTCGCTGTTAAGATGTTGAAAGGTAAGCTATTAAATTTTATTCAAGTTTTAAACGTACCTAGTTATTTTCTATCAATAAAAGCCAGTTTGAAGGGCATGTCACAGTAATACAAAAAAAAACTTGAATGATGGCGCATTTCGCTATGCTGGTTTTAGTAGGAATGGACGTATGGCTCACGCTCACATATTTGATTTGTTTGTAATTTATTGATATTGCGAGTGCCTATGGCTCACGTCATGATAGTGACCCGCTTACCTGATGGCCACCTTTTCTAGAAAAAGTGTAATTTGCCAAGTAATGTCCCCAGTGTCTCTTCTTCATCTTAGTGTCTTTTTTATCGAGTGTTTCTGTATCGGCGTCAGAGTTTAAACCACCCATAGGCCTCTGACATGGCTTTATATAGTGTTGAAAAATCTCTCAAATGTGCTGGTTTCCTCACGATATTTTCCTTCACCGTTTTTGCAACTGATAATTAATTTCTAAAACACACATGAATCTGAAAAGTCAGACATACGTGCTTGAGTTTCGAACTTACAACCTTTGAGTTGGTAGCCCAATGCCTACACTAGGCTATCACTGCTATAATGTCTAATGTCTTATAATAAAACCTTTGATCAACTTCCAGAGGGCCACACCGACGCGGAAATGATGGCGCTGGTCTCTGAGATGGAGATGATGAAGATGATTGGCAAGCACGTCAACATCATCAACTTGCTCGGCTGCTGCACTCAAGATGGGCCACTCTACGTTATTGTGGAGTATGCTCCTAACGGGAACCTTCGAGAGTTCTTAAGGAATCATAGACCTGGGAACAGGTAGGGCATGTTGAATTTTGGCTAGTAGACATATCTTATTTCTGGTTTTCTTTAATTTTGATGGTAAAGTCAAGTGCTTGACCGTAAACTTCTTTATGGTATATGGTATTATTGTCTACGGTCAAGCATACCTCCCTTTAAAATATCTTTGCTCTCCCGATATTAGATTTTCCAAATTATACTTAGGTATACAAATTTTTCAGTTGTGTACTTGGGCACGAAGAACGTAGATGTTGTTCATGCTTCGCGGAATCTATTTCTTTATGGCTGCCTGTCAGAATATTGGTCTGTAACGTGAATGCAATTAGACACATAGTTACCAGGCAAAAGCAAATATCTGTTGATCACAAAAATATTTTTCTGAGCAACATTTTCGTTCAAGATAACTATAGATAAAAAAGCTCCCGTCAGCTAAGATCACTCGATCAAGTTATCTTAATAAATAATAATAATAAATCAGCCTGTAACTGTCCCACTGCAGGCAAAGGCCTCTTCTCATACAGAGAAGGATCGAGCATTAATCACCACGCTAGCTCACTGCGGGTTAGCTATTTCAGACTATTAAGTCTAGGTTTCCTGACGATGTTTTCCTTCACCGTTAGTGATAATGATAATCAAGTTATCTTACAAATCAAAAAAATAAATCGAAGTTAGTTCATCCGTTTGGGAGCTACGATGCCACAAAGAGACAGACCAGTGAAACTTATAACATCTCTCTTTTTGCTTTGGGGGTTAATAAATACCTATGTATCCTATGTAAAACTTCTAAAATCTGTAGTAATATTACTAGTCTAGAGGAAAATCAGGAACTTTTATTGGAGTTACAAAATAAAATACCTTGATGGTGATGAATGATAATTCAGGTAATTGTTGAAATGAAAGTATCTTCTAAACTAACCTTTGTTTCCAGATATGAATCACCTACAGAAGACTTAAAAGAGAAGAAAACACTTACACAAAAAGATCTTGTGTCATTTTCATATCAAGTTGCAAGAGGAATGGAATATTTGGCGTCTAGACGGGTAAGAACAATATCATTCTGTAAAACATTAGTAAACTTTAAAGGGACCTAATAATTTGTTAGTTTTTAATCGTTTTTAGAAATCGTTAATAAGTTAATGAGTTTTAATAAAAATGATATATCTGAGGCCCGTGCAGTTTTTTGATCCTTCATCGCGAAAGTAAGCAAAACAAAACATAAATATGAAAATTTTAATATTCATTCATCATCATTGATAAGGATATATGTGAGCTTTCTCAGTCGGCTCTACCCACGCTCTACCTTACCTACTAAATATAATTGTGTTAACTTAATATAATTGTGTTACTTTATTAGAGGCATAATTAAAAAGTCGTTTTGATTTATCATTGGGTTAAGGATAATTAACTAAATAAACCAAACTATAACTGTTCCACTGTAGGGCAAAGACCTTTGCTCATACAGAGAAGGATCGAGCGTTAATCACCTCGCTAGCTCACTGCGGGTTGACGATTTCAGTCTAGGTTTCCTCATGATGTTATCCTTCACCGTTAATCAGTGGTGTCTTAGATTACAAGAAAGTATAGATAAAAGTCACATTGCTAGGATTGATACTTGGATTAATGCGCCAGTGTGGTGGCCCTCGATACTTGAATTAACACCAACGACCAATATTTGAAATTTTCTTCCGCAGTGCATCCACCGCGATTTAGCAGCTCGCAATGTGCTCGTCTCTGACGATTGCATCCTCAAGATAGCAGACTTTGGTCTCGCTAAAGACGTCCACAGTAACGATTACTATAGGAAGAAGACTGAAGGCCGGCTCCCTGTCCGATGGATGGCGCCTGAATCGCTGTATCATAAAGTATTTACTACGCAGACCGATGTGTAAGCAAAAAAAATTGTCTTTTATTAATTCTCTTATTGCTTGGCCATCACTCGGCCTTTTAGCTATAGAAAAAGTAGAACGAGCATGTATCTAATTCAAATAGGTAACGATAAAGTAATTTTTGTTCGGCTAAAACTGTAGTATCACCGTCGCAATCGAAATGGGAATTACCCATTTCGATTTTATTGATGCACACTAGCTCTTTAAGATTATATTTTGCAAAATTTAACATACCTAAGTATAATATTATTTTTTAAGCGTTTTATTTCAAATTAAATATTTTGATCCTTTAGCAATTTAATTATGTAATTATTTTAATAAACCTGAATGAATGCAATTACAAGTTTGACGTGGCTTTGTGCCTTTTCGTAGAGTGGCTATTTACCATTAAGCCACATCTTCTCATTGTTTATATCTTATACTTTTCTTTTGACAGACTTTGTAGCATTTGTAACAGTACAAATAATAATTATCTAATTGTGGAATGCAAGAAATATATTATGTATACCTTACTTCTTTCTAGATGGTCATTCGGCGTGTTACTCTGGGAAATAATGACGCTAGGTGGCACGCCTTACCCCACCGTCCCAGGACAGTATATGTACCAGCACCTCAGCGCAGGACATCGGATGGAGAAGCCTCCTTGCTGTAGTCTTGAAATGTAAGACATTATTAATTATCATAGGGTCAGCTAAATTTTGTGTCTAAGATACTTTACCATAAATCGCTTAAACACCAGAAGAAATTTCGGAACTAAGCTCATGTCTAACAAAGTTATAAAAAATGGTAACATCTTGACTTGACTGAACTATTTTCTGATTCTTTAAATTGACCTTACATATTGTGTTCTTTACACTTCGGAAGTAGTAATAGTGGTTCTTCTATTTGATACAAAAGCATAATGATAAATAACGGAATACCACAAAATCCAAGCTTATTTTTTCCTTTTCTTTCAGATACATGCTGATGCGCGAATGCTGGTCGTTTTCTCCGGGCGACAGGCCATCCTTTACTGAACTAGTCGAAGACTTGGACAAGATCCTGACAGTAACCGCTAACCAGGAGTACTTGGACCTCGGTCTTCCTCAACTGGACACCCCCCCTTCAAGCTATGATGGCTCAGGAGACGAAAGTGACAGTGATTTTCCTTTTATTAAGTAAACTTTGAAGTGAAGTTTTTGGAGCTGAAATACAGTATTATGAAAAAGAATCCATTGCAGATATAGAACTTGATGTTAGCTGCATTGTAGATACTTATGAACGAAGAAAGGTATTGAAGAGATTGGTGTATTCCAATTAGTAGAAAGTTGTAAACTATAAGTTATCAATGAAGTTGTTTGAAATGTAGACTGTATTTTGAGATGTGCTAATAGTTTTGGGGACATAGAATATGTTACCGATATAGGCTTCGATGTAAATATAGGTGTCGATTTTGAAAACAAAATCTATCTATCTTTTACAAAAAATAATAGATATACATTTAAATGTAAATTTTAAACCCACACCAAAGTCTAAGTGTATTGGTTTCTACACACCAAAAACTTAGCAGTGATCTTTATTTCTTGCTAAAAAAAGGTGCTGGCAACTGAGACCATACATAAGGTGCCGCTGGATAGGCCGCCCGGGTGCAACCTATCGGCATAAACCCAGGGTTACGCCGCCGGGTTGTGCCGCCGCACGGGGCAGGCGGTCTCAGTTTGTAGACACCATTAGTGTTGAAAGATTGTTAGACTGTATTTCCTAATTACAATCTTAGTAATGTTTAAAATACAATTTAAAGAAAACAGCTTAACTACAGATTATATGAAATCTTTAATAGCTACTTAAAAATGAATAGTGAACTTATTTGAACCCACCAATGAGAGCGTTGTATTTGATATTATTTTATTTATACATAGGTGCATTTTTATTATATTATATTTGAGTGTTGTTATAAAAATGCAAGAGTCATGTTGGGAACTGATGTAGCGGTGCACACATAAAAACGTGGTAAAATATTTTAATGATTCGATAGAAACTTTTGAAGTCGTTGCGATTAAAAATGAAATATAAAATAAATTGCATAAGTAAGTAAAATAAAAGTAAACATTCAGAAATAACTATTTGAAAGTGAAAATACTTATAAATATTTATAGGTAAGTGCATTACAGCGTAATTTTTTAAATTGTTTTTCGATTATTGCGCCAAAACATCCAAACATTTTTCTGTTCCACTCTTTTTGACATTTTGAAATTATAATTTAAATTTTATATTAATTTAGGATAGTATTTACTTTATGTATCTTTAGATATTTATTAAAAGCTTACACAAATGCGAAACAAAGTATTGCATAATATTTCGTGTAAATAAATATGCTTAGGTAAATTATTCCCATTGGGAATTAATGTAAATATTCCAGTACCAAAGTTTATGTGTTTTTGTATTACAAAATATTATTGTGAAGTGTTATAGGTATTTTTTACTAAAAAAGTTATGTGACACAATAATTTTGAATAAAATAAAAATCTGAAACATCTAGTCTTTGGAATGAAGGCGGAGATTTTTTTTAGTCTGTTTCTTTGTAATTTTAAGTTTATTTAGGATTTATCACAAAATAATATGGCTGTTACATCGAGTTAAGTATATTTTGACAGGCTAACACGGTAGTTTCATTGTTATTATGGTCAATGGGAATTTCCCATTTCGACTTTAGTTTATAGACATTTCACAAACGAATCTTTTTCAAACGTTTTATTTCAAATTAGAGGCTTTTGATCCTTGTTGTACTTAATTAATTATGTTATTATTTTAATAAACATGTAACCAATTAGTGAAATAAATTATTTGAGATTATTTTGTAAATAGTAGGTAGATAGGAGATTTTTACTCATTTTTATATGATGAGGCGAGTAATTTAGTTGGAAAGAATGAGTTACGAGTTGTCACATAATATTTATTATTGAAAGTCGTATTGGGAATTTTATTATTAGAAATGGGAAGTTTTTTATATTATGTATCACATTAAATATTTGATTTTATTAGTATTTATAAATTAATTAAATTCAATTGTAGTTATTGATTATAACTAAATAATCATGTGCCTTATGTAAAACAATAGTTATGAAATATTGTTTTAGAAATTATTTTAAATTTTGGCGCTCCTTGTATGTATATTTGATGGAATATGTGTGGGTCAAAAGAAAGTTGTATAAAATATATTATTAAAATAAAGATTTTAAGTGCGAATGTATTTGTATGTTTTTAATTTATCTTTCTATTCATAATTTCAGTTCTGGGGTATTATTTGTCTGCAGAACCTCCTCCTTTTTGAAAATCAGTTAAAATGTATAGATTTTTCGAAAATCAAACGATTATTACCTTCTTATTTTGTATGTTGTTAATAATAATAACATAGGTAACTCTTCTGACGCAGTCGGGTAAAAGGCCTCTATTTAGCTTAGTCCTTGGAGCCATTACCAATATCCTAGAGCGGCTAGAGCCTCCAACTGTGCTCCAAAACGATGGCCCAGGGTCATTGCATACGATCACATAACAGTATGAAACACAGAACAGAAAAAACAGTTTCTTATTTCTGTGGTAGGTACCAACGAAACTACGAATAGGTAGATAGGTAGGTACTACACACATCAAAAGTGTCTAGGGATCAACATATATTTTTGCAATAACTTTTCTCCTGATTGATATTAATTAAAATTTTCTTTAAGGATTCATCAAATAAAGTGTTTTCGTTTGTCACAGTAACGATAAACCAAGTCACCTTTGCATTAATAAAGAAATTTGCCATTTTCCTAATAAAGGGATTTTTGACATTTGAACCACTAACATTAAAGTTCAAAAAAAAGACTGAAATAACAGTTTTCTTTAAAATTTTATTGGGTAACTTAAACAATTAATAATCCGTGTTTCTACCGCGAACACTAACAACACAAGAACATCGGTTTGGCATACTCAAAATGAGTTCATCCAAATCACGCTGTGGAATGGCCGCCCATGTTCGTTGCAACAACAAAAAAAGGTCTTCTTGCGACGGGATACCCTCCATATTCGGCAGAGCTCTTCTCTGTAGCATATCCCATGCATGCTCAATCGGGTTCAAGTCTGGCGACTGAGCAGGCCAGGGCAGGACATTGATGTTAGCTGCGGCGAGAGTATGTCTTACAACTCTTGCGGTGTGCGGTCGTGCATTATCATGCATTAACTGAAATAAGGGACCGATTTGCACTTGTAGAGGAACGATGACGTCTGATACAATCGTCTCAGCATAAATTTGAGCGTTGAGGTTGCCTCTGATCCAAATCAACTCAGTTCTTCCGCCGATCCAAATACCCGCCCATACCATGATGGTTCCACCACTATAAGGATGGACTTCCTGGCAGGATTTTAATCGCTGTTGGCGTCCAGGGGTTCTCCAGTGTCGTATACGTCTTGTATCCGGTCTCATACCAAAACGAGACTCATCAGAAAAGCACACGAAACGCCATTGTTCTTCTGCCCAATTTCTGTGTTCAAGAGCCCATTGATATCGAATCCTACGATTGTGCATTGCTATAGGTGGTACCCGTAGCGGTCTTCGGGAATGAAGGTTCACTTCATGCAAGCGGTTTCTGACTGTTTGGTCGCTAATTAAGTTCCCTGAAGAGTGATGAAGCCTCACGGCTAACATCATGGCGGTTATTGTTGGAGCTCTTCGAGTTAAGATTTGAATGTATCGGTCTTGTCTCAGTGTGGTGCAGCGATACCGTCCTCCATGGCGCTCAGCCACGGTACCAGTGCTTCGGTAACGTGTCCAAAGTCGACTGATAACACTCTGACTTGTATTCAGAGCTAAAGCCACAGTACGTTGCCGGGAACCAGCTTCTATCATTCCCACGGCTCTGAGCATTTCTTCCCTGCTTAAATGACGTCGCCGCTCCATAATAACGTTGGTTTTAATCAGTAGTAGGGAAACAGTAGCACTAATAATGTCTTCAATGCGTTGTATGTTTTTATAGGGAAAATATTGACAGCTGATTTTCATCTTTTACTCGAATTTGATTCACAGTTCCTGATTCAAATTATGAAATGCACCAAAAAGGATCCATATAAATTTATAAAATCATAAATTTATTACAAAGCCACATCTCAATCTCAAGAAATCCGCATAAAAATGCTTGATCCCTAGACACTTTTGATGTGTGTATTATGTCACCCCAATCGTCTGAGAGTGACGCTCTACATAGTAATTTTTTTTTTATATGATTAAGTTTCGATTTGGTTGAACCCGATTAGATATGAATTGGCAAATGCTGAGGCACTTTTACAAGTTCTTAGATAGGAGGTAAAATGGGTACCTACACACATCAAAAGTGTCTAGGGATCAAGCATTTTTATGCGGATTTCTTGAGATTGAGATGTGGCTTTGTAATAAATTTATGATTTTATAAATTTATATGGATCCTTTTTGGTGCATTTCATAATTTGAATCAGGAACTGTGAATCAAATTCGAGTAAAAGATGAAAATCAGCTGTCAACTGTCTACCTATAACTTACCCAACATACAGAATATATTTGTAATGAAGGAAAACTTAAGGTCTACACGAGGTCACCAGTTAAAAATAAGTCGTGCACCATCTAACACGAACACTGCACATCATTTTCTCAGTAATAGAGTGGTCCACAATTGGAATAGATTACCTGAAGAAGTAGTAACTGCCACCTCATTAAACTCTTTTAAAAACCAACTTGATAACTGGCTACACACAAACAAACTATCTTTAGTACAATTATGAACAATTATGTGAAATGACTTTCAACACTGTGTGATATAGACATATCAGCATTATGCTGCTCGTCTATAATAAAATAAATAATAAATAATAAATATTTTCCCTATAAAAACATACAACGCATTGAAGACATTATTAGTGCTACTGTTTCCCTACTACTGATTAAAACCAACGTTATTATGGAGCGGCGACGTCATTTAAGCAGGGAAGAAATGCTCAGAGCCGTGGGAATGATAGAAGCTGGTTCCCGGCAACGTACTGTGGCTTTAGCTGTGAATACAAGTCAGAGTGTTATCAGTCGACTTTGGACACGTTACCGAAGCACTGGTACCGTGGCTGAGCGCCATGGAGGACGGTATCGCTGCACCACACGGAGACAAGACCGATACATTCAAATCTTAACTCGAAGAGCTCCAACAATAACCGCCATGATGTTAGCCGTGAGGCTTCATCACTCTTCAGGGAACTTAATTAGCGACTAAACAGTCAGAAACCGCTTGCATGAAGTGAACCTTCATTCCCGAAGACCGCTACGGGTACCACCTATAGCAATGCACAATCGTAGGATTCGATATCAATGGGCTCTTGAACACAGAAATTGGGCAGAAGAACAATGGCGTTTCGTGTGCTTTTCTGATGAGTCTCGTTTTGGTATGAGACCGGATACAAGACGTATACGACACTGGAGAACCCCTGGACGCCAACAGCGATTAAAATCCTGCCAGGAAGTCCATCCTTATAGTGGTGGAACCATCATGGTATGGGCGGGTATTTGGATCGGCGGAAGAACTGAGTTGATTTGGATCAGAGGCAACCTCAACGCTCAAATTTATGCTGAGACGATTGTATCAGACGTCATCGTTCCTCTACAAGTGCAAATCGGTCCCTTATTTCAGTTAATGCATGATAATGCACGACCGCACACCGCAAGAGTTGTTAGACATACTCTCGCCGCAGCTAACATCAATGTCCTGCCCTGGCCTGCTCAGTCGCCAGACTTGAACCCGATTGAGCATGCATGGGATATGCTACAGAGAAGAGCTCTGCCGAATATGGAGGGTATCCCGTCGCAAGAAGACCTTTTTTTGTTGTTGCAACGAACATGGGCGGCCATTCCACAGCGTGATTTGGATGAACTCATTTTGAGTATGCCAAACCGATGTTCTTGTGTTGTTAGTGTTCGCGGTAGAAACACGGATTATTAATTGTTTAAGTTACCCAATAAAATTTTAAAGAAAACTGTTATTTCAGTCTTTTTTTTGAACTTTAATGTTAGTGGTTCAAATGTCAAAAATCCCTTTATTAGGAAAATGGCAAATTTCTTTATTAATGCAAAGGTGACTTGGTTTATCGTTACTGTGACAAACGAAAACACTTTATTTGATGAATCCTTAAAGAAAATTTTAATTAATATCAATCAGGAGAAAAGTTATTGCAAAAATATATGTTGATCCCTAGACACTTTTGATGTGTGTACTTACACTTACTAGATTCTAGTTGACTATTGTGCTGCCCTCTGTTATGATATGGCTGAACTCTTGACGGAGTTGAGTAGGTGTAGGAAGTTGTAAGTTACACATTCTGCCAACAGATGACGGTAGTTGGGTCAGCATTGATAACTCACGAAAGACTACCTGTTTTTTTTCATTTAAGCTTTAAGTTTAAATTATTTATTATAAACAGAATGCTTACAAACTCAGATCAAGTTGCTAAACTGCTAATAACAAAAATATACAACAACAATACTTACCCATTAAAATATAATAAGTTAAAAGCATTATTTTTTAAATTGCGATGCAAAAGTTATAGACATAAAAAAGGAAGTAGTTCTTGCAACAGCCAATTTCGATAATTTAACTACTTTTAATATCAGTGTGTCAGTCAGTACTGTTAACAACCTGTTTAATATTTAACCTCTATGCCTTTCACTCGGCGCGTTATGATTTTATGAACAATTTTTAAAATCACCCTTGATACGGGTGCGTATTTTGCAGGAGCGTGCAGTTCATATACGCAAAAAGGCACTGCCTACCCTTACAACTGTATAAATACGATCACCATCTGCCTAGCCTTTTCCCAACTATGTTGGGGTCGGCTTCCAGTCTTACCGGATGCAGCTAAATACCAGTGTTTTACATGGAGCAACTGCCTATCAGAACTCCACAACCCAGATACTGGGTTACACGATATCCCTTGGTAAGATTGATTGTCAAAGATCTACAATTGACAGCCGGAGCCAACAGCTTAACGTGCTATCCAAGGCACAGAGAGTGATAATAAATTTATAAAACGCACATAACTTACGAAAAGTCTTAGGCTTGAGGCTGAGAGACCTTGGGTTCGAACCCGAGACCACTGACTTGCCAGTCAACGGTCACCACCACTAGGCTATCTAAATACGATGCAGACGACTAATTAGTGAAACTAAGTAAGTAGGATTTGTGTATGTATGCCTACCCTGTCGAAAATTTCTGTGCACATTAGCCAGTTCCGAGATGCAGCAATCGTGCAAACGTTACCCCAGCAGGATTCTAAATATCTTCGCAACCATAGCAAATACAAATACAAATTAAGTTTTACCATTTATTTCAAATTGATATCTAATTATTTAGATAACATTCATTTCAACATACCCGTTAGAAAACAAAAGATCTAGCTGGGGTAACGTATACTCCAGCCGGAACTGTTTTGATCAAATAATTAAAAAACTATCAGCTTACCAAATTTAAAAATTTGCTTACCATTTACAGAAGCTGTAGGTATACCTATCTAATTATCTATTGCACTTAGATGACGATTTTCGACAAAATCTGGTTGGGGTAACGCACACAGTATTATGTAAACATCAACTCACGCCTGTATTCCACCGAGGGGGTAGGCAGAGTATGCACTACAACCTGTTTCGCCGGCTATAAGTCCCGTGTAATAGTAGATACTTTTGCCCAGTAACACTTTGCCCGACCCGGGGATCGAACCCAGGACCTCGTGCTCAGCAGTCGCGCTTGCTGCCACTAGATCAACGAAGCAGTCAAAGACAGTTTTTGTGTTGAGGGTTTCTAAATGTTTAGTTATACACATTTATTTTTAATCTTCAGGCTAAAGAGGCGCGTAATAAACATTTTTTAAAAGCACCCATGATATGGGTGCGTATCATGTAAGTGGCTATCAAAATGGCCGATAGTGACACGTCAAAGGTATTTGTTAAATAATTTATTTTCCACACGCTTTCTGAGCAGGGACAAATCAGAGCAAACCATTGCGACAACTATTACGGAACACAATTAAAAAGATATCTTCTTCTTCTTTGTTAATTGGCCTTCGAGCTGACTCTTGTCAACAACTGCCAGTGTCAAGTGAGGACGGTAGCAATAAGGACTTTTTTTTTTACTCTTTATGAGGGCTTGCAGACCATTGTTTCAAATACTTTTTGTGGTAAAGAAGCTGTCAAATACAGCTTATTTGACAGCTCGTTGAATTTACAGCCATTATAAAAACAATACCCCGATGTATAAACATTTTTAGTAAGCATTTACGCATTGAAAACACATCACAAGTTCCAATTTTTTTTAAAGAAAATTTTAAACCTAAATTTATATCCAGCTGATCGTTAAATCCTGCTCGTGAGGTATTTTTTCTTTGTATAAAAACCAGGAACTTTAATTCCCTGGTTGTTTTTATATACCTATCTCAAATAATAGGGTGGTGGGAATAAAAAACTGGTCTATAGTTAAACTTTTACTCATACATAATTTAATTTTTGTCAGTACATTATGGCATCGCCTTAAATTAACATACAAATGTTCATACAAAAATTATGCCTATTCAATGTTCACAATTTTTGTTGAATTACATAAAAATTGTTCAACAATTTTGATTTATTAAATATTACTTATCACAAAATTCTTTAGCATTCTAGCGAAAATTAAATATTTTTAATAAACTCATTAAAAAAACATTTTTATTCACAAATTATTCTTAATATTAATTTAAATAACAATTTAGACTTAAAATAAGATCACTTAAACTTAACAAAAAAGTAAATAATAGCTAATTAATCACAAAAATAAACTTAATTATTCTAGATTCGTAAATAATACTTATTTATAAATAGTTATTTGGTTTTGTTTTTGTTTGTGCGTTGATTCTGAAAGATACAGAAATAACAGACCAAAAAAAAATTAATAAAAAAATATCTCTCTATTTAAAATATTTAAGCTGTCAAAACTAAACTCTGAAATGTCATTTAAAATTATAAAAATCAAATGGTTTGTTTAAAAACAACCACATTTATTAAGTATTTCAAAGTCCTGTTTAGACTTCAAAAATATTGGTTTTTGTACAAAAAAACCATCTACAAGACAAAGTTACTAAGAAATTATTATAGGTACCTAATTTGATTACACAGATTTTATTACTTAACTATTCTACATTTAAAAAATCTCGATCAATGTTTTAAAATTACACGGCCAGCGGTAAAATTATGTTTAAAAATGCAGAAATTAAGGCGAAGCTTCTCGAAGTTAGAAAACTTAGTTTTGGAAGTATATTGTGTAGAATACTAGCACATTTGTTATGAGAATAATTATTAATAATCATAACATGTTCCGCTATTCCCAACAGTCAATTGTCATAAAGAACAATAGGATTAGAGGGTTATCATTATCACAAATATGTCACCTATTTGGAGTTATATTAATATACGAGGAACTTATTGAATAATAACGTAATATTACATTTAATAGGTTTTCGAAAAAATACAAAAATTTTGCAAAGTCAATAAATAGTTCGGAAATAAGTCAACAAAATTAACATTAATATAAGTAGGTAGTCAATATAACATAAACATACTTTGCAAAAAACATTTATATTTTTGCGAAACCAATTTTTTATCACATGCAAAATGTCGATTTCATTACTATCTAATACCCGGTTTTGGCTACTAGAACAAGATAAATAGTCATGACAATTTGGTCTATTTCTGTATTATAAGTCATATTAAATTTATCCCATACAAAAAACAAACAGCGAATAATCAATACCGCAATTTTTTACCGCAAATGTCAATATTATGCCAGGCATCTGAATATTTTTATCAAAAATTTCAATACGAGTATTAGCATACAAAGCACAGAATAGGCCGATAGTAAATACATGAAAAACATGTGGAAACTCCACATTTTTAATTAATTTACAACAATGTATCATATTACAGTCACAACTATTCATCTCAGTCGATTTCAACAACAACAATAGGATGCTATCCAGCCTTTCTCTTTGAACACTCGAGTCCATATCACATATTGACACAACGCAATTTCTTTTCTGGTACTCTCGACGCGAACTGAAAGCTAGGCACAACGGCTTTAACTTCAGCCCTTTCTTCCTGTTTCTCTTCACCCATCAACGTTCTCAAACAAATCTTCATGTCAGACGCGAATTTCCTAACCAACCTCTCCAAAGAAAATAAATGTTCATCTAAAGCTTCTGGGATTTCTTCCCTCATGAAGTCTGCTAATCTTAAAAGGTATTCAGCGTTTGGCCCGGATTGACCTTTACATTCTAGAATTTGTTTAGCAATATCTGGCAAAGGAGCAGCTCCTAACCAATGCTGGTTTTCAGGAACTGCGATGTACAGAAGTGCGTCTTTATTCTCGTCTATGCAAGGAGCGGATGACGTGGTTGGTGAACCAAATAAGTTGGGGCGGGGGTGGAAGTTTACTGTATAAGTTCTATAGCCACCTAGTTGGCATTCCCTGGTGGTTAGGTAAGGTAAGGCTGCGTTGTTATCCGCTGAGATCAAGAAGGCTTTGCCCCATGTGATACCCTGAAACAAACAGAAAGGTAGTTTAGTATTACGATTTAAACTTTGATGAAGTTTCACTTTTGTCACGGGAAATAACGTAGTTGAAATGGATCTAAGTACTAGACATGCTAGAGATCATTATGGAGGAAGAGAGTTTCATAAATCAATAAGTATCAAGATGATGTTGATTAGTTATGGTCTTCAAGAATCGATTCTGCTCGTCAATTTTTATGGTCGCCAGGATTATTTTAGAGTTTCTTGCTAAGTAAACAAATTAATAAAAAATACTCAACAGATCTACGACTATTATAAGATTTTTTAGACGTCCTAATTTCACATTGCAACGGAGCAACGGATGAACGTGATTTTTTGGTTCGAGATAGTTTATGAGCTGGACAGTGACGTAATTTACTTTTTATTCAGGAAAAAATATAAAGCCACGGAAAAAATATATTCTTATGCAAATATGGATTTTCTAAATTATTTATTCTGAACTTCATGGAACATAATCTTGTCCGATATGGGACATCTGCGTGCGTAGTACTCTCATCCGGTTCAAAGGACTGATATCAAGAACAATCATTGTACAGTGCGTTATCGCGCATTGTTGTTTTATAGAGCTTGAGGAAGAGTAAAATCAGGTGATTAATAAAGTAGCACATGCCTTAATATATAATGTCATAATAAATCTTTATAATCATCTTCAACTTAAGTTCAGCTGCTGCTAGCTCTCCTATTAGAAAAAAGAGCCAATTAGGGATTCGTTATTATCCTGAGCGAAATTTTTATAGGTGATCCAAAACTTTCCAAGTATTAATAAGTTAAGTATAGTATTTATATCAGATTAATCATTATCTAAGATTAATATACATAATATAAAAGAGGCGCTCGTTATATAATCTTGTTAATAAACATCATCAATTAAAAACCTGTTCGAGTAAGTTGGGCAAATATCAGGTTAATAGAGTAAATAAAATCAATTTGGTTAAGAGGTTAACTTAATTAGATTCTGGTTATGTTAAATTCAAGGTCTTTTAAATTTGGTTATATTGCAAAGAAATTGGATAAAGAAGAAATAGGCGGAAAATATAACCCTAAGTAGATAGTGGAAAATAAGGTAGACAAGAATATATTTTTACGCAGTTCGTAGTCTGGCAGACCATACTAGGCTAGAGTTGGTCGAGTATAAGTACTTTGATTGACCACCTATTGTGGACAAATGAACAGCTATGTTTGGAAAGTGGCGACGCCAAAAAGAGTCTACTTATATTTGCTAGACTATAATTCACGTATCAACTGCATGCTATAGATAACACATCTCATCTCTGTCAACGGTTATCGCTTTCTCTTACAAATATCCGCTGATATCGAGGCATATATTGCTATCAGTATTAGTGTACGTTTACTTTTCAATTGGTTGGGAAATTAAAGTAAAGATGAATGAATTGTGTAAAAGGTAAATAGCAGAAGGCTTATAAGGGGATGAATATTCAATCAATAAGTGATTTAAGGGATGAATAGAAGAATATATTGTCTTCCAAGAAGATTTAATTTTTTTTTTTCTAACTTTCGCGAATTGGAATCATGTTTTAAATATGATTTCGGGTCTATTCGCATACTGATAATTCAAAACAGTCATTATTGAACTAACCTCGATGTTTCGGTCAAGTTGCATTGAGCGTGGTCACGAGAAGACTGGAGACTTTCAATGCAACTTGACCGAAACGTCGAGGTTAGTTCAATAATGAATTATCTGTACGCGAATAAACCCGAAATAATATTTAAAACATGATATACTTCTTCATCCGTCACGCAAATAAAAATGGGAAAAGGGCTCCGGTCATCATCATCATCATCCATTGTGATATTTACAGATTTTGGTCAGTCACCCTTTTCGTTTGAAAAATGCGGCAGGCAGCCAAACGTGAGATTTTGGAATTCTTGTTTCATTCCCGAATTGAGAAAAAGGGTTTTGTGTCTGACAAATTACTGGACGGAAGTATGGAACAGTACTGGATGGAAGTAATTTCGGTAGTCCAGGTAGATGTACAAGTTCCGTAGTATCCACCTATCAGGAAAAAATATGGCCAAAGCCTAGAGGCTTTAGGTAATGGTATAGTTATTATGGCCCTTTCAGTGGGCCCGTTTCCCCAATTTAACGACAAAGCAGGTATTTTGTGCACTGAGAAAAAACTTATTCGTTCCAACCTAGCTCCAGCTCAAGATAGGCTAGCAGCCTTTTTAGTGCTGCTAACAGTCTCTCAGATAGCACTTAGGTTATTCAGAAGTACTTAAGTAGTTTCAAAAAATCACACAAGAAACACAGTGGAATTATATTTTTTTCTAACACAAAGGAATATGTGTACATACAAGTATGTGGTGACATTAGATCCGATTAGTAGCACCTGGCCTGAAGTTTAACCTCTTCAAATATGGACTCTAATGAGACATCTCTCGTTTCAATAAAACATCTCTGACTTCTAATCGGTAATGGTCAGCGTGATATTTTTTACGTAATATTTGGCATTCACCTCTAAATTAGTACCCACAAATTTGAACGATAGCCAATAGGATAACTTTATATTTAGATTCGTACATTTTTGTATTACAATTGTATCGGAATCCGGTTTGCACATACTCTAATCTACATTAATTTCCTACCTTGTAGTTCTTGCCCCCGATATAGTTCAAGGTTGGTACGCAAATACACAAACATTTGGTGGATCACGTGTCACGTGAATGCTAAATTATTTGAACAAATATTGGTGAATTTTTTGTTCGTTATTCTGGTGTTTAATGTCCATGTAAATTTTAAAATTATCGTCGTGCAAACATTTTCGTTTATTACAGACTTGAACGACGAGGCCGAGACGAGAGAGGAAACTATCCCTAGTTTCCTCTCTCGTCTCGGCGGCATGATTAAATTTCATAGTACATTCCCATGTACTATGAAATTTAATCAGTTCTGCTAAATGGGAAAAAAGAGGATGAGGATATTATAGCGCTGTCCTTTTTCAACAAGTCATAATACTGCCTGTATCCAGTAGGTCGAAAGAATGATTTTTATAATACTTATCTTTATCATCATTATCAATTTAAGAGCTACGCTCTTGTCGATGCAGCTTCTACCGGCTTTCCCTATCAAGAGCAAATTCCTTGACCTCCTTATACATCTCGACCTTTACTCGACTTTTCATGAATCAAAAATATCTTAAGAATATTTTTCAGTATTTCAGTGTAAGGAATAAAAGTTTTTAACAACAGGTCATGTACCGTACCTACCTATTATTTGCAATGAATAATGTGTTCATACATTGATGTATATTCACTTAGCTGCTATGTTAGGTGTTTGTTTATATAAGCAATAAATAAAGCAAAATACCTAATGTTTATGTGTACAGAAATAAATAAAAAAGTTATGATTAAACAGCTGCTCAGACTGAAAGGTAGAAATAATAAACTTACAAACAAACATTCCTTTACAAGTAATTGTTTCGTCAATTAGAATTTTAATAGACAATCAATAGTGATGCATATTTATTGAAATTTTAGTGCAGCCAAATGAGATTGGCAGCTTGTGTTAATTCTTTGTCTTCTTAAATTAATTTAAAAAATTCTTAAGGTGTATATTTTAAAAAGTCTGTAAAAACCTATATCTCGCTAAAACTGCAGTTCATTGAAGATAATATACATAATTAAATACAGTTATGAAAAGTTGCAAAAAACAAAGTTTTTTTTTTATTCTTTATTAATTATAGAGGGTTTTTTTTTAAAAAAATATGCCACCCTCATCGTGACACTCCCAAATACTCACCCTTACAAAAACAAAATAATAAAAACAACTAAACTACCTTACTACTAATTCCTAAACTAACTATACTATATAATTTTTTTGCATCGTCGGAATCAGGAGAGGCCAGGATACTGTTCACCATACCGACTTGACAGTTCCATCGGAAGAGTTGACGAAAAAACAAAGGTATGGAGAATAACATTACAAAGGTTCAGCAAAAACATCAGTTTAATCGGAACAAGGTTTCATTCGTAAAAACAGAGTGGACAAACTTGACAAGACTTAGGCGAGGCATCCAAAAAGGCTGTCAAGATAAGATACAAGTCAATGCTTCAAAAAGAAGAAGAGACTGGACACCGAGAGAAGCAAAACCATTGATTGGCGACCAGCAGCCAGATAAGACGGTAATAGGAAGACCTGGATGAGATCTACGCAATCCAGAGAAGATTGGCACAAGAGATGGGAGGTTTATACCCATCACTGGGTCGATACCAGCTGATGACGGTGATGTGACTTTGAATGCTTAAGAATCATTACTATTTTTAAATCAAATGAAATTAACTTATCACTTCAAGGCAAATTACAAGGACAAAAGAAATGCTATTCATACTTTTTGTTAGATAAGACATTATTATGACAACAGCGGTTTCTAACTCACATGTCTGTCTGGCTGATAAGAATATTAGGATATAGATATGGCTACCAGAATACTCTATGTATTTGAATTCATAATAGATAATCTTAGGTAATAAAAAAGCTAGCTTAGGCATATGTTTATACCTAAAAACTTACTAAACACAGAATTCATGTTCCTCTTACCGAATTTCGGTCACAGCGGCCAATCTTAACTAGAAAGAGACTAGCAATGTAGTAGATAGGTAGTATAAATGCACAAAAGTGTGCGCAAGCACAGGAGCCTTCTTTATTCCCCATTTATATAGTCAGAAGGGACGGTAATCCGACACGACCGGAGAAATCAGGCGCAGAACCAACCGCTATGCGCGTTCTCTGAAGTCCGAAGCACGAAGCAGGTGATAATAAATTTACAAAATTGCTCATAAGGTACGTGATTGGACCCAGAAAATTCTAATTTGGCAGTCAATTGTGAAACGAAGGCTGTTCAAAACACTATTAAAATTTTATATATTATGCTTAAGTTGTCCATTTTGTGGTGTTTTAGTACCTGTTACTGGACCTTCGTTAGCGACCAATCTACTCGCCAGTAGCACTGTTCAACTGTCTGCTCACATGCCTGATGCAGGGACAACTTTCTGAATCGAAATTGTCACTCTTTGCTTACGTATCACATCACAATTTAGGAGTCTTTAAAGATCACCTTATCCTCACCCTAGATTGCCGATTCGGCAGGCGTATCAGTAGACGGCAAAGACCTCATGATTTTCACGCCTTTCGGTACTACTAAACTAATACCACAATCTAAATATAATAATACTTCCCGATACATATTGTTATCAATTCTAAACACAACATATTTAAAACTCACGTGTCTATTCAAACAAAAATGTCATCGTGTCAAGTAGGTCTCTGATAAAATGTCTGATTTATAGCAAATTCTATTTAAATACAGATAGTGATTAGAAAAATGTACTTAAATGTACTTTTATTTAGTTAACTACACTGTTTTCAGTCAATTGTTGGACTGCCAACTGCGAACTTTGATTTAGTCTAAGTCTAGCAGTTGGATTGCACTTGGAATTTGGAGCACGTACCACTAAAATTTCAAAATTAAATTAGTAAGTAGTATTAAATAATTGTCACTAATTTTATTTGTAGCTTAATATAAGAAAGCATAATTAGGACCGAGAGTCATCAAGAAAATTTCAGGTGTGCTTCTGATTACTCCAGCCTAACCTCATCACCTGCCCTTGTTTCATCTACGTACGGATGGTTTGAATCCTAGTTATAATCAACCATAAATACGATAACCGTTTGGTCAGCTGATTATAGATATTAAACATAATCATGATCATGAAACTCAGTCCGGTTATCTTTTTAAGACAGTACTTGCCTCATTTCAAAGTCTACAGAATCGTGAAAATGATAATTAAGTATTTCTTTATTATAAACTAGCTTTTTCATGCGGCTTTGTCTAATTTTTCCGTGGTTCTAATAAATAATATAAAGTACCCTATTTCTCCCGCCCATAATCTATTATGTTAGTACTTAATGACGGATATCAATGCCATTTATAACCATTGTCTTATAAATATAGATTATTTAATACCATCTCTATGCAAACATCGCGGTCCGTTGCTCCATTGCTCCGTGTAAGAAGAACAAAGCAACAAACACACTTTTGCATTTATAACAATGAGTATAGATGTTGATTTGAAACAAAAGAAGTATAATGGTATAGTAACACATTATACTCTAAGCTACGACACATTCATAAATGATATCATAGAGGTAAACAATTGAAGAAAGAGGTATATCGAGGCATACGTGAAGTTATATTATAAAACAGATTAAAGAAAAAGAAAGGATTACGATTCATAAAAGGACATCCACTTTTTATTTCACCATCCATAGTTTAAAATGCACGAGTAAAACACTTGAAGATCAAATTTACTTTGATTCAGTGACGTAACAAAAGCTTTACAAGCGATTTTTCTAAATCTGTAGTTTAGTACTTTAGTCTATGAGTGTCTTTATTATTAAAGAGGGTTCCACATAGAAATTTAATGTACGAAACTACCAGATTCTAACTAGAATAGCATAATAGCTTAAAATTAGGATTCTTTTTTATAGTCATATTTGGCCTAGTAGGATTCAAAATCATATTGAATATATTATTGTACCTATGATGTTGTGTTATTGACATGAAATCGAAACAAAATGAAGATCTAATTTTGAAGGATCTTGGAGTTAGACTTCTTAAGTATTTTTCTAATTTCGATGCTTTTAGGGTCTAATTTAAAACCATAAAAAGTAGAAAAGAACTAAAGTGCAAAAAAATACATGCGATGTGTAAAGGGGTCAAGGAGTTGACTCTTGATAGGGATGAACGATACTATAACGACATGATTGTAGCCGACTCTTCAATTAATGATGATGAAACTCATGGCAAACAGCGTGGGTTTGCTTAAGATAACTTAGTGACGACTGTGATAGGTAACTAATTTATAGGTATGTGTTTTGAATGAAATATAGAATAGAGGAGAATGCTAGGACCCGGCCCTTGCATGCTCCCCTGAAATAAGAGAATGAAGGAGGATAGATTAGACACCTGTAAAATCAACTAACTAGGACAAGAAGTTTGAAAGCTTCGGATTTTGAGCTTACATAAATCTCGGAAAATAAACGACGAATATTTATGTGGTGTTTTGTAAGACGGAGGTACGTCTGGACTGGCGCACCGCAGGACGACAAGCAAATAACGCGAGAAACTACATAGGCATCTGTCAAATAGAATCCTGTCAGGACGCTACCTGGATGACTAAACTTGGACATATCCGGGGAAACCCGGGGTCTGATGGGATCCCTAAAGAAGGAATTACGTAAGATCAGCTGAGTTACGTTGTGAGGTCATGACAACGCAATACCCTGCTTGCCAAAGGATACACGGTCAAGTTGTAAGTAATCAAGGGACTTATTAATAACTCCAGATAACACTTACATAAGCTAATACTATTGTTAAAACAATACCAACAGATGAACTGTGAACTTTAAACAATTGACGTCTTGTCAAACTATTGACGTACAATGGACCAAAATACTATTGAAACATGGGAATGACACCGAATTGTTTAAATCTTTAAACAATAAATGTTATGGGATCTATGATTTTCACAGAGTAAATTTTTGTCAATCGGAAGCGGGGCTGGCTAACGACGTTGAAGTTCGATTGATGATCGAGATTGTATCATTTGGGTACACGTCCGTCGGCGTTACAAACGCAAACACAGGTTTCTTTTTTTAATCAAAAGCCTTTTAAAATGGAGGGAATAAGGGACGCTTTGGTCGCTTACGATCCCCTATATCTAACCTAACCTTACCGCCTACTTCTAACCTAACCTTACTTAGTCAGAGAGTCTCAAATTCCGACATGTAGAAAAAAGACGACAAATATCAAACCTGTTTATTTTTTCCTTTTCACATTCCTTTTCGAATTTTACGACGAATTTATTGCTTGAATTGCAAACGACAATACAATCGCATACCTAAGTAAAGAATCATTCAAGAAATGTTTTGAAGATTGTAACTTGTGCGTAACTTGATTGTGCAAAATTAGTAAATCACAGGCATTTAATTGAAACTAAGCAAATTTGATGCCGTGTTAGTGTTTGCGGTTGCAAGTTCATGGTTACTACACCATAATATAGCTACTTAACAAGAAATAATTTTGCGTAGTTTTTCAACATACTTTGAGACATAAAAATTGATTAATAGGCAACGCTTTGAGTTTTGATTACAAGTTAATTCTGTTAACATTGTTTGTTTACCTCGGACATTGTCGACCACGACCAGAGTGCTCGTGATCAGAAGAAGATATTATTTTCTAAAGCTTAAGAGCAAATGAAAAGGGCTAATTATTCTACAAAAGTCGAGAAATAAGACACAAAATTAGGTCAATTGTTACGCGTCTCCGGAGCTTTTAGTATATTTTTTTTGCTAAATTCTTTGTTCGCTTGTTTAAACGCACTGATCTCAGTCCAATTTGTGTCTTTTTTTTTTTTGATGCCTTTTAATTAAGAAAGGTTATCAATAAACTGATCTATCTACTATAGGCTACGTGATGTACAGGAAAGTTCAATTTTCCGCAAAGTCGCTTACGATAGCTAGACATTCCCGTGTACCTACTAAGTATTTGGATGAAAATAAGCTAAACTATTGCCAAGTTACGTAAATGTTCGCAAGTTCATGGTTATTGTTGCAGTTTCAATATCTGAATCTAATCGGAAAATCTTTTAACAATATTTTGCTTAAAGCATGACATTAGTAATCGATAAAAGAAATAATCATTTCACATTATTTTTCCAAACATTACGTCTAACTAACTTTTCCCTTTATAGCCATGTTTTTCCATTACCAAACGAACATTTTGTTCCGACCAATTTGATAGATTATGTATTCAACATAATAACAACATGGTGTTTTAAAGACCTGCCAAATTTTAGGAGGTAATAAGGTCCATAAAACAGAACAACTCTCCCCAAAGGAACATAGGTCGAAATCTGAAAACGAAAATTTAAGTTCTTATACAAAAGTGAGTCACCTAACCAGACACTTTGTATGAAGGAACATTTTCGCTTGCTAAATGCATAATTATTTTTACCATGTAAACGTACCTACGAAGGCTTGATCAGAACTGTCAGGAATGTGGACGCGCAGCTTCATCTAACACACAATCAATGCATTGTTTCTTGAGTTTACATCTACTCTTATTAGTACAATATATAACATACACAAGTATGATTAGTCTTTGAACACAAAGCACATGATCTATTGTTGGCACTTCAGGGTATAGTCTACAATGCTCAATGACTCGTGCTAGGACTTTCATGACGAAACAATTATATTGCAATGATTTAAGCGTAACTATACACATGGAAACAAAGCAAGTCTTATCGTCTCACTTCGTAATATTTAAGCATAACAATATGAGGATGAGCAATTTATATCGCTAATAGCAAAGCCTTATCATAGCTGTAGCGTATGAGGTTTTGATATGAAAGGTTAGAAGGGCATCTTGTCTAGTGTATTAACCTGGTATCTACTTAGATTATTGTATTTAGTTCTGTGTTTAGGACTAAACGTGACTTTATGTTAAATATTTTATAGCCTTTTTATTTGAAAATAGTTGGGAGTGTATAGAGTTCACCCACAACCTTTTGATCTTATACCAGATACTCTGCTAATTTTAAAATTGTCCTCTACTATGATCACGTCTTTATGGTGTCATCAATATAATACTGTAATCAAAAGACTTGCTTAAATTGACTCCATGAGTGCTGCATTTTAAACTGGCAATTTAAATCACTAAACAAGGAATTCTGAATGGTCTACGTTCATGCAAATACTTGAATAGAATACAATACAAATATTTGAATTGTATTTAGGTACTCGTATATAAGTACCTAACTAATTTTTTAAGCTCAAGGCTGTCAAACTACTTGAAACTATAATAAAATCGATTGACCGCTTTATATTAAAAATGACCCAGGCAAAATGAGAAAGGGAATGCAGAAAGTATTTATTTTAGATACAAATAATAACACCACTGATAGACACACTATAATAGGTACTTCAAAACTCAATGCAGCAATTGACACTTCTGAAAGGCGTCGACGCGTCTCCGTACGTATTTTCTCAGTCATTGATAACAAGACCATTATCACGTGAACACCCGTCATATCGCACGGCTGCCAATTCGTAAATCGGCGGACGCAATTTTGCACTGCGTCAGAACTGATTTTGTAAGGTTAGCACAAATAACATTGGATTCTCCTAGCTTTGTTGCCAAACTTGTTGATCACAATGCATCTAAACCTGATAATAAGGTTTCTACAGATTGCCTATGTTTCTCGCAGCGTTCTCCGACATGGCATAGTTGAGCTTAAAAGTATGGCACCGTTGACCACCACCATCCACAACACTAAGGGTATCGCTGATGCATCATCAGTTTTTCTTGCTACTACTTCTACTCAACTAGCTAATAATAACAAGAAGCTCAACTAAACGCATTTGGATAATACTTTTTTTGGGTACAATAAATCATAATAATCAAAGTTTAGTAAAAGATGGAATCACTAAACCTTTTGGATTTGTTACGTATTTGTTTTGGTAGTGGTCCCCATTTTGCTGGCCTTACACACTGACTGTGACCGTAAAAATCCGGACAATGGTCTCAATACTATTTTCGGGATCAACTGGAGTTTGAAGAGTGGCACTGTGCCAGAATTTATTTCTTTAAAGGGTTTTGGGAATGTGGCCCCAATCTGAAGAATAATTGGGGTATGTAAATGGGTGTTCTTTATTTAAAAAGGTTAATTAAGAAAGAGTAAACAAAGAATTTTGATTAAATTTTTAGAACAAAGTTAATGAGTGAGAATGTTTAAAAATACATTCAGGGGCCAATTAAAAAACAAAAGTGTTACTGTATGAGACAATGTTAAACGCGGCGATAGACAGATGGTAATGTGACAATAGAATTTAGCATTCAAATAAAAGAGCACAAATAAATCATGAATGCGACAAACGACCGCAGTGATTAATTAAAGGAAAGCCTACGACATAAATAAGTAAATAAAAACCAATCTGACAGTGACCTTTATCAAAAGTATGTGGGATGTACTAGTTGTATTACATTCATTCGTAGAATTAGCATATAAAGAGTCGGAGTTACATGATAAATTAGTGCAAACAATCAGACTATACTATAACAGTAAGCATATTAACCAATAAATTAGGCAGAAATTTTTTATTTACAATAAATAAACAGGGTCTATTAATGTATCCTAGCAATATTTACTAAATATCTCCGAATGCAACAGCGAGATTTTTCTACAATCAGGAATTTGTGGTTCCAAAAAATCTAATGAATCGATCAAAAATCACTCCTGACGAAGTTTTAGGCAAGTAAAGCAAAGCAAAAAAAATTTGAACGGAATACTCCGTGAATCAAAAGAAAATTCTAAACAGAGAGAAGTGAGTCAAACACTCGAACATAATAGGAACGCTAACACACGAATCACGAGGAGGTATTGTTTTCCCATGATTTTGCGCAATAGGACTATCCAGAACTATAACTAAATAACATTAGTCGTAGTTAATCTAATAATAAAAACTACCACGTGTAAACTTACCACGTGTTGATAATAATACGGGGCATGTGCACAACTGCGCGATTTGTTTTGTTAAGAAATTATTGTCGCTAAAGTAAACAAGACAAAGTAAGGGGTCAAGGTATAATGGTCAGGGTTTTGCAGTCTAACTTCTTTATTCTTTATCCCAGACAAACGTTCTGGATGTAACCAGTTCATGATGACCTTTTTCGTATAGTAGTTCTGGACTGGACTGGTACTTCAGAATTTTATAATCACCATTTTTGTCTTTGCTGTTTTATGTTTTCTTAATTTTTTTAGTTAATTGTTTTACTTCTAGTATTCTTCCATACATTGAATGTTTTTATTCTAAAGCTTTTCCAGAATTTGTTAATATTTTTTTTGGTTGTTGATTTTAAGTGCCCCATTTTTTATTCTTTGCTTTCTTCAAAATATTATATGATTTTTAGTTCAAATAAAGCTACAAAGGTTCTTACGACATATTGATGTCCAAATCTTATTTTTACTGATTAATGTTTAGGGTATTTTATTTTCATATGAGTGTATTTTGCCTTGTAAATCGTCATCACGAGGAAATTGCTTTTAATTATTTCATACGCGAGTGTTTTCCATGCGGTCACATCAATCTGACATTTCTGGAGCGCTGTCGGTTCATAAACTCAATTAATTGATTAAAAGCATCAATAATAGTCTGATATCACAAGGAAAATAATTTACATATTTACTGTTTGAATTTGTGATGTGTGCAATTTGCAATAATATTACGATTAGGTCTTCACAAGTGCCTACTTAAAACAAACTTATGTCATACCCATTTTGAGAAAACCAATTGAAATAGATGTGATATAATTTTATGATAACTGACATCCTACCTATTTTAGCATCATAGCTATTATAATACAATAATGAATGATGATAAGTTCATTGAGTGATGATCAAGATCAAGTGATGAATTGACTTTCTTTGACTGTAAAAATGATGACCTCAGGGGATTTTTGTCCTATGAAGTACCTAAAGCACGTAAATTTGATGACGAAGTCAACGTCAGGAATAATTATTACCACTAATTAGACACGATGTAACCACATCAATGTGACGAAACGGGTGACGAATGTTTTGGGATGGCTGAACTATTTTATTGTCAGAGTAATGGAATAGTCGATTAGCTTTGTTATGTTCTTGACCGACGATAAATTTAGCTATCGTGTGCGTTAAATGTTTTTGTTAAGGTTTTAAGTTACGCCGATGACCTTGATAATATCGTGACGTAATATTCTGCGCATGTATTTCAAATACATAATATGAAATATTACTAAACAGACGTAATAGGGGCAACTTTTTTAGGGATGTTATAATATTTTCCAAATTCAGGCAACTCCCAAATCAACCCGAAATAAATAATATTTAGGAACCTGTACTAGAATGGTTTACTAAGTTATTTTCGGTAATGGATTACCATAAAATGCGAGGTGTGCTGCTTCACACCATATTGTATGTAAAGCTGCTGTTAGTTATGGAGAAGGTTGCTGGGATACACAATTTATTTAAACTAATTGCTGTTTCAGAATCGGAATCGTCAGAATATTCCCAGATTACATACTCCCAACTATCCAATATAAAGCTTGACTAAGTCAATCTTGAAAGAATTAAGAAGACAAGAAAAATAAAATAAGACATTAAATGTATACATAATTATACTTTTTTTTTCTTTATTAATTATAGAGGGCTTTTTTAAAAAAATATGCCACCCTCATCGTGACACTTATAAAGTAAGAGTAAATATGAAGTACCTATATAATTACAAAGTATGATCACCAAATGCGTTAGTTTTGTCGTTCGTCGAAAGTATTTAGATTATTTATCTAGTTTATAGTAACTAGAGTCGGACCTAGGACTCTACCCTGAGAAACGCCAATACAATAACAGAGCCGGAAATGTAGGCCCTTGACTAAATTACTCTTACTTTTTAAGTTTGGTGTCACTGTTACTTTATCTACCAAGTACCTACTGTAATAGCCTTGATCAGCGTTGGAATATATTTAACTAATAATAACATTATAAATTAATGCTTCGTTG
The DNA here is from genome assembly GCA_936450705.2 of Protodeltote pygarga. NCBI lineage: Eukaryota > Metazoa > Arthropoda > Insecta > Lepidoptera > Noctuidae > Protodeltote > Protodeltote pygarga. The sequence continues at coordinate 9,364,765 of OW388268.2, read as the reverse complement.
GTCTAGTGGTAGCAAGCGCGACCGCTGAGCACGAGGTCCTGGGTTCGATCCCCGGGTCGGGCAAAGTGTTATTGGGTTTTTCCATTAGGAAATTCTCAGTAGCAGCACGGAGTCTGGAATTGTGCCCGGTTAATGGCAATAGACTCGCCCCCTATTACATGGGACTTATAAAAAAAGCCGGCGAAACGTGGGTGTACTGCACACCTCTGCCTACCCCCTCTGGGGAATACAGGCGTGAGTCTATAAAAAAAAAAATAAAAAAAAAAAAATTAATTATCAGTTGCTAAAGCGGTGATCCCAAACATCGTGATGAAACCAGCACACCTCGGAGATTTTTCAATGGAGTGCAAACGAGCGGTTTAATCTCTGACACCAGGTTGTTAATCAACCATACGATAAGAAGAAGAAGAAGCTTCGGAATATTGAGGAAAATAATAACGATATCCTTGACAGAAGTGACTGATTATGATTATGATTACATTATCATAAGTCATTATTATTCAGACCACAAGCGAAGAAAGCTACTATCTGTCACTGGGTGTCAGAAACGATATTATATCGATTAAGAAAGCCGCATGCTTTGATCATAGATTAAAATTCTAGTAAAATATAACATATGAGGATATTCCAGAATTCCTGCCAGGTAGACTGGGAAAGGTTGAAGACGGAAGACGATACACTATTTAAGTCGCGATCATCACTATGGAAAAGAAATATAAAGTGGACGGTTGGTAAAAAATAATTTATAAAAACTGTTAAAATGCTTGCTTGACACCTCAGTTTTTCTTGCGACTGCGAAAACTGCAGTTATCGAAACATTAGGATTTGACAAATTAATAGAACTGATGCGCCGAAAATCTGTAATAAGTTATTTTATTGTATTGGTTAAAGATGATTTTGTATAAGATTAGAGAATAGAAAATGTTTATTTTGTACGTAACCTGAGAGTCAGATTCGGATATGGTTGTTAATAATTGTCTTTAAAATAATGATAAAATGTAATCTTTTGACGTGAATAAACAAACTTTTCAAACAATCGTTATCTTATAATAACAAACAAAAGTATCTAAATGCTCAAATGTCATTCACATGCGTTCACATGCTACATAATAAAAATTTGAGATTACTAAATAATCTGTGACATAATAAACAATATAATCAAACACGATGTTTCACACGTGTTTTCCAGCTCAGAGCAACTGTTGCATCCATTGAATCAACTCTGAACCAGGATCTGTTGTAGACTCAATTAGAAAATGACTTGATATAGTTTGACTTTTCCCTTTCGGGAAAAGAACTATCAACTAAAAACTATCTTGAAACCAGTTATAATTAATCAAGGAAGATATGAAAGTCCTATCAAAACTAGTTCTGATGAACTGATGAGGAAGTTCGAGTAACTTAACAAGGACTAGTTAGCGGTACACAAAAGCAACAGTAACTAATCAAGCAATCAATCTTTGATCTTGCCCAAATCGCTAAATTAGGCTTCCAATAAAACAAAAGATGCCGATAAAACCATTTCGAAAGAGTTAAGAGTTAATCTAATTAACGGATGATTGGCTATGGTTATTGCCAATAAGCTTGGGATTACTAATAATTCGAGAACTCTTTCGACACTTTAAATTAGGGACTGGTTTCTAAATTAGGGAATGGAGCATGCAGTCTTTTTAATTAATTATGTGCAATATCTATTTGTTTTGATAAATGTTTGTTATTCAATCTAGCCTAAAACCTGTGGATTAGTACATGGGAAAAGCTTGCCTCCACAATTGCACATATTTGTTGCGGTAAAGATGTTTGTGAGTATCGCATCAATTACTGTATCTTGGTGGATCAAAGTCATGGTCAAACTAGAAACACAAAAATATACCACATTTGTGTTTATTACGTAGTGGTATTAAGGAAGAGTTCTATATATATAATATTCATAAAGATAAATTATATGACGACTAAATGACAGGATACAAAGAAAAATTGCGCCAACTTCAAATAAAATACAGTGAAAATGATAATGACAGTAGAAACGATAGAAAAAATTGGAATGTAACCAAAGTATTTAAAAGTCTTGAAACCGAAATAACAACCAAAGAATGTAACACATTGCACACGCAACAGATTTTGCGTCGTATTTACCGGCGGGGTCAATGAAACACTACTGGGTAATATCTAAAATAACTGCAGAAAAATGTACATGTTTTTGTAACTAATCTTACTCATTTGTTTATCAACATTAATGTTTTAATAATGTATGTTCTGATGACGTTTTTCAAGAAGGAAAATTTATAAAAAACATTATATTTAATTGGGTATAAGGACGCGCCAGAATGCTATTATAAGTTGTTATAAATGCCACTTTGAAAGCTGATAAGCAAAAAGGGAATTGGGGCACGTCTGTCACATATCAGACGGCTTTGAGTCTAATGCACAGACTCACTTGTAAAGAACTGCTTTTTATTAGCCTCAAATCTGCATAATTAAGTATAAAGGAGTAAGAATCAATTGTACTTTCTTATTTGATAAATTATTATTTGAATAAAAATTATTATTAAACCTGAATAAGTACTGAAAATTTAGAATCAATAAAAAATCTAAATGATTTGTGGTGACTGGTGTCCCTAATTTCTTTCACAACTTTTTTGCTAATTTAATCACCTATACTATGCGTTTCTTTCAATATATTACGGTTTATGTTTTGTTGTTCATTGTCTGCAATGAATTCGTTTTAATTATTGTTGTCACGTATTTGTTGATAGCGTGTGTTCACCTCAGTTTAATCAAGTGTTTTATCACCATTCTTAAGTAATACTACTTTTTGTTTGACGTTTCAGGTTATCTAGTGACCTGAACTTTAATATTCTAGATTAGCTTATTAATTCATTAAATTCATTGCATGATTGTTTGTACTGTTTTCATATTTTATGACGAATACGCTTGGGTTAGAGTACTAGCGAGAGAGAGAGATACTAGCTTGCGTGATGAAATCTCATTTTTGCAAACCAGCAATCGTTTGCCGATTCCAACCGATCATCAGCGAAAGAAAAAGTTTTTGCATTTACCGCGTAAACCCAACGTTGTTCAGAACTATTTGGAATACTACGAAGGAACGCAGCTTTATTAAACGACCGACAACAATCATACTGAAAATTCAATACGAAGGAAGATAAAGATAATAAGCCATATACGTCACGACTCTTTGAAAAAAGAGAGAAAAACCAAAGGAAGGAGAGAAAAATACACTGAGGCAAAATTATGTAGCACGCTTAAAGAAAAAGTGAAGGTTGCGACATCAAGCAGGTCAAGGAATTGGCTCCTGATAGATAGCTGGTAGAAACTGCATCGTCAAAAGCGTGGCTTTTAAATTAAAGATTATAAGGATTGACCTTCTCTCAAGTTGATATCTGAGAAGCGTTTTCATTGCAGTAAGACGGTATTATGTCGTTCTTATTATTAAACGTTTGAGATTGTAGTCGCTTAACCGAAACTTTTCAAAATAATGACAATCAAGAAACCAAATCTTGTTTACAATATAATTCATTCAATCACAATTTGCTGTTTTTATTCTGAAGTATCGTGAGACGTGACCTGACCCAATTACTGATCAAATTGTAATCAGTGTTGACTTCCTCTAAAACCGTGACCGTGAATGAGCGAATGAAGCGATGAAAAAATACGATGAACTTATTGACATCCTTATTGAATGCCGAATATATCCTACCATGTATCCTAGAGTAAACTGAAGCAATACACTAACATTGTTCTATGGTACATGAATGTGAACTACCTACAGAAATTCCCTTACCTATACCCTTCAGAAATGGTCTATCAATATTAATACATGTAAGTTCGGATCTAGATCTTCTCATATTATGGTAATCAATAGAATATGGAAAGCAATAGGGATCCGGTGTCACAACTGATTTGTGGACTATTTTAATCTCTAGAACTGCAGAGTAAAATGAGTCAAAATTCACACCAGCATCGATACTAGTAAAAACAACTATGACCTGTTACTGTCTAAGTAAAAAGATAAGTGGTTTACTTACTTCCTTGTCCTCAATCAGAGTCGCGACTCGGCCGGGCTGTAACAAACAAATTACATCTGTTATTTATAGTTGCATCTAAAACAAAGGCTTAGTGCTTAAAGTCCAGTTCATCTTTAAAGCTATCAAGCTGATAGTTTAATTGTTATGATTAAAAGTACTGAATTATACAGTGCTACCAATTTATCTGATCCAGTGGCAGTGGCGCTAGTGGTGAGAATAGAAACGCCATTTGAAGAAGTTTTCTAAGAAAATCGATTAGTTCCAATTTTGGCCACAGGGTCAGCTAAGTGGTACTGTAAATTTTTCAAATGCAGCTAACGCCAAATGTTCTTTTTTAAATTATGTACCTATTTGTTATAATTACTCTATGGTATTTGGTATATTTTTAATTATCTGAAGGCAAGTTTTTATAATATCAGATTTGTCAATTAGGTTAGGTGGTTATGAATAATACTAATAGGGCAGCAGTTTTTATGACGGATTTGGCTTTTTATGTCAGCCAGTGCTATTTCAGGGTCCAAACTCGTAAATCAGAATAGAAGTCACAAATATTTTGATCTATTTGGCCCCAGAACTTCATGCATGATAACCTAGTTCTAGTTAGTTATGCTAAATCACTGTTTACCAGTGAATGTACGATAAGTTATTGCGTGTCATCCAAACAACTAATTAATATAAAAATACTATCAGCTGGCCGTCTGGCCCTACTGACAAATGAAATGACCGAAGTAAACAATAATAGACTCCAAAGAAATGAACCTAAATGGCTTTATCTTTGAAATCTGTAGATCGTACTATAATCAGCAGTGTGAAAACATTTGTCAATTACGCGTAAACCATTGAACGGATTTGGATAAAGGTTGTCACACAGAAAGGCCATATTGTGGATTAACATAATTTACTCAAATTTTATATCTTGGCCAGACTTCCATATTGGTTAAGTCGCAGGCAAATGCTACTGCAAATTAATTATAGTTTCCTTGCAACGGTTAAAAAAAAAAACCAGCACATCAAAGACAATGGAAATGCTGTCCTTTAAGAACTGCGGGTAGTATGATACGCTTTGACATCAGATCATCAACCTAACAACAAGACTAATGTCAATGACATTATGACAGCTACAATTTGAGATAAGATATCTCTCATTCACTGGATATACAAAAACGGGGAGGATGTGCTGACTTATCTGTTCTTACTCTAAGGTATCATATCCACAAGACCTCGGCTAAAAGCCACAAAAAAGGTAGGTGGCTGATTACGGTGCAGGAATAGCAATGGCGATAATATTGACAGTTGAACCCAATGAACGATGTCCATCCTTCAAATCTGAATCAGCATCCACACGATTTGATGGACTGCTGAAGAAAATGGCTACTGAACCAATGGAGCCAATGGAATGACGATGGCTACTGCTATGTTTCCCTGCCATTCCATTTATAAAACTATAATCTGCATGCATAATTATTTCTTGAAGCATCAACCTTCAAAGTAGAAGTTTCAAAAGTAGAGTTCAATGAACAAATGCAATGTACATACTGGTATCGCATTGCAAGGGTTAAATTATTATAATCTCTTTCTAAGTTTGTTTAATTATTATATGTATATATTATTTGTTTAACCCTTTAAGCGGTCAATTTGATATACTTCAAACTTATCATTCTCAGCGATAAACAGAGAAATAAATGAATTCGTTGCATGTGAAGCCACGTGCAAGCTTTTTTATAAACATTATGTAAAGAGCGCATTTTTATACATGCGAGTCGGACACGTGAGATAATTTGGAGGCGGTGGCTTGTGCAAAAATAAAAATATCTATGAATTCGGCTTGACTTGTCGATGACCGATGCACGTTGCTCGCTGTGTGCAGAATTACAAATAGTTTGAACACTTTGTGGGTGGCAAATGAAATATTTGCAATAGAACGTGTTTTAAAACGTGCTGGTATAAAAAAAAATATTTAAATGCTATTATATTGTAGGAGTCAAAAGAAAAACATAAGAGTGGTGTTAGCTTTTTTGTAAAATTTACAATTTTAGAAACACTATCCATTAAGATCTATTAAGATCACAAGAAAACGATAGAAGACTTTTAGAGATATTAAATTAGTCTAACGATGCAAATTTGACTTGCAATAGATTTGTTATTTGACCGCTCTAATTTGACATTTATTTTTTTAGTGTGTATTTCTTTCCAACAGTGTTCTCATAAGAAGAAGAGATGGTGAGACTAAAACAAAATCAAATCTAACTTTTCTAAATAAATCCAAATAGAACCGTTGATTCCGTTTGCATAAAACCTTTATTCCGGTCGCCAGGTCGGGGGGTCATGGTCATGAGGTCATGACAACTAAGGCTTTAAGTCCGGAACTCCGGCTTGAGTGTAATAGTTTCGAAAGAAATGGTCCTGTAGAGTGTAATCATTAATTATGAAACCAGAGCTGTCGACAACAAACATTTTTATGATGATACACTGCGCGCATCCTATTATAATATACCTACATGTGATGAGATATTCTAGTCCTAATCTATTATTTAAAATGTGAAGATGTCTGGATGTTTATCAATCATGATATACCGTTAAACGAATTTAGATGAAATTTAATATAGAAACGAATCATTTCCTGAATTAACACATGATTCTTTTTATCCCAACCTCTACGCGATCGAAGCAGCTGGCAAAAGCTTTGATAATGGTTTTTCTCGTATCAAGTCATCATCTCCCTGCCCTTTTCCCAATTTATTTGGGGTCGGCGCAGTATGTCTTCTTTTTCCATACATCTCTATCACCCGTCATCTCAGTATTTACTTCCTTTCTCGCCATATCACCCTTCACACAATCCATCCATCTCTTCCTAGGTCTGCCTCTTTTCTTGTATCCATCCACATCCAATCCTAATACTCTTCGCACTACATGATTTTTCTCTCTTCTCATCAGTTTTTCTCGTATCAAGTAAAAACATCAAAAACGTTTTAGCATTATCTAACATTCGACAGACAACTCTCTGTTGTTTTATCACATTAGCGCGAACATGTAAAAATAATAGTGTTCGTGCCTACTTAGTTTAGAAGTACATTATCAAACTGTGATGTGACGACATGAATTTGTAAATAATGAGTAGGTATTACCACATACACACATTAGAATAAATATACCGAATATTCTGTGATATTACTATAATGTTGTAAATTGGATTTACGCCCTGGGGAACTGGATGTCGGGCCGAGAATCCGGGATTAAAAGTAAAATATCGTATGTGTTAATCCAGCGTAATATTACTGTTGTAGGTATTACTTTTTTTTCTACGTAGTCTCTCTCAGTTATAGCTCTAGGGAGGTCAGACTAATTAACCAGACTTCTAGCAAGACCTAAAAGGCCTCCAGCTAAATGTTGTATTACTGACTGTTCCAAGTTTTAGACTTTTCCCTTGCCAAAACGGTGAAGGAAATCATCGTGAGGAAACTAGCACGCCTGAGAGGTTTTTCAAAGGTGTGTAATGCCAACGGTCTACTGGCGGTTCAAATTCTGACACCGGGTTGTTCATCAACCATACAATAAAAAGGAAAGCTTAAACTTTACATTATGTATCGTAATTAATATTTTACCTTTTAAATACAATGTTTACGTTGTACCTATCTACACATAATAATAAGTAGATTACAAATACCTTATCAGACTTTATTATTACCTAATACATTAATTTTTAATTGCTATCTTGTATCTCTATAGTTTCATCGGTCAATGAGCGAAGAGTAGGTTTCAGAATTATGGTAATTATGTATTTGATAAACGATTTTATTACTATAAATAGGCAGGAAACAAGTTTAGTTTTTTGTTATTTGGTACGATAACACGTGACACTTCTTTTTTATTAATAAAAAATACAACAAGTGTAGAATGATGGGAAAAAAGTGTGTTTTGTTTTAAGTTAGCATAACATTATGTATTAGTTGCTTTTTACACAAAATATACAACAATGTTATGAAATTGCTATTATTACATGTATTTTGTTATTTTACATAGTATAGATTAGTTATATTAGTTGTTTTTTTACTCATTTTAATGTTTTCGTTTCATTAATTTCTGGATTGTAGGTAAATATTATTCCTAATCGTATCAAGCTGAATTATTATTGCCTACTTTTACGTCATTTCATATTTCATCATCATCATCATCAGCCCGTATCAGTCCACTACTGGACATAGGCCTCTCCCAATGCGCGCCACTCAGCCCGATCTTCGGCTACCATCATCCAGCCGTCATTTCATATATAGGTAGGAACTTATTTAAAAGTTTATTTGTCTTAAAATATTATGTAGGTACCTACTTACCTACCTAATTGTTTTTGTCAATGAATAACCTACTAGAGGTTCCTCATTGACAATTAGGTAGGTACCTACATGTCATTAAAGCAATTAAGATAAATTATTATCATAAGTCCCAATATAATTGCCCACATGCAAATTGCAATAGATTTTTAATTTGATAATGACCGATTGTGAGTGCATGATCGGTCATTCTATAACAAAAGTAAACACCACCATTCTCAATTCTGACTCCTTAGTTCCTTACAATCTGACATATCAATCAATCATCCATCATCATACAGCTGCAGTTATGTAAGTTGTTATCGATACCTAACATTCCTGTGAAGTTTTGCTCACTAATTTGATTTAACCATATAGGTACTTCATCATCTGCCTAGCCTTTTCCCAACTATGTTGGGGTCGGCTTCCAGTCTTACCGGGTGTAGCTGAATACCAGTGTTTTACATGGAGCGACTGCCTATCAGACCTCCACAACCCAGATACTGGGTTACACGATACCCCTTGGTAAGACTGGTTGTCAGACTTTCGGGCTTTTGACTACCCGTAACGACTGTCAAAGATCTACAATTGACAGCCGGAGCCAACAGCTTAACGTGCTATCCGAGGCACGGAGAGTGATAATTGATTTATAAAACGCACATAACTTACGAAAAGTCTTGCCAAAACCGGAGACCTCTGTCTTGCCAGTCAACGGTTACCACCACTAGGCTATCACGACTCCAACCATATACTTAGGTAGATACTTATAGGCATTATTATTATGTAACCTTATATTGTATGTGTCGTGGTGGCGCATTGGTTACGGACCCGCAGCGCGTGAGTGTGGGTTCGGACCTGGCATGTAAGATAAATATGGTAATATCGTATCTGTGCCTTCTAAATTTATAAGTTTGGAGCACTGAGTAGAATACGTAATGTATTCCGATAGATATTAATTACCACACACCCTAGTAGCAAGAGGTTTGAAATTTCAACTGATGGTGGTAGGATACGGTAGCTTAGCGGTCAGAGCGTCGACACGGTACGTCGAAGCCCGTGGTTTCGAATCCTGACATGTACTTCTAGAACATGTAAAAATCACAATATTTAAGATGACTAATACTGGACTAATACTGGATTGGATATGAATGAAGTCTGAATTAAATGCATCCGACCTCGGCTATTTATGAAATCTCAAAACAATGTCACGAATTCAAGATGATTCACATCGCGTCATACCTTTAGCAAAGGTAGGATATCCGGTATAAAATAAAATATCTTTAAAATTAAATAGGTACCTACCTACACAATTGGACCATTAATATCATCATGAGTATAGTAAGTGTACATTACATAGTCTTAGGCCGAGATAATAATATCCTCTTGACCGAATTTCAGTCACAGCGGCTAATCTCAACGGAGATTAGCCAAATACGCAGGAAATATTATAGTGCACAAGTGTGTGCGCAAACACAGGTGCACTCTCTATTCCCTCACTCTCATAGTCCGATGGGACGGCCTTCCGACACGATGGGGGAGAGATCAGGCGCAGGGCCAACGGCTTTATGTGCTTTCCGAGGCACGGAGTAAGTGATAATTAATTTATAAAACGCACATAACTTACAAAAAGTCAGAGGTGCGCGCCTTGGGTTCGAACCCGAGACCTCTGACTCACCAGTCAACGGTCACAACCACTAGGCTATCACGACTCAAAAGACTTAGGCCAAGATAAATAGACGAGACTAGTGTATAAAGCCATGTCAGTGGCCTACGGGCGGTTTAAACTCTGACACCAGGTTGTTCCTCAACCATACGATAAGAAGATGGGGCGGCAAACCTAATACGCCCAGGGCGCTGACAACCACTATTTATGACTCTCTCTTTGATTCTCTTGCATACGCTCTAAACTAATTTAGACACACCATCTCTCTTTCTAACAGAGATCATTAGAAAAGGATAGGAGATTTTTAGAGCTGTCAAACTAGTCCATTTGCGTGAAAACAACGAGAGTTTAGTCGGCATGTCATAGAGGTCTTGTCTAGGTAATTAGACGTCAATAATTGCAAGCACGTACACTAATTTGACAGCTCTAATTTGATAGTTCAATTTGCTGTCCTTTTTCGATGGTGTGTATTAGAAAGAGATAAAGATAAACTAAAATTAGTTTAGCGGGATGTACTTACAAGAGAATCAGCACCACTGACGCGCAACTGTCAAACTTCAATAGCAAAACTGAGACGGGCCACAATCATGTCTCAGCCAAAGTTCGTGCTGAATAACGTTTATTTCTCGGCCTTAATGTTATGAGAATAGTTTTCTCTAACATGATCTTTTGAATTAGGAATAACAATTAGGTATGAGAACTATTTGAATTTATGGTACATATTGCATGAATTGATAAGACATTTTAGATACTAGGCACGCCACTGGGAAGTAAATGATGTTTAGATGACTAAGTACCTAATATTACCTAATATTAGTACCTAATATAATACCTATATATATAAATACCTATAAGTACCTAATAATTAGTATTTTTTGACTGGGGCGTATGGTCTGGGAATGTCCACAATCAACGAATTATTGTATTATATCATTGGGGGGAGACCGCTAATGAATGGATTTTGGTAAAGCGCACGATTATGTTAGCCTGACGCGCGGCGCCCGCGCAGCAGCGTTATCCTACGGACATCGCAAAACGATACGCATTATTATTATTATACGCAGGCATCTTCTTTTCGAATGGCGTCGCAAAAAAAACTACCTAAATAAAAACTGGTTACGGAACTCTAAAAAGGATTCGCAGGAAAAAATATTCTTCTTATCGTATGGTTGATTAACAACCTGGTGTCAGAGTTTAAACCTCGTAGGCCTCTGACATGGCTTTACACACCATTGAAAAATCTCTCAGGTGTGCTGGTTTCACGATGTTTTCCTTCACCGTTTTAGCAACTGATAGTTAATTTATACGCACATAACTTAGGAAAAGTCAGAGGTGCGCGGGATTGAACTCGAGACCACAGACTTATCAGGCGACGGTCATACCGCTAGGCTATATTGAGAACCAGTGAATAAACAATCATAAATAAATATACCTACACTTACATAAAATGAATATTAACTAAAACTACACTACAATGTCGGCTATTATAAATTTTCTAAGCCAGCACTCCTCTTTATCTATATAAAAATAAAACATAACATAAATGCAATTTTGAAGCCATTAAACCATATTAAAAATAATATATACAATCAGAGTACAGCTTAGTAACATTATCATAGGATACATATTGATAATAGATAAGCCTGATACATAATTAACGGTGTTATAAATTCATTTTATCAAACACCATTAGTTGAGATTCAGACGTACGGATAGCAGCTTAAAGTAATTTGTTTTAATACTTTTATTAGAAAATAACTTTTCTTGCAGTTTTGTATGTGGGGATTTTCATCTTCTATTTCAACCCCTTAGGCAGCTCTAGGGTGCATAAGAAATTTTAAATCTTTCGGTTCACCGGTTTAGGCTGTGAATAGTCTATAGTCAATCAGTACGGTACTGGTTAAATTAATATTATTTATAACTGGAAAATTATAAAAAGGAAATCATTATGATCAATTTAAGAGCTATGCTTATGTATGGAAGAAAGAATGTCAAATTAATGACGAGGATGAGGAATAAAATGTATTTTTGTAAAACCTAAATAAATTAATATTATTATTGATTAATCACCTTGCGTGATTGAAACTCGGTAAAAAAAAATAGATTAAAAAAAAAGAGCTACGGTCTTGTCGATGCAGCTTCTTCCAGCTCTTCCTATCAAGAGCAAATTCGTTGGTCTCAACGGTCTCAGGCCTAACCCAAAGCAAGCACCGCTAACTTTTAGTAAGTTATGTGCGTATTATAATTAATTACCACTTGCACCATTTCTTGGAGAGCATGAAAGCTGTTGGCCTTTAACATATCGCTCTTTGTTTGTGTCAGATAGCCGTCCCATCAACAATGAGTAAGGGAACTGAGAATGCACCTGCATATTCAGGTACACTGCTACGTATCAATGGGTTATCTCTATTAAGATTACCTGCTGATTGTGGGTCACGAGGACATTTTTTTTTCTCCTTAAAACTGTATTGGTCAATTAATAGACACAATAGAAGTATAACAGTTATTAGCTGTTGTAGGTAACCATTCACCGTCTTTTAATATAAGTAATAATAATACCTAAGTATTTTTTTTTTTACGTAAAACGGTTTTGTCATCAAAACTAAAGGTGTGTACCAAATATCAGATCAATCTGTCAACAGGAAGGGGTAAAAATATCAATTACTAAAGTTGAACCAAATAATAAACAGGTCAAGCTAAGTAAAACCTAATTTTAAAATGAGTGATAATTAATTGTCCTTGTGTTACAAAAGTAATAAATAGAATCTAAATAGATAGATACTAAACCTAATTATAAATATAAATCAAATACCTAGGTAAAAAATGTTTTTTTTTTTTGGAAAAATTTACAAAGCATTTGGCACAATTATATGTAAAATATACACCTAGAAATAATAATTAAAAATAATTCCTATCTATTACCTAATACACACCACATAATCTTGATTAATTAAAAAGGTACCTACCTATATTATTTATTTTGGACCACCTTCAGTCTACTATTTCCAGGCTTTACTTCTCCTAGTTCAAACAATTTATTGGAAGTTCATTATAAGAATATTCTTAGCAATTGCCTTGGGGAACCGTGTCCTAGGGCAGCAGGCTGAAGCAACAGCCACCTGTTAATGCTATAAAAAGGTGTACAGTATGTTAACATAGTACTAACTTAAAGGTACCAAATGAATTTAAAAATAATACCTCCAGTACTTAATAACAATTTAACAGATGGACTTTGTAAATATTTTATCCCATAACAATATAAACATACATTATGGTTCATTCAAGGTTCATTGAACTTACATTATTATTGTTTTTTGTTTTTCTTTTTAATTTAAACTCTGATTGATTTCAATGAACTTGAAAACAAATACACCTGATCGAATTTTAAAAATAAAAATCGAGGATAATGTTACTAAAGAAATGTTTTGGCTGACGTAATTATTAGGTGTATGTCATAAATTCAAGGTAACATTATTAAAATACGTACCATCGTATCGGTCCCGCGATGTGTGGTATTCCCTTGCCAGAATCTTCTTGAAAACCCCTTCACAAACCCTGTTACTGCTTGTTGGTATTCAAAACCTGGATTCCAACATAACGAGCCGTAACCAAACACCCAGAAAGCTTCTTTCTTCGCTTCCATAACTTCACTCCTTTCTTCTGACTTTTCCATTTTTGATTTTAAGGCTTGTTTATGTTAAGAATTTGATTTTAATTCAATACGTCCCTTACTACACTTCGCGAATTTAAATAAAGAATAGAAAATTAGAAAGCGAAGAGCCGAGTCGCGTTACCTTAATACAGATTTTTAAACTTCCACTTCTATTATTCTACTTGTGTTTCATTGTTGGTATTTCTAATACGCGTATGCAATAATAAATTGGCACTATGAAGGTAATTTTAATTTAAAACGACCACCCATCGCGCTCTAAAATTGCGAACTGACATTTCAATGTTCCTCCTTTTCTACTTTATGGAAAATAGGGCGCGTGTTTGCGTTTCGTTGTATGCAGCTGTCAGTGCTGCCAAAGAATAATAAAACTTTAAGAAAATGGTACTGACAGTACTTAATAATCAATAAAATTAGTTTTTTGTGTCTATGTGCCGTAAAACATGTTTTTAGTACTTATGTAAATAAAAACTGTTGAAAATTATTAACACCAATTATTCTTATAAAATTTTGAATTAATTTTGATTTTGCGTGAAATGAAATTTAAAATTTCATTTTATTTTGCTTATGGTAACTGAAACACCCGCTACCCAATCAGCTTATTTCTTGTTCTTGATTGGCTGACGACAATCTGATGCAATTATTTGAACGCTTTACAGTAAACATAATGCGGTAATTTCTTAGGTTTAATTTCATTTCTATGAAAAGCTTTACGTAATTGATATAACAAGAGAAGGATTTTAGGATTATTTCAGTTAATGTGACTAGCTCAAAAAATTCTAAAATAAAAATATTTTAATAAAATATTTTTTATTATTGAACAAAATTAAACTTAATTTTGTTCAAATTGTATTTCTTAGTAGTTTACTTTGTTATTTACTTATTGTCTCGTCATGAAAACGAAGCTTGTATGCTATTTTGGATCTGCTATTCTAAGTCAAAAAATACAAAGAGCTTTGAGAGGATTGTGTAGGTAATGTTTTCTTCTTTTTGTAACAATATATTATTTTCTTGGATATTATCATAAAGTATAATAGATCCTTTTGTTGCGCAAACGCATTATTTCACAATCGAGGTGAGACCATAAAGAACATTCATTCACAAAGAAGACATTCACCAACACGCCTATTATTAGTTAGGTACCTATATTTTTATATACCTAACTATTATTTTATATTAATTTTGTATTTTGTTTTGCCAATTATGAACAAGTGGAAAGGGGGAACAAAATTTTAAAAGCTACCTATAAAAAAAAGCTAGGTACTTAAAATAACCTTCAACTATGACAATTTGTCGTAGTGGCGTTATGACTATGGACCCGCTTTGCAAGCACGTGGGTGTGGGTTCGAACCTAGCATGCACCAATGTTACATTTTCATTGTCATTTATATAGGTACCTAGGTACTTTTTTTGTTAATCTAAGACACCACTGACTAACGGTAGGGAAATATCAAGAGGAAACCTGGATTTAATAATCTGAAATCGCTAATACGCAGCGAGCTTATATTACGATCTGTATGAGAAGGGGCCTTCGCTCCGCATAGGGACAATTTCAAGCTTGTTTATGTATTCATATAGGAAAGATACGGCATCAAGACATGTTTTCCCTCAGACCCACTGTTCCACTGTAGGACAGTAATAGATTGGTTTAATAAGTCAATTATTCCAGAAATAGAGCCCACAATGAGTCTCATCATGCTCATTCGATTGCAAGTTGCAAGAATCTTAAGGTTTTCGTCCCGGTCACGTGTCTGATTTTTCGTAAGTTATACGCGTATTATAAATTAATTATTATCCTTCGAAAGCACGTAAAGCCGTTGGCCCTGCGCCTGATCTCTTTCCGGTTTCGTATTTCGAGATGCGTTTAATTGCCATCCCATCGGACTATGAGAGCAGGAATAGAGAGTGCACCTGTGTTTGCGCTCACACTTGTGCACTATATTTCCTGCGGAGCTGGCTAATCTTCGTTGGGATTGGCCACTGTGACCGACATTCAGTCAGGAGGACATTATTAATATGACTGAAAACCTAGATAGTAAATGAATTCCAGTAAAACTTTTAAACCAACCGACCAAGGAATTGAAATCAAAGTCATAACTTTATGCATATAAGCCATGGGATCACTTTAAGGCCAATAAATATTAAATAAATTTTCTTACTGGTCATCTTCTTTAAATTTTTCAATTGCTTCTCTATTTACCGGGAAGTCCCGAACCATCTCAAGCATACAATTGAAACCACTTCATACCTAAATTACTGGAACAATTTCATAACAAGTTCTAAGAAACACATTGCTACTTGGTATTTCCGAAGGGTAAGAGTTGATAAGGATATAAAGGCATGAAACCTATCATGGTTTGTATGGGATGAATATGGACATTATCTTAGAGTATACATATAAGAAAATATAGAGCAACCCTATAGAAGTATGAACTGTGAGCACGGGTATGAACAACGCGGCCGCGACACGAGCTCCGTTTGCGATCATACCTCGATCGACTGCGGTTCAACTAGGCTCCACGAGCGAAAAAGTTACATTTTAGCTTATATCATGATCAACTGCTGAGTTAAATTTTGAAAAACGTCTAAAAAAAAATTTGAAAAAATGACATTTTAACATTTCTATGGTGATACCTGCTTTTGCCCCGCACAAGGCAATGTGGTTCACGTTATCACTCTATATTTTCTTGAATACTATTCATTCATTCATGGGCATTATTCTTTATTGTGGTATTCTTATGTCATTATATTACGTTGTTACCAGTCGTGGATTGTGGTTTTCAACGGCAGTGATAGCCTAGTGGTATGATCAGAGGCGGACCGCCCTAAGGCTACCCATAGAAATATGAAACAAAGAGACACTTCTCTTTGTTTTCTTTGTTGTCTTTGCCTCTGCAACGAGGCGATCCTTTGTCTATATGATAAGATTCTAACCATTGCAGTCCGTGAAACGAAACCAGGTTTATTTTTTTTATTTTGCCGTACAAATTGACTCAATGCTGCCTGATGGAAAACAGTCAGTGGAGTTTCATAGTGATGGCCATCATCCCAGTAGCCAGCATAGCAATGTGGCATGATAGCCCTCACCTTGACAGCCTTGGTTTTAGTAGGTACATTTCATACTACGCCGCCGGCCTCCATGAGTTGCAGCCTGTGGGCGTCGGACTTAAGAGCAGTCTGACGCCCAACCAGTTACAGGCCCAAGAGGACGACGCGTCGTGTTCCACGCGCGCCTCTCAAGAGGTTTCGGCGGCGGCCAGGACGCCGACAACGGCCGCGGCGGGACCTGCCTATAACACCTGGCGGGAGGGCGGTGAATACACAAGTGAACCGCGTTCTCCCGTCCAAAGGTCCGTGTGGTTTTTAGTCCGTCCGAGTCAGACATACTGCTTCCCTTTGGTGGTGGAGTACCCATAAGGGGTTTTACACACGAAACTTTTACGGGCATAATCTCCTCTCTTAAAATATCTTTGCAACCTCATCAGCGCCCTAAAGGGGCGTTCATGCTGCTAATATTATAAATAGTAAAATTATATGGGGATGTATGGATGGTGTTGATGTTTATTACTCTTTCGCGCAAAAAGTACTGAACGGATTTTGATAAAACTTTACTGTAATATCGCTTATACATCAGAATAACACACAGGCTACAATTTATCAACATATCACGCGGCCGAAGCCGCCTGAGGAAGTTAATATTACAAACATGAAAGTTTATGAGGATGTATGGATGGAAAGTTGTTTGTTACTCTTTCACGCAAAAACTACTGACCGGATTTTAATCAAATTTTACAGTAATGTAGCTTAATTTAATGTACCTTAATTGGAAAAATGAGTGCGATTTCTACATCAATGTATCATCACGTGTCAGCAACTGACACATGCTGAGCTGGACAGTGGACACCTTTTTTGTACAATCCTGAGACACGTTATCACACGAAAATAAATTGTCTATGAACAAAAAATATTGTTTTCTATACATACCCTTTATTTGCTTGTTTTTCGTTTTACTTCTTTTTTTGTGTTTATAACATCATTATATTTTAGCCAATGTATACAAAAACTTGACAAATTATATACAAAAACCTTCTTCGAAAACCATTCTATCCATTGGTGAAAACTGCATGAAAATCGATGCTGTAGTTTTTGAGTTAATCGCGAACAGACAAACAAACAGAAGCGGCGGAGTACTTTGTTTTATAATAAGTAGTGATGGCTTCTCTTAAGCCGATTGATTGATTTAGAAGAATCCAGCAGTTTAATTGCTAGAGGGTTTGGGTGGATGGCTAGGCGTTCAGCGTAGCGCTTTTCGTATTTCTGGATCTCCTCGTGGACAGTGGCCATATGAGGTATTCATGAATTTCTCCATTGCGAGTGAACCATGGTGCGTTAACTACATACCTAAAACAATAACATAAATCCTTTGGAATATGAATGGGATGAATAGAAATGAAACTAACAAATAATTCAATACAATGGTCCATATATTTTCATAAAGAATAAATCACAATGCATTAGTTTATATTTTTACATGATATAACAGACACGGAGTATTAAATGGTTACATTTATCTCAATTATTGAAACATAAATATTTATTTCACATATAATAATACCACTGTTTGTGCTCCAATTACAGAAATACTGTGAACATCAATATTGGTAAAATGGGAAAGCATAGGTACTTATATTATTTCATTTATTTGGTTTCATTTTAATTATCAATAAAAATGGAATGGCTGGAAACGTTTCCATTCTTTTTCTAAAAATTAATTTGAATTTGGAAATTTATTTTTTAATTTTGAAATTATTCGTCTCTACAAATGGAACTCCATAATGGAATTTAAATTTCTATATTCAATTATGGAATGGAAAATGTGCAATTTATCTGAAACTTATTTATTTATTATAATCATATTTTTTTTGGAATTGGTACGAATAAGATTGTCGTGTAACTGGCCTTTATGTACATTTGATGAAATGTGATGTTTTAAATATAATTAACCTAGAACACCGAACTTTCGCTCGTCAAGACTGGAAATTTACTCTCTCGATTTGAGCGAAATATTTTTAGTGTAATGTCAATTACAGAGGTTGTTTGTCAATTCTCTAATAATAGATACCTATAAATAGATATGTGTGGCGTGTAGCCCGTGAGGGGTTGAGTAGGTAATGGGTAACGTGCGCTGCCGCGGGGTTAAGTGGTCGAGGATCGCTGGCCAGCAGTTGCGCAGACCCGCTGCGCATCTGCGCAGTCCCATCGCGCGCACCAGGCGAGTTTGCCGGGGCTGTCAGCGGTTGTATGACGGAAGCACCGTAAAAGATGATAAAAAATCTCTTCTTCCACTCGCTCTCTCGTAGGTAAATTACCCTTGTTATATATGTTAATTATTCTTTATATAGGTAGTTATCTTATTAAATATAGTATTGCATGGATAAGTAAACTATACATCTCTCTACAAATTATGTAAGAAGCTTAAGAAGGTAATTTCTTACGTAATTGAAACCTGTAGAACTTCTCGGCCAAATATATCAGTTTAGCTGCCCAAATTGATATTGACAAACTCGTCAATTGACATTACACTCATCATGAATAACTGCACCAACAATTTGTGAAATCAAAGGTAACTAACAACATTATAATATTGAGATTACAGATTAATAATTAAAAATATCATTAACTTTATTTTTTACAAGCAATTTAATATCTTCAATTTACGATATTTGGCTTCAAATTGTAATTTCCTGTATGAAGTGTTTTTGTATGTGGTTTAGCAAGGATTTATGATTGGAAAAGGTAATTCCTACTTAGTTATATATAAATTTTCTCATCTTAATGATTTATCATTCTTAATAATTATTCTAACACTGAACGACTTATAGAAAAACATTGAGCTAAAACAAGAACCTATTTCTATGGTGTTAAGTACACATTTAATGTAAAAAAATCATTCCTTGAATTGATTACTTTTTATGAATACCTACTTAATTATTTTTTTCTGTAAAACACTTCATACAGTAATTTAATTATTCTAAGTAAAATATAATTGTGATGGTCATTTCCTATCAAATCTAACAATGCATTTATTTACAATCAGACTTTTTACAATACACATACAACAATATTATTAAATATAACATTCATTTATTTCCATTCTGATACATTCCATCATTGAAAATTACATAAGTAATTATATTATAATAATAATTATTGAATATAATATGAATAATTATTGTATCTAAATATAATTATTTTAATACTATGTTCCTGAACACAGGACAGGTACGGTTAAAATGTGTTTTAATATTTGATTATAATTTTTATTTATTTATATAATATGACTAGTGATATGTAACGATAACTTTACATAGGGTATGGTAAAACAGAATAATTTTTAACATTATTCAACGAGAATTCTTGTTAATTATAATTATTCGATAACTATACTGTAATATTGAGTTTTAAATTGAATTTTATTTTATATTTACAACGCACCACGGGGTTCTAACTATATATAATATCTAAGTAACAAAAATTTCAAATAATCAGGCTTTTTGGTAGGTCCCTCTTTACGAAAAGGGTCAAGAATAATATTTATTACAGAGGTAGGTAGAGAATATTTAAACTTAATTAAGCATTAAATTATTATGCAGTTTTATTATTTACTGATATTTATTATGATATTGATATTTACAAGCCCATTGCGCAAACATTTTTTGTATACTTATTGCAATTTAAATATCTACATTTTTTTATAAATTAGTGCAACTTTAAAATATCAGATCATTTTACTGGCTATTCATATAATTTTGGTCAAATGTCACGTCACAATTACCTATGTTAATTTAATTAAGTTTATATTAAGTAAACTGATAAAATATAATTTATTATAATTATAATAAATATTATATAGTTATGAAATTTGATTTATATATCTACTGTGACTATGTAAATATTATAATTTATCGAATTTTTCTAACAACAGTTGTAATTTAATGAGTAATTGCATATAAGTCTTGGCCTAAATATATTGGATATGATGTCCAAAAATAATATTTTGACATTCAAACATTTAATTGGAATTGTGCTACAAGTACTTATTTCTAAAACAATCTGTTGAACAGACGTGACCACGTGACATATTATTATAGGTACATTTCACAAGCTATTGCTTTCTCAATAATATCTACATAACAATATATTAATATCCCATAGTAACCAACTATTTGGAAAATGTAACGATAAACCAATCAGACCAATATTGGCCAAAACAGCCAATCCACTCTTTAAAACTTACATTTCCTATTTTAAAAATTATATACACTGACGTTGGTAACGTCGACTTAAGTTGGCTCCAATATGGGGCCAACTTAAGTGGAATGCTTGGATCATACGTTTGATTCAGGACCTTCTGTGTTGTGTTTGAACGAAGCCCGAATCCTGGCGAGATAGAGAGCGCAGATGTGTCCGTAGCATTTGTTGTACCATTCCGGAGTTCGGCCCCTGAAATAAATATTAATATATAATTGTAATAAATATTTGGATACAAATTATGACCATTTAAATATATCACTAAAAATGTCATCTAAAATTTGATAAGCTTAGTTCTCTGCGATCCAAAAATAAGTTTAACTTACATAGTATCAACTCTAGCGAGATGCACAAGTCGGCTGCGTCCTTTCCCTGCAGGCTGCGCGAGGTACCGCGACGCGAGTACCACGCCGCGCGTCCCCGTGCTCGCACCAACCGTACCAGTTCCTCCAGTTCCAGTACCAGTTCCCCCGGTACCAGTTCCAGGTCCTCCAGTGACGTGCGCTACAGAGGTCTCGGCTACTGCGCACCAACCACCGCCGCCCCCGCTACCTCCACCTTGCTGCCAGGACCTGAAGAAAAATAAGGAGTCTGGCTAACTAAAAACCATAAGGTATGACTTATGTCAACGGTGAAGGTTGTCAGATCTCTTGCGTGCTCCACCCGAGGTCGGTGATATATTTTTCTTGAGTATTCAGACCTTTGCGATTATTTATTCAGACCTTAACTCTTACCCGCCCCACGTTGGGCGCCAATGTAAGAGTTTAATTTATGAAATGTTTTTCAATTTTATAAATGGTTTACTTAGCTTGACCTGTATTTGGTTCAAATTTAGTCATCTATATTTGACACCCTTCCTGTTGACAGATTGATTTGATATTTGGTACCACTTTGGTACACAGCTTTAGTTTTGATGACATGATGATTGTAAAAATTTTTTTTACCTATATTATTTAATTTGGTTATGTGGTGTCAGAATGGGTCAGCTTCAAACCTCCAGACTGGTATAATTTGGTATATAATATTTTAGACTTACCGTAAAACACAATAATCTCTAGGCGGCAGGTTGATACTGGAAGCGGTGACGTACTGGAACACCTCAGCGTTGGTGCCAAGTTTCTCTGCGACGCGCCACTTTACTAATGAATCATCCCATATATGCCGCTCACGAAGTATCCTGGAATTTGCCAATTATTAGGTCTAGTAAAAATGCTTAGCCGTATTTCTAAATGAATACCTATTTACCTAAATATGTCATAAATGTCATACTCATAACATATCTCTCTTGAACCAAGCTTCCTTCCAAAAAAACTAAATAACAGCTCTAGCATCATTATATCAGAGAAAAAATTTATAAGTAGGTACCTTTGCATAACCTCCTGTGGCGGTGCCTCCACATCCGTTGTAGCTCTCCACAGTCTCAAAGGATGTCCATCGCCAACCTTCTTGCAACACAGTTCCACATGAGAAGCAGCCCCTGACACTGACATCCATCCACGAGTTCTGGAATTGTAGAGACAAAATTAAATTCCATTCTCTGGGTGTCTGGAAAAAAGCCTGCTATAACACTGGAACATGCACATCAATTATTTGAGAAAAGAAAATTTTAAATTTGGAATTAGGTAACTAATATTAGTAGTTTTTTTCTGTATTTTCTGCAACGCAACGGACAGTTACATTTCAATAACAGCCAGTATGGATTGTCAAGCTTTTTAATTAATTTAAAAAGTTAAATTTTTCTTGTTTAACATTAGTATTTTAATATTTTGAGCCAAATGTTGTTTCCTAGAACAAGTTTGCCTATAAAACAAGCACATTCAGAGTGAAAAAATTATACAAATAACACTACGGAACACCTAAGTGGCCATGATAGGACTACTGATGAAAATGATATGGTTTAAGTGTAAATTGGATTGTAAATACATCTGTTCTTTACTTGAAAAAAAAAATTGCCAAAAAAAAGTTTCTTTTTCTTTTTAACAAAAACTGCATCAATATTTTCAATTCCATAACTTCGACTGTCATCCTGCGACACTAGTTGTTGCAGAATGACTGTGATATATTTATTAGGTACCTACATTTAGCTACAAAAAAAACAGGTAATAAAACCGTGTTTTAATAAAATGTCAGGAATATTTTTGTAAACAATTTAATTAAAAATTCAATTTAGTTTAGTTTAAAAATATTTTCGGAGTAGGTAATGTAGGTCCGAAATTTCGGAGTATCGGTTCAAAATTTCGCAAATTTACTTCGAAATAGCGCACTAATAATGTAAAAGTCGTTAAGTAAGACCTACATACAAACGGATGCCGATTTTAAAAGTATTCAAGAAAATTAGAATTAAATTATGGTTACTAATGATTTGATGCTAAAGGAAAAAAATAATATTATTATGACATTTCTAATAAGTTTATCATTACGTAACTCCCATGAGACTAGATTTCTGTGAGACTTTTTATACCTATGTTTTAACATAAAACTAAACAGAGTTTGTTTTTGTTTAATTTATTACTTTCGCACCTTTATTTCCTGAAGGCGTAAAATGAATTAAGTAATTCATATAATAACAAAAAGATAAATCAAAAGAATCATAGATACACAATTCATAACAAATCATAGATGTACCATGTACCTACCTGTGTACTGAATATTTCATGCTTGACATAATCATGTTAGTACGTGGGACAATAAATAATAATACTAAATTACTAATATTTATTAATGCGGGAGGCGTTTAGTCGAAGCAACAAGTTTTTTTTTGCATAGAAATAGTTTATTGGACGAAGTGTAATAGACGTTTTGTTATTGCAATTTTTTTTCTAAATATATTCCTACTTTTTTTTCATTATTTAATTCAATAGGTTCCTACAGAAATAAAATCCTAGTGACCTATATTTTCAACCGAGTTCAAAACGGAGGAGGTTATGTTCAGCTGTATTTTTATTGTTTTTGTAGGTACTTAGGTATGTTCACCGATTTCTCAATCAATTATTGACTTAATAAAAAAGTTTTTTTTTGTTTGAAAGAGCATATTCCCAAGTTGATCTCGTATGGTCCCGCATATTTCGCATTTTCCGTAACTTTTTGACTTTTTCTATGATTTTAGACATAATTTTTCCAATTTTTTTTATTTTACATTTAGTTTTTCCAGAATTATTTCTTTTTTCAAAATGTAGTTGTTATTATGTAATTTGTGATATGGTATTATTTTTCCCAGTAAAGAACAGATGTTTAATTAAATCGATGGTGGTGAATTTACGCTCTAACACCGATGTCTCACCTCTTTCCTGAACGGCCACAGACTCTAAAAAAGCATGAAAAAAGTTAGACTCTAGTAAGAGACAAGTTTATATACTTAAAGAGATTTTGAAGATGTGATTTCAGAGTCTACAAGAATTCCAGATACATTTTGGAAATTGAAATTTATTTAAAGGGTATTAATACTTACTTTTCTTTGGCTTCTTTTAGTAAGGCTTTTATGCAGGCTTGCTGGAAACCTTTCCAGTCTTGATTGAAGTCGGCACCCAATTCTTCTAACGCCACCTGGAATTTCAGAATGGAATATCTTGTAAGTACTTTTTTTATATAAATATTGATACGGCTTTACTCACGTATTGTATTCGGGGTATGCCCCGACGGTAACTAGTCGGGCATACCCCGAATACAATACGTGAGTAAAGCCGTATCAATATTTATATATTAGTATGACTCACGAAAGTTATTATTCTAAAATACTTTTTTTATTTTTTTTCTTTATTTTATTTTTATTTTTTTTGTTGATTGAACTTATTAACTTGGTATTTGTAACTTTTTAAATACTCTGCTCTATTTCCGGTTGGGGGACGGGGGTTAACCGGTTTTAAATTATTAAAATTTATTCTAAAAAAAAACTAAGTATATTTATAATGCTAAGATTTTTTTTTTAAATTGATCAACACCCTAAAACATTGTACTGAAATATTCTATAAACTTACAGGTACGCTTTCCTCGAAGTAGTTGAACTTGCACCTGGCCAGCATGTCGGCTGGCGCCAGGAACAGCTGCTGGTGTTTCTGTATGAGGAGTAGCAGACACGCATGCGCCGCTCGACTCTCACTGATCTGACGCTGGTCTGCTACACTCTCTATTAACATTCTGCAAATGGAGAAACCATCTTTTATTTTTCTTTTAAAAATTCTTAAGTCTTTTTCTCATTATGCTCATATATTAGGCTATTTCTTTAATATGTAACGCTGAAGAAGAGTATCACGCGGGTCCATGTTTGTTTGCCACTTTACTAGGTACCATAAATAAAATCATAACCCTCCTTTGTTGTAGTCGGGTAAAAATAACCTGTAGCCTGAACAGGGAAAGTCGTTAAAACCATAAAATAACATAGGCCTATATTCCCCAGAGGGGGTAGGGAGAGGTGTATGCAGTACACCCACGTTTCGCCGGATAGGTTTTAAGTCCCATGTATTCCAGATTAGGCGCAATTCCGGACTCCGTGCTGCTACTGAGAATTTCCTAATGGAATAACCATAGAGTATTCAAGAAAATATAGAGTGATAATGTCAACCACATTGCCTTGTGCGGAGCGAAAGCAGGTCTCACCATAGAAATGTTAAAATGTCATTTTTTCAAATTATGTTTTCTAGACGTTTTTCAAAATTTAACTCAGCAGTTAACCATGATATAAGCTAAAATGTAACTTTTTCGCTCGTGGAGCTTAGTTGAACCGCAGTCGATCGAGGTATGATCGCAAACGGAGCTCGTGTCGCGGCCGCGTTGTTCATACCCGTGCTCACAGTTCATACTTCTATAGGATTGCTCTATATTTTCTTATATACTCTAAGGGAATAACCCTATAACACTTTGCCCGACTCGGGGATCGAACTCAGGATCCGTCCTCAGCAGACGCGTTTGCTACCACTAGACCAACGCAGCAGTCTACTGATTGTAAAACTGATTTGTCAATGGCGACACGTCCACGTGTTCTCCATAATAGTCATAAACAGTATAATAATCATATAGTATGGTAACTACGTACAAACGCTCGAAAACGACACACTTGATACTGCGAGTACCGCGACGTTCGCTTAGGAGTCTCGTCGTTACGCAATATTACAAATGTTTGTATGAGTGTGCCGTTTCGAGCGTTTGTACGAAGTTACCAAACTCATACTCTACGATTATTATATTGTGATAATAGCTTACCTGTTAGCCTTATATAGCACTGATAGCCTAGTGGTATGACCGTCGACTGACAAGTCAGAGGTCTCGAGTTCGATCCCAAGGCGCGCACCTCTGACTTTTCGTAAGTTATGTGCGTATTATAAATTAATTATCAGTTGCTAAAACGGTGAGGGAAAACATCGTGATGAAACCAGCACACCTGAGATATTTTTCAATGGTGTGTAAAGCCATGTCAGAGGCCTACGGGCGGTTTAAACTTTGACACCAGGTTGTTCATCAACCATACGATAAGAAAGAAGATAGCTTACCTATTAGAGTTTCCTTCCTTCGTGCTGCCAGTTGTTGGGGGGGCGTGGTGTAGCCTCAACAACGTAGGGGCTAAGCAGACAGCCAGGTTCGATGCCGTCATCTGATTCACAGCCGAATGTTCTGCCACCTTCGAAATACAATAAAGAAATTGTAATATAAATATTTAATAAGCTAACATGTGCTAAAACATGTAAAAATTTCACAAAAATATATAGAAATTGTAATTTGCATTATAGTTCTAAAACAAACTCAACGTCTTAGAGGCAGCTAAAAAACTATGTCGTTTGGTAATGATCGTTCAGTAGTGATTCGTTTTAAATTAAGTAATTAATTATAATTAATTTTGTTGTATTGGGAGTTAATTCTGTAATAAGGTACGATGGGGTTGACATATCTATCGGATAAAAGCCCCTAAACATAAATAAAGATTTAAAAAAAAAAGTTAATTTAAATCACTTCTGATTATTTTCTCTGTTTTAAATGCGGCAATTTAATTACTGTCAATGTGCAATTATAATTATTTATTTATTTTTTATTTATGCAGTCAATAGCTTCACTTCATACAAAATCACGTCTTGAATGAAAAAATGAAAAATCTAAGCAAATAATTAGTTTTCGAAATTCAAATGTATAAATAATTTCTAAAAGTTTTGGTTTTTAATGTGTCAACATAAAATATACCTTATATGTTAGTTAATAAGGTTTGAAACACTTCTGCAATAAAAGGTGTTTGGTTTTATTTTCGTTTACGGAATTTCTTGATTCGGTCGCCGCGCTCAAAGCCCGCGATAAATGCTATGCAATAGCTTAAAAAAAATACGCATCAAATTGTGAACCTCCTCCTTTTTTGGAGTCGGTTAAAAATGCCGCCGGATGGCACGTGACACTATTTTTTTTTGCACGGTGGATTAAATCTAGATTTATTTATTATTTATTTATTATTATCTAGATATATTAAATGTTTGTGCTATACAATAACGTAACAATACATAATAGAAAAGGGTCTGAATAAATGAATGAATAAATAAATCATTAGGTAATACCTATTTATCTCACAATGGTTAAATAGATCAAAATATCTTATTATAATAATATTAAATGCATTGTGCGAGCTGGTGCCTGATGTAGGTTTTTAAAAATCCTATATTTACAGACTACCAGCCCCCATAAAGGAAGCAGACATATCCATTATTAGTTTTTTATTTATTATTTACTAGAGAATTCTATAGAAACACGTAAGTAAAAAAAAAAAGGTATGGCACTCGGGGACTGCCGCGGTAAAGCTATTGCGTAGCATTTTTTATCAACTTATGCAATTATAATTTATTATTTATTTATGCAGTCAATAGCTTAAAAACTTAGGTAATACAAAATCACGTCTTGAAAAATCTGAACAAATAATTAGTTTTCGAAATTCGAATGTTTATATTTCTAAATGTTTTGTTTTTTAATGTGTCAACATAAAATATACCTTATTAGTTAGTTTTTAAGGTGTTAAATAGATTATTCTGCAATAAAGGGTGTTAAGTTTTTATTTTCGTTATGGAATTTCTTGATTCGGTCGCCGCGCTCAAAGCCTGCGATAAAATCTATGCAATAGCTTAAAAATCCCATTTAATATGTATTGGTTGGTTCTGTATTGATAACTTACGTCAGCCAAGAATACAAGCAGAGAATTCAACGCTTCTAAATGTTCTTCTGGTAATAATAACAACGCGCATTGTACTGCATCCGGCCTCAGTGGTTCAGGAACATCTGTAATAGACATAACATAACATAACACAACATTACGTCTGTATTCCCCAACGAGTTAAACAGAGGTGTACTTGTCCCCATCGATCCCAGAACCTAGCGATCAGCGTACACGCAACCACTAGACCGACAAGGCAGGAAGTAATTTTATAATAGGACTAGCTGTCCCGCGCGACGTTGTACGCGTGATTATTTTACCTCTACCTTTTTTCTACCCTACCCTACGCTACTCTACCCTACCCTACCATTCTCTACCCCTACCCTACCCCTACTCTATCCTACGCTACCCCTACCCTACCCTACCCTACTCTACCTCGACCCTACTCTACTCTACCCTACCCTACTCTATCCCTACCCTACCCCTCTATTCCTACCCTAACCGTACTCTACCTCTACCCTACCCTACCCATACCCTACTATGGTACAATTCCATTATTTTTTCTTCGATTCTTCTATTATAGGCGGAGACTAATCCAACAAATCAAATACCATAAAAATCGGTCCAGCAGTTCTCGTGTATACCTACTAATTTTCATGGCTTCAACTTTGAAAATGGCTGAATTTCATTGAAACTTTTATCTTCTATATTTTCTCCCCAAAGTGATTGAATATCGAGATATACGTGCATAGTTATGCCGCTTTGATGTCTCTATACCGAATTTCTTACACAAAATATTCGCCCCCCCCCCTTTCCCCCTAATGGGTAGAGTTATCAAAAAGCTAAAACACGTCTTATTAATATTTAAAACGTCTTATTCGTTAACCGAAAAGCTAATTATCAAGTTTGAAGACGGATTTTCATAACTACAAACTTTAGTCCCCTTTTATATCTCCTTAGGGGAAAAAAATCCAAATTTTTTGATACACGTCTTTTTTATTTTTAGCGCATAAGCTAAATACTCATTTTTACATCTATAACTTAAAAAATAACAAATCTTCCATACAAACTTTCACCCCCTTTTTTATCCACTCAAGGGTAGATTTAAAAAAAAAAACAATGCTCGTCCTTTTATTTATCAACCGAAAAGCTGAATACCAAGTTTCGTACATTTAACGTTAAGAATGACGGATTTACATACAACCTGTTTCCCCCTTCTTTACCTACTTAGGGGGGGAATTTCAGAAAATCCTTCCTTAGTGCACCCCTACGGTACTTAAAAAATATTGTCTCAAAATTTCAAGTCCCTAGGTCCACCGGTTTAGGCTGTGCGTTGTCTGTCAGTCAGTCACGTTACCATTTTATAAGTATAGATTAAAGTAAAATCTATATTTAAATTTTGAATATTTTTCTTTATTTAAGTTACAGACATGAATCATAATGATTCTAATTTTAAAATTTCAAATTAGTGATTCTAGATGCCAGTTTCTTCCTTCATGGATTAAAACCTGGCACGAAATACTATTTCATCTCTTTTTAATTATTTTTATCCCAGTTTGTGGGACCAGCATTGATAATTAAAAAAATTAAGCAATTTAAAAAGAAACTTACGTTGAAAAATCGCAATAAACGTTTCACTTAATTTATTCGTCAATAACGCGTCAGGTAGTTCCCTGAAGTACTGCTTCACCATATCAGCGACGTCATGCGCCTGCGCACCGTCGAAGTTCAGGCTGGATTGGTTCGGCTCAGTCGTGTTCATGTTCTCTATCGCGAAGGTCGCGTTGGATGCTCCAGCCGCTTCTACCAACGTCCGAAGTTTAGCTATCCGGGATTTGACGCCTGCTTTTCTAAAGATACCCATCTGTAAATAAATAAATAGTTATGGTAAGATAAAAAAAATCCATGTGAAAAAAAATATGCTGAAGAACAATATAGAATTTTAATTTACCTATTAGAAGTATTTTTAAGGTTTAGAAACTTTAACTTACTAAAAAAACCTATTTAAAAAATGATCTATGCCTATTAATTTAATAATTATTTTATTGTAATATTATTTTATTTTAGGTATTGTATGTTTGATGATCCGCTTGGCGTCAGAGTTTAAACCACCCGTAGGCCTCTGACATGGCTTTACACACCACTGATAAATCTCTCAGGTGTGCTGGTTTTATTACGATGTTTTCCTCACCGTTATAGCAACTGATAAATTATTTATAATACGCACATAAGTTACGAAAAGCCAGAGGTTACCTTGGGATCAAACTCGAGACCTTTGACTTGTCAGTCGACGGTCATTAGGCTATAAGTAGGCTATAGTAAGGCCTTAAATACGTTAGGGAGAGTACGTACCTGGTCTGGAAGAGATGTATGGATTGTGTGAAGGATGATATGCCAAGAAAGGAAGTTACTACTGAGATGACGGGTGATAGAGATGTGTGGAAAAAGAGGACATACTGCGCCGACCCCAAATAAATTGGGAAAAGGGCAGGGAGAAGAAGAAGTTCGTACCTGGTCTAAAGCGTTATTTTTGAGCCAGTTCAGCGCACTTTGAATGGGCTTCGGTAACGAGTGCCCCGTCCTCTGCAGAGATACTGTTAAAGGTACCCCGAATACTGTTTTATCTGAAATCAAAGAATATGGGTTGAAATAAAACATTTTATAATATTAAACTTCGAAATTTTTGTAGAAAGAAATAATCTTTCGGGATTTGAATTCACGACCTACTAAAGCTCTCGCTCTACCTTCTAAATTCCACTATTTCAGATGGTAGGTTGTTACATTCGCCAGTTGTACAGGTAAGTACCTACTTAGAATTAGGTCCTCGGATTCAAATCTCGCTCGCAACGAAATTTTCTTTCTACACAATTTCGGACTTTAATGTTCACATTACTTTTAATGTTAGCTTAAATCATCCCACTGCTGGGCAAAAGCCTCCTCCCATGATTTCATATCTTTCTGTCCAAGGCTATTGTGGACCATTCTCCGTCGTCCGTCTTATCTAATTCGTCTCTAATTTAATAACTAATCTAAAATATCGAATCTAATGTTTGCATAATATGCATAAATCCTTTAAAAACATCTTATGTTTTAAAAAAAAACTTTTAGAGGTTCAAATCAAAGAGATAAGTACTTAATCATTCAATTTATCCAAGTCTTCCTCCATCTCAAAATCTTTAAGATCTCTTCCACACTTAAAATGCATAAACTTTAAAAGAAAATCAATAAGTAAATAAGTGTAAGTAAAACAAAATTCCTAACATGTAAAAACTCTTATCCAAGACATTCATTATATTCCCATTCTACCAAATAAAAATACATCTTAAGCTTAACAGAATAAAGTTCAACTTTGATTGTTACTGCATGAAACGGAAATATATTGGTCATATACCCCGGAGCGAAGGCTTTGACACAGGAGTTTTTAATGTCATATGGCTACGTAGTACTGTTTTATTGGGCCAGTAACTTATGGGATAAAAAACCTTTTTTCCAAGCTTGTTATATTGGATTGTGGAATATGGCATCAGCGGTTTTTATGTCGTGTTTGCGGGACCTGCTATTAGGTTTCCATCTATAGCAAGAAAACAGATATAAGTATCATCTGTCTAGACTTTTCCCAACTATGTTGAGGTCGGCTTCCACTCTTAGCGGATGCAGCTGAATACCAGTGTTTTATATGGAGCGACTGCCTATCAGATCTCCACAACCCAGATGGGTTACACGATACCCCTTGGTAAGACTGGTTGATAGGGTCAACAGATCCAGGCCCAGGGACGTCGGAAATTTAATCTAATCTCGCTATGATCAACCTTTTACGGGCTGACTGCAGCAGCGCGCTGCACTGATAGTGATCGTGAAAACCACAGCAGAATCACAGTGCTATGAATTAAAAAAAAAAACAAAATCAAACAAACCTTTGTAATCAGGAGTCTTGATCTTCCTAATGAGTTTTGGCAGTTCCCAGTTCCACCCAGACTTGTGGGAAGGACAATACCGTTCCATGCACGCTGTTAGCCTCAGTAACGCTAGCTTCCTTAAGATGTGCAGCTGACCGCATGAGAGTGACGACATTGGCCGTGATACTGGAAGTGAAGAAGATTTAGTAAGAAGATGAGCATAAAGAAGGAAATAGCATACAGAATAAGATAAAAAATAAGGCAGGTGATAAGATTTCTTTTCGGTTTATGACTAATCCTTCAAAATAGGGTAAATACTTCAAAAGAAGATAAAAATATAATACAACGTCGGAATAATCATTTAAATTGGTTGGCTG
Organism: Protodeltote pygarga; assembly: GCA_936450705.2. Lineage (NCBI taxonomy): Eukaryota > Metazoa > Arthropoda > Insecta > Lepidoptera > Noctuidae > Protodeltote > Protodeltote pygarga. Next base: position 9,332,384 of record OW388268.2, on the reverse strand, counting down.
GTTTAAGAATAGTTGGCAAGACAGAGGTAGCACTTGATACAAATGACATCTTTTCTACGTCACGTCATCTTCCATAACGATCGGAGCGATTGCATTTCGCTGGAAGAGGTTAGTGATACCCGGTCTAGAAATTTCGAGAGCTTAACACTTCAACATTTTTTTTTCAGTCGTATTACTTTAAAGCCTTCGTCGTATTACTTAAGATGATTTTATGCAGTAGACAGTGATGCCAATTCTCTTGCACACGCCCTAAACTAATTTAGACTCACTATCTCTCTTTCTAACTGAGATCATTAGAAAAGGATAGACCATTTTTAGAGCTGTCAAACTAGTCCATTTGCGTGATATCAACGAGAGTTTAGTCTGCAAGTCATAGAGGTCTCGTCTATTTTTACGTCAATTGCAAGGACGTAGACTAATTTGAAAGGTCTAATTTTATATTTCAATTTGCTGTCCTTTTTTATGGTGTTTATTAGAAAGAGATCTAGTTAGACTAAAATTAATTTAGCCGGTTGTACAAGAGAATCGGCACCAATATCTACTTTATTAAACAATAAACATAATTATATTATGTGGGAAATAAAACGCCTGCAGGAAAATTGACAGTTTCAATGTTAAAAATGTCGATAACTTACGGTACGAGTCCGGGTCCTTCTGGTTGGGGATCGGCGTCAGTGTGTTATTCGCCTTAGGTCCACCATGTAGTCCGTTGGTCCTAAATGAATACCACCTTTGTATGTTGTTTCTGTAATTAAGAAGTCAGAAGGTAATTATTCGCTGTGTGGTGTGAAAATAAATCAGTATAAAACAAGTGTAAATTAAAAAATTTAAAGGCCCCAATGCGCGCCACTTTTGTGCGCTCATTGGTGGTATAATCGCCACGCTAGGCAAACGGGTTGGCGATCGCAGTTGCAGATGATTGTTGTTACACAGAAGGATGCTGCTGCCCATCCTCCGGATCTTTCCCTTTGTCGCTTCTTACGACACGGAGTAAGGGTGGTTTTATTCTTAGGCCGGAAACCACACGGCGCCGATGAACGGTAATAATGATAGTTTTTTTTAAATCCCGTTTCTTCCTATCATATTGACAAACTCGTACATGAGCAGAAAAAAATGATTCTTACTTTTTACTCTTAATATCAAGACTATCATCATCATCATCTTGATCACCGTCATGTGACCTTGATCCGGCAGAATTGGGGCTGTTGCTGCTGTCCAGCTCAGAACTTCTTGATGCTGACTTATCTCTCTTCAGGCTACGGTCGCGAAATCTTGATGAGAAAGAAGAAGCCATTAGTAAAGGTTATACCATCTGATATGGTAATACGTAGAATATAATTTCGATAACACGGGCTAGGTTTCGAATAGCTTAGTAGCAGAGCGACTGGGAACTTTACCGAGTAGGTTGCGAGTTCAAAACCGCCGCGTAATATTATTTTTTTCTAAAAAAAACGATCTTTTGTGTTCGTTATAATTTTCTACTAACATGTTTATGTATTTATGTTGATGATCATCAACCATATTATACGGATACGGTGCCAGTGTTAGACAAAGGCCTTTTAAGGATAGGCCTCTTCAGCATAGTTCAATGCAAATAGGATAATAATAAGACAGTATATAAAAAACAATTAAACTAGAAAAACAAATAAAAACAATAAAAAATAATAACAATACGATTGGCATAGTGGTTATGCGATGCGCCTTATGCGCTTTGTATGGCGTTTTTGATTCCTATACAGGACAAAATGTAGCACTGATAGCCTAGTGGTATCACCGTCGACTGACAAGTCAGAGGTCTCGAGTTCGTTCCCAGAGCGCACCTGTGACTTTTACCTAGACCTAGGTACTGTTCCCGAGAAAAAGAAGAATAAAGTTCTAAAGATAATAGATGGCACTAAAATTCAAACAAGATTCAAAAGACGTCTTTCGAATCGTGTTAGAATTTTAATTTTTAAATTAAGGCGCTTTTTTCCGCTATTCTGTTATCTCACTTCCATATTAAAATTGATTGAATTTAATAAATTACAGCTTGATCGCAAAATATTTTCGAATAAAAAATAGCTTTAAATGAATTTTTATTTAATGCCATTTTTTATTTTAAAACATTTTTCGACCAAGCTGAAATTTATGCTGAAACTTTGTAATGTTGTTCTTCTTCAATAGGTTCAGTTCAATTTTTCATAATTTATACATATCTACATACATACATAGATTCACGCCTGTATTCCTCAGAGGGGGTAGGCAGAGGTGTGTAGTACACCCACTTTTCGCCGGCTATGTAATAAGTCCCCTGTAATAGGGGGCGAGCCTATTGCCATTAACCGGGTACAATTCCATACTCCGTGCTGCAACTGAGAATTTTCTTAATGGAAAAACAACAACATGCCTGACCCGGGGATCGAACTCAGGACCTCGTACTCAGCAGTCGCGCTTGCTACCACTTGACCAACGAGGCAGTCATAATTATATTAATTGATTCTATATCTTCACTGTGCGAGCGAGATAGCAGATTTGCGAGTATCAGAGCCTTAACGCGAGTGAAGCCGCGTGCAAAACCTAGTTATATAAATGGTACCTACCGTGTCTTTTCTATGGCAGTGCCAGTGATGCCTAGGCATAGAGGGCAGAAATTACCAGACTAGGATTAAATTTTGGGTCATGCATGAGTGGTTAAAGAAGCTGGCACCAGGCGTATAAAAAGCTAGTTACCGCACTGGCTACTCTATATGTAGGAGAAAACCCTAGTATGTGTTTATGTGTTATTTTAAGTTATAGATGCACACAGCTAATCTATAAGGTTGGCAGGGACGCTAAAAAAAGTTGTGATTTTTTCAAGAAGTCATCAATATAAAATTTATTTAACCATATTTTCTGAATATTATGTAGGTATAACTTGAACCTATACAAAACAATTTTTTACAATCACATGCAAATTTCAACAAAAACATTAATTTACTCTTAACTAGCGGCCCTATCTTCTTTTTTTTTGTGGCTGGGGGAGTCAAAAATGCCTACCGCATAGGTACCGCACGTCCGTGAACGTACGGTTATGTGGGGCTCGGACCCACTAAAACGTCTCCCCCCGCGTGTTTCTCGCACTGTATCGGACGGGGCCGGGTATTGCAACCGCGCTTCGCAGCTCTATCCCGTGCCTGCCTGTAGTCCCGCTCAAAAATTTGCACTCGGGGCATTGTCCTGTCCACCTTTAGTCAGGGTTGGTGCAGGAGAGCGGGCATATTGCCTCCTGCGTCTACCCCTTCGCGCGCGACGGATCAGGTCGGATCGGTCGATATAGACAGTCAGAGTCGGCAACTAGAGTCACTCTTATAATAATATTAGAATTATGACTATTCATAAGTGCCTAAAATGGTCTACATGAATAAAAATATTTTGATTTTGATCCAGTACTCTCGTAAAATCCTGACAACTGGTCCAACTTTAGAATATCGTATCCCTTTGGGTTGCGTAGGTAGGCCAGATAGGCAGTCGCTCCATAGAAAACTGATATTCAGTTGCATCTGGTTAGATTAGAAGCAGACCCTAACAAAGTTTGGAAATTATAAGGATAGGAGGATGGAGGTGCTAAATCATCTTAAACAACAGACACATCACTATCACTACTTACTTTGTATAAAACAAAGTCTCTCTCTCTGTTCCTATATCCCTATATATATATATATATATATATATTAAATCTTTCAAACTACGCAATGGATTTTGATGCGGTTTTTTTAACGATAGAGTGATTGAAGAGGAAGGTTTATATGTAATTATGTATATTGCACCCGTGCGAAGCTGGGGCGGGTCGCTAGTTTAGAAAGCAACTGCACAAAAAATTGAATTAACCAAAATTCTAAAAGAGCTCTTTCTTTTTACCCGACTGCCAGGAAGAGTTATGTTTTTGATGCACGAAAACAAAATGCCGTAAAAAAAGCTTTTAAGCATTACACCCATTTCTAAACTTAATGAATAGATTCGACAAAAAAAAATACATTTGACCCAAATAATGAAAAACTTAAACATTTCACCCACTTCTAAAGTTAATAAATGTATATTTATAATCAAAATAAAGCCATACATACATAACTTTGCCGCCTATCCTCCGTACATCTATCAGAAAAGGACTATTCGGACATTGATATTCCCCATTTGGTTTAGGATATCTCATAGAGTATGAAGATCTCTTATATTTTACAACTCCGTCCCACATTTTGAAAATACACTTTTCTATTTTAATTTATTTCCATACGATTAATAGTCTAGCACACTGTCCACAAATCACTTTACAATTAATAATTTTAGGTTCGGTCCACATTTCACTAAGGCTAATTATTTAAATATTAGACAAGAGACATTTATTTCGTGAACTTTTCAATGCAAAATGTCTAGAGGGTTAGTATACTCTGACTTGATTATAGGTATACTGTGATCTTCAAATGAAAAGATAAATGGAACCACCCATTGTATAGGCACGGTGACCTCACACCTTTAAACTATAGATCATCAATGGATGACAGCAATCTAGTCTTCCAATATGACATCAAACAATACAAGTACCTATAATTGTAGGTGAAAGTATTTCAATAAACTCTTCTGTCACGTATTTAATTCTGAAGTTTTTAAATAATTATTATTATTCAACACCAAAACTGGTCGTTTTATCCGAATCCACTTACTCTTCACATAATTCTCGTTATTTCACAGAATCTCAGTATAACAAATAATGCGTTTCATTGTCTGCCGATGTTGCTAATAAAATGAATGGTAATAAAATGAATAGCACGCCAATCAGTTGTTTCGACATTTTCCATTACGACGACTCTCATTTTGAACTAATGGGCATTGGGCACCAGTTGTAGTAATTAGACTACACGCGGTAATGTGGCACTTTCAAATATGGCGGTTGTGTGCGTTCATTTATTTTTAACCAACTTCAAAAAAGGAGGAGGTTCTCACTGGGAGAACTTGATATAAGTTAACAAAATCTGAGCAAGAAGTTTAATATAAAGTTCTTAAATTCTACAGGCTAATAATTAATTCTATAATTAATTCTGTTCTAATCTGTTAATTATCATCCTAACCAAATTTTGGTCTAAGCGGCCAATCTCATCGGACACAAGCCAATTACGCTGAAGTTATTAAATAAAGTGGAGATCAGATTCATCCGAAAGTTAATATTAGAGTAGTAGTGCTCTCTTATAGCCCGATGGGATCACAATCAGACTTGGAGAGAGATCAACCATCACTTTCTGATATCTCTGGGATCATTTCAGATAATTGGTACGGTAAATTCTAAAATCAAGTTGGAGGGCTTATAATATTTTAAGAGTAGACAAAACCAGCAATGATCTATACTTCAAACGAATATACCTATCATATTGCTGGGCCTCATCACACTTAGTGCGTTTTGGTAAAGATTCATTTGTGGCTGGACGACGAACCAATTTCCTTAGGTTAGGCTTCTAACGTTATTAAGCCAACTGCTTAACTTGCTTTGCTAAGTTCGGAAATGTTTGAATGAAAATGCCTCAAATAGTTGCCTATCGATGAATCAACCACGATGAACAAATATTTACCGTAGTGATCTTGAAATCGTACAGTCAACAGCAAAAGTAGATGATCAAAATCAGAAATTCAGTACTAATGAATGGAGTTCGCGAAATATATGGCAGCTGTACTAGTAGTAAATGTTTCAAATCTTCTTCAATCACTCATCAATCACTTCGACGCCACGTACACGTGAACTCCGTTCATTAGTATTGAATTTCTGATTTTGATCATCTACTTTTGCTGTTGACTGTACTAGATGATTATGATTGGCTCTACCGTTTACGTACCTCGGAAATCACGTAAAGCCATTGTTCCTACGCTTGATATCTCTCCGGTTGTGTCAGATTGCCGTCCCATTGGATTATAAATAATACTGTTTTTTTTATTGATGTGCAATTATTATACCTACTCATTATCCTCCTAGCCTTATTATTCCCAAACTTTGTTGCGGTCGGCTTCTAATCTAACCAGATGCAGCTGAATATCAGTTTTCTACGGAGCGACTGCCTATCTGACCCCCGCAACCCAAACGGAAACGATATTCTAAGGTTAGATCAGTTGTCAGGATTTTATTAGGGTACTGACTCCCTATATCGACTGTCTAAGATCTTCATGACAACCGGAGTCCACGGCTTAACATGCTTTTCGAGGCACGAAGCAGGTGATAATTAATTTATAATACACACATAACTTACTAAAAGTCAAAGGTGCGGGCCTTGGGTTCGAACCTGAGACCTTTGACTTGGCAGTCCAACGGTCTTACCATTAGGCTATCACTGCTCTCCTTATCTCTCTCTCCAATTATTATACCTACTATCTATCTCTAGATCATATAAAAAATCTATTTAAAATAAAAAAATAATAATATGTGTTTGAGATATTTTTTTTGTGTTTTGTTAGGATTGGTCGCTGTGACCTAAATTCGGTCCGAAGGTTACTATTATTATGCAATGACTAGATGATTCAGTATTAGCTGATTAATTTTATCAGATGTTTATAAATATTCTTAGATTTGTTGACTACATTTGTTTGAATAGGACATTGTTAGATTATAAATATATTCGTTGTTTGTAAATCCTCTACAAACGAAGGCCAAAGGGAAGTTGACATATGCGTAATAATTTCAACATCCTCACTGCCTTCTAAGAAGGGATAGGATTATCTCGTTTTCTGTGTAGGTTGAGAAAATCCAGATATATTATTTCCAGGGCCGTCGAGGTTGCAAGTTACTGGTACAAAAAATATAAATATGAGTCAGTGACACGAGAAGAAGAAGATATATTGTTACATGTGATGCATAATTAAAACATTTTAAATTATATATAATATATTTTTCAGGACTCATCAATCATGAACTAAAGGCCTATCGGGCATCTAGTCCTTCAACCAAGACTACTCGGGATCAAAATGCTGGCTGGTTCACCACTGACACTAAACGCGATCAATTAAGTTAAACTTGGTTCAAGCGTTTAACTGAGTTTAGAACTCAATTTTCCTAAGGATGAACTTAGTTTTATTAAACTCGGTTTATAAAGTGAATGGAGAAATTAGGCCTTAGCCTTCAACATAGTAACGCAGCTAGCGTTTAGAGGACGTTGTCCTCTGACAGCGATTTCTTAATTTACTTTTAATATACGTTAAATGTCTGTAGGTAATTAATTTTTGAAAATTGTTGAAAGGTTGTTTTCTTAATTATAATAATAATTATATTTATATTATTAACATTGTGCAGCTCATCCATCCAGTCATAGTGTGACGAATTTGTTTTTAAATTTAAAAAATAATCGTGAATTCGTGACGGATTGAACTGATTTCAATCTGAACCAAGTTATGAATTTATATTACAGAATTTCACAATATAAATTTATACTCTAACACTTTTTGAAATGCAGATTTTCTTTACGAAACTAAAACTTATAATACGATTTAAGTACATATATTAAACTTGTATCACGAAAACCAGAATCCTATCTATATGTATGAATCTCTTAATTAAATTTTAGAGAAAACTTCAAAATAAGGATTTGTAAGAAAGAATACTAGGTTTGATTTTGTGGGCACTCATACGCCTGTTGAAAAAAGCACTACAATCATAAAATGTACTTACTTTTGCCCTTTATCCCCTAAATTGAGCGAGCTGGTCCTTATAGCCTGCCGTCGATGGTGAGTATGTCCTGGTGACTTTTGTACTTCCCGCAGTATTTCAGGATCTGGCTTCAGTTCCACAGGAGAAGGTGGTTCTACGTACACCTGGTGATATTTAAAAATATAAAATACAAAAGTAAGAAGAAAACTAGGATATGTTTGCCTAAGTTTGTAGGATATAAACTACTTTAAATAATAACGTTAAAAAATAAACTTATAGCTTTTATCCGATATAAAAGTAAATAAAAAGGCAAAAATAAAAAATGACTTGTCAGATTATGTAGTCAAAATGGCAGAATTCACTGTTCGGATATTTTTATCAAGTAGAAGAGCAATGAGCAATTATCACTTTTGCAATTCATTGCTTTAATAAAACCAATAGGAGATAATTATGAGAAGCACCAATAAAGAAACCTAAAACGTTTTAATGTGTTTTGTTTTTCATCTATTAATGTATCACAGTCAGTAAATCAATTATATTAAGGCAAGAAAAAAAATTGATTTATTAATTATATTTCCATCTGCCAGGACTATTGCGTCATGTGTAAGTAGGTAAGATATTAGCCTCATAATTGATTACACAAACTTCACTGTATCACGTACTTAAGATTACATCGCTTGGTATTATAATGCAGTTAAACCAGTGTAATAGTTTTAGTTCGCAAGTTCGCATAAACTATTCACTGTAGTTACCAAAGCACTTTAAGTTATCTGACTGAAATTATTAACATAACATAAACACACCTGTATACCGAGGAGGTAGTAAGGGATAAAGATGTAGAGCATTTGAAATTTAAATTTGTTGGCAAAAACTTCGAAGGGACGATGGGGCTGCGCCTGGCATTTATAGGGACTAAGGATAGATTACTTGGATGCCCATTACTTTCAGAAGGGTTAGAAGTTTACGGGCTGACGCTAAGTATAATTGATTTTGGTAGTTATAACTTAGGATTTTAAGCTTTGCCTCTACGAAGTTAAGTTTTCCACTGACTGAACGGGACAAAAATGAGCATGAACAAAATCAAGTGACAGAGACAGCAACATGCTTGCAATGTACTTCAGAGTAGCAACGTTATACCTTACTGTAACTAGAGAGCATTAAAACTAAAGTCATCCATATAAAACTCACCTCAGTATTTTGATGAGTATTATGCTCCTTATAATAATTGTGTCTCCAACTCGCAGGCTGGCATTCCGAATCACTAAGAGCGCTGGAGTCATCATTTTTTACACCTCTATGGAAAATTCTCTTCGCCCTTCCTAATTTTGATTTAGAACTTTTATTGCTAGAACCCATGCTTCCATCCGAAGCATAACTTGAGCTATCGTCACCAAAAGGAGCGTTTAAAACAAACGATTGTTCTAAAGGGGCTATCGGTGATGGTGGCATTACAGTCATAGGAGAAGGAGGTTGAGTTCTAATAGCTGGAGCATGGAGAGGAGAGCTGTGAAAATCTGGGAAAGGGAATGCTGTAGGAGTAGTTGGCGTCATATCTATAAAACTAAGATCTGCATATTTGTCTTGCTGCACGTCTAAGAAATGCGGTGAGGATACTATGACTTCTGTGCGGTTTTGCCGTTTTCTTCTTCTTGTTTTGAGGGATTCGACTCTTCTGAGTAATGCTTTTGCTCCATCTCGCAGTCTTTCGGAGCCTGTTCGCCTGAAACGGGTGCCTGTTTCCTCTTCATCTTCTTTGTCACTTGTTAACTGTATTACTGGTTGGCCTGGTACTGTTAATCTGTAACCAAATAACGATATTATGTTAGACATTTTTTTTCTTATCTATCTATAAAAGTTATTTCCAAATAAATGAATCATTTCTATTATTCAAATCTTTAATAAATACAACATTGTTCCATGGAGTAAGGAATTCCAAACTCCACATAAACAACACCCTAACTCATCTCCATAAACCTTCAGTCAGGAGGCCTATTATGGTGGTAAAATTATGCCAAACTCTGGAGACTCTTAGCTCAAAGTGCTAAGTTTGGTTGAAACTCGTCAAACAATAATTTATTCCCATTATATTACACAAATTTTGGGTGAATTAATTAACGCTAAGGGTCTTAATAATGATGTTAAGGAAGTTAGAAAAACATAATTATTCGATGTCAGTCATCATTTGTTGCTGTGTGAAATTATATAAACTTCTAAAGTTCTGAATGGGTTTGATATTGAAGTTTAAGGATAGCTTTGTATTGTACTACTATACTGTTACTGTTAGCTTGAATCGTTTTACTGCTGGGTAAAAGCCTCCACCATAATCTCTATAACTTTCTATCTATTGTGGATCATTCATCTTTCGTTTTATCCAAATCGTCACCTACAGTACTAACATATACTATTAATCATTTTGTAGCTTCTGCTTCTACTTTTGCGCAAGCTGTAAAAAGCAGCTGTTCCTCACAAAAGATATTACAAGCCACCTGTCTTTAGCATTTGGCTAGAAAAGAAGATTTTTTATAAATGTTACTAGAACACATCACAAGCTAAAAATTAAAATAACTATAATATCTTAAGCTTTAAGGTTTAATTTCGAATACCAGTCTTATAAGTTACATTTTTCTATATTCAGCCAAATAAATCTTAGGGCTTTCTCCGAACATTTTGCGAGTTCATTTATTCGAGATCGCATGGCTACGGCGTTACGTTTTTCGTGGTGGCGTGCATTCGTTGTTAAATGTTTCGTAGTAGTAAACTTACGGGGACGTGTTATTCGTTGTGACACTTTTCCAAGTCATGTAACGCACTCAATAACATATCAGAAATACGTCGAATTCTTAAAAAGGTCATTATATTCAGCAAAGGGAAAGTACTTTGAATAAACGAAGCATATAGATTTGGTTTCTGGTTGACGAATTAAGGGTTCTTTGTAACAAAGGGCTAAATTACGTGGATACCAAACTCACGTAAAAAGAAATAACGGTACAAAGTCCTTATTTATCGGCATTCAACAAATTGGGTGGGATTGACCCGAGTTACTACAGTCGGAACTTGGGTCAGTGAGTACATTGTGATAAAGATTTGTTTCTTATTGTAACAAAGAAGTTTTAATGCTGGCAAATTAGTTTACAACGCCCATAAATTCACTCAAAAGGATAATTAATTGGTGCTAAATAACTTGCAAACGCTCAATTTAGGCTCAACACGTCTAGTTATAACATGGAGGGGTATAAGTATTAGGTTCTGTACCTACCTAAAGGGTAAAACCGTGACTCTATTACAAAGTCTCCGCGGTTCGTCTGTCTGCCTGTCACTGGGCTGTATCTCATGAACCGTGATAGCTTGACAGTTGAAATTTTTGCAGAAAATAAAATTAAAAGTTCAATTATTTTCAAAGAGAATAAAACAGAACAGGACAGAACAGAACCAGACAGGACAGGATAGGATAAAATAGCTAAAACGGAACTAAAGCTTTCAAAATAAATATAAAATTAAAAAACCCCCGATACGATTTATTTAGCTGAAAACACTCTTGATCAAGTCATCTTTCAAACAAGTAAAACTAAATCAAAATCGCTTCAACCATTTAGGAGCTACGCTGCCACAGACACACATATTAAACTTATAACCTTATTAACCCTTCTTTTTCATCGGGGGTTAAAACAAACTAGGATGAGAATTTTAACCCTTCACTTACACCCAGGTGTGATCCTCACATGAAGTTTGAATAACCTTCATAGACGTTTTAATTAGAATTACTAAAAATAATTCCCAGCTCCAATTATAACTTTGTCTAGAGTTAGAATTGTAATAATATTTTAATATGACGCCCAAATTTAATCTAGAGTTGCCGACGGAAAGTTAGGATTTAACTTTTAACTAGGTGGTGGTAACGGCCGCAAACTTGATGGTAAATTGGTTTAGAAATGAATGAATGTTCCGCTTAATTATTTTAACTTTTGTATGCTGTTAATTTAAATTAAATTCTACTGGATTTTGTCGTCATTACTATATTATGTACCTATCATTTTGAGTTATTTTAACTCATTTAAGTTTAATATAGTCTTAAACTTTCGTGAACACTCAACAATTCAACATAATGAAACAACTTTTTAACGGATATAACTCGCGTTTTTATCGATCGATATAACTCGTGGTCGCAGGCAGACATCTGGCATCTGCCTGCGACCACGAGTGCTGCAAAGTACTCGAAACGTCAGGATTGTATTATCAAAATAAAAACGCGAGATATATCCGTTAAAAAGTTGTTTCATCATTTAAGTTTATTAAAATGAATTATTGCTTTTACACTTTGTAACGATATCGTAGCGACTAGATTTTGAACTTGAACGGCACTAATTTTAAAATAATTCGATCCTATTGAATTAAAGTTTTATCAATCAAGAAACACGTGACTACCAATTTTTGGTAGGATTTCGATCGACCGTCTTTAAAACTTTAGCCATATTTGGATAGCTTCAGTATCAGGAAGACTTATTGTTTGCAATAATGATTTAATATGATAAATTGTGCCTGCAAGATATTAAGAGGAGATCAATACATTGGTTTGATCATTGCAACACAATACACATACATAACATTGCATAACAATACAATACTATGTCGGATATTTTCTTTTCGTGACGGCTGGAGGCCACGCGATAGTATTAATTCTACGTCAGGTGTGATAAGTCATTATTTATCGTAAACTTAAGGCCAAAAACATACACGTTTCGCGTTTCGTGTCCTATTTCTGACGCTACTAAAGAATACGCGACGCTAGAGAATTAGCAGCATTGTCACGATATTTTTATCGCGACAATGCTGCTAATTCTCTTGCACACACTCTTAACTAATTTAGACTCACTATCTTTCTAACAGAGATCATAAGAAAAGGATAAAAGATGTTTAGAGCTGTCAAACTATATTTAATATCTCTCTCTAGAGGTCTCGTCTAATTTCACGTAAATTGCAAGGACGTAGACTAATTTGACAGTTCTAATTTGATAGTTCAATTTGCTGTTCTTTTTCTATGGTGTTGATTAGAAAGAGATATAGTTAGACTAAAATTAATTTAGCGGGATATACAAGATAATCAGCACCAAAGTGTAAAGTGACAAGCTTCGCCAATACTAAGTTTACTAAAAACAGATATCGCAAAGATGCTAGCAAGAAAAATTTTTATTTTTATTTTTAGGCTCACGCCTGTATTCCCCAGAGGGTGCAGTACACCCACGTTTCGCCTGCTATGTTACAAGTCCCATGTTATAAGGGGCGAGCCTATTGCCATTAACCGGGCACAATTCCAGACTCCGTGCTGCTACTGAGAATTTCCTAATGGGAAAACACAATAACACTTTGCCCGACCCGGGGATCGAATCCAGGACCTCGTGCTCAGCAGTCGCGTTTGGCACCACTAGACCAAATAGGCAGTTAAGCCAAGAAAGCAATAATATCGCTCGAGAAAATAGGCTTGTGTCTAAGGGAGTCTCAAAGGCTCCTCCAAACACGCTTGCGTTTCGTATTTCCCTTCTGACGCCGCATTTTTAATTTAGACTAAAATTAAATACAGTGTTATTCCATTACTAATATTTACTTTACACCGAAAAGTTTGCGCTACATTGAATTTCATTTATATTTTTCTTAAGAAGAAAGTTTGACGTCTTCAGATATAATTAGAAAACAAATTTGGAGTACCGCGTTATCTTTACGTTTTTAATGTACTCTTAAGTGATTCAAATGCTTATAACTTTACACTCATCAACATAAATTAGATGTAGATTTAGACCGTAAAATTTATATCATGATTTTTCTTGAAAAAATAATACCCAGTTCTAATAACCCAGTAATAATATCAATGGATTTAGTTATCAAATTATTTGGTAAAATTTTCTTCTGATTGTATGGTTGATGGACAACCTAGATACACGATAAATTGTAAATATAGAATAATTTAAAAAAAACGACGCTTTTTATGTTTGTTTTAATTTTATTTTATTTTTTTACTTTGATGTATTATATTACTATAATATTTAGGTTTATTGTATTTAGGTTTGTATATAATAGATCGTCTTTTATTTTGAATAATTAAGTTTTTTTTTTTAGTATACATGTAAACAGCAATAATTTTCTCAATAAATGAATATGAATTAAAAAAATAAGATAAATGAGCCCGCTAATACTTAAATATAATTACAAATTGACATTACCTATCTGATTTTAAAGAACGAATATAGTTCGCCGCTTGATTCAGTTTTGGTTATCTATTACCAGCATAATACCCCCCGCAGAATATCAGTTTCACCCCCATAGGGGTAATCCCCAGTTTAGGAACCGTGGCTCTAGATATTATTATTTTTCAACAAAGTTTTGGAAGGTAAAATGGTTAGTTAATTTAGTTAATTATTTTTACTTAATTACTAAATTAGTCTTTACTTTGGTTCAGTCAATAAAAGTTACAAACAATTAAGTAAACTCTGAGAATATAGATGGATAAAATAAAGGAAGAAAATTAAGCCAAGATTAATAAGGATTTGTTGCTTGTAATTTGGTTTGTTCATGGTCTTTGTTCCGAGAATAAAGATCTTACTTTCCATGGTGAGGTAAAGGGAATAATTGTGTCTTTTATTCTTGTGAGCAGTAAAGAGTATTCTGTTCCATGTGAGAGGGAGATGGTGTTTAATTGATCATTATAAATGAATGAGATAGCGACAGCAAGAATATTTGGTAAAATAAGATTAGCTGTAGAAAAAATGTAAGCTTGGGATTATTTTACGATGAAAGTAATTAGCGAGAGTTGTGTATTGCGTAGTCATTTTGTCCTACAGAAAAAATAATACTATATAAATATGTTTGTAGTCTATTAATGTCTATCTGTCGGTCTGTAAACGAATGGTCTCATTTTAATGCAGAGGTCGGTAGTGTCACAAATTTTAAACTTAGTTTTATTATTTGTCCCAATAAAAGCTTTTTCTTGATTCTTTTTTTATTGTATAGTTCATGAACAACCTGTTATCATAGTTTAAACCGGCTATAGGCCTACGACATGGCTTTACATATAGTTGAAAAATCACTCAGGTGTGCTGGTTTCACGATGTTTTCCCTCTCCCTTTTAGCAAGTGATAATTATTTTTTAAACGCACATGAATCCGAAAAGTCAGAGAGAGACCTTTGACTTGGCAGTCCAACAGTTATACTACTAGGTTATTACCTAAAATCCTAAGCCTAATCGACTAAACCAGTAGTTCTTAAAAGACGGCTACTACGGATCGTTTAACGCAAGGTGTTTTCATACTTGGCCTAGTCAATTTACTCGTCAATTACTCACGGTAACAATTAATCTTGCATTAAGAACTTTCTGCTCTGAATACGAACGCCCTTTATGTAGGTTATTGGTGCTAACGCAATTTGTAAGGTTTTGGTCTGATTGATAGCGGATTTGTGGTTTTAAGCTATTGCATAGATTTTATCGCGGGCTTGGAGCGCGGCGACCGAATCAAGAAATTCCGTAACGAAAATAATAACCTAACACCCTTTATTGCAGAATAATCTATTTAAAATCTTATTAACTAACGAAAAAGGTATATTTTACATTGACACATTAAAAAACAAAACGTTTATTTCGGAAACTAATTATTTGCTTAGGTTTTCAAGACGTGATTTTGTATTAAGTTTTTAAGCTAATGACTAAATAAAAAATAAATAAATAATTATAATTGCATAAGTTGATAAAAAATGCTATGCAATAGCATAATTAATATTATACCGCGGCAGTCCCCGAGTGCCACACGTTTTTTTCTTTTTAGCAATACTTATAAAATAGTGCTGTAACTGATTGACAGACAACGCACAGTCAAGAAGCGGTGGGTGGAGGATACTCATTTGGAACCCTAGAGATGCTCTAGGAACCCTGCTCGTAACCTATCTTTTTTTACATCATCATCATCATCAGCCTGTATTAGTCCAGAGCTGAACATAGGCCTCTCCCAATGTGCGCCACTTTTGTGCGCTGGGCAAGCGGGTAGGTGATCGCAGTAGCAGATGATTGCGGTTACACAGAAAAATGCTATTGCCCATCTTCCGGATCTTTTCCTTGGTCGCTTTTTACGACACTCACGAGACAAGTAGAGGTGGTTCTATTCTTAGGCCGGAAACCACACTCCACATATTATGTTTTTTATATGAAATATTGATACGGCTTTACTCACGCATTAATTTCGAGGAATGCCCGACTAGTTTCGAACTCAAACGGAGTCCATTTTCAAGACCGGATGTAGGTGCATACGCGGCGGCGCGCGTCGCGGACCTTACTGTTAGTTCAAAACTAGTCGGGTATTCCTCGAAATCAATGCGTGAGTAAAGCCGTATCAATATTTCACATAATTAGTATGACTCACGAAAGTTATTATTCTATTATGTTTTTATTATTATTTTACTCAATTTTTTATTCGCTCGCTACCCGCTCCCAGTAAGACCTTTCTCCAAACTGCCTATCATTACTATAGGTTTAGCAATCCGAAACGTGATAGGTGAAGGGAGGAACAAATGGTCTATGGGCTTAATTATAGTCATTGTGGTCGTCGCTTCGTTGTCAGTTAAGGGTCTATTATGTTGAGTAAATAGAAGGTTCTAAGAGAATGTAGGGTGGTTAGATATGTCAGTGTGTGTTTGTGTAGGCTTTTGTTTGATGGGATTGTTGTTTACTGTATAAATTGTTTTGTTTGAGCCGTGATAGCCTAGTGGTATAACCGTTGACTGGCAAGTCAGAGGTATCAGGTTCAAACCCAAAGTTCACCATTGACTTTTTGTATGTTATGTGAGTATTATAAATCACTTACTCCATGCCTCGGAAAGCCGTTGGCCAATTGGTATTTGGTCTTCTCTCGTGTCTTGGGTTATATACCAAAAAACCTCTATATAAACTCTTTGTCTCTGCCTACCCTTCTGGGAAACAGGCGTGAGTCTATGTATGTATGTAAGATCTCTTTGCTCGCGTGGTATGTTGAGAAATTGTAGCTATGTGTTATTCTGATGTTGGCATTACTGTAAAGTTTCATCAGACTCCGTACAGTAGTTTTTGCGTCAAAGAGTAACATTTTTTTTATCTTTATTTATTAACAGGAAGTTATTTAAACTAAATATCAATCGCTTGCGCAATCAAGGGCCAATTATTTTAGTGTGAAGGGTCATGATATATGATTAAGTTAGGGCCATTAAAACTACTATAAAGAGACTTTTCAAATGTATAAAAAGTTGACTATCAATAGAACTTTAGCAGTGTCGAGGACAAACAGATGATCACCATTATAATTACTATCAGAAACAAGTAAAATAATATATAAATAAAAAAAAACCTCCGCTACAATGTTTTTCTTTGTTCTAAGAACACTTTTGAAATTAAACTGAATCAAAATCGAAAATATTTTCATTAGAAACTCGCAAAAACAACTGATTCCAGCTGGACTTGAACCCGCAATCTTTGATCGCAAAAACTGACCCGCCCGAGTCAGTTGTTTTTGCGAGTTTCTTATTAAAATAATTTTCATTTAATAATGAAACCATGTGCATAAATATGTAAAACATACAATAAATAATTAATCAAAATCGGTTCATCAGTTTTAGAACTACAATGCTACAGATACCTGTCCTCTTTTTACGTCATGGGTAAGTATTTTTTTAAATAGTTTTTTTTTTTCTAAAAATAAAAAATTGTTTTCAATTTCAATTTTATTTTATACCCACTCTTTCCATAGCCCCCAAACACATCCTCATTAACACTTACACGATTAAAGATATTGTAGACGAGCTTATTAATTTGATTGTTACATCTGATTGATAGGAATTTTAAGTGGATTGAAACTGACGCGTAACGGATTCGTATCAGTTTTAACTGACAGCATTGTTGGATGCCGATGACCAGCCAGTTGCTTCTTTTGTGTTATTATGATAAGTCGTTTTCTTTGTTGAGGGAATCGGGTGTTTATTAATTTTGGAATGATGACAGCAGCATTGCTGTACTTGTACCGATTCTTATGCACTTCACTATCGGTATATCTGATTATCTCTTTCTTCTAAACGTAATCAAAATAGGTCAGAAAGTTTAACTATCAAATTAGTTTATGCACTAGCGAATGCTTGACATAGGGACTTTATTTCTCGTTGTTAATTTGTCAACTCAAAAAGTTCTAAGTACCCTTTTGAATTGAACTCAGTTAGAAAGAGATTTCGTAGAGCAGTTTTATCTACATCTTACGCGCGAACCCTCAAATATATAATAAGGCTATAAAACAGGGTGAAATCTAAGTCATGACCTCGAAAAGGGGGTCATTGAACTGATCATTATGAACAAAGTTTACCGACCATGAAATCGCGAAAAAAGATCAGCTGTTGCATACATTTATGTTCCTATTATATAACTCTACAAAAAGTAAGTAATAGCTGAGAAAGATTGGCGATATTTCTTACATGCGCAGAAAAAACGCCGATCTTTAACTGCCCAAACGCATCGTTCTAATTTCAAAAACCTAAAACCAAATTATTTGCTTTACTTAGACTGGCTGACTTTACTTTTATTATACCAAAATACTGTTTATTTTATCTTATATCCTTAAATGATGATGAGTAGCTAGTTTCTAGCTCTCTAGAGTATATTTTTAAAGAATATTCTCTTGTGTAAAGAGTCGACGGCTCTTGATTTGAACAATGGGTAGCCCTTTGTAACACTAATTTGTATAAGAGCTCAGTCTCTTTGCCGTTCTGTGCGCCTATTACTTTGTATAACTAGGATACATACCTATTTGTTGAAGAAATGCAAAAAACATTTATCTTTTATATTAATTTCTTTAATATTGTAACATTTTCGTTTAATTTCTTACTACCTTTTACCCGATTTTGCTTGCGTTAATTTAAATTTAAAATAATTTCAAATTTAATCATGATTCGAAAGACACGTAAAAGTTGAGTTTTCAGTAAAAAAATAACAATATCTGTTATTCAAGTCAGAAAAAAAACTGGCAATCTTGCTGCTTATCAACGTGTGTTTACGGGAAAATTTAATTCGACGCAGACAAAGTCGCGGGGAACTAGTATTACCATAGAAACGTTATTGTTGGATTAGGATGATCGATTTATGTCCAAATTCACCCTTAACTTTAAAAACTGAGTTTAATAAAACTAAGTTCAGCCCTACGCAAATTGCAATTCGCAGTTAAACGTTTGAACCGAGTTTAACTTAATTGATCGCGTTTAATGTCAATGGTGAAATCGGCTCTTAGTGGTTTAGGGGTGAAAAGGTGACAAAGAAGTTAATAAAATCAGGTAAAATTAATGTTACTACTATTAAAACTAAATCAGACCTACAGATGTGACTACTAAAACAGTTGCTAAAACTCGTAACAATTCCTAACACTCGTATTATAGGATGACACGTATAAGTTAAGCTCGAACTGGGCAAACTATGATCGTTAGCGTCGACGCTTTGGTACGTAACTCCGTGTATTAAAATGAGCATATAAAGGGACGTCTAATGCATAAGTGAGAATATTTATGTTATAGATTTTGTGCATTGGGGGGGTTAAAGAATTTTAAATTCCAATTGTGAAAATTGTATTTATTTGTAACTTATTTCAGTGTTATTTATTTTAATGTTATTTATTTTAATGTTATTTATTACAATGTTATTTATTTCAATGTTATTTATTTTTGTCTGCCTCGTTGGTCTAGTGGTAGCAAGCGTGACTGCTGAGCACGAGGTCCTGGGTTCGATCTTCGGGTACAGTAAAGTGTTATAGGTTTTTTCCATTTTGAAATTCTCAGTAGCAGCACGGAGTCTGGAATTTTGCTCGGTTGATAGCAATAGTTTCGCCCCTAAACGGAAGATCGCGGTAATTGTGTTTTCTTTAAACCTTTCGGTTACTTATTGTTGAAGCAAAAATATTAATACGTTCTTGTTCTACTAATACTAGCAAGTCAAATAGTAAATACTAATGTTTCAGCTTCAATTAGATTAACACATGAAGGTGTAAAAACCTAACGTTTCAGCTACAATTAAAATAGCTTTTTGAGTGCTACCAAGCTCACTAATTGTAGGCCAATTGGATTAATGCATTAGGTTAATTGTTAATTTACCTGTACTAATAGCATTATGGAATAACGTTACTATTTGTGTAGCAATAACAGTCATGTCAATGTCATACTTGAATGGTTTACTACCTAATGAATCACTAAGGAAGGCTGAAGTTTTTAATTAAAAATATGAATAACTTACAAATCAGGTTCAACATCAGTATAATGCCCATCTGCATCAACTAGACCCACTCTTATCGTGGGTAGAGTTTCGTCTTCATCATCTTCTACTTCTCCTCTTGCTTCCATCGCTTCTCTTTCTGCTAGCGCTCGAGCTGCTATAACCTGCAAAGGTAAAGATTACAAATTCAAATATAGTTCTCTATGAGGACGATTACCCTAAAAAAATTGTAGAAAGAAAGAATCGATAGAGCGGCTTATTAGTTTATCAGGTTGACCAAAGTTGATCAGCAATCAAGACTGAGGATTTGACGTCATCTATAGGAGTCTTCAAACAAACTATTTTTGTGCAAATAGGCAACTACCTACTATGCATATCGATCGTTGGTCAATAACTAAAGCTATCAACCCATACCATCCAAATTCTGGCTAAATGCTTTCACGTAATTGGCAACACGCCCATTCAATGCAATCAATGTTGAAAATGTCACAAATTGTACGGCACCCAGTAATCCGATCTTGTCCATTCATTTCAATTTGTATTTTTAAATCCCCTGAAACAAGTGTCGCGAATTCGCAATGAACCATTTTTCATTCATCCGTACTTTTAAATCTCTTGCAAAAAGTGTCACGATGGAACATTTTTCATTTATCGTTGTAAACATGAATTCACTGACGGAATATTCTGAATATGTAGTCTTAATACTTTAAAAGGGAGATGTAATATTATTAACTGCCAGAAGTGGGTTTTATTTGCAAGCGGTTTGTGTGCATCCAATAAATTGAATTACGAAACACAGAGGGAAAATTTTCATGGTGTTATTTTGGTTTGTTCTCTTCTCTCCCAAGATCTTTTCTTTGTTGGTTTTGTTGTTGCATCATTAATCTTTGTCTGGCTTTCGGCTTGAAAAATCATTTTATGTATTAAAGAGTTGATTAGCTAGATATCTATTTACATTCTACAACTTTTTCATGAAAACTTTCATGTTTGTATAGATACTATATCCCGTTGTCTGGAAGAAATCAAAACTATAAGACTGTCAATTTTATCTACTGCATCGACACTTTTGTCTGAATATATTTTCTATAATTATGGTGTCCAATTAAGTCTATTCTAACTTTTCTGATCATTTTTAAAAGTTTGTTTATCAAACACAAATGTTCCACTTTTTACAAAAAAAATGTCACCTAGGTATGCTATATTCCTAAAAATTTTCTATCATAGTCATTAATCTTAGTACATACATGAATTTAACCTAGCTAAAAGGTGTTTAGTGCTTGCTAACATACTGAATCTACCTTTTATCTTTCTCTAAGTTATGCATCGTCACTGTTCTTATTCAGCTTAAACTACGTTCTACTAATACCTTTATGTTTACGTAGAGTGACAAATGTTGGTTCTTGTATCATATATGCGGGCTAAAAGGTATTTTGTCTGAAAGGACCAATTTGAAATATGTCTGTTTTGTTGGCAGTTATGTTTACCTACATTTACAAGGGTATATTGTTGTGGGTGTTGGTTAAACATTCTCATCATAGATTGTCAAGGTTACTATTCTGATTGTGGCCGTTTTATCTTTTCAAGGCGTGTTTAGATGTTGAGAAAGAGATTCGTATTATGGACCCTGTTTTCATTCTGCATTAATATTGTCTTCAATAGTAAACATGGGATAAAAAGTATCCTGTGTCCTTTTCTAAGTTGTGACTCGCTGAAGATTGAAGTGTGAAGTGACCATGAAGGTCGTCCAACTGGTATGACTTAAGTATATCGGTTAATTTTTTATTTTATCTAAGGCACATAATAACTGCAATTGTTGTACATTATACCAACATTTGCCGTGCCGCTATCCCTGTGGAACCTGTACAGATTTTCACATGTCGCAAATGCAACCGTAGCTGCCGCTCTCAAATAGGTCTGTTCAGTCATGAACGGAAATGCTTGACCTGACCCAAACTTACACCACTTAAATCATCTTTTATAGATGTGAATAGGCCTGAATGAACACCAACATTTATCGTAACATCATTCATATTATGTGCCTATTCGTTACACAAAACTGTTATAGTATATGTAAAATAATTTGTGGTGCAAAACATAGACAAAATGGTTGATGCAGAACATTATCTAGCCAGCATTATTCAAGCTACGAAACTACGAAGATCACAAAGAATGGAGGAATCTCATATCTGAGGCCAAGACATACTTTGCGCTGCTGAACCAACGGAGTAACTAGGTAAGTAAAAATATTGTCTGACGTTTGTTCCAAACCTAAGACTCCTAATTTACCTGTAATCTTCTCTGCGCCTGCGGCGTAATCTCCACAACTCTGGACCATCTTCTTGACTTCCTCTCGTACTGCCATTTGTCGCTCAGCGCGCATTGCTCATCGTCAGAGTCGTTCTGTTGACAAAAGAAATCACTCTTAAGTAAAACTGAAAACTTATTAATTATGGTCGCCAGTGGCGGTCCTCAAAAAAATATTTTTGTGGTGGGAGCGTACCTGGTGCCCTTGGTGCTTAGCTTTTTTATGTTTTTAAAGGCCACAATTCTGTAGCGCCCGTCAAAAACTTAATCTTCGCACTCCTGCTGTGCTGCACTATTTACTACTACTCATACCTACTCATTCTTACTTAAAACCTTTTCCTCAACATGTCCTTCATCCTTGCGTAACACAGTCATATTACGATAACCGATTACTTTCAACATTTCAGTAACTAGCTCGCCTATCAAGCACTCTCATAAATTCATCCCTTTCCTTGTCCATTCTCATCACATCCCATCTCAATATTTTTATCTCTGCTGCAAGCACTGATAACCTAGTGGTATGACCGCCAACTACCAAGTCAGAGGTCTCGAGTTCGATCCCAAGGCGTGCACCTCTGACTTTTCGTAAGTTATGTGTGTATTATAAATTAATTATCAGTTGCTAAAATGGTGAGGGAAAAAATCGTGATGAAACCAGCACACCTGAGAGATTTTTCAATGGTGTGTAAAGCCATGTCAAAGGCCTACGGGCGGTTTAAACTCTGACACCAAGTTGTTCATCAACCACACAATAAGAAGAAGAAGATCTCTGCAGCATACAATCATCTTTCATGCGTTTCTTTTGTGGCCCAACATTCTGGTTCATAAAATTTATGTATTTAAAACCAATACATAATAAAACGAAAACTTTTGTTATTGACAAAATAAAACTCAATTATTTCACTAACTAGAGTTTAAGTCTTAAATAATCAACTTAAAAAATCTTAAGACGACTTAACGAGCTTAATCTGATCGCAATTGAAACCAAGTAATTGGATTAACACAAATTATTTTACACGCTCGTAAACCGAATGAAAGTAATTCAATTTAATTGAATTAATCCGTTTTGTGTGAAGCGGCTCTAATGGCGGTGATTGCTTTCGATAAAGATGTTGTTTCGTGAATTTAGTTTAGAGAGACAGGTGAATTTAAATATGAATAATTAAGCTTGTTTAAACTATAAAAGTTGTTTGTAAATATGTTTTAAAATTAAATAAACATCATCTGACTAGCCTTTTCCCAACTATGTTGGGGTCGGCTTAAAATTAAATAAACATAAACTTAAAATAACCCCCTCATTTTTTGACATCGCCGCAGTTGGGTAATAAAGATGGAATTAAATAGACTTTGATTATTTAAGTAAATAGATTATATTTTTTTAAATTATTCACATCTTGAAAAGTTCGACGAAGAAGGCAACCCTGAGAAGAGTTTGACGTGTATCTGGTGTTTTTGTGTCTATCTATGGCATCGTAGCTCCTAAACGAATGCACCGATTTGAGATGACCTTGATCGAGGATGTTCTTATAGATTTTATAGTGTCAAGGGTTTTTATATTTATAGTTAAGTATTCTTAATTTTATTTTTTAATAACACACCTAAACTATACTTTTTTTTTTTTTTTTTTTTTTTACTACTACTAGTCTTTATTCATGAACAAAAACACAAACATAAAACTATTAAAATACAATTAAAACTAAAACTAAAAACTAATACTAAAACTAACACTAAAACTAACACTAAAACTAAAAGTAAAATAAAAAGAGAAAAACTTAATTTAAAAGACCGCTTCCAGTGGGCAATGTCCCCAAAACGCTGGCTGCATTGCCACGTTGAATGGCAATGCTAAGCCTTTGAGCTAGGTATAGGCCAGCGTTTTGATCCCGAGTAGCTTCGACCAGACGCCCCGATAGTTCTTTAAACATTTTTCGGGCTCCCGGCCCCCACGACCCCAGCGTCTCGACCCCAAAAGGCTCAAATAAGTAGCCGCTATCCAGGGTACTATACTCATTCAGCCATTATCTAATATTCGTTTTATATTTTTTTAACGATATTAAAATAAAATAATTATCTTTATAAAGTTTGACATTAAAATTATTCGAACGTCAAACTCAATTCGAGTACATATTTCCTGATGAGCAATTAATGAATAAGACATAATTAAAAGTGCATGTATGATGAGTTAATTATATAATTATTACCTTGTTCACTCCGAACAATTTGCATGAGTGATTTTAATAGACAATTGGGAGGCAAATTATAAAGATTTAATTTATTTTATACTAGCTTTTCCGCGCGGCTTGGCTTCTGTGATTATGATTTTTACAAATGTAACCTATGTGACTTTTCGGTCGATTAAGTATCTTTACGCAGAAAATCATTGCCGTTGCTGCGTGAAAGAAGGACAAACAAACAAACAGACTTTTGCACTTTTGACAAACTTATAGAAGTGACAAGACGAAAATCAGATTAAAAGTTGGTTTAGTAAGACTAGCATTAATAGTAATTACCATTACAATTATAATTGTAAAATATTTACTATTACCGAAAAGGGATCAATAAACTCATCATTATGAACAACTTTTACTATTGGACCAACCCTGAAATAGCAAAAAATATCAGCTGTTCCATAATTATTTTTTTTATGTGAACATAAATGTAGTTCTGAAACAGCAGATTTTTTTTCACGAAATTCAGGGTTTGTCCCTTTATTAAAAGTTGTTCAAAATTATGAGTTCAATGACCTCTTTTAGTCATCCTCATGATTTCAATTTCACCCTGTATATGTATTTTAATGTATGTATTTTTTTCCATTTAATCACTACATAGGTAGTATAAAACAAAGTCGCTATCCGCCGTCTGTCTGTCCCTATGTATGCTTAGATCTTTAAAACTACGCAACGGATTTTGATGCGTTTTTTTAAATAGATAGAGTGATTCTTAAGGAAGGTTTATATGAATATTGCACCCGTGCGAAGCCGGGGCGGGTTGCTAGTAAACTATAAACATTGACAGTCTGAATAGCCGATTAATTTAAAATCATTCAAATGAATTAATTCCACTTACGGATTTCAATTCAGACAATTTAATTTATTAACTACTTCTTTCGTACCTGTCAAAACCTAACAAGAGTTCTATAAAGGTAGTAATGTAACCTAACTAGCCATTTTATAACATCTATTCAGTATAGATCAATTTGTAAGCATGACCGGCAAAGTTAGATCATATCTCAAAGAATATGGACAGTCGTCAACGTAAACGGTTCGTTATATTTATCATCGTTAATTTTTTTTAATTCTGATTAAAAAGTATTCTGTGTCTTTTACGTGATATTTTCAGCGGCGATTTTTCGTTGATAAAATAACAATTTTATATATTTTTGTGACTAGGTGTTACAGGTGGCCGAGCAATCGTGCGGTGCAGGGTGGGGCACGAGTTGGGCACGGCTAACTAGCTGTATAATTGTCTCGTATGACCCCCACATGTTGCGCCCTGCGCCGCACCGCACTATTGATTTGTCGATGCCCCTTTGTAAAATATTTAGGCTGTGATATATTGCGAGTCGTTTAATTTTTAGGGTTCCGTACCTCAAAAGGTAAAAACGGAAAACCCTTATAGGATCACTTTGTTGTCCGTCTGTCTGTCTGTCTGTCTGTCTGTCTGTCTGTCAAGACCTTTTTTCTCAGGAACGCGTGGAGGTATCAAGCTGAAATTCATATCAAATACTCAAGTCTATGGTCTCTTGGAGCTGTGAAAAAATCAAACTTCTAAGTCAACGCGATCAAAAGATACTCCCGTTTATGCCGCAAATTTTCGACACTCGCAAGGGAATCAAAACCTACAGGGTACTTCCCGTGAACTCAGAATCTTGAAATTTGGTACGAAGCAACGTCTTATAACACAGATAAAGGAAAAATTGCGAAAAGCATAAATTTTTAGTTACATCATATAATAAAAATATTTTTAATAATTTTAAACTTATTACCCCTTTACTCATGAACGCGTAGTGGTATCTTTCCACATTGTTATGTTATGGATTTCATTTAGCAATAAAAATACCATAACTTTTACTTATATACCTACAGGTTTGTACGGAACCCTCGGTGCGCGAGTCTGACTCGCACTTGGCCGGTTTTTTTAAGGGTAAGTATGGTTTGTATTATGTCATCTCAACTATTTCAATGACCTTTAGGTCCAAATATGGACTGACTGACAGACACTGATTTTGTGGTCACAACCGCACTTGCAGGTTATGAGGTCCTCGGTTTAATTTCCGGATTGATCAAGGCGCCATTATGTTTTCCTATCAGGAAATTGTCAATTACCAAGCTGTCATCATCATCCATTTAAATTGGAGAAAGAGGTACCTACGTAGACACCTGATTATAAGATTGGACAAATATCTGTACACACCACGGAACTTTGCAACTCTGAAATTAGAATAGGATGAATAGTCGCGTTTAAAACGCATTATATTTTAACCGAGATCCAAAACACAACCGATAAGCATTCTATGCGTTTTTATGCATTTAGTGTACAATCAAATGTATATGCAAGTACTCTGCAGCTAACTTCACACAGCCATAGATCCTTATAGAGATTTTATATAAAATAGCTGATGTTTCTAGCATTTTGCCCTGCTTGATGTCGGACAAGAATAGCACAATGCCTATCCCTTGCGTGTCGTAAAAGTAGACTAAATATAGGACAAATGTCATAAAACCAGTAGCAACTAACTCATAAGCTGCTGGTATTAAGTTTTGGCTGTGGCTGGTTACCACCCCCTCTAACAAAGCTGCAAGCCAAGCGATACTTTAAAAATAAATAATATAACTTAACAATTTACACCATGACTGTACAAATCATGATGACTCGGCATAATCTAGAAATAATTTGCCGATGGAGTGTTATCGCAAAATTAGTATTATATTTTTTTTGTTAGACGTAGGCCTTTGAGCCAATATGGCGGAGAAAATTGATTGATTGTATAATAAATAGTAATATTAATGTACAATTTATTAAACGTCTTACAGGTAGGTCTCTTTCTATTCTGTCTGTCTTCTTCGGACATGTTGCCAGAAAACGCGGTAATAACTTGGGGAAGTTGTTTGTAATTAGATAGGTGATATGAAAGATACCTAGGGCAAAGAATATTAACCATATTACGTAAAGAAGCTGTATTGCAAAGGTTATATTATAAGGCTATACTAGTACTTTAGTATAGCCATGGTCTAAAGGTCCAATAAACAATTTTATAAAAGGTACTAACTAATAATAAATTATAGCACATACAATTTAATAGTATACACATTTCAATCCCCTCACTAACGTAATCAAAAAAAAAAATATAGACGCACTATCGTATACCTAGATAAAAAACTCAATTATGAATCAGAAATCAATATGTTTCAGAAACCCAACTACCAGGCTTACAGAACTGAAAGGAGATTCGATATTGATAGCATTAGCTGGATAAAGCTGCGGGTTCACTGTATCCTGATTTTGAACAAGGTTCCGTTCGGTCACACGCGTAAGCACTTTTCGCGGGCGATGTATGTTCGGTGATAATCGGCAAGACTCGGAAAATAATTGTACGCACGTTAATTATTGTGTGAAAACGGCATTACCAGCTAGCAAGCAGGTGTTCTGAGTACCTACTTTAATACAAATGTAAGGAAGCAGTATCAGCAGTAATTTATTTTTTTTTATGGAAAAAGGGGGCATAGGTAAATGATCTTCCGGCCCCTTAGACACCTGTATCACCAGATTTATATCAGATACGTTGACAGCCTTTGAGAGTAGACTCGTTTCTTGAAAGTCCCCAAATCGTATCTGTCTGTAAATACTATCGACAAAAGTTGATTCCATAACCGACTCTTGTGGCAAAATTTCCAAGGGTACTGTAGAGGAACGCCAACTGTCAAGGTGGTAAGGATGAAGGATTTGCGAACGACGAAATTCAGGCGAACAACAACCGGGGAGTTCGATAAATAATACAAGTAAAAATTTTTAGTAGTAAAAAGTCGGTACTCTTCTGAGAGATGAAAGGTACCTTTTTGTGGCCGAGGGGAGTCAAAAATGTCCTACCGCGTAAAAAAAAGAAAGACAGAAAAAGTTTTATTTTGCAACCTCACAAAAGATTAAAAAATAATATAAGTAATTTTTTTTTACGTAAAACGGTTTTGTCATCAAAACTAAAGCTGTGTACCACTGTCAACAGAAAGGGGTGAAATATCGATT
The DNA here is from genome assembly GCA_936450705.2 of Protodeltote pygarga. Lineage (NCBI taxonomy): Eukaryota > Metazoa > Arthropoda > Insecta > Lepidoptera > Noctuidae > Protodeltote > Protodeltote pygarga. The sequence continues at coordinate 9,303,957 of OW388268.2, read as the reverse complement.
ACTAAATTTGAACCAAATAATAAACAGCTCAAGCTAAATAAAACCGTTTAAAAACATGCTCTTGTCAAATATTTGCTCTTGACAAATAAATATCGATTCGGCAGGGTAGTGAAAACGTAGCTTTATACAATTTGAGCTCACAAGCAAGATTACATTGCGTTATAATCTTAGCAATTTTGGGAGACGCCATTTTTTATAGGTCTTTAAGGTCAAAGAGCGACTTTACCCTTGTTATAAGAAGATTCATTTAGTTCCGCTTTTTGCTCGGAGCTTTATTATTTTTATATTCTTGCATAACGATATAATTTTGTCTTATATGGTGGGTATCAGAGATATTTTTTTATATCTATACCCACAAACACCCAGATCGAATCAATCAAGCTATTTAAAAAAACAATTGTTTATGTAATTTAAATTATTTAACGTCTCTATGGAGGAAAGAAAACAGAAAACCAGTACACCGAATATTATCAATGGTCTACGGGCGTAAAAACTCTGACACTAGATTGTAAATCAACCATACCATAAAAATTACGTACACAATGTTCTTAATTTCACAGAAACAAAACAAGGAAACACTTTTATGTCAGTAGGCGTAAATAAAAAACACATATTATCTTATCTTTGGATAAATCTTAAATCAGTAGCTCATCTGCCTATACAAGAAACGATTGCGCCTGCGGCTAAATGGCTACCAATGACACAACAATCAGATATTACGTAAAATTTAAAACAAAGGGCATCTAACATTAACCGATAGCTAATTTTGTTAGCTGAGAGTATGAAATAGATGTAGAGCGCTGATTGATTAGTGGTCATGACACTCATAACAAAAAATCATGAGGTTTTCCAGAGTAAGCAAAGATCGTAGATTCAAGGCACGCACTAATGACTTAAAGTGCATAATTATAAAAAAAAAACACTTTATAACAGTGAAGTAACACAATCTGAGAAAACTGTAAAAACTTAGTTCGATTTTGATAATGGTATGTAAATCCATTTTGTTAGGTCAGAGGTTTTCTGAAACTAAATTGTTTGACAACGATGCAATTAAGAGAACCTTTTAACAAAACCTCTATTAATTAGATCACTAGATATGTCTAGTGTCTACCATGTTCTTCGGAAGTCTGTAGAAGTATGCTTCTACAGACTTCCGAATGGAAGGCAAGGTATACCTTGTCATAATCAGTCACTCACACACAAAATGTATTGTCTTCATCAGTCACTGATGATCGCTTGCATGGCACGGCCGCGGCGCCAACAATGACAAATGCTCCTCACTATAGCTTGTCTTATTCATACTCTAAAGTACTAACACATAAATAATGGCAAAGTATCCGCGTCTTGTTACAACGAGCCGACCTTTTTAAACGATCAATCTTATGTTGAAATGATGAAGGGAAAATAAATTGTTGTTTTACGTAGGTTTACGTTCTATTACGCATATTTTAATGGAGTTTTAGACGTTTAGACTTTGATTAGATTATATTAGCTCATGTATAAAGCGCTTGTGGCGCTGTCGTACCGAGGCGACTGTCACGATTAACCCTTGACGTGGTAGCAGTGTTTAACGTGATTAATTTTCGAATCGCCTCCGTGCCTAGTTAGAGGCCTATAATGCATAGTTAGAGGCCTTAAAGTCAGATTGACAAAATTGTACAAAAAGAAACATATAGACATCTACTTTCTCGCACAGAATCTTTTTTTTTTTTTTTAAATCTTTATTTATGTTTAGGGGCTTTTATCCGATAGATATGTCAACCCCATCGTACCTTATTACAGAATTAACTCTTAACTTAATACAACAAAATTAATTATAATTAAAAGTTCTGTAAACGAAACTAATGTCGGACGTAAACTTTGTGAGTTCCATTGGAATATGTTTATGCGTATATTATGTTGAACATTATTACCCATTTATAAAACTAAAAAACGCACAGAATCATCGAGGTCTAATTAATAGATACTTTAACTCACATCTCAGTCCGATTTGTCAGTTCTCTGTGAGGCCTACGGGCAGTTTAAACTGTGATACACCAGGTTGTTCATCAACCATACGATAAAGAAGAAGATTGCAATACTTAAAAATAGAAGAAAAAGCGTAACAATCTTCGCAGCACGCTGATAACATTTTCTATAACTTATACATTTTAAAACCCTCACACTCTTGTCAAGTCACTTCAAGTCACTTTTCATATATAAAAAAGTAAACTAAATCAAAATCGGTCTATTCGTTTAGGACAGTGACAGTGGTACGCGTACCCCCAGGAGCACGCGAGATTGCGGTACCTACGCGCAGACATCTCTTGACTAAAATATTTAATCCTTAAAAATACATTTAACGTTCCTGCAATAAGGGGTACGCAAATTTTGGGTCTTTCTTGAAGTGGTAACTATGGTGGCTATAACTGTGGGAACTATTGGTTTAGTATTACGATGCCACAGTCAGACACACAATCACACAGACTCTGCAAATTAACATCTCTCTTTTCGCGTCGGGAATTAAAAAGATGACATGCTCATATGAGCATATTGACTACGCCTTGCAAGATATGGTCGTATCTAGAACGGCAGTACATCAAACTAACTTTATACAACATAGTATCAAAGCTATTACTTATCTACATGGGACGGTGTTCGCGATAATTCCATAAACTAAGTGTCCAGTCATGCTTGAAATTGATTGGGTATTATGGTGAAATATAGGCAGCTATAACATGTGGGAGTTCCAGTATTTGGGACAAGTGATAAAGTTAATGTTTACGTTGATGATGTAGTAGATTTTGGCGAAAGTTTGCTACTGAGTGACTTGGGTTGGATGGTCACCAATACTTCCTCATTACCAATTTTTTCTGTCAGTCTTTTTTTCTTGACAGCTTAACTACTAAACGATTTCAACAAAATTTGGTACCTACATATAGAACATTAATTAACCGGAAAAGCACGTTTTACCCCACGGTGAATGCACAAGTGAAAAACATACTCATTAATTTAAAATATCATAATTATGAGAGTTCAAAGTTAAAATTAGTTATGTTAGCAAAGTTTTCATAATTTTGCGGGGTAAACAAACTAACACGAAAATACTTATTTAAGTTAGTATAGCACATCTAATCAAGAACCTTTTGCACAATCCCGCGGGAATGACAAAAACGACCTCAAAATGTTCACATTTCAGTCAAAATGTTCTTGATATAACGTGACGCGCGAAATTGCTAAAATAAGCTTAATTAACCCTTAGTGTAATTAACATTTATTAGTGCGTGATTTATTAATTGTTGTGTGTTTGTTTTTGAGAGGTAATTTGAATTTACGGTAACACTGTGTTTGTTTTTTTGTGACGTATGGGATTTTAGCGAACTCAGGGATTCCTGAACCCGATCCCAACCGTATTTTTAAATATTTTTTTCCTGTATTAAATCAGTGAGGTTTGCGAAACCTTCTAAATCAGTGTGGTCATCGGTGCCGCGGCGTCGCACGCCGCACGCGTGACTACACTTGCTCTTGAAAATGGACTCCGTTTGAGTTCGAAACTAGTCAAGCAATCCCGAGATCAATTCGTGAGTAAAGCCGTAGTAATATTTAATATATACGTAATATATATACGTGTAATATATACGCTGCAGCGTCAACGCAGACCACGTAGAAGATGGCGAGAAGATTAGACAAGACCAACTATCAATGGTCTACAATAGCCTTGGACAGAAACGTTTGGAAATCACGGGAGGAGGCTTTTGCCCAGCAGTGGGATGATATAAGTTAACAGTTATAAGTATGACTCACAAAAGTTATTATCATTTTTTTCTACTAAGATTTCAGTTATACAAAAATCGGTGCTATAAGCCGGTATAGCTAATAATAATGTGTTGAATAAGGTTTTCTCAAAAGCCGTATAAACGTTGGCACGTTGAAAACACGCTTGCGATAATGCTAACAGACCATAAAAAGCTATAATAATATAATTGTATACAAGCTGGTAGCAATAATGGTAATTTTAATTACTTTTCGCTTTATAGCGGTCGTGTTGCAGTGAAAGATAAGCTTCTCAGCTTCGCCAGTACATGAAAGGCTACACATACGACTGTATACTTGACAAGCACGCGTGAACAAGCATGCTTGCGCATGAGTGCTTGATTGTCCATTATAAAGGTGGTTTTACACCGGCGTGGCGCGTTGTGGCTGGGTGGAGCGGAAATAGGAATTCGTATGGCAAAATTTCAATTCACGCTCTATCCATCTTTGGTGTAAAAGCTCTAGATGCGCGTAGATGTGCGTGGCGAGAATTGAGATATTTGTTAGTACTATATTGAACTTTATTACTCATAAGAATAGAGTACCTATGTATTTACTTTATAAAACGGGTGTACAAATCACGCACCAGTGCACCTCGTTAGGGCGGGTCGGCGCGGTATAGCGGTGGACATCTTTCAGTGTAAAAGGTTAAGCATGATTTTAATTCTCGCTCAGCCCATCCACACTGCGCTCGGCCTGTATAAAACCACCTTTATGCTTGCACATGATAATAAAGATCAAGCACCGGTGTTCACACGTGCTTGTCAAGCGAGCAGTTACGTGGGATTTTACGGCAGCTGTACAAGAATATCGCCAGCAACAAGACAAGTGCAATTACGCTTGTCTATCGCTTATCTATCTGATGGATAGATCTGACCAGATATTATTTTCAAAGGTTATTCTTATTAACGTGATGATTGCTCTACAGCTTGGGTATGTCATGCTCACGGAAATGTCCCGATAGTCGAACGTGTCGGGTCGTTTGATTCCCTACAATATGGTTAGAGTTAGGCAATAGGTGAAGCATGCGTCTAACTCTAGAACGGGTGCCGTCTGTTGGGACTGGTCAGCTCATAGCTGTTATGGTAATTTTATCAAAAGCATAAATATATTTAAGGTGGCTACTTATGTTTAGTCGTGTCGTCTCCATAAAGGGTAGGCAGCCCTTGGAACGGGCAACTAGAGTCACTCTTACAATAAACAATATTAGAATTATGACTATTCAAAAGTGCCTAATGGTCTACATTAATAATAATATAAGTAAAAATTTTTTTTTACGTAAAACGGTTTTGTCATCAAAACTAAAGCTGTGTACCAAATATCAGATCAATCTGTCAACAGGAAGGGGGTGAAATATCGATTACTAAATTTGAACCAAATAATAAACAGCTAAGTAAAATCGTTTAAAAATATTTTGATTTTGATAAAAGAACTATTAATATACTTGCTTACTAACTCGCTTGCTCTTTGAGTTATGAAAGTAATTGTACAGTTCGATTACAAATTACAAAGTTATTATTGAGTAGTGATTAACAAAATCAATAAACACAACAATGTATTCTCTATAAAGTTTAAGTTCTCGATAAATCAGTATCTCATCAGGAAGCCGTTAAACGGTCCTAAAAGTTTAGTTCCTTATTATCTCTTTCTCTTACGATTAATTTTTAAGTACCGACACATTTTATCAGACGGTTATGATACCTGTAAGGTAGGAGATAGATTATATAAGCAACTAGCGACCCGCCCCGGCTTCGCACGGGTGCAATATACATAAAAACCTTCCTTAAGAATCACTCTATCTATTAAAAAACCCGCATCAAAATCCGTTGCGTAGTTTTAAAGATCTAAGCGACTTTGTATTATACTATGTAGTGATGCTCTAAGTCGAGGCCCGAGTTACAGTATTGAGCGCCCTTAAGTGCTGTTGCATTTCCTTAGCTGGAAGCCTTTTAGGTCTGTCTCTGTCCAGTTAATCAGTCTGAGCTCCATAGAGCTATAGATGAAAAAGATCAAGTGGAAATAGAAATGGACATTAATTACATTGGCCTATATGGACATTTAATCGTCTCTGGATTGTGTAGGTTGACTAAATGAGGTATGATTGACAACACTGAGGTATACTAAACTGCCAAAGTTGCTTTCCTAATTAATACAATTGCTATTGAGATTGCTACATATTGGTCATTCAGAATTTTTAATTAAATTTCCTAGGCTTGACAAGAACATTTCACAGGCGTGCTGAGTTCTTCCCAATGCTTTTCTTCACCATTTTGTCCAAGTTGTAATTCATTTTGAAATTTTGATTTCGCAATGACATGCTTTGTATTCAAACCTGCGCCCTTTGACTCTGCAGTCCATCGACTAATAAAGTCTTAGATTAGTGTAGAAGATTAGAATCTACAATAAACGTGGTGCTTTGAACCCTGTTGTTGACTGCACTTTATACATAACCAATGTCGTAAAACGGTAGTTCAGTTAGTTTTCTAAGTTCAGTTCAGTGATTCTCAAAGTTATCGCCCCTAGAGGGCGTTTTGTTTGAAATGGATGGGGGCACTGTTCTCTACACCACAGACGATTTATTGCATAATGTCTGAAGGTAAAAGTTCTTGTGGCTGAACCCGCTGAACTAACCGATGCTTGTCAACTAAGATTCATAGCAAAACTTGTGATTTTCTGAACCCTTTTTTTAGACACACGATTTGTGAACACAGCAAAAATATGTATTTTTTAAATATGTATTTTTAAATATGTTTTTAAAAAAATGGTGATATCGTTTCTAGTTTTCTAAGCTGCCAAGTTTGGAACATGGGACCGGCAGTGCGGCAGTACTCCGGTAGATGTCACCACACGCCTTTAAGGCGAAAAAGATTCGTAATTTCAACTGAAGCGGGCAGGACTCGGTAGCTTAGTTGGTAAAGCGATGGCACGGCACGCCAGGGATTACGGGATCAAGTCCCGCCCGACTCAGTTGTTTTTGCGAGTTTCTTATTAAATATTTACAGCAAAAATATTTAGAACCACTGACTCATAAAACGACGGTAAGTTTATTTTAATTACGGAAATTGAATATGAGCAAAAGCAGGGAAATATTGAGTTCGTGTCACTTTACATAATTATTGCCTTGGGTATTTACGTGTAGGTATGTAAAGATATTATAATAAAACTTTATAGACGAGATTGAAAAGTTGTTTAGTATGTTCCTGGACTATTTAAAATCTTACTTGTAGATACCATAATTGCGATATTCCATACAAACAAATCGATTATAATTATTAGCTACGACTACTATAAAAGCGAAAACTGGGATGGACGCATAAGATCATCAATGGATGATCATGATGGATCTAAGATCATCAACCTGCAATAAGCAGATGCCATTACATTACTGGCTGCTAGCGAAGCAGAAATGGCTTTACTGCTGCAGAAGATTGAAGATATCAGCAAAGGCTTTGGCCTTGCCATCAACAGATCAAAAACCAAGGTTATGGTGGTAGATCGCGCACAGACAGTCCACAGTTTTGTGTACCTAGGCTATCTCATCACCAATGAAAGAAGAAGGAAGGAAGAAATGGCTAAAAAGGAAGGAAAATAGAATGGTGTGGGGTCCGATCAGATTTTAATAACTCTAAACACCTCAATCTACGATGCAATAAAAATCGCTAGGAACAGAAGAAGGCGGCGCAACATTAGCGATTGAATGATAAAAGGAGGAAGTGAATGATTCACGACCCTCAGCCGTAAGGAATACGACTTTTAGAGGACTACAGGAGTCTGGCTGCCTGCGTGTGCGTGATCAAAGACCTAAGTCTGTCGAGAGAGGCAAATATAACGATATACCTCGACTACTAGTCTTACTGCTAGGGCGCGGCGACAAATTGGTAGGAAAGTGTGAGTGTCGCTTCTTTACGCTGTTATATTTTATATTCTTTGCCTTAACTATGTGCAAACTTTTCTTGTACAGCCTGTATAATTTAGCATATCAACAACGAGTAAATGTATTCTTCGTTACAATATTTAGAACAGCCAGATTGATTTTATGAAAATTATTATGCGGACGAAACGCTTAAATGTTTAAATTACAAATTGATTTATTAATTACTGACGTGTAATAACAGTTAATGATAGTTATTATGAAGCAATTATGGTTACAAGTTGAAGTGAAATTCGATCGTAATTAATTAATTAAGTATTTTTCGCATTAACTTTTATTACTATTTTTAAATACTCTTTAGCTTTTCTGCACGTTTTCTCAACTTGAACTATGCCATATCTCACAAGATGCGAAGTTTTTGCTGCACGTATAAAGAAGTACGTAATTTCAGAAGTTACAACAATAAATATTTTGGATATTTAATGTATGTTTTATGCGTGTTTATGCACACGTTTTGCTTATTAAATGAAAATATTTAATAAAAAAATCGCAAAAACATTAACTGACTTGGGCGGGGAAAAATTTGTAAAGATGTTTGTTACCTAATCACTTTTGATTTGGATAAAACTTGGTGGTACACATAAAGACCATAATTATCCTAGTTTAACACAAAGTGTACATTTTATCCTGGTACGACATCAACGCAGGCGAAACTGCGGGCAAAAGCTAGTTATTATTTATTTTTACTATAGGCACTAGCCAAGGTGGCATCAAAGTTGGACTATGTTGTAGAAGATCGATAAAAGGAACCGAACAAAAGGCACGCACTTTTGACTTCTAAAAAGATATAGAAGTCGCTTATCTCTACAACCTTTTTATTTCAAACCTTGGTGGAAGTATAACTGTTTTATTGATGTACAACGAAGCCATTAAGCCAGTGCTACACAGTGCAGGACAGTATTAGCTGTTAATCGATGAACCCAATATACACAGTAATTAGTTATCAAACTCGGTCACCAAACTTTTTCAATCACCAACAACAAGAGGTCGGTAACTTTGGTAATGCGAACGTTAGTTACTAACAGTTATAAGTGATTTTTGTACAAGTATTACTAACTTGAAGTTTAGGAACACTTATTTTAATCATAATTTATCCTCCTGACTGAATTTTGGTCACAGTGGTCATTGAAAGTTTCATCGAAGATTGGCCATTGACGTAGAAGATCAAGCTCATTCTCAGACGGTAATCTGACACGACCAGAGAGAGATCAGGCGCAGGACTGACAGGTTTACGTGCTTACCGAAGCACGGAAATTGAAGTTGATGAAGAAAGTGCAAAGAAATAAATAATTTTGTACTTTGACAGTGACATATTGTAGAACAGTATCCTGGCCTCTCCTGATTCCGACGATGCAAAAAAATTATATAGTATAGTTAGTTTAGGAATTAGTAGTAAGGTAGTTTAGTTGTTTTTATTATTTTGTTTTTGTAAGGGTGAGTATTTGGGAGTGTCACGATGAGGGTGGCATATTTAAAAAAAAAAAACCCTCTATAATTAATAAAGAATAAAAAATAAAAAAATGACATATTGTAAACAATTCGTTGACAATTCAATTAGTTTCCCTTTCTGATGATGTTCATTAAAAAGGGATATAGTTAGACCAAAATTAATTAGGCAGATTTATAAGAGAATCAGCATCAATAGTCACTTTATTTCGCCTGCCTCGGTCCCATATTCTTCTTCCATTCTTCTCTATCAGCCATTATCTAAGCATCCACTTTTTTTTCAACCATATCACTCCTTATAATTTCCATCCAAATTTTCCTCTCAATTCATCAGTCTTTTAGTCACATGCAAATCACATCAGTCTTTTAGTCACATGCAAATCACATCAGTCTTTTAGTCCCTCCTCATCACATGCCCATATCAAGACACACAATTTCCTTTTAACCTATCTGTCAGTAGGTACGAAAATAAATACTGTTATTACTCATGGTGGCTCTATCACCAGTGTACTATAGGCAATATCTATTAAATCAGACTCACCGATCTCTTCTGATGGTGATGGTGTTCTAGTTTCATGTTGGCGCATCGGTTTAAAGCAGTCAATCGTCTGAACAGTGACTGGAGTGAGTCTGCATCTAAGAACGGGTGGTCGTTCTGGACTCCTGATACATCTATCGGGAACTGGAGATCTGGAACAAGGGAAAAAATTACATTAATTAAATAAATACATACGTATCAGTAAGTTCTAATCTAACCTTAGGATACTGTATCCCTTTGGGTTGCGGGGGTCAGTAGGCAGTCGCTCCGTAGAAAACTGATATTCAGCTGCATCTGGTTAGATTAGAAGCCGACCCCAACAAAGCTTGGGAATAATAAGGCTAGGAGGATGATAAGAGGATGACGTATTAGTAAGTTACCGTTCGTTGTGGCGTTCAATGGGGGAGTGGGAACAGTCGACGTCTTCCGGCTGATGATGATGATAATGATACTTAGAAAAAATTGATTGAATTGATAGGACACGAGCGGAATTTAAAACCCCGACACTCGTCGTACCGTGGTAGTGCTCTAACCAACTGAGCTATCGTATCGCTACTCGCACCTATCAAATTTTAAACATTTAATGATTTTTAATACATGTTACTCTTTTTTAAACGGTTTTACTTAGCTTGACCAGTTTAATATAGTCTCAAAGTTTCGCGAATACTCAACATAATGAAACAACTTTTTAACGGATATAATTCGCGTTTTCTGAGTCCGCCTGCGACCACGAGTGCTGCAAAGTACTCGAAACGTCAGGATTGTATTATCAAAATAAAAACGCGAATTATATCCGTTAAAAAGTTGTTTCAATATGTTGACCAGTTTATTATTTGGTTCAAATTTAGTAATCAATATTTCACCCCCTTGCTGTTGACAGATTGATCTGATATTTGGTACACAGCTTTAAGTTTTGATGACAAAACCGTTTTATGTAAAAAAAAATAACTTATATTGTTTTATTCGTACCTATATCAAAAAATTAAAACGTCATAACCAACGATAATCATTCAAACTAAATCAAAAGACTGTCCTCCCATTCATAACACCTACGTCACTATTCACACGTCACAATGAACAGCAGAATGGAAGGAAACGTCAGATGATGTCATGACGTCACTCTTAAGTAGATTACAATCAAGAACATAATAGATTGCAAACAATAGTTGATTTGGGTGAGGCTTTGTAAGTATCTTAGGTAATAGGAATATTTAAACTAAGCATCTAAGTATACAAGGTCTCTCATTGTAAATGCAAAATATTTTACGACTTTCAAAGATTTATTGGAGTAAATACTATGTTTTGACTGTTGGATTGTCATGTCAAAGGTTGAAATTTCGAACCTGTATGTGGGTATGCATCGCTGGTTTTTCGAATTCATTTACTTATGTGTATTAGAAATTTATCATCACTTACTAAAACGATGAGGGAAAACAACGTGAGGAAACCAGCACAATGTATGATAGATTTTTCAATAGTGTGTAAAGCCATGTCAGAGACCTAAGGGCGGTTTAAACTCTGACAGCTTTTTAATTAACCGTACAATGAAAAAGAAGATCTTACAAAAAGTCTGAGTTAATAATTTGGGTTAAATATCAATAGACATCACTGCACTATGAGTTAACTACTACAACTAACTAGCTACTAACTGCATAGTAACGCATTAAATTCTCGATGCTCAACGGGGAGCTTGTCTTGCTTCGGAAATGAAGGCGGCACGTGGCGGAACCGGGACACGCTTTCAACTCACTAACATGTGTCCATATAGACACATGCAAGTGTGTGATATGATATTTTATGCATTTGTATTAAACACATTATTATGTTATGAGAAATTTTGGAGTGTGATAATAAATTAGAGCTCTGCGGAAGTAAGCTCTTCTCACAGTCAAAGGTTTGAAACCCGAGCACTTTGTTATATTAATTTATCGGTGTCTAAAACCATGTCAGAGGCCTACAGGCAGTTTAAACTCTGATACCAGATTACGGTACGATAAAGAAAGAAAGGCAAGAAAAAACAAACTTCTTTTAAACCGCTAAGCTAATAGTCGCGTCAAAATGTAGAGATGCCCTTCGTACTCATAAAATAATTTATAAAAATGAAAAAACCAGCCTGTAACTGTCCCACTGCAGAGTAAAGGCTTCTTCTCTTTTAGAGAAGAAAACATCATCATCATAACCACGCTAGCTCACTGCGATAGCAATTTCAGTCTATTAAGTTCAGGTTTCCTCACGATGTTTTTTTTCACCATTAGTCAGTGGTGTCTTAGATTAACTAAGAAACTACATATGACATAAAAAAATTCACACCCCCATGTGCTTCCAAAGCGGTCCGTTACCAATGCGCCGCCACGTCATAAACTTGAGAAAAAATCTTTAAAATACTTATATCTGTCCTTCATAATATTCTGCTAGCTACACACAGCCGGTCTAATTTACTTTGACCTTCTATATTGCTGTGTAGCTACTCTATGCCTCTCAGTCCTGTTTGTACACCAACCCTGTAACTCTGTTACCTGCGCTTTGTAGTGGTAATTCACTTGGACATCGCTCCTGTTACAGGATTTTACTCAGTTAATTGGATCAGACTCTTTTTACTGAAAGAATGTCTAGCTGTCCAAATTCCTATAACAAACTAAAGCATATATGATACAATATTTATTAAAGGTTAATGAGAATCAAAATAAATATTAGGTATGTTATAATAACGCAGAATATTTGGATTAAAACATACATAATATAGACAAATACTTTAAGTATATAATTATATTATTTGCATATACTTTTTCTTATTTACCCAGATAAAAATTATAGTATTATTGTTGTATAGGTATCAAAATTTATTTATTTATTAAATTCGCTGTAGGTGGTAGTGCTCTGGTGGTTATCACAAAGAATAAGCAAGCAGACAAATACCTGTATATTATTAAATATTCCTTATTTTTGTTTACGACAGCTAAACAATCTGTCTTAACTTTTTCTGATTATTTTAATGTTTTATCCTGCTCAAACTCAAATGCAGACAGCAGACAGTCATAATAAAATTCATAACATACCATCTGCAACTGTCACTATACAACAGAACTTTATAAATATGAAAAAAAAGAACATTAAATTTATCTCGGCCACAAAAGTAGGTTGCCGGTTGTCACGAAGCATCCCGTATCATGACGTCAGCTTCCGGTCAGTGGAGGGGGTAACTACGGAAGCGAGCCTCGCAGTTGCAAGTTAGATGCCAAGCATGTAGGTCGCGTTTGAAAATAATTGCAGAGTTGAAAACGTGGGATTGACAGTTCTATTTTTTGGTCTCGTTTTATATTTAAATTTGATATTGATTGAGTCGTTGGATAAATAACCAGGCACTGGATAATTGATTACACTAATCAATCAAGTTAAGGCTTAGACAGTGACTGTTGGATAAATTTTGCAAAATTTATTAACAATTGTATTATTTTACATATTAATGTGAGTACTAACGTCATATTAATATCTGCAGAGGCACAGATTAAAATAATAATGTTGTACCAGTTCATGCACAATAGATGACCACCAACTTCAAGGAATGGAGGAATCAACATAAACATTACTAAAGTTCGAAATTTTGTGGAAAGAAAAATTCGTTACAGGCGGGATTTGAACCCGTGACCTACTGGGTAAAGCCACCAGTCGCTCTGCAACTAAGCTATTCCTAACCCTGCCCGAGTTATCATTACATAACATTAGTACTATCTTAAATAGCGCGTTCCTATAAAAACGTAGCGAAAATAAAATATTCACTTCACATCTTACAATATTATACACTTGACTTTATTTATAAGCAATTTATAAATATATGGACGTCGTAAATTCAAAATGGTATTCAATATATTGCCGTTGGTCCCCATATTGACATTTTTAACAGTTGCGATGAAATTTTGTGTCATTGCTCTGAAGCACCAACATAAAATCAAGAAGCTCTATCATATGTACTGTTGACTTATAAAGAAACTAACTTCCACCCGCGGCTTCGCCTGTGTGGTATGTTGATAAGCTATTAAGCCTATGTTGTAGCCTATGAGTTATTTTGATATTAAGCATAATATAATACTGTATAGTTTGCCTCTTTGGTGTAGTTGCAAGAGCCACTGCTTAGCACGAGGTCCTGCGTTCGATCTCAAGGTCGAGAAAAGTGTTATTGAGATTTTCTTTTAAAATTGTCAGTAGCAGCACAGTCTGGAATTGTGCCCGGTTAACGGCAATAGGCCCGCCCTGTATTACATGGGACTTTTAACATAGCCGGCGAAATGTGGGTGTACTGCATACATCTTTGCCTACCCCCTCTGGGGAATAGGCAACACAAAATTAGTTACCAAGACGTACGAATAAGAGTCGGCGCTAAGTTTTATTGGAAGCCGGAACCCATGTAACTTGGCACCGATTCCAAAAACCTAAAGTTTCATCGCTCAAAATAATGAACAGACATTCTAAATTCATTCTTAATTTTGACATAACCAATTCAAACACGTTTAAAGAGGGTGTTCCCAAAACGTCAGAAGCTTCCAATTTTAATAAATTGCCATCAAAAATATTTTTACCATGCAACACTCCCTTTTATTTTTGGTAGCAACTCTTTTAGCATGTCAAATTGACAAGGGTGCGTGACGTAGGTACGCTCAGCAACACAAGTCCCTGATTGTTTGCTGTCTGTATCTGTTTTCCGAGATTAGTGTGCTTAGACTGAAGTTACTTTTTTATGGTGTTATAGGGAAGCTTTACTGTATTTTCTACTGTTTGTTTGAACATGGTTAACAATAGTTTAGCTTAAAAAATTTTTAAGCGATCCAAAATATTGTTTTATGAAAGAAAACTGAAAAGATCAAGACGACCTTTTAAATTTTCTACTTCAAATACCTAATAAGTACTTAGCAAAATATTTTAGAAGGAAGACTATGTAAGTCACTAATATGCTTGGTACTCGCAATCACTAAGCGGTCATGAAATCTTGAATGCGTTTTAACCTGATAGTGAAATTAAGAATTTATGCAATAAAAAATAATATTTATTAGAATTATTTTGTTAAGTAAAAAAAAAGTTTTAAAAGATAAAAAAACAAATAGATTTAATTTTTTGAATATTATTCATTATTAAAGTTTGACCCTATATTGTGTTTATACATATAATAATATGTTTTAGTTGAATAAAAATTATTATTACAACAATCTACAATCTACAAATGTGAATTTATAAGCCATGTCAGAGGCCTACGGGCGGTGTGAACTCTATCATTTATTTATTTATTTATTGCTTACATGTGGTATATTATCACCAAGTTGTTCATCAACCATATGATAAAGACAGATATAATTATTATGAATTTATTAAGATTAGTGCTCAAAAATAATCAAAAATGTACCTAAATCCACTAATTCCTAATTCCGTTTTCAACACTCCAACGATATTGCAAACGCAACGTCAAATAAACGCCTTTACCCCGAGAAAGCCAATACGATAATTAACTGAACATCAGGCGAAACAGGGCCTTTTCCTTTCATTACTGTAATAGACAGATGGTAAGGCAATTTCCTTAATATTTTCACTCTAAGCTGCAGTATTTTTGTTCTTTTCTGTCACGAATGGCATTGAGAAATGGATATCGCATTTTGGGTAAAGTAATCGTTTTTGTGAGTGCGTATTTGGAAATGAAAGACGCAAAAAGTGTTATAAATTTGACGTGTCGGTGTATTTGTATCTGTATGTCTGTGTGACGGTGGCAACGTTGATCGTAGCTCCTGAATAGATGAACCGATTTTGATTTATTATTTAAAGGTAACTTAATCGAGAGTGTTCTTACCTAAAAGAAACTTGGGGTTTATTATCATTTAAGCATTCAGAAAATATTTTTTATTTTATTATACAATACGAGGTTGTCAGTAGCTTAGCTCGCATGGTGCATCGTTTAAAAGTACCTACCTATCTATCCAAATCATGTCTAACAGATTGATTTAAGGTGTATGATAATCTATAAATCCCCAACACAGGTAAAAAAGTGTTAAAAACATTATGTCAAATAAAAAAGTTACAAAAAAATTTATACGAAACAATTTTTTGTCGACGATTATACATGACTACACCCAATTCCCCGCGTTTCTGTTTTAGTTGTTTCAACAAAAAAGCTTACGGTTTGAATGAACATTTTAATTTCGGCTCTTACGAATCTCGGAATACAAATGAGTGCTGAAAAATATCAGCGAGCTTAGCCAAGTTGACTATCTACAATCGCTAACGCTATAGAAAACGACACAAATGTATAGGATTATCGTTATGTCACGTGGTCAAAACAAACGAATAGAATCTAATCCTATACATTTCTTTCGTTTTCTATAGCGTTAGCGATTGTAGATAGTCAACTTGGCTAAGCCCCCAGGACATCCTCATTCCAAAAAAAAAAGTTAACATAACATAAACTCACACCTGTATTTTCCTAGAGGGGTTAGGCAGAGGTGTATGCAGTACACCCACGTTTTGCCAGCTATGTTATAAGTCTCATGTTATAGGAGGCGAGCTCAGTACCATTACCCGGGCGCAATTCCAGACTCAGTCAATTCCGGAGTCAGTACCTTCATAAAATCCTGATAGCTAATCTAACTTCAGAATATCGTATCCCTTTGGGTTGAGGTCAGATAGGCAGTCGCTCCGTAGACAGCTGATATTCAGCTGCATCTAGTTAGATTAGAAGCCAACCCCAACAAAGATTAGAAATAATAAGGCTAGGATGAGCCGGTCACGTCTGTCGCAGAACAGACAATCGCTGGAGTAAGCGTGTTCTGGAGTGGAGACCGCGTATGGGCAAGCGTGGTGTGGGACGTCCGCCCGCGAGGTGGAGCGACGACCTACGAAAAGTGGCTGGTAGCGGATGGATGACGGTAGCCGAAGATCGGGCTGAGTGGCGCGCATTGGGAGAGGCCTATGTCCAGCAGTGGACTGATACGGGCTGATGATGATGATGAAGGCTAGGATGATGACATAAAGAAAATAGTTTCAAAAAAACTGCTAAGAAGATTTATATCGTTAACGACATAACTTCCGATTTGCCCCGATATCGTGACAATTGAATTGAATTTAATTGCTACCTACCACAAATTTCCTAAACTAACTTCCAAACATAGACAGCGCAAACTTGGCTCTAAGTTATAACCTTTAACCTTTGAAATGTACATAAATGTACACAACTATTACACATTTTATGATATTCAAACTTTATAACTGGAAATAGGCATCATTAAAACTACCCTTTTAGGTAACCTGTCTGACTAATATCCATTGTTTAATTTAAATTTATTTACGTTAAGCAAAGAGCCCTACTCGTCCCGCGGGTGTCGTAAGAAGCGACAAAGGGAAAGGTCCGGAGGATAGGCGGCAGCAACCTTCTGTGTAAGAGCAATCATCTGCTACTGCGATCACTAACCCGCTTACCCAGCAAATATTTCCATTGAGCGCACAATAGCGCGCATTGGGAGAGCCTATGTTCAGTAGTGGACTAATACAGGCTAATAATGATGAAGCAAAGAGGTAGGGGATGGCCGAGAAAGACTTTTTTTCATCAAGTGAAGGAGAAAGTAGGAGGCGTGACGTATCAGGAAGCCAAAAGACAAGCGGAGGATATCTTCCTTGACCGAATTTCGGTCACAGCGGCCAATCTCAACGGAGATTAGCCAACTACGCAGGAGATATTATAGTGCACAAGTGTGAGCGCAAACACAGGTGCACTCTCTATTTCCTCACTCGCATAGTCCGATGGGACGGAAATCCGAACCGACCGGAGAGATCAGGCGCAGGGCCAACGGCTTTACGTGCTTTCCGAGGCACGGAGTAAGATAATTAATTTATAAAAAGCACATAGCTTACGAAAAGTCAGAGGTGCGTCTTGGGCTCGAACAGACTACTGACTTGCCAGTCAACGGTCACCACCACTAGGCTATCACGACTCATACGTACTCATACTAAGCGGAGCATACAGAGAGGCGAGGATTGTTCCACCTACAAGAGCCTAGCTCTTAAATATGTGTAAGTCTGTTTGTTAAGGGTTTTTTTTTTAATCTTTATTTTTATTAAGGAGTTTAGTCACTTAGTGACTATGTCACTCCCGTAAACATTACAAATCACCTTATTAATACTTATACAGTATAGCGTTTGTTAAGGGTCTGAGAGTCTTTTTGTCTGAGAAAAACAGCTATAGATACTTATAGCATTGCATATCAAAACTAACAAAAGAAAAATACGATTAAATAAATACAAACAGAAGAGTAAATAGTATTGAACAATTTTTTGTTCTCTATTTTATTTATAAATTAGAGTGCACTTAGAAACGCCGTATTTTAAACAGTATTGAGAAAAACACGGTTTTCCTTTTATTTAGAAATCACATCTTGCTCGTGTGCTACACGTACCTACCTATAAAATATATCGTACAGTCGCACTCTTTTGTTTAAATGCAAGTAAGTACCTACATACTCGTCACGAAAGGTAAAGTATCTACTCGTCACGGTACTTGGTGTCTATGAAGTTATTACTTATTAAGTTAATATCCTCTTCTTGACCGAATTTCGATCGACCGAGAAGATTAGCCAATTATGCAGGAGATAATAGTACATAAGCGTGTGGGCAAACACAGGTGCACTTTCTATGGGACTCACTCTCATAGTCCGGAGAGGAATCAAGCGCAGGGCCAACGTCTTTACGTACTTTCGTAACCCTACTCTACGCTACTCTACCCCTACCATACCCTACCCTACCAAACCCTATGGGTATAATTCCATTTTTTTTATTCTAATCTACTATTCTAAGCGGAGACAAATTCAACCAATCAAAAACCATGAAAATCGGTCCAGTCGTTTTTTAGTTATAAAAGGTGTAAATAACTTAACTTTTTGTAACTTTGATGTATACAGATTAATTTTTACATAGTACACTGTATGCCATATAAAATGACACAAAAAGCTTAAATAGAAAACGCACCACACCGTATTTTCCGTTCGCATAATTATACGAACTGAACACTTTACACTGCACGACAGTGTACACAACCCTACACTCGGGGCCATGTTTAAAATTAGCACGCGGTCGCCGGGCTGTGAAATTCGCGCTTGAACGGTCTCGCCTTTTATCCTAAATCAGAGCCTAAACCAGTGAAGGGCTTTCATGTATTTTGTTATTTATTTAAAGGAAAATGTACTGAAAAGGGTGATTTTTGATGGCAATATGATACATATTTGCGTTTCACTTTTTCTGCTACGGTAATGAATGAAAAAGGGTTAATTGCTTGTGTTTAAATTAATGAAGTAGAAAGAAAGATCTAGGTTTGTCGGCGCGCCGCGGAGGAAAACCTTCGTGAAGTTTCTATTTCTTTTTTACCAATTTGACGTTTTGGTTTAGTTCGGTTGTTTTTTCGCTCTTAAGTATGTCAATATATTTTTACAATAAAAATCTATGTTTTAGCCTAATAACCTAATAATCGAGTCTATTATTCAAGCATTTTGATCTAGCGCGATCAAAAAGTGGCGACCGTGACAGGACATTTACCAAGTTAGGTACCTACTAGTTACGAGCAAGTCGTTACCACGTCCGGGTACCGCAGTGCCTACGCCAGCCTGGACTACCACCGGAGCGGCGAACTGCGGGCTATCACTACTCGGCGTGCAGCCAGATCTTGCTGACCATTACCTACTAATACAAACATCAAGAACGAAGCCGCGCCTACAAGCAGTCTGCACCCGGAGCTGCGCATCGCACTCTGCCTACGTCTACGGCTGCCTATCTAGTGAGCTCGTTCCATACATATTTCCCATTCCCCCCCTCTTCACTTCCAAATTTCCAATCTGTGTAGATAACGGGGATAGGTTCCTATAAATATTTCTTTGTTGTTTCTCAACGGCTATAAGTTTTCATATTCTTTTGATTTGCCTGACTCTAGCTAGTCTACTCTACGCCTCATGGAATCCAAGGCTGAAGACGCCCAAATCCCTAAGGATCTCTCCGTCAAACGGGGAAGCCTTAAGGGTCGTCTTACCAGATTCAAGAACTATGTAGAGACCTTAAGACAACCTGAAGATCTGTCAGACTTGGAGACCAGGAAACTTGAGATGAAATTATCTAAAATTGAAATTTTATACAAAGAGTTTGACGTTTTGCAGGTCCAAATAGAGTCGTTAACAGTTTCAAACATAGATTCGGAGTTAGCGCTATGTGAAGCTATTGAGCAGGATTTTGACCACTACATTGCCCTCGCTAAGTCTATTTTAGCTAAAAATATTTCAACCAATACTGAATCTTCGTATTCTACTGCAAATGAACAGCACTCTTACTGTAGCGAGGATCATGGTTTTCTAGGTTTCAAATTACCTATAATAAAAATTGCCAACTTCAGCGGCACCTACTATAAGTGGTTAGAGTTCAAAGAAACCTTTAGTTCACTTATTCATTGCAATAACAAAATAAAAGGTATTCATAAGTTTCATTATTTGAATTCATACCTCGAAGGGGAAGCCGCTCGCGTTATTAGTAATTTAGAAGTCTCAGATAAGAACTATATTGAGGCCTGGAAACTCTTGTGCGAACGCTATGACAACAAACGTCAACTTATCAACAACCATCTTAAATCACTATTTAGTTTTGAAACTGTGCGCGAAACCGATAAGTCACTCCGTTTTATAATTGATCACATCACCAAAAACTTACGGGCTCTTAACACACTAGGGTTACCCACGGATAAATGGGATGTTCTTATTATCTTTATGGAAGCCGCAAAATTAGATAACACTACAGTATACAAATGGGAAGAACACAAGAGCTGTCTATCCGAAATCCCAACACTAAATGAATTTTTTACATTCCTAAAAAATCGTGCGGATGTCTTAGAGACTGTAAATTGTAACAAGCAAGACAAACCCTACAACAATAAGCAATTACCGGCTGCTCCTACTAACAGAACACAAACTAAGGCGTTTATGGTTGCTGCTAAGAGCAATTCATCTGCGTCTTATAAGTCTAACTATCAATGTGTAGTCTGTAAGGAAAATCATCGTCTATTCGAATGTGCTGTATTTAAGGACAAGTCTCCCGAGGATAGGCAACGCACGGTGACGTCATTAAGTTTGTGTGAAAACTGCTTAAGGCCTGGTCACACAGTTGATAAGTGCAATCTTCCTGGGCACTGTCGACTTTGTAAGAAACGACAGAATAGTCTTTTGCACATTGAGCAGCAGCCTCATTCAGACCCTAACACATCCAACACAACTCAAACAATCGTTATGTCTGCTTTATCTAACACTTCACAAGTTTTGCTAAGCACTGCATATGTTCAAGTACACAATCATAACACTAATGAGTCAATGAAGGTACGCGCTTTACTCGACAGCGGTAGCCAGTGTTCCTTCATAACACAGTCGCTTATGCATCGACTCTGCCTATCGCCTCAACCATCTAATATTGATGTGTTTACTATTGGTAGCAACCAACTCAACGCAAAGGTGAAGCGATGCTCGCTTCGCTTGCAATCACTTAGTAGCCAATTCAACGTCACAATGTGCTGTTTAATTATACCTAAAATATCGGACAATATACCTAAACTAGCTTTCGACTTTCAACATTTGGATTTATCTAATTTTGTTCTCGCGGACCCTAGCTTTAACGAACCATCCCCTATTGATATGCTGATCGGTGCTGATCTATTCTGGGACATAATAGGTTCCCAGCAGCACTCGCTAGGCAAAAATAATCCTATTCTTCGTAGCTCTAAACTCGGATGGTTAGTCACTGGCTCTATTTATGCTACACCGCGGTCTATATTACCTAATAAAACTATTCAAGCCTGTCATGCTACCCTAAATGGAAATGATGTTCCCAACCTAGAGCAGCAGGTAGCCAAGTTTTGGGAACTAGAAAGTTTTCCCCAGCGTACACCCTACACAAAAGAAGAGAAATTATGCGAAAAACATTTTCTCGCCACCACAACCCGCTTAGATGATGGTCGTTTCTGCGTTGGTTTGCCTCTTCGTGACAAACGCGACTGTTTAGGTGATTCACATCACTTGGCCAAGAAGAGGTTTTTGAACATAGAATCGCGCTTTAGGAAACAACCAGACATAAAAAACTCATATACTGAATTTATTCGTGAATATGCCGAACTCGGTCACTTATCTGAATCTTCAATACAAAGGCCTAAACATGCCTATTTCTTGCCTCATAAGAGAAAAAAGCGAGTCTACTAAATTCCGCGTTGTTTTGACGCGTCAGCTCGCACTATTTCGGGATTTTCAATGAATGATCTGCAGATGGTTGGACCCACAATA
This sequence comes from Protodeltote pygarga, assembly GCA_936450705.2. Classification (NCBI taxonomy): domain Eukaryota; kingdom Metazoa; phylum Arthropoda; class Insecta; order Lepidoptera; family Noctuidae; genus Protodeltote; species Protodeltote pygarga. The sequence continues at coordinate 9,281,924 of OW388268.2, read as the reverse complement.
CAGAATTCTCTATTTAATATATTTATTCGCTTTCGCCAATATAAATATATAGTTTCTTCAGACAACTTACATTCTCCAACTCTCCCGGATGTAGGTATCCCAAGATAAGCCTACACTGTGGTGGCATAGACCAGAATCTCTTTTAAACAGAATCATCATGGCCTACCACCACGCCTATTACGATGGACTTGCCGGAATTAAAAACGGTCTCCGTTTTAGTGGCGGAGGATACACCTGCAGTGTCACCTATACAGTTCGAAAAATATTCAAAGTTAAGGTACATTCAAAGAATAAATAATAATAATGTTGCTCAAATAATTAGAATATATTCATAATTGCCGTAATCCTAGTGATAAAACTCTGGGTCCACTAAAGTTTGAAGAACTAAATCACACAATTAATGTTCTTCTTCGTATTGCTATTGAGTATTCCGAAGTTGATTTATTGCGACAACGGGGGCAATTTCGTGGCAGCTGCAAAAGAGATCTCAGGATTCTTACAGTCTAATAACGACACTATCTGTGACTTTGCTGCTCGTCAAGGGATAGAATTTAAATTTTCTCCTGCGTACGCTCCTCACTTTAATGGTCTAGCAGAGGCCGGGGTCAAGTCAGCAAAGCATCATATTAAACGAATGTTAGCCAATACACACCTCACTTTCGAGGAACTATCGTCGTTGTTTGCACAGATTGAGGCAATACTCAATAGCCGACCTCTCTGTCCTCTCAGCCCATCCCCAAACGACCTACAACCTCTCACTCCAGCTCACTTCTTGATAGGCAGGCCACTTACGTCTCTCGCCACACCGAACCTTGTGGACTGCAACTCAAACCGTATCAATCGATTCCAGCGCATTGAACAAGCCAAGCAGCACTTTTGGAAGCGGTGGGCTGCGGAATATGTTGCGGAGCTTCAAGCCAGACTTAAGTGGAGAACAAGATGCCAAGATCTGCAGCCCGATGACATGGTGCTAATAAAAGAAGAAGCACCGCCACTATGTTGGCAACTAGGACGAGTGAGCAAGATTTTTCCTGGCTCTGACGGGATACCGAGAGTCGCGGATATACTTACGGCGAGAGGTATACTCCGCCGTGCAATTAATCGCCTCTGCCTTCTCCCTACCCCGGGGCACAAATTTGAAAGCTCCTCTTTCAACGGCCGGGAGGATGTCGGCGCGCCGCGGAGGAAAACCTTCGTGAAGTTTCTATTTCTTTTTTACCAATTTGACGTTTTGGTTTAGTTCGGTTGTTTTTTCGCTCTTAAGTATGTCAATATATTTTTACAATAAAAATCTATGTTTTAGCCTAATAACCTAATAATCGAGTCTATTATTCAAGCATTTTGATCTAGCGCGATCAAGGTTAAATTAATTATGTCTAAATCTGATGATGAAAAAGTATTTGTGAATTTGTGGAATATTTTTCAGATAAAAAGGCTATTTTCATTTTGAAAACTTACCTTTTCGTACAAACTGCATTGTTTTTAGTTGTTGAATATTGAATTTGCAGCTTAAAAATAGGTTGGAGATGAGGCTAATACACTCATCCGTCGGAGTTTTAGCAATTAAGTTAAACTTTTCACTATCACTAAGACGCCAGCGTCGCTCAGTTGATTTCCTTTTATGTCTCATTTTTTTATTGTTGACGGATTTAAAATCTTTCTTTATAATGTTCTAAGGTATGTCAGTAATATTACGAGTATAGTAAATTAAGCTTTCAGTAAAAGCGGTAGTGCCGTTGCGTTTCAACACCAACTTTTCTTCTTTTTTTTATTTAAACCATGCGTAGACATTTGCATAGTAGGGCAGGGTTTAAGTCTATCCTTATATAAATCTAGCGAATTTATAACCAACAAAAAATATTCTAGTTATTTAAACGTCAATGTTTCATTACTGAATTATCGAAGCCTATTTCATTTTATGCAAAACGGCCCAGATAAAATTACCCCACCTTGCTATTTGGAATATTTTCCTTCTGGACAAAGGCATTCACGTTCGACTTTGAGTAAATATATTCATGTATTATGCTGTCGGATAGACAAGCGACTGGGACTGACAGTTTGACGTGTGGCATTGCCAAGTAGGCGCCTTTTGTTCACCATTTGTATTCTTTGGTAAGTAATTTTCGTTTTTTTTTTACTTTGATGTTTTAAGTAAATAATATCTTGGATTGTTTAAGTTTATTTTCACGGCAGAAAGTAGACTGTTTACTACACTGAAGTACATAAATCAGTAGGTACACCACAGAAGTGTACATAACTACACTACTGATAGTACTGAAGTACACTATAGCGAAGAAGTGAGTAATAATACATATAATATTATGTAATTGTGAAATAGGGCACTGCATCAAATGGATAATTTTTCTCTTTAAGAAATAACATTTTTATACAATAATAATTGGTAAAGTCATAAAAATTCAATGACAATAAAGAAATTCAAGATTTTTTTTATAACCCCAAAAAAATCGTAGGTATAAAAAAGTCGAACCAAACTGTTTCTAACATTTTATTAAACAATGACACCAATTTGCTAACTTTAAGCCAAGGTTAAAAGGTATTTGAGTAAAAAGGAAATTTTACATTTTATGCTTTAATTAAATCGTTAACTGAGAGGTTTTTCTATCCCGAGGTGTAGAATGGATTTTTAAAAAGGACAAGCACAAGTTTTTATTTTTTTAGAGCAAAAAAAAATATTTCGCGCCAGTAATTCCCGAAGGTAAGAAAGAGACAATATTTGCTTTTAATTTAAGAAGGTAAAAAATAAAATACATAGTTGGTTACGTTTATAAGATGCCAGTGACATTGAAATGTCCTGAAACGTACTGAAGTACGTGACGTTGAATAATTGTATCAAACCCTTCATAGTAGGTACTTTCAAGGTCTAGCAGGAGTAGGTACGGTGAATGCGCAAATAAAACTGTGCTTCCACCAAGAGGTTAATGGAGGAACACCACTTGGTTCTTTTTTTGATTTGGAACCAGCTAAAAATTAAAAAAAAAATAACATTACCTATATTTCACTAATCATTTCATTTAACTGAATAAGTTGTATGAAATGAGAACTATGAGATGTAAAAAAATCTATCTTATCAATTTAAAGAAGTATCCCTAAATCAGTATATTCAGCCCTGGCTCTGAAGGCCCAGAGCCTGATAATGAAATTATTTGATAAGAAACTCGCAAAAACCACTGACTCGGGCGGGACTTGAACCCTCGATCCCTGGCGTACCGTGCCATCGCTTTAGCAACTAAGCTACCGAGTTCTGCCAGCTTCAGTTGAAGCTGAGTTGCAAACTTTGAAACATGAGATCGGTAGTGCGGCAGACCTCCAACAGATGTCACCACACGCCCGCCCTTAAGGCGAAAGAGATTTGTAAATTTCATTTAATAAGCAAGTCATGTGCATAAACATTAAATATGTAAAAACATACATAATATATACTAATAATATTAAGATAGCAGTATAGATAGTTCTTATTACCCCTCTACCCTCTATGCTACACCATTTTCCCACTCTCTCACACAATATAAAGCTATAGACACGACAGTTCGACACAAAGCGGCCATATTTACAAAGGCCTCTCCATATAGAGCGCCCTCGTCGCATGACCAACCCTGTTAATTGAATTCTGATAACTAATTGTATTGAACCTGTATTCAGATATAAGATGGAGGTTGAATTGTGATTTTGAACGAAGGTAAGTTTAGAGGAGAGATGCGTGGTTGAGAGTCGCATTATTTTAGTCATAGAGTCACTTCATCATCATCATCAGCCTATATTAGTCCACTGCTGAACATAGGCCTCTCCTAATGCGCGCAACTATTGGACGCTCATTGGAGATATTTGCCCATAATCGCCATGCTGGGCAAGCGGGTTGGCAATCGCAGTAGCAAGTGATTGCTGTCACACAGAAGGATGCTGCTGCCTATCCTCCGGATCTTTGCCTTTGTCGCTTCTAACGACACCCGCATGACGAGTAGGGGTGGTTCTATTCTTAGGCCGCGGCCTGAAACCACACGGCACTGGGCAGCGTCACAACAGTTATTTAAAATTATTTTCAATCTACCGTCAACTTTATTTATTAACTTTTCCCATATTATATGAATATTTAGTAATTAATAAATTGATTTTCGATTTTCTATTATTAAGATTTTTACCATCTAAATAGAAAAAAACATCGAAACAAACAAACCTACAGACATATACTACTTTCTTTCTACAGAAATCTTTTGTTAATATTCCATTTTTGAAATTTCGTCCGATCGTGAGACGCTTGAGCAGTTTTTCATAGCAATTTTCAACGAAATTCAATAATGTCAGCAAAAAATATACCTACCTTCCTATAAAATACTTTCACTGACTTTGTTTGCTCACGTTCAAAGTACACTTGTGAAGAAAATGCTTAAGTATCTAATTTTATTTAAAAGTGATCTTTAGAAGTCTCTTTTGACGTGATATTGTAATTTTCTGAAGAGTGTATACATTTATATCTCATCCCTTTAGCTTAATGAAATAAAACCCATCATATTTTGCTTTTATGCTAAATAATTAAATTGTTAATAAGTAATAAGACGATAATCGTAAGGAGTAATAAACAGAGATGTAAACAAAAATATATTTTTTCAAATTCATATATCTTATATCTATATATTAAATTCATATATTATATATATATTAAATAAATATTCATATATCAAATATTTAAAATAATCCAAGTTGTTAAAACTTCCTCTTACTTACATCAAATAGATTTTGTAACTGCATTTTGTCGTGAGTCAATAACGACTTCGATATTGAATTGAAGTCTTGCCGATTCAAGTTTATGCATCAAATATTTGTGTATAAATAGTTTCTTATTGGAAAAATGGGCGAACGAGTTTTGCACAGAATATATTATATGTATATAGATAGACAAGGCTTTCTTTATATTTGCACTATCCATTAAAACATTATATAATAGAAAAATCACTGGTATAAACTGTCCCAGTGCATTGCAAAGACCTTTTTTCAAACAAAAAAGCATTAATCACCACGCTAGCTCACGGGGGGTAAGCGATTTCAAACTAATAAATGCTGATTCCCTTATGATGTTTTCCTTCACTGTAGGCCAGTAACGTCTTCGATTAACTAAAAAAGTGCAAATGACATTGAAAAGGTCACATTGGTTTAAACCAGGTTCGATACCCACACCCACGTGCTTGAAAACGTAAACCTTTATTATACAAAATTGTATTTACTTCAACCTCCAAACATTTGAATAAAGAATTTGTTACGTTTACTAACAATTACCGAGTTACTAACACTCAATGGATATTAACGGTATGTTTGTTAAAATGTAGTGTCTACGTGAGTTCATTCTCTAATAAAAAAAAGCAATAAATTCCCGAACCACTTCTATCTCCGACTGTACGTCTAGTGTAGGTAGGCCCGCAAATTAAAAGCGGTCCACAAAGCCCTGCTCACCGGGCCGTGTATTCGATTAACTTCATAAATGAATTCACATCCACTCAGTATGTCTATATATTTTTGTAGCAACAGGTCGACTCACGACTTTCATTTCTTTTATTTGTGAATTTTTACATACAATTGATTGTCTTTTATTTTTGTTGCAGATGAAAAAGAGCATTTATGTGTCTTGTTAAAAGCCCCTAAACATAAATAAGGAATTAAAAAAAGTATCAACAAGATAGGTATATAGTAAATTACATCCACTAAAAACATTAAATGTGCACCAAATCTCTATGCAATCTTTCCATCGTAAAAGGTGTTGTGATCCTATAATAACCAAGTCCTATTCAATTTGTTTTGTAGTTATCTATCAACATTTTCTGTCAAAAACTACTGAACGGATTTTGATGAAACTTTACAGTATTATTATTTGTACAGTCGGCAACGGAGTTAAGCTGGCAGGGACGCTAGCTAAAGGTTGTAATGTTTTCAAGACGTTATTAATATAATTTCATTTTATTTTATTTTTTGAAAAGGTATGACTGAAACCTAAACAAAACTAAACAATTTTGCACAACCACATGCAAACTTCTATAAATAATATCTTCCTAAACTAGCGGCCCTGTCAACTCAACTCCTTTGTCGACTGTACATCAGAATAACACATAGGCTACAATTAATCAACATACCACGCGGCTTAACAAACAATCAAAGAATGAATTTAATATTAAATTCCTTAAATTAAGCTCAAGAACCAAAAATACCGTACCAAGTTCTAAGTTCGTCAAGATACGAAAACAATTGCATTTCATCGTGTACTTAATCATTAGGGCTTAGCCGAAATAGATAACATTGTTAAAGTGGCTAGCTAAATGATAGAATTTAAAATAGAATTGAATAATTGTGTACTTTGATAAGGCTTAACGGTTTTGTAGTTAACTGTACTTTAATTTGTTTTGTAGTAATTTTTTTTTATTTTTTTTATTTATTTATTTAAATGAAAGTTAACAGCTTAAAGCCAAAACACTTACATTTCAGTAAGTGTTTTGGCATAGAGTGGTTCTCGAGTAAGGTATATATATAATTTGTATAAAATTTTACCTGGAAATAATACTTTGAGTTCCATCGGGGTATATTTCTTTTTGTCCAGAAAATACATTATGATCCACTTTTCTCCAATATTTCCCCTCTATTACGAGTAGCAAATAATTGTTAGATATAAGTATAAAAAAAATGTTTTTTTTTAACACAATTAAAAATTTAAATAACACATAAAATACACCCTCACACACATATAGAAGATACAGTCAAGTTGTAAAGTGCACAATTTATTTTTTTAATTATTTGAATAATATTTTTTTAAAAATATTAAACAACTAACACACGATTCTTCTTATTCCCAACAATTCGCAAGTGATAAGATTTATAAGTTTAATTGAACTACATAGATAGTAGAAATCAGTTGATACTGACTTCCAATAGGAATGTGTTTTATCTTGTAACAACGTGAGGACTGTCACGCGTTTATATATTCATACTTATTACTGTTAGGAGGATAGGGAGTAACTAATAATTTTTATAAATTAAACAACTTTTTAAAAGATTTTTGGAGCGTCACTTTGGATAATAAAATGAAATTAATTATCACTCTCCGTGCCTCGGATAGCACGTTAAGCTGTTGGCCCCGGCTGTCAATTGTAGATCTTTGACAATCGTTACGGGTAGTAAGAAGCCCGAAAGTCTGACAACCAGTCTTACCAAGGGGTATCGTGTAACCCAGTATCTGGGTTGTAGAGGTCTGATAGGCAGTCGCTCTATGTAAAACACTGGTATTCAGCTGCATCCGGTAAGACTGGAAGACGACCCCAACATAGTTGGGAAAAGGCTAGGCAGATGATGACTTTGAATAATAAAAATTTGTCAAATCTTTATGTTTTGAGAGATTTGTAGCTCTCGTAGTCGCAGAAAGACCAAGGTATTTAAAAAAAATATTAGTCTAAGCAAGGTTAGGTCCGAAAATACAGGAAAATAAGTTTTTTTTTTACTTTAATTTAACTCGTCTCTACCACCTATTTGGATATAGTATAAAATATATATTTTTAAACTGTTAAGATGCCTAACACTTCAGTCTTCCTAATCTCTCCTTCCAAATCCTTCTAAATCTAATATTATTATATTCTTATTAAAAATTCTCTCGAAACGTAAAAATTTGAAAAAATAATCAAAGTGACCGTTAAAAAGTAGTTTAATTTAAAAAAATAAATCAGCTAAATCGGTCCACCTATTCTTAAATGAGGCCCTTATCAACGACTTATCAATTTATCAACCTTATTTTCTATATAGATAGGTTTTCCATTACATTTCACGCTAACACCTTATGCGCATATAAACTTCGAGACAGCTTGGCGTCGCTGTCGGCAGAATACGCAAGCATACTATGACGCATTGAGGAAATGTGTGAGTTTTTGTATACGAGTAAAAAGAGTATTACCAAAAATGTACTGACTCATTACGAAATCTCGGAAACTGTAAAGGTGTTTATTGTAAACAAAAATAACCTGTGTCTATTTATACCTTTTTAAAAATCGTAAAACCCTTTATTTGTCGTGTGGTTTCCGGCCCACGAATAGAACCACTTTTACTCGTTCCACGGGTGTCGTAAGAAGCGACGAAGAGAAAGATCCGGAGGATGGGCAGTAGCATCCTTCTGTGTAACAGCAATCATTATGCTACTGCGATTGCCAACCCGCTTGCCCAGCATGGCGATTATGGGCAAATATCTTCTATGAGCGCACAATAGTGACGCGCATTGGAAGAGGCCTATGTTTAGCAGTGGACTTACACAGGCTGATGATGATGAAAATACTTTATCGGGCTGGTGAGGGGGACCTAAAACAACACAGTGTTCTTCCACGAACCTCTTGGTGGAAGTACGAGTTTCGCTTGCGCATAATGCGTATTCACTGTATCCTGCCAGAATTCGCTTAATCCTTCGTGATAGGCACGCGGAACACGGCACACCATCTACTCCAGCCTGTTGCTGATCGGCTTTGTAGCTTCTGTCTTAGATTAACTAAGAATGTACTATCGCGGACACGAACGCTGCACCACTTTACGATCAAAATGCTGTTCGGTGCAAGCGATTCTAACCTTAAGAGTGTTGCAACGGCTTTGTCCACGATAGTACATAATTATAAAAAAAGTCACATTAGTAGGGTAGACTCATTTAATTCTGTGACTTTCGTAATTTCGTAGTAAGTATTAACTTTGAGACCTACTTTAATTTCTGTTACTGGAATTCAGGGATAAAAAAAGGTATGTACTTACACAATAACAGGAAAAAACATTATCCATTCTCAATACCATATCTAAAATCATACATCCTAAATATTTGTTTGATTAGACCGTGTTATCAATTGGTTAGATAACGACTTTATCAGTCAAATAACATGTTTAACCTCATTAAATTTGAATTATAAATATACTAGTACTTTGCCTGCAATTTAGTCGGCGTGGATTTCGGATATTTTCATCCTGTACCCGCTCAGGGGTGGTTTCCAAAAATCCATCCTTAGTGCACCTCTACCCTAAACGTGACCTAAGGATGGATTTTTTGCTAAAGGAATATTATCTCCAAATTTAAAGTCTCTAGGTGCAGTGGATCAGGCTGTGCGTTGAAAAAAAAATGTCTTGGTAAATAAATGTCCGCGTGAATTTCGGATTTTTCATCCTGTATTTTACCTACTCGGTTTCCTAAAAATTCTTCCTTAGTTTCAAGTCTCTAGGTACACTATTAAAACTTTTATTTTTGTTCTATTTACCTTACGGCGGTGTACAATAAAGAATACTCTACTCTTCCCTACTCTACTCTTAACATCCGATAAAGATATCTGTTTTGTATTCTTAAAGAGCATTGTCAGAGCACGACAATTATAGAAATATAAAAACACCTATCGTCTCACTAAAATCTTCTTCTTATCGTATGGTTGATGAGCAACCTGGCGTCAGAGTTGAGACCGCCCGTAGGCCTCTGACATGGCTTTACACACCATTGAAAAATCTCTCAGGTGTGCTGCTTTTATCACGATGTTTTCCTTCCCTCACCGTTTTAGCAACTGATAATTAATTTATAATACGCACATAACTTACGAAAAGTCAGAGGTGCGCGCTTTGGGATCGAACTCGAGACCTCTGACTTGTCAGTCGACGGTTATACCACTAGGCTATCAGAGCTAAAATAAAAATGATATACAATATTTGTATGCCTTTTAAAAGCAAAATATGTGTGGATTATAATACTTTGTAAGAACTTCTGTACCATATTCTTAGTAAATAAATGTCTTACGTAAAAAAAAAGTAATGAGAACCTACTCCTTTTTTAGAAGTCGATTAAAATAAAACATTCTTACCACACATAGCTCAAATAACAAATTGATTGTGGTCTCATACCTGCATCGTTGCACAAATCAATTGGGTCCAGATGTGTGTGCTAAGGTCAACGGTAGTACTTGTAGCACAGTCAAGTACAGTGCAGGGTGGACCAAGGCATAAGTCGAGAGCGATTTTAAGATTGTCAGAAAAATATTTAAGTTGACATAATCTTTATTTTTTTATTCAATGAAGAGTTTCTCCGTCGTAGCCGTAATGACAAAAAATCACTTTTATTTAATTTAAAAAAAAGAACGTAGCCACATGATAGGATTTTTTCGTGTTAAATAAATGTTCGAAAATTTCAAGAACTTCAATATACAAATAATAGCTTTTTTCTGAAGTTATTAAAAATTGCGAGTTTATTTGCATAGGTGTGTTGTTAAAAGTGGAAAACCGTTTATAGGTGCCCCATGGTGGTCTGACTTAAAATATACACGGTGTTCCTCTATTAACCCCACCAGAGATACTTACCTTATTATTTTCGTCCGGCTTATTCTCCGAAATAAATAATGAAGACAAAAAAGTACCTACTGCAAATTGTAGAATTTAAAAATTGTGTGGGGTTTGGAAACGGAAAACTAAAAGTATTTCTGAAGAATTCTACATGAAAAATACTTATAACAAATAGTATTTAAAATATGTTTTTGTTTGATTATTAAGCTCGGAAACTACTGAACCGTTTCTTAAAATTCTTTTACTGATAGAAAACCATTTTAAAAGCTATAATAAAAACGCCATTTTTCTATTAATTTCATGCGACGAGAGAAGCTAATTCAAACTAAAATAAACTCAGTTTTAATAGCGCATTTATGACTTATATCTTACTCCACACAACATAAGATTTCAAGCGAAACGTCGAAGGTTACCACACATGTGGTACCGTACTGTAGACTGTACGAATAAACTATAAAAGACCTGATTGATTACTTCTGTAATACATCATCACGTTTGAGTCGTGATAGCCTAGTGGTGTTGACCGTTGACTGGTAAGTCAGAGGTCTCAGGTTCAGGAACCCAATGCGGAAGGCATTTTTTATCCCCCCCGGCCACAAAAAAAAAAAAAAAAAAAAAAAAAAAAGGCGCGCACCTCTGACTTTTCGTAAATTATGTGCGTTTTATAAATTAATTATCACTTACTCCGTGCCTCGGAAAGCACGTAAAGCCGTTGGCCCTGCGCCTGATCTCTCTCTGGTCGTGTCGGATTGCCGTCCCGTCGGACTATGAGATTATGAGAATAGAGAGTGCATCTGTGTTGGCGCACACAGTTGTACACTATAATATATCCTGCGTAGTTGGCTAATCTCTGCCGCTGTGACCGAAATTCGGTCAGGAGGACATTATTCTTAAAAAGGGATGCACAGTTTTCGCTTCAAGTATTAATATAGATAATATAGTTACTGCAGACTAACATAGAAGTCAAATCTGTCCCATCCCATTCCTACCCAAGATAACTTTATCAGATTATGTGGCGAATACCTGTCGTGTCACGGAGATATTTCGGTGCGTACGTGACAGGATGGGTGTGCGTCTTTTATACGTTAATGTGCGTGACAAACACCCTCTTATGGTGTTAACAGTGGGCTGTTTGTGGCTGACAAGCGGAATTAACTCGAGCGCTAAATTTTTTGTTTGTTGGATTTAAATCTTTTTTTAAATGCTTTTTATTCTGTAGTATTGATATATTATAAACATTTTTGCTTACTATGCGAACCCTAATGCTAATTAATGCTCAATCCTTCTTTGTATGAGAAGAGGCCTTTCTCCTACATTGGAACAGTTACAGGCTGATTTATTTATTTTCGAACACTTAGTTCTTGGATTCAGGGCTTTATCAAGTAGGTCGCTGGTTCAAATCTCGCTCGTAATAGCTTATTTCTTTTTCAAAATTCTTATTAAATAATTATATTTCTGTGTTAAATTTGAATTGTTGTTGTGTTGTAATTTCAGAAAAATTTGAAAAGTTTGTCAATTGTTATGAATAAAAATTTATTTTGATCAACTGATATTTTTGCTAATTTTTTGTAAAATTATTCTCTCAAACTTGGTTATTTGCGATATTCAGTGATATTACATCTTTAATGTGTAAGCAAGACTGCAGTTTAGCGATTAAATAAATAAATTAGCTTAAAACCGTCCCACTGTAGGGCAAAGGCTTCTTCTCAAACAGAGAAGGACTGAGCATAAACACTACGCTAGCACACTGCGTGTTGGCGATTTCAGACTATTAATAAGTCCAGGTTTCTCTAAGATGTTTCCCTTCACCGTTAGTCAAGTGTCTTAGATTAACTAAGAAAGTACATAATAACGTTGAAAAAGTCATATTGGCATATGCCAGGTTCGAACCCACGCCCATGTGCTTGCAAAGAGGGTCAGTAACCAAATAAGCCACCACGACATACCACGACAACGACCATGATTTAGCGATTATGTGATTATACTGTTTAAAATATTTGTGCTGAAAACTGTCGTCAGTAGCCCTCAGTTTCTTTCCCGATGAGCTCAGTAGTTACAAGAACGCGTATTAATTGTATTAATCTTTAAGTGTTTTACACTTGGGTTAATTAATTTATTAATAGGCCAAGTGTAGTGTCACTCAATGATAATCATCAAAGTGTCCGATCATTGTGCTTAGTGACAGATGTTTTAATGATCGCCGTGTTTAATTAGAAGATCTCACGCCAATGTATCGCTAATTACTTATTGTTTATGTTTTTTTATAATGATTGCTATTAGAGCGAGCAACTGCTTCGTAAATCAGGGAAAAAATGCTATTAATACCTACAATTTTTATATTTTCAATGCTGTAAGTGTTTAAAATTTGCCGTGTGGTTTCCGGCCTAAGAATAGAACCACCCCTACTCGTCCCGCGGGTGTCGTAAGAAGCGACAAAGGTAATGATCCGGAGGATGGGCAGCAGCATTCTTCTGTGTAACAGCAATCATCTACTGCGATCGCCAACCCGCTTGCCCAGCGTGGCGATTGTGGGCAAATACCTTCATTGAGTGATGAAGTGTTTAAAATGAGCAGTGATAGCCTAGTGGTATGACCGTTGATCGGCAAGTCAGAGGTCCTAGTTCTAACTCTAGACACGCACCTTTGACTTTTCAGAATTTATGTGCGTATTATCACTTGCTCCGTGCCTCAGAGAGCACGTAAAACCTCGCACGTCGGTCATGCGCCTGATCTCTCTCGGGTCGTGTTGTCATCTCACTGGACAATGATAGTGCACCTGTGTTTACGCACCTACACACTTGTGCACTATAATATCTCCTGCACCAACCAAAGTCAACCAGGAAGATATTATTATTGATTTAAAAAAAAAACACGTGAAAATTTCAAGCGAAGACTGTAATACATGACTAAGGAAAAAAAGTATGACATCAAATAAATATTATCTATCCAAAATTCCCGATGGAAAAGACAAAATAAGCATGATTATGACGTCATACCAACGCCTTATGCAAAATTTATGCGTAAAAGCATAATTTGGTGCTAAACGCGAAACGCGGGGGAAGGGCGCGATGTGTTAGCAATATTCAAAATGGACGCTTTATTTCCGAAAGTGACATAAAATAATACCTTTCAGTTTATTTTAGAATTTGTTCAGGCTCGGAATAATATTGGTTTTGTGGTTAAAAAGTTACATCGATGTCTGGAAACTTAGATTTTAGATAATGTTTAGCCTTTTTTATCCTATTTCTAAAGAGGAGGTTTTAAATAGATGCGTAAATTTCTTTTTTTTTCTTATTTTTTACCTTACAATAAATATACCTACAATACTTAATGTATTAATCTTTTAAATATTAATTCATTATTATTAATTAATTCCTTAATTTTATATATTAGGTTTAGTGAATTTATAGATTGTTTAATAATGTAAATATATCGTTTAATGTTTAATACTGCAATAAATAATTCATATTTTACTTTTTATAAAATTAATCTAATATATTATTATTTTTAATATTATATGAAAGTTTGTGAGGATGTATTGGTGGTTTTTTCTTACGCTTTTATGCAAAAACTACTGAAAGGATTTTGATGTTAATTTTGCAATAATACAGCTTATACATCAGAATACCACATAGACTACAATTGTTTAACATACCACACAGACGAAGCCGCAGGCGGTAGCTAGTTAAAAATATCATTGACCAGCTCATTCGCATTTCAGTGACGTAATGTTTCTTGTGAACTTGGATGTCCTAGCGTTATTTACTAATAGTGTTAATATATGAACGCATCGTGTGTCGATGGCAGACACAATGTAGATACAAACAGAAGGCTATTCTGAACTTAAAAGTAAAAGATGTGTAATGTAATAAATAATAATAAATCAGCCTGTAACTGTCTCACTGCAGGGCAAGGGCCTCTTCCCGTACAGAGAAGGATTGAGCATTTTTTCATGATTGAGATAGAGAAGGAGTGAGCGGAGCAAGGATTTTAATGAGTTGTATAAAGAATTTCAGTTTGACCCATTTAATACAGACAAAAAGCGCTTCACTACGTAATAGGCTGGATCTTAAATTTTTTAAAGATACGTAGATTTAAGATTTATATCTGTGTTTGTTTGTGTGCTACTTGTTGATCGCTAAGATCTCTGTCAATATGCTATGTTGCTATCCGTGAAAACCTATAATTGGCTAATGTTATTATTATAGTGTCTTTCCACCTTAGTATAGCTGTTGGTTTTCCATCAAGCTAATAAATAAATTAATCACCACGCTAGTTCACTGCCTGTTGGCGATTTCAGACTATTGGTTTCCTTACAATGTTTTTGTTTTTTTTTAGAATTATATTATGGAATTATACCCTATTATATAAATTATTTTATGGTAGGTATCGTAGGGTAGGGTAGGGGTAGTTTAATAATACGAATAAGATTTAAATTAAGGTTGAGTCTGCTATTTTTAACCGACTTCAAAAAGAAGGAGGTTCTATGTTCAGCTGTATGTATTTTTTTTTTCTTTTTTTGTATGTTCATCACATTTTTTTTAAAAATTTTGACATGCTAACGTCTGTCGGGTCAGCTGGTACTTTTAAATTATACACTTGTATTGCATAAGAATCTTATAAAGTGGAACTTCTGTTTTTTTATTTTAGAGTTTAGACACAACATAAGACCGGTTACACCTACATAGTCAGCTGTGTTACAGTCAATAGTAAAATATGGACATTTGGAAGGTCATCTATAACCTTCACTACTTGCCATCAGGTTTATTGTTATCCTATGGTTGATGAACAACCTGATGTCAGAGTTTAAACCGCCCGTAGGCCTCTACCATGGCTTGATGCACTATAGAAAAATCTCTTAGGTGTGTTGGTTTTCTCACGATGTTTTCCCTCACCGTTTTATTAAATGATAATTAATTAAATACGCACATGAATTCAAAAAGTCATAGGTGCCTGTGTTTTGAACTTACGACCTTTGACTTAGCAGTCAGACAGTGTACCACTAGGCGACAAGTGGGATTTAAACCCGCGACCTACTAAAGCTCTCACTCTGCCACTAAGCTATTTGTTACCCCGCTCGCTTAATCGAAATAATTATCTGCATTAAACCATCTGAGATGGTAGTAACATCCACCCCTTGTATAATGTTCGCATAGTATGCATAAGTAGTTTGTAAAATATTTATGTAAATTATGTGAACTTTAGAAAAAAACTATTTTACCATTGACAAGGGTTTGTAAATTGAAAATTCATAGTTGTAAAACTAGACCCTTTAAGTTATTTATTAGTCATATAAATTCCTGTAAAACTTACATAAAAACCTAATAATATATTTATTTTACATAAATACGCGAAATCATAAAAATGTTCCACTTACCAGCTCAAGATTTTGGCTAAACAAATTCCTCAAACAGAACACTGTGCAAAAAATAAATACACACATTTTTCAAGTTCAAAAATCACAGAAACCGTCCGTCCGTTACAACACACAGTCACCCACTGGTCCTTACCTGAACTAATCGGACAAAAAATATTTTGACGGATAAGTTTGCCTTGTCAAGGATGCCGACCCCCTATTGCTACACTCTTGATATGGCACAAATTTTATATCATCATCCTCAAAATATCAAAATGATACCTATCTACTTGTAACAAGGTGTAATTTAGTGTGAAAAAAATGTTTAGAGTCGCAAAATAGTTTGGTTTTGTGTCAAGAAGTGTCAAAGATATTCTAAATGTCAAAATGTGGAGTTCATTTTGAATTCGGAATTTAGTCATTTTCGAGAAATATTTTACCTGCGTAGTAGATAAGGCTAATCAGTTACGTTTTGTTTGACTTTAGGATGACGTAAACGATCATTTATTGTGACCACACTAATGTTAGTGGGTATCAAATAGGTGGGCGGGCGCACTTTCACTAAAAAAAGCATTTTTTCCTTAAGTTTTTTTAGCCAAAACCTTTGGATTATGTCATTGGGCTGGCCACTTTATTTATTGTTGTTTTTTGTCGGTAATTTTAAATCGATTCGAAACTAGTTCTAAATACGAAAATTATGAAGGTCCAGAACTTTTATAGAGTCAATAAAAATTTACTATTTTTAACGGAACGTAACCTTTTTTTTTGTAGTGGCGGCCATTTTTTATAGATTGCAATGTTACTGTATAACAGTAGGTAATAGTGTGTTCATTATGACGTCAGCTTTGGAGGTAAAATCCTTGTTAAATAATAATAGATACTATTTCCAAGATAATTTAGATTAACGTCTAATAAAATTTACAGTGAACAAACCAGGAACAAGGAAAAGCCACCAGAAATTAGTATATTTTATGTAAATATTTAAACAAAGTAATTAATTTTTAAGAAATTAATACCACATAATTTATGTGTTTTCTTGTTAATTTCTTTTAAAACAAGGTGTTACTTTATAAAGCCAGAAATAAAATGCAATAAAGTATTAAAAAATACTGTCTAAAACATTTAAATTTTAATTATCCTATAAATTTTATTTCAAACCTTCCTTATGCTTATAAAACATGTAAATAAAGGCTTATATAGATTGTAATTGGTTCTCGTTTTTTTTCCCAAGAAGCAGTGTTTTGAACACTGGGATTTACATCTGACGTTACAAAGTCTTGATCATTGGAAGGTTTTGGTCTTGAACACGGAAAACGTATGTTTTTATTGTTTTGTAAAAGACATAATGTATGAATATGTATTTAAACTAGTCACAAGGAAAATTACTTTCAGGCTCAGAATGTCTCCTGGTGAAAAAATAATTATACAAACATTAATAATTTTACGTACTTAAGTGTAATAATTATACGTAAGTACCTATAATAATTATACCTAGTAAGAAAAAATAATTGCTAAATAACGCTGAATACATAATTAAAATTTACCAAATAAAAATAACTAACTATAATAATGTCGAAAAATAATTAAAATCTAATATAATTTTGAAGCCCCCTTTCTTTCACCTACCAAACGAGAGTCACGTTGGTCTCTTCGATTGAAAAGTCAATTACATTACTGTATAGGTTTTTAGATGGTCAAGACCATTATGTTCTTTAGATAAAGTTGTTTAATTTTTGACCAGATTACTTACTAAAATTTGGATGTTTTCAAAAAAAAGTAACTAAATAGGTACTAAATATAGGTACTAATCAAAGTTTCTACTTACAATTAAATTTTAAAAAATCCTTGCCACAATGTTAAAATAACCACAATCATTGCCACAGACACTACACCAACGACACGTAATCGATTACTAGAGAAGTTACCAATATTTATCACCAATTCGCCAACACTGAATCATCCGAGGTACTGCGAGAAAAAACACATTGTTTCCGAGAAAATTACGAACAAAACCACGTCATATCACAATGATATCAATGCACCAACTCGAAAACAAACAGCATTCTTTCGTTTACATTTTTAAATGTTTCTTATCTTAGATTACAAAGACCTTGGAACGGTTATATCTCATAAAAAGTCAAGAAAATCTCGTTGTAAAATCGCCTTTACGTCAATAACAATAAGGTAGATGAAACAGGAAAGATAAGTCGTAAAATGTGAAAACAGTAATTATCTTTTTAAGAAATATTGACACCGTAATGGATGTGAGTGATTAGAAAAAAAAAGGTTTTTGAGAGCTTTTTACATATTTGTGTTTTATTCGTATTTACGTAGTTTCTCTTTCTTTATCGTATTGTAGACGATTAACCTGGTGTCATAGTTTAAACCGCCCGTAGGCCTCTGACATGACTTATACATCGTTGAAATCGTTTTTCCCTGTTTCGTTGGCAAAATATAAAGATTTATAGTGCCAATGTACAAACATCTAGACCATGTGGGAATTCAATCCACGATTTCGTCAAACTTCTTACTTATTATTAATACAAACTCACTTTTGCATTTATAAGTCATTAATAAATACAATAGCGCTTATTGCTTTGTCCTTCTTCACGCAGCAACAACAGATCTACATGATTTTAAAAAAACTCCTCTATATTATGTTCGACTTGACTCACATCTAGAGGACATTTCAGATAGCATTAGACCACAGAACAGAAAAAAGCAGTTTCTGGTTTCTTTTTTCTGTGCATTAGACTGAGACCAGTGGTAGGAGGAAAGGGAAGGCCTTTGTCCTGCAGTGGGATAATACGGGCTAAATAATAATAATATTATGCTCAGAACTATGCAGATTTAGTGTTTTTTCCCTAGATCGTTACTAATCTCGTAATTACCAAGTCATTAAGATGCATTTCAAGGTTAAGTTAATCTTTGGTTAAGCCAAGTAAACTCATAAATACGATTAAAAATTTACAACGATTTTTGTCTACAAATTCACAATGTCAGCACACTGTGTTGTAAAAAGTGATAATATTTTGAACTGTCAAATTTGCAGACATCATTAATTTCTATTATATTCGGAACTAATGCGGGTCAGAATATAAAAAAAATGGCCAAGTAGGAATCGGACTCGCACATAAAGGGGTTCCGTACAAACATGAAAAAAAAAACAGGTTTTTTGTATGGAACCCACTTTAATTATTAACCTTATTTTATTATTATTATTTATTATTGAAAAACATCTCTGAAAATTTCAACTGTCTAGCTATCACGGTTCATGAGATACAGCCTGGTGACACTCAGACTTACAGACGGACGAACGGACAGTCTTAGTAATAGGGTCCTGTTTTACCTTTTGGGTACGTAACCCTAAAAACGACCAATGAATGTTCCATAAACCGTCTGTAATTTAATTATTCATAGCCTTAGGGTCATCTAAAACAAACATAAGCTATAATAATTGTTTGGCCCCATATTTGGAGAATGAATTCCATCTGTGGCTTCATAAAAGAATATTTACGTCACAGAGGAGCATTTGAGTCCTTTTAGTCCTATCAAAGGATAATTTACTTTATATTGTCAGCGTAGACACAAAATGAAAGGGTAGAATAATATGGATATGACTGGATTATTACTTTACTTAATACTTGTGCCGTGTGGTTTCCGTAAGAATAAAACTACCCCTACTCGTCCCGCAGGTGTCGTAAGAAAGATCCGGAAGATGGGCAGCAGCATCCTTCTGTGTAACATGTAACAGTAATCATCTAATACTGCGATCGACAACCCGCTTGCCCAGCGTGGCGATTATGGGCAAATACCTCAATAGTGGCGCGTATTGAGAGAGGCTTGTGTTCAGCAGTGGACTAATACAGGCTGATGATAATGATGACTGGAGTATGGCGGGCCGTAAACAAAAGATGTCATCAGTATCTTGATTATAAATATTCTAGTCCTTTGTTTTTATCGTATGGTTGAAGAACAACTTGGTGTCAGTTTAAACCGCCTGTAGGCCTTCGACATGGCTTTACACACCACACACTCTCAAGTGTGCTGGTTTTCTCACGATGTTTTCCTTCACTGTTTTAGCAAGTGATAATTAATTTCTAAAACGCACGTGACTCCATTAAAAAAGGATAATCTTATCCTTTTCACATTATCTAATAACTGTCAGATAAGAGCAAGCTGTCAAATTGCCCTTGTGACGTGAAATGAGACAGGATCTACATAGCGACTTAAATTCTCATAGATATCACGATTATGGATTAATTTGACAGCTCTAACAATTTTCTATTGTTTTCTCATTAATTTTGTTAGAAAGAATAAGGGTGAATTTAAATAAAATTAGTTTAGACAAACTAATTTAGAGTATATTAAGCATGATAATTAGCACCGAAATGAATAGAATGGCAGCTTTAATTTTAAGCGTAATATAGCATGTGGAATAGTTGAGTAGTATTCTGCAAACAGCAACATGAATAGCTACCTTTCACGTAAACCAAATACTATATCAAAATGTAGGAGGTCACGTACCCTGAGACATACGTGATGAATGTTATTAAACATTTACAGCGTTGTCACCAAGACAGAGATAGATTGAAAGGAAAAAGTGGGACAGAAACACTGGACTGAAGGTCCTCGAGGACCCTAAACCGACCTATCACGTCAAATTAGACGTGGTCCCTTGAATTCGAAATTAGAATGTACAGTTACTAAAGAAAGTTGTTGGTAAAATATTTTATTTTTATTTTTTGTGCAAGCTTCGGCTGTAGCTTTGGCAAACAGGACAAAGACTTGGCGCCAAGTGATTTTGTCATACTCCAGCATGAAGTTCGGCGAAAACTAACTTTTGTTTTCCTGCTTAAGGCTGCCTGACCACCAAAGCGGAGATGTATTTTCATACAAATGATAGATCAAGCAGCACCGCTCGAGTTATCATTTGTATAGAGACACGTCTCTCCGTTCCTCTAAGTTCCAGTGGGCAGGCAGCCTTTTTTTTGGCGTATTCCACTGTTGACCACAACATTGCTTGCCATTAAATAAAATCATCAACTTACACAATACACATGCCTTTTTCATAATAAAAGAAAGCGCTCAAAAAGTTAAGATTCAAGGGCTTTTGTCTAGTACTCCGATCCGACTTCTGATTTTGGATATTGCCATCAGAAACCAATCAGAGTACCTCTAATAGTTTTGAGATAAATCGGATGTCTAAGAACTAGACAAGTGTATGTATATGAAACTAGGGATTTCTTTATCGGACCGATAATAATGTAATAAACTAGAGTCGTGGAGAATGGCCCTAAGGATCAAAATAATATCTAAAGGATTGTTTTTAATTTAAAGTCTAGTTATAAGTTAGAGTTTTGGTGTTTCGCGAAATGTTTATCCACTTTTGTTGTCAACTGTACCTCCTGAAATAAAATCGAAATCAAACGTGTCTTCGCATTTTCTATTTTTAACTTTATTCAAGGGTCTATTGTGTTAAATGAATAAATTATCTCTTTTTCAATTTCCTCAAATTTTATGGTGGGCATTAAGTCTGGCCGTAACATAAAAAAGTTATTACGACAAAACTTTTTTTATCCTTCTAACATTGTAATTATGAAAATTTGTATGTTTGGATATTTGTCTTTTAATCCCTGCTAAACGGATAAAAGGATTCGGTTGAAACTTAGCACATGTTCCGGATTTAAACAGGCTACTTTACGCTTTTATAAGATTTTAGAGTAGTTATCTTACAAAGTAGACTTTTAGTACGAAGTTTAATGCGTTGAGGTATGTCCATATAATTCGATCATTAATAATTCTAAGAATAGCGATCAATTGAGTGGGATTTAGCTTCATCTGACCAGCTGAGCTTCGTTACCGGCTGAATGGTACAGGGTGGTTGAAAAATATTTCCCTCGATAAGAGAGAGAGAGAGAGAGAAATGAAAGAAAGAAAGAATTAAGTAGTTTATTCAGCACAGGTTTAGCACACATTACACAAACATTAGATTACACACTATAAGAATCCAAAAATTGATAAAAAAAAACGTGTGGCATTCGGGGACTGCCGCGGTGAAGCTATATTGCATAGCATTTTTTATCAACTTATGCAATTATAATTTATTTATTTTTATTTATTTATGCAGTCAATTGCTTAAAAACTTAATACAAAATCACGTCTTGAAAAATCTAAGCAAATAATTAGTTTTCGAAATTCAAATGTTTTGATGATTGATGTTTATTAAATGTTTTGTTTTTTAATGTGTCAACAGTTTATCTATACATATAAAATGCTTTGTCCTGAATGACTGACTGACTGACGGATCAACGCACAGCCTAAACCGCTGAACGTAGAGACCTGAAACTTGGAGGGTGTGTTCTTTGTATGACGTAGAGATCCGATAAGAAAGGATTTTTCGAAATTCCACTTCTAAGAGGGAGAAAAACGGGGGCAAATTTTGTATGGGACAACGTGATTCCTTGGTTCAATCTACTTCAAATTTTGCATAAACATTCTTTTACAAATTGATGGAACACGTGTTTCGTATTTTCTTTAAACTCATCGCCTAACGGGGTTAAAAAGGGGTAGAAAGTTATTTTGGGGGTGATTTGCATCGAAATTGATATCAATACTCCTTAGTGCTTTTGATTTAAACTGGCTTGGTGCAATATATTACCCTTTAAAATTGGAATGTCAAATATAAATCGGATTCGAATTCGATATTTCAATTTTATTTGTTTTTTTATATTTGAAAGAAAAACTTACCTTATACAGCTTGGCAAAAAAGAGTCTGAGGCGGTGACAGCTGGATGGAACTAAAAATAAAAATCTTAAAAACTAAGTTTGTGAGTACTAAAATAGCCATAAAGTGAGTTATTACATAATAATTGATGACAAAAAATTCGTTTTAGTAATACGTAAGCACCAAATAACTTGAAAATTTGGATTGTAGTATGAAAAGTGCACCAGTGGCGCCTCCAATTTTTACTCTCTCTTTTTTGCCAAAGTGTACCTTGATTTTCCTTTGAAAATTCCTTGAAATCTTTTAGAATTAGATTATTATTAAAGGCATTTGTGATTGCTATACAGACATTATAATTGACTGTTATTCGCCCTGTACCTAATTCTGCTTATACAAGGACACTAAAAGTAGTGACTCAAAGCTGTACAAGTTGTTCTCATGAGCAGTAAGTACTACCTAGATTATATTAATTTGATTTTAATAAATAAATTCTATTCAAAATATTCTATAGTCTACGTGAGCGAAGCCACGCGGGAAAAACTAGTAATTTATATTAAGTAAAGGCCAGTTTCTATGGCACCTAAGCATAACTAATATGGCAGCTAACCTAACCTAACCTAAGCCTAAAATATTCAAAATCAAAATCAAACATAATATTTAAACTTGCTCGCTATTTGGCGTTAAACACGAAATCATCCTGTACATCAAAATATAGGACAAACCGCATTGACTAGTAAGTATGATTAATAGATTCATTGGGACAGGTCGGGACTGCATATAATTCCGGGACTGTCCTTAATAGGGCGTGCTTCATGGAAACCCTTGGTTTAAATGAAAGTTATTGCTATTTGCTGGTTATTTTAAGTATTACTTAACTAATATGTAATTGTATATGTATTCCATACATTTATGTTCACATGACTCAACAAAATGTATGGAACAGCTGGTTTTTTTTGCGATTTCAGGGTTGGTCCCATAGTAAAAGTTGTTCATAATGATGAGTTTAATGACCCCTTTCAAGGATGCTGGTGTTTTACAAATAACCCTGTAACTATATAATTTATATAAGTGCTTCTAAATTATCTGCCACGGCTGCAATGGGAGATAATAATGGTTATTTATATTACAATAGTGAAGTAATTTTTTTTATCTAACGTCATAATTTTTTTTCTTTTGCCTGCGTTTTATTGCGTAGGTCTAATTCTGCTCCATGCTCCAATTTTTTTTATTGTTCCGGGGTACGAAATTTCTTCACTATTGTAATCTATATACCCAATACTTATATACATTGCAACCGTGGCAGATAATTTAGAAGCACATTATATAGATGTAAATGATACATACCTTCGTACATCTGAGCGTACTGTGGGAACCCGGCCGCTCTCAGCCATTTGCAAGCCTCCGCAGCTTCTATCTCTGAAACAACACATACAATGTGATGTTAGTCGTACCCTTTGCGTTGTCAATATTGAAACATCTTATCTCTAGTTTTACCAAACTTGATGTCCTACAGTTGTCACCCCATCAAGCTTCCCGAAACTGTAAAATTTTCACAATCAACTTTGAACCTAATGCTTTAGCGAAAAAATTGAAAATCTATTAAAGAAATTTGACAAATTGTAGTAGCTTGATGTGTCTGTACTTTTAAAAATAAAGTTTAGATATTCATTGTTTTAAAAAAAAACTTAACATAACCTACACCACGAAATCATATACTACGCGAGTTTGACTCTTTCATACGACCTTTTTTCCTAATAAAAAAAAAATTACATTTACATAAATAAGACGTGAAAATACCGAACAAAGTTTCATTCAAACAAATCACTTAAACCAGTAAATAAACGACGAAACTATTTATGCAAAATGGAGTCGTAAATAACGTTGAAAATTAAATAGTCCGCCATAACTACGAGACTTAAACCGCACTTAAGCGTGGGCCAAACATTTTCTATTGTTTTCCCATAAAAACTAAGTAGTAAACACAGATTTGTGGGCATAAAACCATGACTTTCACGGTGATAAACTTTCTATGGTTTAATTATTTGCCGAAGTTCCGATATTTCCGCTTAAAGAAAGTCGTAAATAAGTTTTATAGATAGAAAATGGCCGGAAAAACGCCTAAAACTCAGTCGATTATACGGAAATGTGTTGTTAATCAGTGATAATGGCTTTGTTTAAAACCCACTCGAAGTGAAGAGTATTTGAATAAAATAAAATCAAATCAATTTAAGTATTTGTAACTATGGGTTAATAAATACAATTATTTAATAAGAAATTTTGGAAAAACAATTGATACGGATGAGATTCAGCGTACCGTGCCGATTAAATAATTCTAACATCCTTTTTTGCAGTGCAGTAACAGTAATTTTCGTTAATTTCATTTTTTTAAAATAATAGCACTAAAGCTTGTCAATAGCTACTAAACA
The DNA here is from genome assembly GCA_936450705.2 of Protodeltote pygarga. NCBI lineage: Eukaryota > Metazoa > Arthropoda > Insecta > Lepidoptera > Noctuidae > Protodeltote > Protodeltote pygarga. The sequence continues at coordinate 9,257,083 of OW388268.2, read as the reverse complement.
AATCACCAAGGGCTAGTGAGGGAATTATGTCCGACTCGCATAGACTAAAAACCTTACGGTATTCCTCCACCAACCTCTGGGATTATTTTAAGGGTTTTATTTTCGCATTTACCGCACTGGTTGTAAAAGTATAGTGTGGTAATTACAGCCGTATATTAAATCGCCTCAATTCCGAGCTTCTGTAGTAGTAGTACCTAATGAATAATGAAATTGGTGCGTTTGTGTGAACTATCGCAGGTGTGGTAACAGCGTGTGCGTGACTTATAGTTCAAGAGTAACCCCCCATTTCTTTGTTTGCTTGCGGTCGGTAATTCATCATTTACATGCATAAGAAAAATAATTACGACTATGCATCACATAAGGGTATGAGGAAGCATGTCAGCAACAATAACTCATCAGTCAAAAATAATAAGCTAAGAAAATAAAACACGAAATTCATTGTTAAAAATAATTAGTCAGTAGCGTTACTTTACTAATTGGCTCAACCATTACAGCTAGTTAAGATTCCGAAGAAAAAAATTAAGCAAACTAAAGTAGGCTTTCTCCTAATAAATATTAATGCGTAAAACCAACAGCTTTGGTCTCGGGACTTGTAACAAATGTTGGGAATATCAATCAAAATGTTACGGGCACAGAGGTCAAGATGTGTTGGTCGTGTTACTGTCTTACGAGCGAGGGCCAATCAGCAGTATTGTGGAGGTGACGGGTACAAATGCCTAAATAATGGAGAGGAAAGCGGGTACAAACGGGAGTCAGTAATTGGTAGATGTGGTATCGAAGGTGTCAACTTGTCATGTCATTACTTTGAATGATTGTTTATTTCGTTTTAATTTAAGTGAGAGACTGTAAGGTTTTTTTTCATTGCACTTGCTCCTAAAAGGCGGTAAACCTCAAATTACACCCTAGGGCGTAATAATTTTTGTAAATTCCGTAAAATGTAAGTATGCACAGAGTGAATAGTTGACAAAATATTAATCAATTGATGCAAGAGGCGGTACTCCTGGACACGGCTCGGATAGACAGGTTCCTTTCTCTGATGCTCTGAACGCCCGGTAGCTTGGACCGTGTTCCCGATAGCGGTGGGTAACTAAATTTTTTGAAATGCATGTATTTTTTTTAATATTATATTTTTAAACAAATATAAAAATAAAAATAAAAATTATTTAAATAAATGAGGAAATAATAATTACTAATTTGTTTTTAAGTTTCAAAATGTATAATAATCTTATTAAATCCATTTGATATTTATGCAACTCAAAACCATTCTCTAATTTTTTTTTACATTTTCGTAAATACCACATCAACTGATTCAAAACTTCGAACTTCAACTTCCATTACCTCAGTGGATAGTGGCAAAGTGTAGATCAATTTTTCATGAACACTTTTAAATGTATGACTTGTATAGCTTAGTCTATGGCCACCAGCGAAGCAAGACGTATCGTTTATGGTCTGATAACAGACCACTTTTGTTTTGAATAATTTATTCTCAGATATCTTGAAACTCTTTTGTTATTATGACGATATTGTTTCGAGGTTAGTGCAGTTATATCCTAAGTGGTTACTCCGTGCCTCGGAAAGCACGTAGGTAAAGCCAGTCCAGCGCCTGATCTCTCTCGTGTCGGATTGCCGTGCCATCGGACTATGAGAGTGAGGAATAGAGTGTGCACCTGTGTTTGCGCACACACTATGCACTATCTCCTGCGTAGTTAGCTAATATCCGTTGAGATTGGTCGCTGTGGCCGAAATTCGGTCAAGAGAACATTATTGCATGAAAAAATGAAAAAGCTATATATTAGATATACCTATCCAATATACCTACCTATCCATCAATATGCAGGAAAATCTCAACCGATGTGCATACTGATAAGTAGATAACTCGTGTTCAGTGGTTATTAGAATCTGATAAGTATTATCTATAAGTATTATTATTGATATTATCTAGTAAATTCATAAATTCCTCGTGGACTATCCACTTATGAAGTGTATCCTCATAGTGAATATGAGGCGTGTCCGTGAGTGTATACGGAAATAGGTAAAAAGATTGCGTTTTGATTTTATTTAGTGTAGCATAAGTTTCGTGATGTATTCTATATTTATTTCGGTTGATTTCGGATTCCCGCATCGTAGTCGCTTGAGTGCGCTTTTAAAAACTGAGTAGGGAAACAATAAGTAGGAAAAAACTGAGTAAGTAGGAAAAACTTTGGCACGGACTTTGAAACTACAGCAATTGATATTATAACTGACGGTATGTACTGTTCACCCTCTTGGCACGGAATCCGAAACTTATTTAAGTGTGTTATTTCAACCAGTCTTACCAAGGGGTATCGTGTAACCCAGTATCTGGGTTGTGGAGGTCTGATAGGCAGTCACTCCATGTAAAACACTGGTATTCAGCTGCATCCGGTAAGACTGGAAGCCAACCCCAACATAGTTGGGAAAAAGGCTAGGCAGATATACCAGGTGTTTAAAACGGACGTAACCCTTTGTCCCGAAAAAAGTACTGTTCCCGAGGAAAACAACAGTAACGTTCTTGTGATAATAGATGGCGCCACGTTTCTTGTGAATCATGATTGAAAATTACTTAAATTTCACGCGGATGAACGAGCGATTGCTATTAAGAGCAAAATATATTATGATCTATGCATCGTCTTCCTAATTGGATACGTCATTTACATTTATACCTTTCAGATATTTCAACCATTCTATTTTAAATGTCTTGTAGTAATCGTTCAGCTGTATATACACGCTTGAAGGATACATCAAAAGATTGGCAGTGTTATAGTTTACTGTCGTCTTAACATTTCGTAGTAAACCACGTTTGAATTTACACCGCAACAGCTCTTCTATGAAGTTTAAAAATACAAATCAATATTGACGACATTAATATTTTGAAACGGTTTTATTTAGCTTGCCCTGTTTATTATTTGGTTTTATATTTAGTAATCAATATTTCACCCCCTTCCTGTTGACAGATTAATCTGATATTTGGTACACAGCTTTAGTTTTGATGACAAAACCGTTTTACGTAAAAAAAAATTACTTATATTATTTACAGCTTTTATTTAAACTTGCAATGTTTGTATGTTAGTATGTTTAGGTCAAAACTTCCAAGCCGAATTAGAACACAATTTACATGTTGATTCAGTTCCGATGATAGGTATTTTAGATATAATAGTACATTATTTACAAGTTGGTCTAGTTCCGATGATAATGCATTTTTAAGGTAAGCATGACCTTGATTGACATCCAGGATTAATTGATAAAGGAACTCTTCAACGGTCAACAACACAGACACAAAGTTTGGCATAAGATTGAGCACAGCAGAGCACCTGAGAGATTTTTCAATGCTGTGTAAAGCTATGTCAGAGGCCTACGGGTGGTTTAATCTCTGATATCAGGTTGTTCATCAAGAAGAAGAAGTAAGTCTTTCTTCATTTTAAGTATTTATTTAATAATCTTTATTATTGAATTTATTTTTGTTTACGAAATAATTTCATTAAAAAAATCTATTCACAAAACAGATTATTTCAATCCCCACACATCTTTCATAAATTAATACACCTAAATCATTCTTTTCCTTCATATAGACTTTACATACTTCATTCTACCTTCTCAAACAAACAGTTCAATGTATCTCCTGCTCATATCTAAATGTCTAAAGTTAGTTAACAGTCTTAGCAATTAGAAACAGTGATAACTGATAACCGACGCCATATTTGTTTGTTCTTTAAGTATTGTTGACTTTTGTCGTCGGGTTTTTGATTGTAATTTGTTCTACATTTCAAATTTATTAAAAAAATAATTGATCTCAATTTTTTTCATTGCATCTTGATCACGGACCCACTGTGCAAGCACGTGGGAGAGGGTACTTACCAATGTGATTTTTACAATGGCATATGTACTTTCTTAGTTAATCTAAAACACTATTGACTAACGGTGAAGGAAAATATCGTGAGGAAACCTGGGCTTTATTAGTCTGAAATCGCCAACACGCAGTGGGTTAGCGTGGTGATTAATGCTCGATTCTTCTCTGTATGAGACAAGGCCTTCTTTGCCCTGCGGTGGGACAGTTACAGGCTACTTTATTCATTCATTAAATTTTCTTACTGGGCCACATTTGGGCCCGGGCCCGTAGACTAATCCGTAGTCTTTTTAATGTGTCAAATGGTTTTTAATTATAACTCTCCTTTCTTTAAAAAATAAAAACAATCTTTATAATCTGTACGATTCTAATATTTAAAAAGTCGTAAAAATAACATTAAACTGTTTTCCATTACATCATACATATTATTGTTTTATGTAAGTATCTAAATAAATATTTTAATGCATATTGAAATTCAAGACATAGGCTATATCTAAATAGCATATACTTATAGCATAATAGTTTAAAACAATAACAGCACGTTTAAAAATTGAACAGAAAATAAACACCAAATTACCTGTAATTTGATCAACACTCAAATTTGGAACACTCATTATGCACAACACTGGCACTACACAAAACGCGCAACCTTAGGAACATGCAGACTCATGCGCATCGTTTTAAACACTGAATCACTAACTTTCATACAAATTTTCGATCTATTAACTGCTATTTGTACCGAATTAACACGTTAAAGTTATGCAACCTGTTATTTAGTCACTTTTATTGATGATTACTTAAATCGTTAAAACGGAATCTTAATCAGAAATATTTAATCTAACGGTAATATAATAAGATCTTAAATAACGTCTCATTTAAAAACACTGGCCACATTATTTTGTCACAAATTGAAACCGACACGCATTCTTTATTTGAAAATTTGAATATCTCAAAGTTAAGCTTTTATTAATTACGAATTCTACAAAAAAGAAGATAAAATAATTTATTTGAATTCGGATTCACGTGCTACATGCCATTTATTTTAAAACTACAAACGGCATCCAAACTTGGAACGGTTTGAGCGAAGTGTCAAAATTTGAATAAATATGATTCGATTTTTAAATTGTTACGTTTGAGTGAACTGTACACGGATGTAAGAAACAAACGAATGCCCGCAAGTTGACTAAGAATGAGATTACTTATCAGTTTTTATCGCAAACGGCCGTAACTGCGTCCTTTAATCGCTGGTCGCGTCACCGATAGTGCTGGTTCCGATGTTTTAATATATTTTTGGATGTGGTTATTTCCATTTCTGTACCTATCTAGTTCTATGCATGTATTGTCAAAATGACCTATAAAAAGAATATCATTATAATGGATGACATCATAGTAGTAATCACAAAACGTCGTTTTGATAGCCTAGTGGTTCGAACCCAAGGTCTCTGACTTTTCGTAAGTTATGTGCATATTATAACTAATTTATCACTTGCTTCATAGCGGAAAGCTCATATAGCCGTTGGTCCTTCGTCTGGTCTCTCTCCGGTCGAGTCGGATTGCCGTCCCATCGGACTATGAGATTGAGGGAATAGAGAGTGCACCTGTGTTTGCGCACACACGTATGCACTATAATATCTACTGTGTAGTTGGCTAATTTTCGTTGAGATTGGCCGCTGTGACTTAAATTCAGATCAGGAGAGGAGGAAATTACTTATGGAGATATCAAATTATGTACCTATATTATTTAGCAGATGACAATTTAACTACCCTATTTGCTGGTCAAAGTATTAAGAAGGCTTAACTACCCATATGATCAATGGTGTTCGTGTAACCCAGTATCTGGGTTGTGGAGGTCTGATAGGCAGTCGCTCCATGTAAAACACTGATATTCAGCTGCATCCGGTAAGACTGGAAGCCGACCCCAACATAGTTGAGAAAAGGCTAGGTAGATGATGATCAATGGTGTTTAAAGCTATGTCAGAGGCTTATGAGCGGTTTAAACCCTGACAACAGGTTATTAATCAATCATACGATAAAGAAGTAGCCATATCATTGCATTTGTAACTTCAAGTGCACACAATGACTTTACTAATTAAGGGACTAAAATATTTAGAACATTATCATCCGTCATTCAGTGTTTACAACAAATACATAATTATCTACATATTACACCTAATTATATTATTTTGTATACAATGATACAACGCGTAGAAATAGAGACTGACCTCATGATTGTGGGCGATGTTAGACACCTATCGTAGCGTAATAGCCAAGTGTGACCGTTGACTAGCAAGTCAGAGGCCTCAGGTTCAAGCCCAAGGCTTGCACTTCTAAATTTTCGGAAGTTATGTGCGTATTATAAATTAATTATCACTCTCTGTGCCTCAGATAGCACGTTAAGCTGTTGGCCCCGGCTGTCAATTGTAGATCTTTGACAATCGTTACGGGTAGTCAGAAGCCCGAAAGTCTGACAACCAGTCTCACCAAGGGGTATCGTCTAACCCAGTATCTGGGTTGTGGAGGTCTGATAGGCAGTCACTCCATGTAAAACACTGGTATTCAGTGCATCTGGTAAGACTGGAAGCCGACCCCAACAAGCTGAGAAAAGGCTAGGCAGATGATGAGCTGTAAATATGAATAGTTTTTTTATTTATACATTGACAGCTTGACACCTTTAAATCACAAAATGGCGAACAGAGCGCCATTTTGTTATACATAGCTGTCATTTTTCATTTGTTGCAGATTCTAATTGAATCTGATAGTAACTGCATTGACAGTGAAAGTCTATATAACGCTAGCTACGTAAGGTGATAGGCAGTCACACCGTTCGTGGCACTTTATAGCCCAATAATAATTTAACGCCTGCTATAACGATTGTAGGTTGACCATGATGTTTACGAGAGATAGGATATCAAATTAATAATAATATGGTAGATAATAATGTCTTACTGACCAGTTTTCTGTTACAGCAACTAAAACTCAAAGGAAATTAGAAGTTTTTAAGCTTTCGCGAATTGGAATCATGTTTTAAATATTGTTTCGGGTCTATTCGCGCACAGATAATTTAATAGTCATTATTGAACTTAGTGTCTGCTGTGTGCTTACAACTTAGTTAGTTCAATACTGACTATTTTGAATTATCTGTGCGCAAATAAACCCGAAATAAAATTTAAAACTTCAAAGAGAATTAGCCTATTAAGCAGAAGATATTATACCTAGTACTGGCGTGCGTACTATAATTTTTTTCGGAGCCCGCCTTACAAATGTAGTAATAAAATAAAATAAATAGAATAAACCAATATGACGTAATATACATTACATTTTAATATACCTTTACATATTTATGTACATGCTTTGCTTGTTAAATGAAATTATTTAGTAAGAAACTCGCAAAAACAACTGACTCAGGCGGAAAAAGAACCCGCCATCCTGGCGTGCCATCGCTTTACCAACTTTTATCTTTATCATTTGTCTTGTTTCTGAATATATTTAATATATTAAACTAGAACTTCCTACCATTAAAGTCTACCTCAGTAACATAAAATACAATCAATTTATTTTGACACCTCGTGTTAATTTTTATTTTTTATTTATGCATTGATTACGATGCATATATATCATTACATATGTCATAACACTGTGTGAAATAATCCAGTTTCCGATAGCGAGGCAATAAATCGATTGTTATCGATTCCTGTAAAAGTGATTCATCTTTCTCGATGTTTAGTCACTGCACCTTGCTTTTAGGGTAACGGAAAAAAATAATCTTCCATTTTTTTATACAAGCTTGTAGCTAAACGTTTACATGTTTTTTTTTTACTTTAGATAGCGGCATAGCGCTTATTTTGCGTAAATATTTTTCGATAGGTATTTTTTAAGGTAGTTTAAAGGTGGTGAGCTATGTATATTTAAAACAATTGAAATAAACCTAGCCCCTAACTCATGAGTAGCAACATGTTAATTTTTTTTTGTAAGAATTGTATTAGAAAATATAGGAATCGTTTGGGCTTTGATGCTTTTTATTTCAAAGTGATTATAAAAGATTTCTTAAAAAAATAGTAGCGCGCTGAAACGCGGTTAAACAACATGTGGTCAATTTTCAGTTCTAAGTAGCATCTTATACTATTCGTCATACATACTCTTAAATGTCTAGGACTTAAGTTTGTATCTTTTATAGTTTTAGAAATAAAGACATTGCAGTCTGAGAATTTATGAATAACACACTTTGTTTTACAACTTTTGCTGCGTTTTTTACTCATATCTCAAAACTAGGTTTTGTCAGCTAACCGCACTTTAGATAATGGACGGCAGTAGTGCAGTTCGTAACACACTAACATAGTCTGACGTGGCTTAGCTAGACTTTGTGTTTTAGATTACAATTCAAACTGGTACAAGTATCTCGCTACATTTTCTACTTATATTTTTTTAAATCCCTACCTACCGTACCGTACCATAAAGTTAATCGATGGCCCTAGTCCTAAATAAAAAATGAGTCATTCCTTCAAAATACAGCTTGATGGTCACTCTAACCCACAAATCCCGAACATCAATAAATAAATCTAAAAGTGATATTCCCGAAAGTAGTCTTCCCGAAACTAGTATGTGGTCACCCTAGTGGTAAGTAGTAAATTTTATTGAAAATTCAAACTTATTTGTATTGGGTTAAGGTTTATGATTACACTTTGACCATACCAGATGTGCTTCCCAGAAGTTAGAAGTGTGGAAATAGAATTAGGTTACACCTGTCACTACACGAAGTCTGCTTTAAGTGTAAACATTATGAAAGTTTATGTGAAATTTCAGTTTGCACGTTGTATTTGAGGCAAAGACCATAGACCATAGACTGGACAAAGCCATCGAAAATTTGTTGCACAATGTAGCAATTTTTTTAAAATTTCTTCTGACCTTTCGGTTTCATGTGGCCTGGGTTTCGAACTTACGACATTTGACTTGGCAGTCCAAGTCCAAGTATGTATGTTAGGGTGGAATCGTGCTGAATTAGAACCACTTTCTCTTATCCTACGGAGTTGATTTTTTTGCATGTTTGTTCAGTTTCGATGACAATGCATTTTTATGCATCCAGGATTAGCTCCAGATAAAGGAACTCTATGGACAACAGCACAGATACAATTTTTTGCATGAACGTTCAAAGTTTTGATATTCCTGGTTAAAAAGGTTGTTTTTAGAAAAACTTATTATCTTTACTAATATATAGAGAGGTAAAGTTTGTATGTATGTATGTATGTCAGGGGTAATCTCTGGAACTACTGATACGATCTAAAAAATTCTTTCACCAATAGGAAGCTACTTTATCCCTGAGTGCTATAGGCTATTTTTTATTCTTAACAAGTTGAGTTTTCAGTAAAAAATAACAATATCTGTGATTCAAGTCAGAAAAAAACAGGCGATCTGGCTGCTCATCAACGTGTGTTTACGGGAAAATTTAATTTCACGCGGAAAAAGTCGCGGGGAACAGCTAGTACATTTATATTTGTACAGCTATTAGTATCTAGAATAATAACAGCAAATTAAACTAAAGTTCTTAACCAACCTTCCGTTACAAGATCATTAAACATTTCGTAACAATTTGATTACTTTATCAACTTAAATAACAAATTAGTTTGATAACAATAATTACCTATTATTTTAATGTCTATTATTACCTATTATTTTAATAATTTAAAGATGGCGGCTTTTGTTTATAATTAATATCCGGTGAGATTGGCCACTGTGATTGAAATTTGGTTCTTTTTCTAATCTGAGCAGCTAGCAGAATGAATATAAACTATATTGCCTTATGATGAAAGGCAATAAATGTTCTCCAGACCAAATTTCGGTCACAGCGGCCAATATCAATGGAGATAAGCCAACTTTGCAGAAGATATTATAGTGCACAAGTGTGTGAGCAAACACAGGTGCACTCTCTATACTCAATCTCATAGTCCGATGGGACGGCAATTCGACACGACCGGAGAGAGATCAGGCGCAGAACCAACTGCTTAACTTGCTATCCGAGGCACGGAGTAAGTGATAATTCATTTATAATACATACCTACTAGTCATGTAGACTTGTGAAAAGTCAGAGGTAAGTTAGAGGTTAGTTCCTTCGCGACACTAATCTAAAACAAATGAAAATTTTACAAAATAATCTAATAATATCCTTGGCAAGTATCTAGACTTGGCCAGCGAAGTTGTCAACATATGGGATGTGGCTGTGGACTCAGCTATCATTGAGCCAATAGTCGTCACAGTCCATGGAATAACATCAAATGGCAGCGATTAACATGACATTTGGCTCGAGTTACATGGCTGGATCAAGGGCTTGATGCAGAAGACGGTACTCCTAGACACGGCGCGGCGCGCAGTTAGGAAATTCCTCCCTCTGGAGCCCTGACACTAATTTAAGAATATGTTATAATATAGTTTGCATTTGTACTGCCTCGTTGGTCTAGTCTAGGCTAGGCTAGTCTAGGCAACAAGCGCGACTGCAGCTGAGCACAAGGTTTTGGGTTCGATCACGGGGTCGGGCAGTATCATTGGGTTTTTCCATTAGAAAATTCTTAGTAGCAGCATGGAGTCTGGAATTGTGCCCGTATATCTCACCTTAGACTAGCGCACAAGTATGAGCGCAAACGCAAACGTTCTCTCTATTAATATAGATTCTAAATCTTAATATAAAATGCAGCAAATATTATGTCATTAAGTAGTTGCAACAGCAGCAGTTACCCGACTTACAGCCAGTTACCCGACTTACAGCCATCAACGAGGTATTATGTGTTTACATGCTAATCCTCTGTATAAAAGCAAAACTGACGTAATCTGGAGATCATAATCACAAAGGGGTCAAGTTATAAGAGAATTTAATGTTTTTTCATTTATACTAGCTTATTCCCGCGACTTCTCTCCTTTGATTTTATGATTTTTCCAGTATAAAAAATACCGTACCTATAATAATATGTCTTTTTTAAACTATGTCTATGCAAAAAAAAACCATGTAGATCCATTTCCATTGCTGCGTGAAAAATGGATCAACAAGAAAAACACACTTTCTTATTTATACTTAGTATAATACCTAAGGACTACAATAAAGCGGGCAAGAATCTGTTATTCACGGTGTGCACAAGTTCGACCATCGAACAATCGAATAATCTTTCAACGATTTCATTAGAGACCGAGTCCTCATTTATAATTTATTTTATTAATAGAAAAGCGGGCAGAAATATTGTTATTTTACGATATGCATAAGTTCTACGATCAACAAACAAATATTCTTTCAACGATTTTATTTGAGACCGATCCGTACAATTGTTGCTTCGATTGAAAATGTAGACAGTGTACAGTAGGTAAACGGTAGTTTGCGCATGCGTAATGCGTATTCGTATTTCTTTCTACCTCACTAGCTTCCACCCGCCTTTAGTCTCCTCTCCTCTCGTCGCCATTTAGTCCCTACGATATGTACCTATTGCGACACCGTTCGTGACTAACTTCAGGCCAAGAGTAATCCAATTATTAATTTGAAAATTGTCACCACACAAATCCGCTAACTCCTACAACATACAATGCATCCAAACTAAAAGTTGAAGCTAGTTGGACGTCGAGCTGGATTCGTACCGGGTGGGCCGGAAGCCGCTTCAAAAGAGTTTACCGCGGTTAACCGGACTCCAGGCCGACCTCACAGCTTAAATATGTATGTCATCGGATTTGGGCGAATATTACCTAATGAATAAGTAGTGGTGATTCTGCACTTAGTCCCGTAAAGCGCGTCGGTAATAGACATGAAATAATAATTAAAAAAAAAACCGACTTCAAAAGGAACTAAAAAGCTTGAAATAATTTTAAGACGTTTTGGAGTCGGTTCCAAGCCAAGTTCTTAATGAGAAGGTTAGGTTAGGTTAGTAGGCTAGAACTAGGAGGCTAGAACTTGACTCCTAAACGTCTTAAAGTTATTTCAAGCTTTTTAGTTCCTTTTAGAATCGGTTTTATATTTTTATTAAAAAACTTTTTTCACGATTTTTAGTATAAACTTAAATGTGGCACTTGGAGTAAATAATACCATAGTGAAGCCTTACCTTGTGAAGCGATATCATATGGGCGTCTCCATTACAAACACGTCGATATAGCATAGACATCAGGTGGGGTTGGTTTTGCGCAGACTTCTTTTCTATAAGTATTAGTTCAATGGTGTGGAACATGGCTGCTACTAAAAACGAGTGTCGAGTGAAGATCACGCAATGGCAATGAGGCATGCGCGGATGTTTTTCTCGCATACATTTTACAAAAAGCAAGGTAAATGCGAGAGGTTTTATAGGAAAAAAGCTCACACATTACATCATACTATAAAAAATAATTCGTCAAGATTTAAGATAGCTCACTAAAAGCAATCTGCTGCTGAATATAGCCTTATTGTTACAGTTAGCTCACTATTCCACGAAAAGTCTCAAAGAAACAAATGTGAATAAAACCAGGATTAGTCATGGAGTTGCTTACAATGAGACCCACGCGATAAGATGGGAAAACCCCGCAGAACGAGGACAGAATTATCCTATGTTTGAAAAAACTTAAGCTTAACTTAATTTCCTTCCTTAAGCTTTAAGCAACTGAATAAAACTTTGTTTCTCAGTACCTAGGTATTCTTCTAGTCTTTCGATTTGACTACCAATTAGTTAAGGCGCCTCTTTCCGCTAATCCGCTATCTCGCTCGCACATTGAAGATATAAAATCAATGAATATAGTTATGAAAAATCGAACTACACCTTAAGAAGGAGAACAACATTACTAAGTTTCAGAAAGAAAAATTAGCTTCATCAAAACATATTTTCATTAAAAAAATAGCTTTAAGTGATTTTTTATTTTATTCCATTCTATGCATGAAAACATGTTTCGATCAAGCTGAATTTTTTGCTGAAACTTAGTAATGTTGTTCTCCTTCATATATGGTGTAGTTCGATTTTTCATAACTATATTGATTGATTTTATATCTTCAATCAACTTCAATGTGCGAGCGAGATAGCAAATTATCGGTAAGAGGCGCCTTAAAGCTCGCAAATTTGAAGCCACTACTGTCATCCAAACTATTACTATATACTATAGATATTATTATTAATCTATATTAACATTTTTTTTGTGAAATTTTTACATGTTTTAGCACATGTTAGCTTATTAAATATAAATATGATATATATGATGATGGGATACGGTAGCTCAGCGGTTAGAGCGTCGGCACGGAACGCCGAAGATCGTGGGTTCGAATCCCATCCGTATCAGTTGTTTTTTCAAATTTCTTATTAAATATTTATATCTATATTAACATATTAACATGAAAGTCGATTTATTTAATTTAATCCACCAGTCTAAAATGAAGTACCAGACGACAATGGTATTAAACGGAATCGTCTGAATAAATTATGTCGTAAGCATAATTATAAAGATGAAACACATTATATTAATATAGATGTAACCACGGTGAAAGCCGACTAAATACCCACTAAAAATTCATAATTATGATTAAAATAAACATGATTTCCAATTAACCAATCAGCATTTTTATATAAAAATCTATATTTATATCTTTGACCCCTGTCCACGGGATTAGTTGTAAATGCATTAATGCATTCTCTATTAATTTAAATTTCAATAACTTTGCGGAGTCGTAAGGTCTCGTACGACAGGCTTAGAGACACAGGCATATAATAAAAAAGATTATAGAAGGCTCACACTTAATAAGAAACTTACTTCTTCAAGGAATGACATCATCAAACTTATTTAATACTGAAAATGCCTAAGTATAAAGTAATATAATATGTATACATTAAAGTAAAAAATAACGGCAACAAGTCGTGATACCTAATGGTATGACCGTTTGACTGGCAAGTTAGAGGTCTCGGGTTCGAACCTTCGAAAGTTATGTGCGTTTTATAAATTAATTATCACTCTCCGTGCCTCGGATAGCACGTTAAGCTGTTGGCCCCGGCTGTCAATTGTAGATCTTTGACAGTCGTTACGGGTAGTCAGAATCCCGAAAGCCTGACAACCAGTCATACCAAGGGGTATCGTGTAACCCAGTATCTGGGTTGTGGAGGTCTGATAGACAATCGCTCCATGTAAAACACTGATATTCAACTGCATCCGGTAAGACTGGAAGCCGACCCCAACATAGTTGGGAAAAGGCTAGGCAGATGATTAACGTAAAAAATAAAATAAACTTATAAGGCGTCAAAAAACAAATGCAATTAAGCATTAACGATAAAGAGCGAAAGAGACAGAGATACGCTTGTAGCTTCAGACTATCTGAGTTGTTCAATCCGTTTTGACTTTCTGCTATCTATCTACAATGTTTCAAGTGACAAGGAGCAACAAGAGTGCTATTCATACAAATTCATGGCTCTCATAGGGTGCTTGCACCATAAACCATGGTGCTTCGACATCTTTACGAGGCCCCATGTCAGGATAAAAACTATTTAAGTACATTATTTTATGTGGAAGTTAAAATTCTTTGGTGAGAGATGACGAGAAGTGATTTCTTAGTTTAAAAAGAAATTGTTGTTACTGACTGAATTTGTTTTTTTTTATTAAATCTTCAAACACCGAGAAATAAGACACAAAAGAAAATAAATTGTTACTCACCGCCAGCGTCAACGAGGAAAGCAAAGGTTTAAACTGGTTGAAACCATGATTACTACTAGCTAACCAACCAGTTGGTTAATATAAAAATAATTATTTTTGTGATATTTTTTACATGTTATGGCACATGTTAGCACACACGCCCTAGGCGTAGATCTTTCTTCATTACAACACACATTACATTTATTACAACTTATTATTATATTCCAAATCACTTGATTTGGAATTTCGACTGATTCTGATGGGATACGGTGGCTCAGCGGTTAGAGCGTCGGCATGGCAGTTGTTTTTTTTCAATATCTTATTATATCGTTATAAAAAATAATTAGTCAATAATTTAACATGAAAATAATAATTTTCCTTTGATTTAAAAAAAATTCTAAACAAAATTAAAGAAGTGCTTTCAAACATTACTAGATCGGCGTTGGATTTTAATTGAATATTTTTGAGAAAGTCCAAGCAAGCATTTGTTTTGCAATCTGACCTAATCTGACTAACAAATAAGCGAATAAAATATTTAGCTGAATTCGGTATTCTGAGAATATCCTCTCACTGCCGAAAATGTATAATTTACGTATCTATTCTAAAGTGATTCACAACCAGATGTACCAAGAATTCACACTTCGATATAATAACAATCGGAAATGCCACAGCCAAAATACAAGGAAGGAACCTAGAATAATTAGCATACTAATTAATTTAAAAATAATATTCGTTATAGCTTGGACCCTGTTTTATATCACACCAGTAGGCTACCAAATTTTATTTATATTTTAAAACGGTTTTACTTAGCTTGACCTGTTTATTATTTTGTTCAAATTTAGTAATTGATATTTCATCCCCTTCCTGTTGACGGGGAACATAGTGGAAACCCCCGGGACATAGTGGAAGTGTTAGCACAGAAAAAAGGATAGGCATATCCTGTAAGTGAGTATAAGAGCTACGAATGTTTTCTCTTTACCGTCTAATCTTTGTCGTCAATAAACGTCTACAGACGTTGATATTGCTTTAGAGACGCATGAGTATGCACAAAATACAGAAGCTAATAATTATGGTGATGGAATGGTGTCAACTTTTTACACGTCTTTAAATATCGACGTCTATGAACGTTTATAGACGAACGTTCATAGACGTCAATGAAAAGCGTTACGTCTTTAGTTGCCAAATATGTGTTTTACCTAAAATCCGAAAATTCGTGCTAGTTAAGCCAACATTTACTCTATGGGTTAGTGGTCAAATGTATGGTGAAAACACTTGTTACATAAACCATACAAACGACGTCATGGTGGGAACCGCAGTATGGTTAAACGGTCGTTAAAATTCACTATAAACAGATGACCATAGAGGCGTCAATTGACCATAAATTTTACTTGGGTGACTAAAGATGTAGGTGCTATCAAAGCTAAGCGTAAAATAAGCAAAGCTACTCGTTTCATAGATTTTTAAATAAAATTATCTCTTTTCCATGCGTTTACTATATTAATATTATAAGATAGATATTGTGGTCTGCTTTCCTTGTCTTCATAGTCATTGCATCGTCATAAATGACATCGCAGCGCAGCAGATCTTTTTCACTACATACATCATTCATCTTGGCTACATTTGCAGTAAGACACGGTTATGGGAGGCCATATAGGAGAAAGCGAGACTGGAACATTGCATTCCTGATTAGCAGAAATGCAGGGAATCACGAGGAAAAGCGAAAAAGGAGAGAGAGAGGCCTTTGCTTAAAAATGGGACATCCTGGTCCAATACTAATTTACTACGTTTACTAATATAGTACCTCTGGACCTTGCAGTCGCCAGGTCTGGGCTCGCTGATGTTGTAGGCGGATCCTACAGTTGACACACACACAATTCAAAGTTCGTCTACATAGATATTAAAATTTAAAGCTAAGATATAACCCAGCTCACACTGGTCACCAACCATAAAATGTCACTTTCTTTAGGAATTTGTCTCTGGATTTATAGCGGCCATATTATTATTTGTTTCTTTCATTCTTAAGATGTTTTTATGGTGTTTTTGTGAATATTTAAACAATTTAGCACATTTTCTCATAAGCTTAACTTATGTATTCATAGAATATTATAAGATCAGAGTATAAATTTTAAAGAATTGGGAAAATATTTTTATTGCTTGTTTTTACTGGCGCAGATGTTCTTCGAATTGCTTGTTACTAATAAAATATGATAATAATATGATTTAAGCCTATATGGTTTATAGATCTCAAACGCGTTTGTCCCGGATTCACTTCCAGGTTACGCAAGTTACTGGATTTACATCCACATTTCCTCAGCTAAGCAATCACGTTTGAAATAAACTGAAGACGGTACGGTACGGTAAGTCAGGTACCTATTTAAGTGTCGACGGTTATTTCTGTGTTCGTGGTTTAAAAAAATCTAACCTAACCTAATCTAACCTGAATCAGGATGTCTCAAATTCATAACTTCAATCTGGTTACTTACAAATCAATCAATCAGGTAGCTCTGGGTAAATTCAATTACCTATCTAAGGTCTTTTTGTCATTCCACTGTACCTGTATATTTAGGGATTTGATTAAATTACTTAATTTCTTTAGGGAAATAGCACTATAGAGTTTTCATTTGACCATCCCCATTATCTATCTAAATTATCTGTGCGCTAATAGACCCGAAATGATATTTGAAACATGATCTCTAGTTAAATCGATCATATTCTTTATCATGTTTTGTCATGTTTATCATTGCTCATTGATCATGTTTTAAGAATTTGATCAAATCTCCGTTTGTATGATATTATTATTCACATCTTTGCGACAAATACCTATTATCAAATAATCGCCATTGATTTATGTAACTGATAAACCTTCTCTTCAAAGCTATTGTCTAAATTTAAATAGTAAATACTTATTGCAATACTGCGCAAACTCAGTGTTGCAAGTATCATGTCATGTTAATTATCATCTGCCTACATCGACCCACGGCTGATTGTAGGTACCGACATCAGAGAAACAGTATTTCTATCAGTATCAATTTATTTATTAGTATTAGTTTTTAGTTTCTATCAGTATTAATTAATTTTATATGAAAAATAGTAGCTTTCAAATCAAATCAAAATATTTTATTAATGAAAACCATTTTAGGCACTTATGAATAGTCATTTCTAATTCTAATATTATTATAGAGTAACACTAGTTGCCAGTTTCAAGGGTAGCTCACCCCTCATGGAGAAGAATCTGGCAAGAAACTCCATTATTTTATACTACTAAGGTTTATCACCAAACTTTTTATTCTCAAGAATAACTAAACCGGAAATAATGTTACTCCATATTTTTACTCTTGGAGTAGGTCCTTCTTTTAAAAATTGATTATTCTTGGATAACTTTTAATTAACCTTCGATTAAGATTTACTCTTTTCCACTCCTCTGGGGGGTTAGCCAAGTTGATTATCTACAATCGCTAACGAATAGAAAACGAAAGAAATGTATAGGATGACATTACCTTCGATCGATATGTCACGTGACAGGTAATGTCATCCTATACATATCTTTCGTTTTCTATAGCGTTAGTGATTGTAGATAGTCAACTTGGCTAAGCCCCCTGGTCCTCCTGACCGAATTTCTGTCACAGTGGCTAATCGCGTGTTATATTCAAGGTGCATGATTGCAAATCATTTCCACTCCCTCTCCAATAACATAATTAAGTTATTAGTTTAAATTGACGTCAGCTTTTACGATCGTTACGTGTTGTGAATTGTAATAGCACTCATTATTATGGTAGATTTTATGGTAGACTTTAGGTTACCCAATGATTTAGGAATACAATCTCTGATTAAGGTTGTCTTGAGCAACTTTGCGCAGCTTTCAGATCTTAATTTCTCTAATGAATGAAGTTTAATTACCGATTTATTTAACTCTTTCGTTGTTCGTAAAAAAATCAACTACAATCACACCAGCATGTTTAAAACAAATTTCGGGTAAAGAGACCATTTTTTTGGCCGGGAGAGTTAAAAATACCTACCGCATACCGCACGTCTGAGAACGTACGGTTATGTGGGGCTCGCACCCACTAAAAACGTCTCCCCCCTGCGTGTTCCTCGCGCTTATCGGACGGGGCCGGGTAGGTACTGCAACCGCGCCTCGCAGCCCCGCCTAGTGCCTGCTTATTGTTGATTTACCTAAGATAGCATACAAAATCAATCTCTGTTTACATTAAATATTCATACCCACATTACTCATATAAACAGTAAACGCTAGAATTACTCAACGATGACTAACTTCCAACCTCACAATATTGAACGTCGATTTACATGTCAAGGGAAATTGCAAATTAGATTTTGTAACGTTTAATGGGATTTAAATAGAGA
Source organism: Protodeltote pygarga (assembly GCA_936450705.2). NCBI lineage: Eukaryota > Metazoa > Arthropoda > Insecta > Lepidoptera > Noctuidae > Protodeltote > Protodeltote pygarga. The sequence goes on along the minus strand of OW388268.2, from coordinate 9,238,260 downwards.
ACAATATATTATCTGTAATGCCAATTTATGATCATGCCAAACGGTTTGAAAATGGAATAGCCGTAATTGGAAATGTCATTATGGCAGCCATAATGTAAAATGACGTGTGAAATAGATTACAATGAGTTGCACTCACTTTTGTCGGTCATTTATTTTCGTTGGCTGTTTAAGAAATGTTTTAAAAGGTGTTTCAGAATGGTTTGAATGGAAGATATAAAGTAGCAAACCTGATATCTATTATCTTCGATCTTCGACTGAATTCAAGGACTCCAAACAATACTTTTATAAACGGAAATCCTTGCAGTCGGTGCCAAAGCTATAAGTTGGTTTATTAAAATCTGGAATAGGCTTGGCACTGACTTTTTAACGAACGAACGGCTTGGTAGTTATGATGGGGCACCTAATATCGTGCCTTGCATGCCCTGCCGATTAGTTACAGGAACTGATGGACGCTACTGAAGCTGTCAATCTCGAAGCCCAGTTCTGGGCTGACACAATTTAGATTGTCATCGACACGTTTAGAAAAAGAACGTGCGATCCGTCAGTCGAAGCTTCGTCAGAATTTCGGAGTAGAGCCCCAGTAAAAAGTTTTTATTTTTCAATTTAGAGAGTCATTTACCTACGAGAATTTCCATTTGTTTTAAATTATGACTAAAATTTTAAATTGTAATAAATGATGAAGTTATATTGTAAACATCACTCCTTGGCATCGATGTTTACTCATACATTTAATTCTCTCAGCAAACGTTAAATCTTAAACAAACATTTGAAGTAAGAAGAGTGACATCATCATGCGCACGCGCTCTATTACGCGCGGTTTAGTTGCGGTGTAAGATGTAAGATTAACTATATTATCATACTGAAAGCTGGTAGTTGTTTGTGTTCTAAAAGTCATTTAGACGTCGTGGACCATTAAAACAAATTGATCGCCCCCAAAATTACTATTTTCTTTATTTTTAACTCCTTTCGCATAAACAGGGGTATTTTAAGTTTAACGTATTCGTGTATCTGTGGGTCTGTCTGTGTCATCGCTCTCGAACTAAAAACGTCTCACTAAAACTGCCTGTGGTTTGTAAAGTCTTACTAGAAATACATCATGGATCTAACACTTGTAATTTAATTTTAGAATAATAACTTTCGTGAGTCATACTTGTATATTATACGGCTTTACTCACGTATTGATTTCGGGGAATTCCCGACTGTAATCTAAATTTAAACAAATCTTCAGCTTATCTCTCAATACTTAAAAAACAAATGCAGCGCTTTGATTTGTGGGTAGCGTAATACTTACGAAATTACAGCGAATCTCGTCATGTTTGTACTACACATATTTTTGTGTTGTGTAGATACTGTAGTGTGTCTGTATACATTATGTTTTTTGTTTGATTAAAACTTATGCACGATTAAAAAAATAAAAAAAATAATAATGACTTTTAAAAAATCAGCTAAAACTACATATAAAAATGTATAATATCTATAAAAATGTATGGAACAGCTGATTTTTTTTCTCCGATTTCTGGGTTGGTCCCATAATAAAAGTTGTTCATAATGATGAGTTTCATGACCCCTTTTAAGGATGCTTGTGTTTTACAAATAGCCCGTATAAAAAAAAACACTAATACATCAGAATTACTTCTGTTCATTTAACTTAGTATTAAACTCGAAACAAATTACTTCGCAATCTTAATTAGATCCTTTTTCTATAAACAAAAGGTTGTTTATTTAACAGCGACAGTTTTAGCCATTTCTTAATTTAGGCTTGATGTAGCAGAACACGTGCGCGCAAATAAATTATTACTGCTACAGTTCAAGGCTAACCCGCCAGTGTGTCCTAAGAATAGGTTCTATTTCAAGGAGATTCGTTGCGTATACTGAGGGTACGATTGTAATAAAGTCCTGCTTAAAATTACTTAAACGCCTTCGAAAGAAAAATAATAAACCAGCCTATACTAAGGTTAAAAATAAAACCGTTTAAAAAAATATTTTTTACGTAAAAAGGTTTTGTCATCAAAACTAAAGCTGTGTCCCAAATACTTATAAGATCAATCTGTCAACAGGAAGGGGGTGAAATATCGATTACTAAATTTGAACCAAATAATAAACATGGCTAGCTAAATAAAACCGTTTAACAAATTATCGGATGCAAATTAAAGTTGGACGTCCGTCCGCGCGCTCGAGGTCTAATCCGCGGCTTAAATTGTCGATAGAACGAACATCACTACGTAATGATATTATTAACCGTTGGCATAAGTCGCGCCCAAATCCTAGTGATCATAACAACCACAAGTTATTGCAAATACCACGAGCCTTAGAAATAGCATACCTACCTAAGTTTTATCGAAGTCGTTGTTTTTAAATCCCCTCTCTATTTCGTCGGCGCCGTAGAAAACAAAGATGTCAAGAACAGGCCGCCTCTTTATCGCTGATTACCGCTCACCGTTCATTAAATCTTTAATTAAATAAATACCGACTGCCTTGATAAATAAATTAGTAGTAGGCATAAAGGGTTAAATCTAATTAGTGAACAAACTTTACAGACGTGCTAAACAATAATATTATTTATTTTGTTTGGCATTTAGCTAGATTGTCAGGGCGCGCTATAAGGCATTTATCAGGGGCGCTAGATAAGGTTGTCATTTTTTTCAAGATGTCGTCAATAAAATTTTATTTTACCATATTTTCTGAAAAGGTATAATTGAAATCTTTTATTTAGCATGTAACAGAAATCCGAAAATTATATTAAGGGCATTTGAGGTACTCTTTATACAATAAGCTCAATATTTTATTTATTAACTAGTGGTATTATTATCAATGTACTAAATGTATATAATACTAAATATAATAATTATTATCAATGTGTAAATGTATTTGTAGAATGTCGCTCTCGTCCTTGGAAGGTTTTTCTTTTTTTATCTTATGGATCATTAACAACCTGTTTAAACTGCCAGTAAGACTGACATGGCTTTACATACCATTGAAAAATCTCTCAGCTGTGGTGATTTTCTCACGATGTTTTCCCTCATCGTGATAGCAAGTGATAATCAATTTTGACTTAACAGTCCAACGGATATTCCACTAGGCTACCACAACCTAAAAGCTCTAGATTCTGTGACCAATTTGAATTTTAAAAAAGCATTAACACGTGCAAATACGATTAGACACAAAAACCTAGATAAAAAATATCTTAAAGTCTAGTATTTCTGGTTTATAAGCTATATCATATTACAATAGTCGTGTGGTAACCTAATACCTATGCCTCCGTGATAGACAGACGGATTGACATTGAATATTTGATTAGAAACTTAATTTATTTGGCGCCAGATATTTAGTTTCTATCCACTTTATTTAACCTCTAACTTCACACATTTACTTGAATTGTTTACGTATCTTTTCAAGGAAGTGTTTTTTTTTATTCTAATTTTTTTTTCTTTTTAAACGGTTTTATTTAGCTTGACCTGTTTATTATTTGGTTCAAATTTAGTAATCGATATTTCGCCCCCTTCCTGTTGACAGATTGATCTGATATTTGGTACACAGATTTAGTTTTGAAGACAAAACCGGTTTACGTAAATAACATTTTTACCTCTATTAATAATATTCTCCTGAATTTCGGTCACAGCGGCCAATGTCAGCGGAGACTAGCCAATTACGCAGGAGATATTATAGTGCACAAGTGTGTGCGCAAACACAGGTGCACTCTCTATTCCCGCACTCTCATAGTCCGATGGGACGGCCTTCCGACAAGATCGGAAAGAGATCAGGCGCAGGGCCAACAGCTTTACGTGCTTTCCGAGGCACGGAGTAAGTGATAATTAATTCCACCACCTCTATTATTTATAGAAGAACTACACCTTCCTTCTTATCGTATGGTTGATGAACGAGGCAGTGTCAAAGATTAAATCGCTTGAGCTCGTAGCTATCTGAGAAGGTTACATACCTGAAGAACTTTTCAGGAGTGCTGGTTTCCTCACGATGTTTTTCTTTATTATTTAAAGCAAGATATAATTTTTTTTTAAGTGTGCAAAGCCATATTAGAGCACTAAGGGCGTTTTGAACACTGATACTTTGTAGTCGAATTGGATTATCAAGGTCATATTTATTTCTATATATACCTAATTATATCTTATATATTAGGTATATGTATATATAATATATTTCTATTTTATCACCATAATATTGTGAAAAAAGGCGAAGGGTCTAAAAAATACAGATTGCAAATTGCGTCCCATCATTCGTACTCAAACAAAAAAAAAATTAAAACCTTTTTTGATTTGAATAAATTGGCCTTCAGTATTTAATGTATTCATCCTAATGGTATGCTAATTTTAAATAAATAAACGCTACTTTTTAAATTCAGATTAAAATAAATAAAATAAAAATTAAAATATCTTAATAATCTAAAACAAATTAATAAGGATGTGATAGCAAAAATATCGATAATTGTATTTTATTGTTTGCAAAACGATTGTATCAAAATGAGTTATTATTTTTACAATAGCCGATTAATCGATTGAAAGTAGATATCAAATTAATGAATGATCGATCGATCAAATGAAAGTATTGATCGGTATCTGTAGCTAAATAAATCGGAACAAAATTATAACAATGTGATAATCATTAAATAAATAATAGTCGTAACAAATAGCACCTTGGATAGCTTTGTTTTCGAATAGTAACATTTATTTTGATTTTATGAATTACTAGCTTTTGCCCGCGGCTTCTCCCGCGTGGTGTGTTGATAAATTGTAGCCTGTGTTGTTCTGATGTAACAATAATACTGATAAATTTTATCGAAAACCATTCAGCAGTTTTTGCGTGAAGTAACAAACATCCATACATACTGTAAATATGAAAGTTTGTGAAGATGGATGGATGAATGTTTGTAACCCTTTTACGTAAAAACTACTAAACGAATTTTGATGAAACTACACAATAATATAGCTTATACTTCAAAATAACACATAAGCTACAACTTATAAAAATTCGGGCGAAGCCGTGGGCGGAAGTTAGTTAACCATATATACAATTAGTATCACATCTTAGTCATGTTTATTTGCATTACATAACATACACAGTTACACACCGACTAGTTTATGAAGTAACCAGTTCATATATGCAATAATACTTCAGGCTTAGGTGACATAAAGATATAATTGAAATGTTATTATCGCTCTCGTGGATCTTGGATATCTATTCACTACACTCTGTGGCCATTACGACATTCTTTTGCTTACTCCCAGCTTGTACGCAAAATTTAATTCCTCTTCTAGTTGACTTACGACCTAAAGGCAAAGTTGAAATCTCTTGTAGGCCTTAGGCGTTATTTTCTTCAACTGTTTTAAGAGAATATTTTTTTGTGTCTGTGTTTAGTGCCTGTTCGAAATTGGACATATTTCTGTAAAAAATTACGTAAGTATCAGTTAAAGAACTCCTATTATTATACTAAGTTATATGTATTGACAATTTTAAATAGGTATGTCCCATTTTGTTTAAAAATTTCAAGACTATTCTTAAGTGATAGACATTGCACACGATTAAGATTTTATTATTTTTTGTAGGTAGGTCGTGGTGGCGCATTGGTTACGGACCCGCTTTAGAAGCGAGTGGGTGTGGGTTCGAACCTGGCATATACCAATGTGACTTTTTCAATGTCATATGTACTTTCTTAGATATTCTAAGACTGACTAACGGTGAAGGAAAACATCGTAAGGAAACCTGGACTTAATAGTCTGAAATTGCCAACACGCAGTGAGCTAGCGCGGTGATTAATGCTCAATCCTTCTCTGTATGAGAAGAGGCCTTTGCCCTACATAGGGACAGTTACAGGCTAATTTATTTATTATTTTTTGTAGGTATTATGATTGTGCAACAATGACCTATTTTGTTTTGTTCCCTTATATTAAATATTTTCGGTAAAATGTCTCATTTTGATGGGAACAACGTGTATTCCGAAACGATGTTAATAAAAATACTTCTTTTTGATCAACAATAATCCTACGTTAAAATATTAAGGCAAAAATTAATCTCTATCAATTAATCAAAAACTATCGAAAAGGTAAAAGTCCCATTTAAATAACACACTCCACATTTGTTATCTGTTACCTGACAGTCTAACGGTCATATCCCTAGATTATCACTGCTTACATAATTTTATAATAGGAATATTATGACTTTATGAGTAATAATAGATCTCCGAGTATATTTACGAGTCATAAAATTGTTCCTATCTTTCTTTGTTTGCAACTTCATCAATATTCTAGCAGCCCACCCAAATTCCTTTAAGAACTTACTGTAGTTCTAAACAATATAGTATATTTTATTACTGTGTCAGTCATAAAATTTTCATTGAGGGAAATGGATTCTTCAAAGAAATTTGCATCGTGTGTGTGAAAATTTAAGATGGTTTAAAGATAGCGTTTGAAAAATTGCGTGTATTTAAAAAAATAAAAATAAATTATTCATGTTGAAGTTATGTTTGGATTGACTTGAATCCAAGATTAGTCCAGCACGCAAACTTTTTGTTAAGTAACTTTTTTTTTATTTTAAAATTTTCTATAAAAATTATAGATATCATAAAAAAAAACGAAAATAAACCTATCCCTAAACCTACCCATTTACTATGTGATTAGCTTTATGCATTACGATATATTGAATAAAATTAATGCATAGTATGCCTTAAAAAACAATTTTTTTTTATTTCTTAGAACAGTTGTATACATTTAATGTACCTTAGAGTTTGTAAAAATAATTTAACCTAAAAATATCAAAAGAGGTAGGCCCTTACCTTTCACAAACAGATTGAAGAACCAACAAACAAAAATTATCCATAGTTGTATTCATTTAATGTTGGTAGGTACCTTAGAGCTTGTAAAAATTAATTACCTAAAAATATCAAAAGAAGTCTTTATCTGCATTTCAAAAGCAGATTGCAGAATCAACAAACATTGTCAAAATTATCTAGTTAATTTATTGCTACTTTTCATTCTAGACCAGTCGGGGAACTTTATTATCCACAGCACCAAACTGCCCTCTATACCACGGTGATGAATGAATACAGGCCCATTTTCTCACAATTGTGTCGTGATTTCTCACGGAAGTGCATTAAGTGACGCGGCATCGATATGTCGATGACATACGAGTCGGTGAAATGCGCAGCCCTACTATAGAGTGCTCTGAATCGTGACTGGTTTATCAAAATAATGTTAAATTTTATTTGTTTTGTTTTATAAATAAAATCGACCCTCTGTCGATCATTCGTAAGCCGTGATAAATTGCTTTTTGCAGTGATTATATAATAATGGGAACGCCTATCTATCTATATTAATATTATAAATGCGAAAGTAACTCTTTCTATCTGTCTGTTTGTTACTTCATAGCGTCTAAACCACTGAAATGATTTGGACAAAATTTGGCAGGGATATAGCCTGATATGAAAAAGGACATAGGCTACTTTTTTTACGCGAAAACCGAAATCCACGCAGGCGGAGCCGCGATCAAATGCTTAGTATTAATGTAGATTGAAAACCTTACTTAAAGCTTAGCGTACGAAAGCTAAAACAGATAGCTAAACAGAAAAACTAGCTCTAATTTAATTAATAAGACTTAGCAAAGCAATTTTTTTCTAAAAAAGCGCGCAAAGAGATTTTGTTGTATTTTTTTTAGCTTTTAATACACAGCCGTCTTTTGCAGTCTGCAGATAAAACAAGCATTCTTTTATTCTTCGCATTTTACGTTTAAAATAAAATCTTTGTAAAAAGATTTTTTCTTTAATGTACCTAATGAGACGAATAATCTGCTTTAATCAGTAAGACGTACCTAAGTTCAAATCCTGCTTGTAGTAGAATTGTGTACAAAAATTAAGTAAAAATTAGTCGCTCCGTTCGTCGTCTGTTTTATATACCTATGTGTTTTTTTTTTGTTGGTATTGATTGTTTTTTTAATCATATTTTATGACTGTTTTTTTCATTTCATTTTATCTGTCAATATTTGGTTTTCGTGTCGTTCAATAAAAGTATTTCTATTCTATTCTATTTCATTTTTTCCCGAACAATTGTTACTACTGAAGCTTGATTTCCAGAATAACACCCCTCTCATTCTCTCAGCCGCACTTATAAGAACACTTAGCAACCGAATGCATCCTAAACAATAGACTATTGATACTGGTGGTCTGCTGTTTGTCAACTCAGCTGTCATTTGTCAAATACAACCACAATTTGTCAGCAACGCCTGCGATTTGTCAAATTCTGTCAGATAAACCGATCGACTGCGGTGGTCTTCTAAATTTAATGCTAAACGTGATCCGTTTAAGATTAAAACCAGCATTGTATTTAAAAATGGAATGTCGTGATTTCGGTATTTGAATTTAGAAACTGCGTTCCTTTTATGAATGGTTGTGATAATTAAATAAGACATGCGTGTGAGTAGATTTTGTTATTTATTGTGTTTTCGTGGGAGTATGAAATGCAGTTAAATAGTAGCCAAGTAAGCCGAGGAATATTCTAAACATTTTTGCTAAATATACGCTGTTTCCATATACAATAGATTTTTACTGCTTTATTCGTCTAGTCTCATCATTAAAAAATAAAACCTAATTAGACTAACGTAAACTAAAAACTAAGGATGTCTAGATTTCTATTCTCACAGTAGAGCTAAACATTTTTGTTGAGAGAAAACTGTTATGAATTTGTCAGTTGATAGACCGGCTGGTGGTTTCAAATTTGTAGGTCGAGGGATGAAATCCTGCTGCTGTAGTCTATTATAATATTTTTTCTTCAAAAACTAAGGAATAATTAAGTCTTCGTTCTTTGTTTTATTTTCTTTCTTTCTTTCTTTGGCAGGGCAGTTACACCTTTTCAGATAATCACTTCACTACATAATACATATACATAAAACAAAGTCGCTATCCGCCGTCTGTCTGTCCCTTTGTATGCTTAGATCTTTAAAACTACGCAACGGATTTCGATGCGGTTTTTTTAATAGATAGAGTGATTCTTAAGGAAGGTGTATATTACACCCGTGCGAAGCCGGGGCGGGTCGCTAGTATGATATGATAAAATTGAATTGGTGACATCTTGAAAAAATTACAACCTTATAAAGCGCACTCACTACTAGCTCACTGCGTGTTGGCGATTTCAGACTATTAAATCCAGGTTTCCTTACGATGTTTTCCTTCACCGTTAGTCAGTGGTGTCTTATTAACTAAAAAAGTACATACCTATGACATTAAAAAAGTCACAATGGTGCATGCTTACGAAGCGAGTCCGTAACCAATGACACTATACACTTTTATGCGACTTCTCAAACAAACTTAGTTTTAAATTTCAACAAAATTTAGATTCGCCCAAAATAAATACACAATCCGTACCATAGAATACACTTCTAGCCTTCGTGGAACACATAATCTCACGTTACTCTAGATTCGATATCGTATTCACACCAAATCAATCACTATCGATATTTTTAAACATCGATACATTTACCAACATATTCATAACATTATTTCTTAGAACGCAACTTGATACTCCCACACGAAACCAAGAACTATCATTATATTATTCGATGTTGCTTAAAACACCTTGAAACAACGATGTTTTATTCATGGGAACAGTATTGTATTCAAATATATAGACTTTCGCCAATTATGAAGAGTACTGCTTTCGCGAGCAGAGCCTGGGTACCTGACTAGTGGGTGTGCTTTAGAAATTTCGATGTTTCGTCAATTCAAGCTTGTTACTTTTAAGGGTAAGGTAGAGATATCCAGTTTTCTACAGTAATATTATTAAAAAGGTTACCACGCTTCGTGGTAACAAGTTTTCGTCACATTATAATAATGTTATATTTATTATATTAAAAAAGTTGTGGTGGGGTATTGGTCACAGGCCCGCTTTGCAAGCACGTGGGTGTAAGTTCAACTGATAATTTAAGTACCACTGACTAACGGTGAAGAAAAACATCGTGAGTAAACCTAGACTTAATAATCTGAAATCACCAACACGCAGTGAGCTAGTGCCCGATGCCGAGGTCAGCTACAGGCTGGAAAAGGCGGAGGTACGCACTTCGTCTTGTCCAGCCTGTAGCTGACCTCGACCTCGTGTTCGAATCTCCGACTTGGTAGTCAACAGCATACAACATAAAAAAATGATAAAATAAACTGTCAGATAAGATCATCATCCTCCTAGCCTTATTATTCCTAAACTTTGTTGGGGTCGGGTCTAATCTAACGAGATTCAGCTGAATATCAGTTTTCTACGGAGCGACTGCTTATTTGACCTCCGTAATCCAAAGAGATACGATATTCTGCAGTTAGATTAGTTGTCAGGATTTTTATGAGGGTAGTGACTCCCTTTAACGACTGTCAAAGATCTTCAAGACAGCCGGGGCCAATGGCTTAAAGTGATTTCCGAAGCACGGAGTAGGTGATAATTAGTTTACAATACGCACATAATTTTTGAAAAGTCAGAGGTGCGTGCCTTGGGTTCAGAGAAACTGTAAAAAAAGATAAAAGGTTTACATTTCTGACGGAACCCTAATAACCTATAATATGCTTACAGACCGGTAAAACGTTGGGAAAATCAAAATGCTGTCGATGCGTTCCGCTGTAGATTTTTTGTCGCTTTTAATCGCAATGCCGCCGCTCCGCTGATGTCGTCTGCCTAAAAGTATTATGGTACAAGGTATAAGCGATTGGCTGGAAACTGGGAATCTGGTTTATTAAGGCCCAATTTCATCATTTACTTAAATAATCGAGTTTAGTAAAACTAAGTTCAGCCCTACGCAAATTGAAGTTCTAAACTCAGTTAAGACTCTGACTGCCAGACAGCAGACACAATGCAAATTCTATTGTTTGTCGGACACCATGTGTCCGTAATGGCGTTTAAATTGTTAAACGCTTAAACCTAGTTTAATTGAATTGATCGCGTTTAATTTCAGTGGTGAAATCGGCTCCAAGTGATTATTCTAAAACTTCTTTATTATTTTGAAAAGTGGTTGAAAGCAAATTTGGTGTTCCTATAGAAACTCGTGATAGTCAGTATACAAACAATGCTTCGCTTCCAGTGCTTCCTGTCACGGGTTCGATTCACGCATGGGACAAATATTTGAGTAATCGACAGATTTTGCTCCTGTCTCGGTATTTGTACAAGGTACTATTTGTAAGGTACTAAACTAATTAAAATTCGCTATCTCTCTTTTAAAATAGAAATGGGAAAAAAGACAACATTTTGATACCAGACAAATTGATCAATGTATAATAGAGCAATGAAAATTTAAGCTGCCATGTTATAATTTCTATTTTTCATAGACAGAATAAGGACATGTGAAGGACACAATCAATGAATATAGTTATGATAAATAGTAACAAACCAAGTTATGAAGAATGACATTACAAAGGTTCAGCAAAAATATCAGTTTGATCGGAATAAGTTTTCCCTTCAAATAAATTTTTATTTATGCAATTTTAATGTATAAAAACTAGATTTGTGATAACTTTTACACTCATTGATTTTATATCTTCAATGTGCGAGCAAGATAGCAGATAAGCGAGTATCCGCGCTAAATTATCCCGCTACCTCTTATCTCTTACTCCGTGGAAATATAACACCGATTCTCGACCGAATGCCGACATAACGACCAAATGAAAACCGATGGCTCTCTGTCATCGAGTCACACATACGTCCGTAATTATTTAATTGGCATTATTAATGATGTATTGAAGGTAGCATCGTAGTTTTGTAGGTAGGTAGTATCGGGTGACGATTATCTACAGCTACACCACAGTATAATAATCTTACAGTATGGTAACTACGTACAAACGCTTGAAACGGCACACTCACACAAACATGCGTAATATTGCGTAACGACGAGATTCCTAAGCGAACGTCGCGGTATTCGCAGTATCAACGACGCGTCGTTGCGCATGTTTGTGTGAGTGTGACGTTTTCGAGCGTTTGTACGTAGTTACCATACTGTATGGTTATTATACTGTGGCTACACTGTTATTTGATTGTTTGTATGTTTTTTTATTCTAATAATGTCATCTAGACTGAATTTCGGTTACAGCAGCCAATCTCAATGGAGATTAGCCACCTACGCAGGAGATATGTGTAGGTATACAAGCTCATCCCGGGCTGGCATAAGCAAGGGAGGATAGTAATTAGGTCGCCACGAAAGGATTATTATGAAGGACAGGGTACCTATAAGGAAAGTGAGTAGGTACAAGTACATGACTGCCTCGTCTAGTGGTAGCTCGACTACTGAGCACAATTAAGGGGGCAAGCGTATTGCCACTAACCGAACACGATTCCAGACTCCGTGTTGCTACTGAGAATTTTGTTAAGAAAAAATCCAAAACACTTTGCCGGACCCGGGGATCGAACCCAAAACCTCGCGTTCAACAGCCGTGCTTGCAACCACTAGACTAACGAGACAATAAATAAATAAGATTAATAAGCAATCAATAATCAATTTAATCATCTAAACCAATAAATATTATTAGAAAGTAGCCCGTGCGCACCAAATAATACCATATTGGGTGTAGTATCATGCGATATCATATTACAAGATGGGTGTGCAAGACTGGTACCAAATTGTGACCTGTGTGACTACTGACCGCTATTTAAAGTCGGACAACTTTACATATATAAACCTATAGGGGTCGCCAATGGCGGACCTTGTCCCGCATCCGGACCGCCGCGCCGGACCCATTTTGTGCGGACCGCGAGAACACAGCAACTTGCACTACTGAGTACGTAATTCAATAAAAATGTATTCCCCGCATTATCTTTGATGACGTCATTTCAAAAATGGCCGGGCCGGTAAAATATTTCTTTTCTATAAAATTTTGTGCGGACCGCGATGATCATTTCATTTCTTAAAACGGAACCCGAGCGAATACAATTCGTGACCCCTGTATAATTGAGTCGTGATAGCAAGTCAGAAGTTTCAGGTTCGAACCAAAGACACGACTCTCTGACTTTTCATAAGTTATGTGCGTATTATAAATCAATAATCATTTACTCCGTACCTCGGAAAGTACGTAAAGCCGTTGACCCTGCGCCTGATCTCTCTCCATCGCCACTATGAGAGTGAGGGAATAGAGAGTGTACGTGCGGGCTGCGACCTACAGATTCAAGCCCTCAGTCATTCTCAATATTCATAACTCAACCCGTGTTATCTATATTCTCATCATATTCATATCCTTAAAGCCAGTTTACATGTAAGAAATCGATCAGTATAAAACATAGAATTAATTTTACATTTAACCATCCCCGATGGTAGTTACATGTTATAAACCAAGTACTTATAGGGCCAGCAAGTTTAATATCGCCAGCAAATCCCGTCGATGGAAGTCGCAGCCATGTAGACCCAGCTTTATGATGCACATCGTTACAAACTAAATGTTACCTTAACTTAGCGAGTTAAGTATGCACAGTAAGTTAAATTACTATCTGGACTGAGTTATATTTTGCTGAATGGACAATGTTGGGAAACGTTACTGACTTTCTTGTGTAGAGATAGCAGAAAAGTTTGGTTGTTGGTAGCAATTTATATTTATTTAAAAAAAAGTGTGGCTAATAATATTATTTTAATATATTGTTATACGCAACACACTAACATATATACATAAGAATATGTTAAAATAATATTAATTAAAAAATTATTAAATAAAAATATACTTAGTATAAATATATTAATATTTTTGTGAATTTTTTACATGTTTTAGCACATGTTAGCAAAGAAATTGGAATATCTGGAAGTCACTGGGGGAGGCCTATGTTTACGGTGGACGTCTTATGGCTGAAATGATGATGATAATGAATAAGAAATTTGATAAATCAACAATCCCATCCGTATCAGTTGTTTTTTCAAATTTCTTATTACATAATTATATAAATTTATAAAATTAAAAGTATATTAAACTAAAAGCTAGTTGGTAGTCGAAAATAAAAACTTGCCATTTACGATTGCCAAATAAAAATAATAAAATAAAAAATACCTTCCTGGCAGTGTTATATCAAGAGATTTCCTCACCCTACCACGTAACAATAATAGGTACCTATCTAAAAAATACCTTTCTGACAGATTATATCCAGAGATTTCCTCACTGTACCACGTAACAAGGTTCAAAACTTTCCCATACTTTATTTGTGTACTGTACAAAAAAGTTTCTTTACCGAAAACGCATTGAATTGAATGCGGACATTGCGGACGTTATTCCTTAAAAGGAAACCCACGAATTAAAAAAAAAGCCTCAGCGACTTTAATGTAGTTTCAGAACTTTAAACGATTGGGTTCTGTGAAAAGGAAATTGAAAAATAAAGTTATTTTTTTTAGATACTCCTGAACGAATTTTGGTCACGGTAGCCAATCTTAACGGAGATTAGTCAGCTACGCAGAAGATTTATTATAGTGCACAAGTGTATGCGCAAACACAGGTGCACTCTCTCCCTCACTCTCATAGTCAGATGGAACGGCAATCCAACACGACCGGAGAGAGATCGCAGAGACCGGAGAGCGGCGCAGGGCCAACGGCTTTGCGTGCTTGCCGAGGTACGGTCACCACCACTACTCACTAGGCTATCACGACATAATCTCAATCAAACTCTATTTTTTATTTAACGCCGAAATCAATTATGAACTTACATATGACTCAAAATACAGCAGTTACTCTGTTAACTGCTATTCAGAATCCCGCTCGTGCTATCTATTTTTTTCTACATTTAACCGTATCAGACGGTAATCATATCCGCCCTTTGTATTTTACGTACCCGCGAGTATATCGGGGCTTAATTAATTGAAGTTCGAGAAATCAGACACGATAAGAATTCTATTGTAACATGTCGTCGCGATGCAAAATGAATGACCTTCTGACCGTATTTCGGTGTCAGCGGCCAATCTCAACGGAGATTACAGGACTACGCAGGAGATATTATTTACTACGAACCTGAGACCTCTGACTTGCCAGTCAAAGGTTCCACTAGGCTATTACGACTCAAGACAAGATGCTAAATTTCTATAACATTCTATTAGTGGATTTTGAGTTTTACAGTAGATTCAGATTTAACCCCCTAGAAACAAATATATTTTTTTTGAGAAAAACCCAACAATTATGGAACCCCAAAACTCACCACGACTTCTCAATGACCGTTCAAGAAAGATGCTCAGCTACCCATTTAGCTCGTTTTAAACACTTGAATGAAAAATACATTATACATTTTTCCTTTTACCAATGGCTGGTTAAGAAAAAGTTGCAAGTCGGGCTTGGGAATTTTATTACTTTTTGCGTATTTAATTGTCCAGTTTCGTGAAGAATCGATTTGGTAGTTGTTTTTTTTACTGTTGATGGTAATGCAGGGTTTTTGCGAAGCTTGCTTTTAAGTCCCATTCAATTGTAATGTGTTTGTGCAGTAATGTATGTGAAGTTCTTTTTTTGTTTAATTTGTTGTTTGTTTACTTGTTATGTTATAGTTCGGGTACTGTTTGTTATGTTTTAAAGCAACGTTGGCATTTGAGGGTTAGGGTAAGTAGGGTATTTGAGGGTAAGGGTTTTTTTTATATTTTTTTAAATCGGTGTACTTGTCGTCTTTAGTTACGAAGAGTTCTAGAAACTATGATAACATAATAATAATACGAGTAACTTGTTAATTAAACAGGCACAGTTAAATTCTATTATTTTCTTGGCCATTCAGTCTTTAAGAGTCAGTTGTATAACTCTGAAACGTCATAACTAGGTACCCATTTATGTTCATTAAAAAAATAAAAACGAAGCAAATCAAATTAACAACATCACATACAACGAAACAGTTAACTAAGTAATGAAAATTTAACTCGACAAGCACCTTTATCGATTAATTAATAAATTAACGAGGCGCTACATCGATTAAATAAAAATCAACGGTATAACGAATCGATTTTTTGTGTCGATTATTATTTTAATCGATGAATGAACATCAATGGATGCTCACGCATGCGTTTGCGCAGTTCATACATAAAGAGAGGTTTCTTCGTTTTATTGGTAGTCTGTTCAGTAAGCTTATTGATTTCTGATTCTTCTGAAAGGCGTTTCAATGTATCGTTTAAATTTATTATGCAGTATGTTGCAAGTAGGTGAGGTGAAGGGACGTATGGTCGGTCTGCTAGCTTTCTTCTTTAATTTGTTTTTTAGACTGGAATAAATAAATACTGACATTATAATTTAAAAGCCACATAACATTTATATTATTAAAGTTGATGAAAGACATTTGTCCGATTTATAAAAAGTGAACAAAGAGTACTCTTAAAAGCTTTATATTTTTAAGGTGTAGGTACTACTAGCTAATCTGACAGAGGTTTACTTAAGATTTCAAGTTCATACTTTAATTTCCCCTAAATTTTACAATATTTTGTTTTAATTTTCCTTTTACTAAAAACCTTATTCGGATTATTACGAATATTTTATCTCCGGATTCAAGCTGAATTCAGCGAATTATCACAAAAAACATAATTTATAATATTATTTTTTATAAAAATATTATTAACGCCTTTACTAGAATAACGCTTTAATTTAGTTTTTACTTTTTTTAAATTGTTTAAAGTATAAAAGCTATAAAATATATATATCTTTTAAATTTTAATTTAAAAAACCAGGTTGACGTGAGTACGTGACAAATATTTAAGTAAGTAAGTAGGTAATGACTTAAAAAAAGTTTAAATTTACATTGCCATAAAATAGTCCCAACGATTAAAAAAAAACCAGTCCCAACTGTACTGAATTCAACATTTATACAATTGACGAGAAATATTTCCTTTAAAACATTTTTTGCTGATCAAGAATTTCCGAGCAGTGCGTTCGCGCACTGAATAATGTATTGTGCGCGAGAGTTGATGAGAGCGCGTTCGATATTTGAAATGTGGGTTCCGTTGTTTATCTTTATCGTTGTTGTGTTTTACATTAAAAAGTGGGATTTCTTGAGTTTAGTGTTATGATTGGACGATAAAAGTGTCAATTTAAAATGTTATGGAGTTAATTCTTTGACAAAAGATAATTTGTTTTTTTTTTCATTTGCAGTTTAATAAGTAACTAGTTTTGTTCTGCTTTTAAAAATTAACCTGTGATTATCACAAGAGTTTTCACTGAGGCTACCAGCCTTATAATTTTTTTAAATTGAAAGGCTAAGACCTCCAAGACGCATAAAAATATTCCTTATAATTATGTAGACGCATTAGAAGTATTTTTTCAACTTTTATTTAATTAGACTGTATGTAGGTATATAGAAAGTTATTACACTATTATGTAGGTACCTAATATTATAAACAAATATTTACATTTATTTATTTAGAAGTGTTATAAATGAAAATAGGTAGGTAAGTACTTAAACTATTAATTTTATTCAACATTTTATTTCATTAAATTTTACTTTCAAAGAACCCTAAAACGTTAACAGAATCGGCATGTTCGTTTGTTTGTAATAATTAATTCGTTTTTACTGGTGTATGTGAATTAAATTAAACAGCCATAATTATAAATTTTAATATGGTGACAGCATTTTTTGTTTTTTTTTTTTCAAGTTTAAAAATAATAAAAACAAATATTTTGTGGTGGCATTCTGCAAGTTTTGGCATCGCATTTACAGGTTAACCGGTTCTAGATGGGTTACTTTTTCTAGGCAAACAGAATAGGGACAATTGTAGGGTATTTCGGTTCCCACAAATGAATAAACTTGTTTGTCTTTCAGTATTTTCCCAACAGCAGTTTTGTTGTGGGTTATTTTTAGGCCTCTGAGATGACGGGTCGAGCTTGACGTTTAATGGAAGGACTGATTGTAGAAAGCTCAAAATCGAGAGGAGTGGAAGGAGGGTATAAAGGCATTTGCATATTGGAGAGGGATAATAACCGCTATAACAATAACTAGAGGTCGCCTATGGTCGAAATTTTACGGTTTTTCTTTCAATATTTTTTTCGAAACAAAAAATATCGATTAACAAAATTTTGTCTTTACCTATTCGTCATTCGAAGGAGCTATTTGTAGTAGTGGAGGAAAGGACGCATGCGAAGTGAACTCTAAAATTGATCGTTTTTTTAAGAAAAAAGTCTAAGTGCAGGGTTATTTTAGAGATGGTTGGATGTGGACGAGCATTACGGGAGAATGAGTTGGATAAGATACGCATAACTTAGCATAACGTAGTTAGATTATCTAGAAGCCCAGAATAAATAAGAGTACCTACAAGTACTAGGTCACAGGTTCAAATCTTGTTAGCATAGCGTGTTTGTTGAAAAGTTTTTCCATCTTAACAGTACTAAGAATATTCAAAAGGAAAATCTTTTTACTATACCCGAATCGAGCCCTTCGAGTCTCCTGTCCAGTAGCTGCGCTTACGACTAATAATTTAGCAATTTTTTAAAAGTAACAAAATTAAATTGCAGAGTAGATTTATTACAAACTGTTTCGATTATTAAGGAACCATAGGCATAGAAATGTATTTAAATCCGCGTGTGGGTTGGTACCTCCTACATGCAATTCGACTTTCAAATTTAGGCAGAGACAACATGAATACTGCGCATCCTGTCAATCATACCTCAAAATGATTGATAGGTACTCCCGTTTCTAGGAATAAATTTAGACAGAGAACTTCACAATTGGATTTCTAGGAACGTTGAGTGGTGAAATTATTCTAGGCATTGGGTTACCATTTTTTTGTTTTTAATGTTTTGTATCAAATAATTATGATGTCCTAAATAATAAATAACTAGCCTGAAGCCTATGTCCCACTGCAGGGCAAAGGCCTCTTCTCGTAGAGAAGGATCAATATACCTGTTCGACCTCTAACCATGTCGTGTTGCTGATTTAAGACTGTTAAAATCCAGGTTTTCTCACGATAAGTCACCGTAAGCCAGTGGTACTACAGATTAAAAAAATAAAATACTTACATAACTATGATATTGAAAAAGTCAAAATGCGCCACCACAACATATATTATGATAAATAGTAGGTAATAAAAAAAATATTAAAAAATCAATTCGATTATAAACAAAGTCGATTTTTTAGAGCTATAGCAGGTTTTTCTATCATTTTAGTGTACTAGTATACTTATCGTCAATACTGAACAAGCATGCAAAATTTCAAAATCGTAAGTTTAGTGGAAATGGTTTAAGCATGTAATATTTGACCCAAACATACGCACGCACACACAAATAAAGTCAAATAAAACCTTGACAAAAGAACCATATTAATTTCACACAGATTATAAAACAACATCAGAGAGCAGAGAGAATAAATCAAAGATTTTAAGCCCACAAATTAATCTATGGCCAATGCTGGATAAAAAGTGGGCTCCTCACACCAGTAGCCAAAGGATTTGAATATATTTTAATATTTATTAGAATAATCCTCTTACGAAGGAACATGGTTCAATGAAATTTATGGTTTGACGGCATGCGATTGTATAATGCTTGCTTTGTAGAGGTGGTGAAAGGTTACCCTTATTTTCACAGGATAAGTAAGATTATTAATTATTATCGAGACTTGACGAAGTAGATCGTTAACATTGTAAATAAATACTCTTTGCGGTTCCTTTGGTATGCAATTAAGTATAAATCTGTCTATCTACCGATGTGGTTTTTGCTTATAAGAATATCCTCTAGACCGAAATTCGGTCACAGCGAACGATCTCGCGATCCTCTCTCCAAATTAACTAAGTATGCTGGGCCCGACATGGTTCACTGATACCTTATCTTAAATCAACCAACTTTATGTAACATTATGGAATGCATAGATTTCAACCCGCAACCTACAGGGTAAAGCCCTTACTCTCTGCTGCCTGCTCAGCTGCCTTCTCTCTTCTGCATTGAACCATCTCGGATGTTAGTTACAACCAAGTTACAACTACCCTTACTAGAGTACTAGAAGGCTAGCATGTCAACTTCACAGTTAGTTAATTTACTCGTAATGTACTATCGCGGACACGAACGGTGCACCACTTCGCAATCAAAATGCTTTGAACGATATAGATGCACGTAGCAACGTGCGGAGGAGCGGGGCTAGCGTTATGTTCGGACGCCGGGTGCAAGCGATGCACCGGCTTTGTCCACGATAGTACATTAAAATAAATTAAGACAGCACCACTCTACGTACGGAAATTATAGATAGCAGTGCAAAGCTCATAGATTATAAAAAAATATATCTGTAGTTTTTTTTCTCGCCGCGTCTCGCGCTGACCAGTTAACAAACACTACGAAGTCCGCCATTATTCAAAGGAAAGCCAATAGAAAAAAAACTTGTACGGAGCCTTCGCCACTACAAGATATTAATAAACGTTTTTGAGAACCTTTGCCCTGAACCCGGTAGCGAGTTTATAAAAAAAGAATTTGTCGGCAATCATATCTTCCATTGTTAAGTAACGAATTCGAAGATATTTTAATATTTTACATTCCTACTCGAGACTTCGAAAATCCGAATTAATCTTCGGATCTTCGACATCTTGAGTAACTTACCTTAGGGAATTTCAAATAAGAATGACTTATAAATACACTTATTTTGTATGATTATGTTAATAAGCTTGTGAGAATTTGTTTTTTAACTTAATAATAGAGTGGCAATGAGAAATTATTTCGATATTTATCTTGTTTTAAAAGGGTTATATTTAGCTTGACCTGTTTATTATTTGATTCAAATTTAGTAATCGATATTACACCCCTTCCTGTTGACAGATTTATCTAATATTTGGTACACAGCTTAGTTAGGTTTGACGACAAAACCGTTTTACATAAAAAAATTACTTACTTATGTTATTTTATTTGTAAAGATGGACCAAAAGACTTACATTCGGTCATATTTTGCTTGCTTGCTGGCTTTATATATATATTTTTTTTTACCATAGATTTAGTTGTTAAAAGCCTCGCGTTGATCGTTAATTGATTGAAAGGGTAGCCATACCTGAAACAATTTAAAAAAAACAATGTAAGTCAAAGTATTTCTATACTACATAATAGATATACAAATTCGCTGATCATCGAATTAAATAGGTAAGTAATACTATTTTCATTAATTAAAATATGAATAATTATTTATTTATTAAATTATTCAATAATTATTTTAATAATTATTTATTATCTGACAATTTAATTACCTACATAATTATTTGTAACCGATTGAATAGGGAAGATGCACTATTTTTATTTTTGTTTTCATTTTAAAGAATTCCATGTAGAATAGACCACAAATATATTTAAAAAATTAAAACATTGCAATTTATCCGAAAAAATGCTGTTTTAAATTGACAGTTTGACAGTTCGCGGGAAAACGGACTGATGGTACTGATGACGTCACTCTTGTCTTCTACTGGTTCGCCGTTGGCTTTCATACTTTTGCATATTTATTTAAATCGAATAAAAAATAGTATTTACAAAGCATAGAATTTTATTTTATAAATTTACAAAAAAGAATAACTTAAATATTATATAGTTATTACATTTTAACTTTGGAAATACAGCATCTATCCAGAATTTCTATGCAGCATTCATAACAGATAAAATGCTTTTATCGTATATACAAATATACTTCTTTAAATTTTTCAAAGTTTGTGTGTGCTATACAGAAAAGTGATATTTTCCTTATGCTGAAAAACATTTGAAGTTGTACTTGTGCCCAATATTTTGGTGTTATTTTATTGTCTTTCACATTGGAAAGTATGGTAGGTAGCTTCTGTTAAGGATATTTCACCTCTACTGTGTAATTTTCAGCCGTCAGGTGTTGCACCAAAAAAGGGTACTCGGCATTACGAAGAAATCCAGCTTCTTCAATTTTTATCTAAAATGCTGATTAAAATAATATAAACAATATTTATTACTACAAAGGCCTGGAACTAAACATACCTAACTAATTATTTTATTCAAAATATTTAAACTAGAGAAAAACTAATGATGTTATGTCAATACTAACTCTAGGTAAACACCTGGAGTCTGCTTTGATAAACCCAACTCCCCTTTTTATTAAAAAAACGCAATTAATACTCCCATAAAATAATATTCACCTTTACAACCATAACGTCAAATAAGTTGTCAAAACAAGTGTGACGTCACGAAACGCTAATTCGTGTTTTAAAATACGTATTGTTTCAAGTCATTTTTAAATCGTAATTATTGTAAAAAAACAACAATATGTAAAATAAAAACGTTGCAGTGGCCTTTCTTTTATATTTTTTTAACGTTTTAATCATACAAATTCCATAAATATTACATCTGCATCTTCCCTATTCTAAGCATTGTATTTTATTACTTTCACGGCGGCATGTATTTTTTTATAAA
Source organism: Protodeltote pygarga (assembly GCA_936450705.2). Lineage (NCBI taxonomy): Eukaryota > Metazoa > Arthropoda > Insecta > Lepidoptera > Noctuidae > Protodeltote > Protodeltote pygarga. The sequence goes on along the minus strand of OW388268.2, from coordinate 9,215,981 downwards.
TATATGCATAGATCATAATCAATTTCGACACAAATGTACTTATTTTTTTATGAAATTAATGACTATCAAAAAAACGAAAATCAAAAAAAAGAAACGGTTTCTATCATAAAGCGACCTCTAGTAATATTTAAAAGTCCTTCGAGGCCATTGATCTCCAAGCTATTAACTATTTTTTTAAAGGAAGTAAAGTTTAAAGCCACTACATCAGCGGAGGGTTAGAAGTTAGTAAAGTAAATAAAAGGCGAGCGAGCACCTGACTAGAGACGATAACTATCATATAAATCAACAGATACACTATAAATCCATCACAGGCTGCGCTATAAAAACACCACAATTTTAGGGTTAAGTGGAGAAGACATCTTTGGTTGGCGTGTGGGCGAATGTTTAGAAAAAAATAGTATAGAGCGGAAAATTGCACACCGAGAGTTTTGCATTAACATAATTATTATGTATAGGGTTAAGGGTAAATAAAATAAGTGAGCGACACTTTTAATAATAGATTACATAAACAATAATAAAAAAATATAATAAAATTAAATTATTTTTAGCTTTGTTCGGAACTTGGGATTTATTTGATTACAATAAAATTACAAATATTTAAAAAAAATGTTTATTGTTTTTGCCAATATATGCTTCTGGAAATTCATTTGAAATTTCTTGTTAAATAAAGGTGACCTTCTATTATTATAATTATATAACTCAATATCGCCCAAAATGTCGTTTCTTAATTTTTAGCTTTCAAGCGTCGATATTTAAAAAAAAAACTGGAAATAAATGAGAGGATAATATTGCACATTTTTTAACTAAGTATAAAACCACAAGCGGTTTTAATATAAAAAGAAAAAGTATACGGAACCGCATACCCCACTAAGTTTGAAGATGCAAACAGATTTATATTCCAAATTTAAAAGTTACAACAAAGCCGTTACCAGAGTTTAATCAGCTTAACAATTAAGCCCGTATCCAATTACAAAGATATTATCATTTAGGATACAGCATACCGTTCATTGTTTGTTTTGTTAAAGAAATCAACCCTTTTTGGGTATATGCAGCGGTGGAGGGTTAAAAAGAGGATGTATTATGATGAATAGGATTTTTTACTGCGTTCAAGAATGATATTCATAAAACATTTTTTAAAACTATAAGAAATATAGGCTACTCGAGTCAGTTTTAGTCTGTGCAGTTGTAATAAGTTTAGTGATATGTGCGTTAACTGGCAAGACAGAGGTCTCAGATTCGAACCCACGATGAGTTCTAACTTCTCGTATGTTGTGTGCCTAGATTAATTATCACTGTTTCCAAGTCTCGGAGAAAAAAATCCGTAAGCCAGCTACACACATAGTCGATTCGCCACATTTGGTTCGGTATATTAGAAGAAATTTCATCGGGACTTCTTCGAAAATACCGAACTGAATGTGCCGAATCGACTATGTGTGTACCTACCCTTACAAGACACGAAGGGGATAGAGGAGATAGTAATAACCTTCTCCAACATTAGTCTTTCACCGGCGATAGAACAAACAATGCCTCCATTTAAATAACCAAATTAAAAAAGTACAAAAAATAACGTCAATCATTTATCAAAAAGGGTTCACTATTTTCATAACCTCGAGTCAATTAAAGGACTCACACAAGTTTGTTATGAAATTGTATAGACGAACAGACAATGGAACATCCTGGGGTACAAACCGTACCAATGTATTAATACAATAATGCTATTCGAGTTCAAAAAAAGGACGTAGTTTTTTACGGGTTAATAGGTCGTTTGTTGGTTTAAGGGGTGTTTTATACGAGAAATTCAGTATTCTTAAAATGTTTAAATTAATTTTTAATTATTCTATTATTCATTAAATAAAACGGAGGAGTCGTGATAGCCTAGTGGTGGTGCCCGTTGACTGGCAAGTCAGTGGTCTCAGGTTCGAACCCAAGGCGCACCTCTGACTAAGTTACTGACTTTCGTAAGTTATGTGCGTTTTATAAGTTAATTATCACTCTCCATGCCTCGGATAGCACGTTAAGCTGTTGGCCCCGGCTGTCAATTGTAGATCTTTGACAATCGTTACGGGTAGTCAGAAGCCCGAAAGTCTGACAACCAGTCTTACCAAGGGGTATCGTGTAACCCAGTATCTGGGTTGTGGAGGTCTGATAGGCAGTCGCTCCATGTAAAACACTGGCATTCAGCTGCATCCGGTAAGACTGGAAGCCGACCCCAACATAGTTGGTAATAGGCTAGGCAGATGTGATTCAATAAATAAAAACTCATCTTTAAATAATAAATTCGTAAAAATCTTTTAAAAGTATTTATGCATAATAATCAAATCAAATCTCATATTCAAATTTCTGTAGAAAAAAAAATAAGAACAGGATGTGAACTAGTGTTGTCTGGTAGGTTACTTTAATCGCTTACTTCTTGGCCCCTAGGTTCAAATCTTGTCTACAAAACTCTGAATCGGCGATCATTGGTTAAACCACTTAGGCTATCATTGATCACAAAAAGCTATCCCTGGTTACGTCTGATTTTCCGAAGGTTACCACAAAATATTATTGTACAGTCAGCACCAAAAGTTTAAAATAATAATGTCTTTCTGACCAAATTTCGGTTACAGCGGTCAATCTCAACGGAAATTACGCAGGAGTGTACCTAAGTACACAAGTGTGTGCGCAAACACAGGTGCATTCTCTATTCCCTCACTCTTATAGTCCGATGGGACGGCAATCCGACATGATTGTATTCTGATTTAGCATATGATTTGCTTAGAGATATGTTTGCCGAAAAGCGACATAGGGACTTTTTATTCAGGAAAAATTATAATTAAGCACATGAGTAATGAGCACAACCGACAGAAAAGGCAAGTTATTAATCATCCTGGTCTTAGAAATGTCTTTTATTTCTATCTCAAAGACTCCAGTCAATACAAATGGGGGGCTTTTTGACTAATGTGTTCGTAAAGCTTGCCTTTAGCAATTTTGTTTCCGACTGTACGTGAAAATATACTGTAATATCCTTTCAGCGGGCTGCAAAACTGAGTTATGTTCGCAGCCGATGAGTAAATATATTAAGAGATAGGAAAGAGGATTATGTATGAAAAGGACTGTCTGTATCTTGTGACCTATCTGCCAGTAAGTTGGGACAAACTAAATTATTTTATCATACTTGCTCGTAGTGCTATTACGTGTAGGTAAAGCGAGCGGTAAGTGTAAAATACGACCCTAGGGCGTAATATTTTTTTAAAACACACCGTAAAAAGAAACTTCAATTTAAGAGTTTGAATATGCGACAAAGAAATACCATTGACAGTCTTACGTGCAATTTCAAGAGATCTCTTTCTTTAGCTCAAGAAAACTCATGACTCTTTTTCTTACCGTATAGTTGATGAACAACCCGGTGTCTGAGTTTAAACCACCCGTAGGCCTCTGACATGGCTGTATACACCGTTGAAAAATATCTAAGGTGTGCTGGTTTCCTCACGTAAAAAACGTTTTACGTTAAAAAAAATTTTACTTATAGGTATTATTGTATAAAAATTTCGACAATGCCCGCTCTGTATATTTTTTTAATCTCTGCCTTAAAGGGCTCAGACTTAAAATGTAGGTACTTACAACTTTAAAAGTATTAAAATAAGGTGATAACAAGCTTCATAAACGTTATAATTGTACACTCATATTTGTTTCGGTTATATCAGATCTTGTTAAAAGTGTCGGCGTTTAATTTATGTGATGAACGTGACCCGATGGTGTCAGGCTTTTACGTTGATGGTTACTTGCTCACTGTTGGCAACTCATGCGCAAGTAGTATGGACAACATTTTGTATAAAAACTAGCTCCGTAAAAAATACATTTTAATATTTATACTATACTTTACTTATATAAATTGAAAGTACAACCTAACACACTGTATACTTAAGCCTTTCAACGCCGCCGCGGTCACCATTGACCGGCAAACAATGAAAATTGCATTATGTCTGCGGCGTGGCAGTCAAAGTTAATCTAAATAAAAATAATAATTATGTAGGTATAACATGTATTATTTACTATGTAATAATGAAGATTGACATAACTGCTAATAAATACCTAAGTGTAGCTGATATTATACAGGGAAATTGGGAAATTCCCATAACTATTTATAGCACGCACCGCCCGCCCGCTTGCAACATTTGTACTTTCGCGAACACGAACGGTGCACCAGTTTGCGATCAAAATGCTTTGAACGATGCTATGTGCGTAGGGGCGGGGATAGCGCTACGTTCGGACGCGCGCCTGCGCCGGGTGCAAGCAATTTTAACTTTAAGAGTGGTGCACCGGCTTTGTCCTCGATAGTACAAGCCACACGGCCCCTCCGATCGCCGCGACCGACATCTCAGTTAGAATATGCAAATTTCAGAGTATTTTAATATTTTTGAATGCGAATAATGTTTTGAATTTTGAAAATTAGTAAACGAAAATTGTTCAAGGTAATAAATACAAGGTAAATACTAAGTTTTTTTAAAAAATTACCCTATTACCATGATTGGCTTTTTAAGGGACTTGTTCTAAGAATTAAGATATTATAATTTTTATAAGGATCATTGTACCTACATATTTTAAAAATTTTAAGTTTGTTACCTACTTTCTCACTTGTAGGTACCTATTTTGATGTACCCATTTGATTTTTTTTTTTAATTTGGAAAATTTTTGTAATACCTTATGATAGTTAGATGAACAAACAAACCATGTGTCTCAATCATATCACTTCGTGACCACAAGATCATTATTAACAGGAACAAGATAACCTCAGTTTAAAAAAGGTTTACCGACAAATTTAACTGATACGTGGGTTGAGAGGAGACGCAGTTATCACGCTAACTGTTATTTGAGCTTTCTTTTAAAGATTAGTGATTATTTTGATTATAGATCTGTATTTTATATTAAGCTTGTTAATGGTGTGAGAAAACTTTTTTTTTTAGTAAATCTTTAATTTTATTAGTTTTTTTGTACCATTGAGTAACGCGTAGATTTTTTTTTTATATAAATCTTTAATTTTATTAGTTCTTTTGAGTTTTTTTTTAAATATATCTTTAATTACCCGACTGCCAGGAAGGGTTATGTTTTTTTATTAGTTTTTTTTTTGTATCATTGAGTAACTTGTAGTTTTTTTTCTTTTATATAAATCTTTAATTTTATTAGTTTTTTTGAAAATATTTTTTTTTATAAATCTATAATTTTATTCGTTTTTTTGTACCATTAAGCAACGTGAAGCTTTTTTCTTACGTGGTTATGATTTGTTGTATTTGTCTTCGTTCTGAATAACTATTAAAAATAATGGAATTATACCCCTTTGATAAGATAGGGTAGGGTAGGGGTATGGTTGGAGTAGGGTAGGGGTAGAGTAGAGTAGGGTAGGGGTATAAAAATAAAGATTAAAAAGATTAATTTCAAGTTCTGTATTGGGCGATATAGTCGCTAAGCGACAAAGCCTTTTTTTTGTTAAATAAAATAAAAATAAGTACCTAGTAAATAAGCCAACACTTAATAAAAGATAACATGAAATTTAAAAAAAAAGACGTAATAACTTTTCAAGGATCCGTACCCGAAGGGACCATACGGAACCCAATTGCTGTCACTTATGTGTCTATTCGTCATCTGTCACACATTACCAACAATTTAAATGTTATTTTTACAAAATGTTGTACCTACAAAAATATAGAATTATATTCTCATTTATATTAAAGATAATATTTAATGTAACGTAAAGAAATCAATTAAATTACCTTCATTTATATTAAATTCACTCAAAGTCACTGAGTGTTTTCAGTAAAAACACTTCAACGACTCTGGTCCTTTACAAATAACGGTTCAAAAGACCGAAACTCTTGGAAATTTCCAAATCACCGAGCAAATAACAAAATACTAGGTTATTCAAGAAAACGTCCAAAATTAATTCGCTATTAAAATGTTGAGAGATGTAGCAGTGGCGGAGGGTTAATTTTTCCAAGAGGTAAGCAACGAGTGGAATAGAACAGTCAATAGGCATTACCGCTCGGCCACGACTTCAGGCGGGGCGACGAGCGGCGCTGTGAGCGGAAGAACAAATAATAATAATATCCTCCTGACCGAATTTCGGTCACAGCGGCCAATCTCAGCGGAGATTAGCCAATTACGCAGGAGATATTATAGTGCACAAGTGTGTGCGCAAACACAGGTGCACTCTCTATCACTCTCATGGTCCGATGGGACGGCCTTCCAACACGATCGGAGAGAGATCAAGCGCAGGGCCAACGGCTTTACGTGCTTTCCGAGGCACGGAGTTAGTGATAATTAATTTATAAAACGCACATAACTTACGAAAAGTCAGAGGTGCACGCATTGGGTTTGAACACGATACCTCTGACTTGCCAGTCAACGGTCAGTGGTCACAACCACTAGGCTATCACGACTCTAAAACAATGGGCGGGAAAGAACAAATACATAGAAATGGGCATACCACAAGTCGTTAGCGGCAGCAGCGAGCGGTTTTCATAGAGAAAAATTCGTTAACCGCACCGCTCATCGCTCCGCCCGAAGTCGGGGCCGAGCAGTTTTACTGCTGTGCCTAAGGCCGTGGCAAGGTACAGAAGAAGATGCAGGAATGCTTACAAACCGTAAAGTAATATTACGTAGGTATCCTAAACAAAAACAAAGTTGATTCTTTTGACAGGTGAATTTATAAGATTGTACTATCTTCTTCTTATCGTATGGTTGATGAACAACCTGGTGTCAGAGTTTAAACCGCCCGTAGGCCTCTGACATGGCTTTACACACCATTGAAAAATCTCTCAGGTGTGCTGGTTTCATCACGATATTTTCCGTCACCGTTTTAGCAACGGATAATTAATTTATAATACGCACATAACTTACGAAAAGCAGAGGTGCGCGCCTTGGGATCGAACTCGAGACCTCTGACTTGTCAGTCGACGACGGTCATACCACTAGGCTATCAGTGCTATATGTATATATTGAGTTTGTACCATGAAATCACTGATGAATCGTTTCATTTTTAACGTAACCTGTCCCATTGCTGCAGCATTTACCTTAGATATAGGTACTCTTGGTTTGTCTACGCCTGCCCCCCCCCCCCTTTATCATAACCCTGGCTACGCTATGGCTGTGCCTGTACAATTTTTCAATGGGAAGCTAGTAGGAATCGAGTTGTATGGAGCCTCCGCCACAGCGATATTGTAGCCTATTCTTAACTTATGAAAATAATATTAAATGCAAATAGCAGTAATTTAGCTAAACGTTTTGATACTTTGTTGGGATTTAAATCTATTTACCATTGTGGTATAATTTATTTAGAGGGTTTATTTATAAATGAGGTCGTGGTGCGCATTGGTTGTAGGTTCGAACCTGGCACGTACCAATATGACTTTTTCAATGTCATAAAAGATATGTATTTTCTTAGTTAATTTTAAGACACCACTGACTGACGGTGAAGGAAAATATCGCTAGGGACTAAACAAATAGTCTGAAATCGCCAACACGCAGTGAGCTAGCGTGGTGATTAATGCTCAATCCTTCTCAGCATGAGAAGAGGCTTGCCCTGCAGTGCGACAGTTACAGGCTGATTTATTTATTATATATGTTAACAATAGATTGAGAGAGACATTGTAATACCTACTAACCTATTTAAAAAAAGCAATAAAACTAAACTTTTTCTATTTATATTCAAAACATTAAAATGCTACTCATCGAATGTCATCACACAATTTCAAATTTCAAAATTGGAATTACGTAACAGCCAATATTGCCAGATTCAAATATGAATTAAGAATAGAATGAACGTCATAAAAATATATTGTAACACATAAAATTGTTGTTGTTATTGACACTTGACCCAAAATTATCTATCTTTTATTAAAAACAGACCATGAATATAAAATACAATTTTATCTTTCCTATAGCCCACATTTAATCTTTTATATCATAAATTAGTTACGTTTACGTACCTACTAGTTCGTAGCTGAAAAAAAAATATTATTGAGGCACACAAGGCCGTTATGGGAACTTTTTGGCGGGAATTTGAAAAGACATCTATTATTACTTTATTACTATTAGTGTTACGTAGTAACTATTTAGTAGGTAATTAGTAGGTGTTAGTGCTTTTGATTTATATTTGAGAAAATTTGGATAATTTCGGTGGAATGTTAATAAAATTTAGTTTGACTAAAATGCATTTGTTAAATTCAATTCACTGGCCGCTAATAAAACAGTTCTAAATTTCTAAATTTGAAAACGCTACTGTCATAAGCATAACAAAGAACAACAGTTTGAAATTGAAATTTAAAATGATTAGCTGAAAGCAATACCGAAAGTCGTTAAATTCGATACTCGAATGTTAAAGTCGGTACCGACTATTACTGATGAAGTCATCTTTGAAGTCGGGTCTCTTTGAAGTGCCGTTAGCGTTATTACAGAGCTTCCGTTGGTTACTATGAAGTATAAATGATAAGTGAACTATAAATATGGTATGATAGTGGGAGCTTTCTGTTATAAAGGGTTGTAAGCTCAGAATATTTAAAAAAAAAACAGAAGACCACACCATTAGACTATTACAGCTCCTATTGCCTAACTCGGGAATCGATTAGGACTTTCTTACCGGTTGTCATCACATAAGGCGGTGTTTTCTTTTATTCTAAAAGTTTTATCAACTTACATGACAGATGTCAAACAAAATAAATCATTCGAAATTCAAATCTAACTTCAAAGTCATTATCTTCCTACCCTCAATCCATCAAAGCGGTAGATTATACAAACGGTAAACAGGTGTTGATACCAAGACCGATGGTCAAGTTCCAGGTTCGATTCTGGGTCAACCTGTTTGTTTGAATTTTAATTATGGTTAATGAGATATTTTTAATCAACTCTTTTTAATTAAGGTGTTGAATTTATTGCGTTTTTTGGTATTAAAGTTTAATATTTATGGGTTAGTTATTTAACGATGATGTGACAAGTGATTAACACATTTACTTAAAAAGTGGAAAGTATCTAATTAGTATGTTATGGTTGTAATTAATGACTAATTCATTAGGCTTTGATTTAATATGTGCATGTGCGTGGGAAGTCGTTGGATGAGAACAGCATAGGATCGACATGTATCAAGGAAAAACTTCGGGGAAGCCTATGCCCAGCAGTGGGCATTTTCTGGCTGAAATGATGATGATGATGCGCAGCTTACAATTGCAAATTCAAGGAACCGGTTCCCAAATGAATAGTATCCTAAATTAATTAAGGAAACATCGGCCTATGTCAACGGAGACTAATCAATTTTGCAAGAAAAATAGGTACCTACATAATTTGGTACTTTATCGTTTACCCCGCAGCACATTCTTATTGTTTTTTTTTAAATGTTGTAACTAAATATAAAAAAGTTTGAAAACCTAGGCTCCAGATGAAAATCAGCGTCAGATACCTACCAGTACTTGACATAAAGCTGATCTGGAGACCTATTTGGTGCAGCCGTGGGACACAAACCTCATGATTTGAACTTTAATTGTTATTTTCTTTTATTTGTTTCATGTTTTTTTTTCTCTTATTTTGTTTGTTTTTTATTATTTGTTTTGTCTGTGTTGTCATGTGCTGTCTCAAATAAATTTTTCATTCATTCATTAACTAATTCAAAGGCAGTATTGCCAAAGTTTGCCTGGAGTCGATTTCCAGAAAAAAATCACGTTTCTTGTCGACTAGAGTTTAGAACTGATTAAAAATGAGAGCATAGACTTATAGAGCAGCCTCTACATAAACCCTTTGTAAATATGCAGGCGTGAGTTCATCCTCCTAGCCTTATTATTCCCAATTTTTGTTGGGGTCGGCTTGTAAACTAACCAGATACAGCTCAATATCAGTTTTCTACGGAGCGATTGCCTATCTGACCTTCGCAAGCCAAAGGGATACGATATTCTAAGGTTAGATCAGTTGTCAGGATTTTATGAGGGTACTGACTCCCTATATCGACTGTCAAAGACCTTCATGACAACCGGGGCTAACGGCTTAACGTGCTTTCTAAGGCACGGAGCGGGTGATAATTAATTTTTAATACACACATAACTTACGAAAAGTCAGAGGTGCTCGCCTTGGGTTCGAACTTGAGACCTTTGACTTGGCAGTCCAACGGTCATACCACTAGGCTATCACTGCTCTATGTGTGCTCTAAAAGTATGCAGGCGTGATGCTATGTAAAAAAGATCCCGTGGTGCGACCAGCTGATCTCTTCTCACACCCATACAAAAAAACAATGGAATACAGTTATGTTATTATGACCATAAAGAGGCCATAATTATAATTGTGTAACACGAAGAGACGGTAGCAGTTGAGTAATAGTTGGTCATAGATAAGAATATGACGCAGAAAGACCAGTCTGTTTAACACATGAAATATACGCACAAAAAGACCAACTTTTTTTTGTCTAATGGTTAATTTATCTACCTAGTGCCAAAGTTTAAATCACACTTAGGCTTCGAAAGCTATTTCAGGCTTTACATACCATACATACCAAAAAATTTAAACCACCTTTCACGGTGTATTTATTATCATGTATTGGTTTCTTCGGGATGTTTTCCTTCAACGTTTAGACAATTGAGAATTATTAAAGATTTTTTTATAGATATTGACACAGGAGATATTATAATGCACAAGTGTGTGCGCAAACACAATTGCACTCTCTATTCCCTCACTCACATAGACCTATCGTCTAATCGGAAAAAGATCAGGCGCAAGGCCGACGGCTTTGCAAGCTCTCAGAAGCACGTTACAAGTGAAAAGAATTTTATAATACGCGCATAACGTATAAAAAAAGTGTTATGTCATAAATTAATAAAAAGCACGATGTATGAAAAGATTCGGTTTCGAAACGGAGATCACTAACTTACCAGTCGTCGGTCACAACACTAGGCTATCACAACACTAGTTATACACTCTAAAAGATGATCTGTACGCACCAGTGTACCAGAACAATTTTTAAATTGAAATGGACCTTCTACACTTATTTATCTTGTGGAAACACCACTCGGCAATAGTCGCACGCGCATATCCGAACGATCTGTAAGCGCGGGAGTAGCGCCCGTTATGTTTAGGGCTGTTGGGTTTTGTAAAGATTTTGGATGTTGTGTAATAATAAACATAGAATGAGGTGTTTGTAATGAATTCAAAGAAAAATCTATCTGGATTCTAAAAAAAGATACCAGTTTAAAACACTGACTTTTTTTGGTAGTAAAAACTATGTTAGGTATTTTATTATTTTCTGATTAAATCTTTGATTGAACGTTTGATTTGCTTAAACTCTGATCGGCCATGAACATGATATTAATCTCCAAATTGCCTATTCATAATGTTGAATAAGCACTGCTGGGCAAAACCGAATCACTTTATAACCCGGATATAACCCCATCACCTGCCCGTGGTGGTACCCTCATTTAAACACATAACCCTTCCATGGCAGTCGGGTAAAAAAGGGTTCGGTCGAAATTTAATCAATAAAACTCATTTTATTTTTAACCTTCAGTGAACTTTGACACGCTGAACTCTTAGCCAAATTGGTCAAAAAGCTGCCCAGGCGCATCTAATCGTATCTCTCTAATTTTAACCAAATAAATATTTTAACTGTCTTCACTATGGCAGCCCTAGAACTTTAAGTAAAACTTTTTGTTCTTTAGCGAATGATGGGATTTGTACTGAAGAGAGATTCATATCTTCCGCTATTATTGTTTTTTATGGCGTTAAGCTTTTTTATTTGTTTTGAAAAAAAATCGATTTCATTGTCTTTGTTCTTTGTTAAAATAAAATGTTTAAAGATATTTACATATTACCATACTGGCTTCCGCTCCCGTTTATGTTGATAAATTGTAGCGTATCTGTTATTCTAATTTATAAGCTATATTACTGTAAAGTTTCATCAAAATCCGTTTAGTAGTTTTTGCGTGAAAGACAAACATACTTCCATCCATACATTCTCATAATCATTCATACCTATATAATAAATGTGTAGTCAGTTGAATGGTAAAACGGGGCTATTTGCATATCTAGGGGCAATTTGGAAATATAGGATTTTTGAAAATCATACAAATACATGTATGTATGTAATGATATTATGAATTTGCTTAGAAACAAAGAATTATGTGTAATTGTCAAAAAATATTATACCTTATAGTTTTTTGTCTGTGTCAAATAAATCTTTCTTTCTTTCTTATTTCTTGTTTGTGTTTCAATTTTAGAATCCTATAGTTCCAAATCCAAATAGCCCCTAGGTTTGCAAAGAGCCCCGGAAGTTAATTTATTAATAACCAACAAACTCAAAATACCATTCTCTACAATCTTAAACCTTTATCTACCCCAAAACAGATGAACCGGGACATTCAAGGGTCACCTGCCCATAGTGGAACGGAAGCGAATTACGATTGATAATTATATGAACGGAAATTGTGGACATCAATCATTGAGGGCTATTTACATTCAATGTGAATGCTGACTCATGCATTGTACACCTTGGGCGTTTAAAACGCGGCGTTTTAACGCGCATTTTTTTAACATCATCATCAGCCTGTATTAGTCAACTGCTGAACGGAGTTCTCTCACAATTCGCGCCACTATTGTGCGCATTGGAGGTATTTGCCCATAATCGCCACGCTGGGCAAGCGGGTTGGCGATCGCAGTAGCTAACTACTGTTACACAGAAGGTGGCTGCTGCTTATCTTCTGGATTTTTCCCTTTGTCGCTTCTTACGACACCTGCGGGACGAATAAGGTGGGTTCTATTCTTAGGCCGGAAACCACACGGCACATTATTTTAGAACACGGCATTTTGTTAACGAAGTGTTTGTATTGACAATGGTAGTCACCACCGCGTGACGTCATCAAAAGACGAGAAACATGACGGACATTACGCTTAGATACGAGGCTTATAATAACACACTTAACGCCCGATTTCAGGCGCGGTTTTTATTCAACCTTTACAGAAAGCAGCGATAAACGCTAAATGTGTATTCAAACTTAGGGAGACATTTTGGATGGACTCAGTTTGATGTGTCATGGTGTTTGGAGTAATTATGTTAGGGTTCGGATAGAATGGAATTATTTTGTAAGGGGTTTCGGGAAAAGGTAATGTAATTTAATTTTGTAAGAGTTATGTTTGTATAGAAAGGGAGAGATGACAACATAATGGTGTATTTTCTTCCAAAGTTAATTTCAAAATGAATGTTTTCCAAAGACATTTTTGACTGCCTCGTTGGTCTAGTGGTAGCAAGCGTGACTGCTGAGCGCCGGGTCGGGAAAAATGTTATTGGGTTTTTCAAAATATCTAACGTCGAAAAAACCTTTTTTTCTTTTGTTCGTATGGTTTATGAACAACCTGGTGTCTTAGTTTAAACCGCCCCGTAGGCCTCTAACATGGCTTTACACACCATTGAAAAATCTCTCAGGTGTGCTGGTTTCCTCACGATATTTTTTCAAACCGTTTTAGAAAGTGATAATTAATTTCTAAAACGCATACGAATCCGAATTAATTTGGAATCGGCGCAGTATATCCTCTTTTTCCACACATCTATATCACCCGTCATTTCAGTAGTCACGACCTTTCTCGCCATATCATCCTTAACACAATCCATCCATTTCTTCCTAGGTCTGCCTCTTTTCTTGTATCCATCTACATCCAATCTTAATACTGTAAAGTTATAATATTTACTTTATTGAAATCACTATTCATTCTCATACCATTTTTGGATCTATAAGTGTTTAAAACAACCAATTCCCACAGCTTAACTAAGAAAATCGCAAACTATAAATTAAGTGGTTACAAAACATCCCATAATGGTACACGTCGTGACCCTTGGACGCCCACGGTGTATTGTAAGGTACTAGATTCGATGTCGAATTGACTAATAAATATTGTATGGCTCAATGGAACAATGAACTATTTTAAGTTAGAACCTTTTTCGTGAATGAAGTAGTACATATTGTTATATAATTTAAAGTGTTACACTTACGTGTTAACTTGTCGTGGTGGCGTAGGTACATGCTTTTCGAGTTCGTGGGTGAGTTCGAACCTGGCATGTAGCAATGAATTTTTGGCTAATTATAATGTGATCATCTTACGACAGATTATTAAGGAAGTATAATATTATGATTCATATTTGGTGCGAGCAAGTAATTTTATAATCGAGATTTTTATAAAATATGCAAAGAGTTTTTATTGGACCCATTTGTAACTAATGGTAACACGGCAAGAAGGATGCTTAACCTTTAGTTTTTCAAGTAGTCTTTCCTATTGAAATATTCTGATAATTATTTTACATTTGTGTTAGTTTGCTATTGAGTGTTAAATTTAGTATCTAAAATACTAATACTTTCCGCTACTACTCATGAAAACCTGTAATTAGCTTACTGATGCTTATTTTTTTTTTGTTGTCCTAATGTAATTTTTGTAGCTGTTGGTTTTCCGATGTGACTAAATAAAATAAATAAATAAATGACATGCTGCTCAAAGACACTGGTCGTAATATGTACAATATGAACCCAAAACCGCTTAATTAGAAAAAAACACCGATATAATCTTCGGATGGGTTTGCAATCATACATAATACCACAGATTACTAATTAGTAACTACGTAATAATACCGAGGCCGAGAGAAAAAGCTAGTATTTCATTATATTGTACTAAGCATATTTCCCAGTTACTTGGCAAGGTGTAACTTTTTTATGACGTTGCGTCGTCGTCATATTGATTAGGTAATTTTATCGTTGCTGTTATAAAAAATATTATACTTATATTGAAAGCTTTTCTTAAGTCCTACTCAAAGATTAGGTACTTCATAAATGGAAAATATCGTCCCAATTTTTTTTTTTTGTTTTAAAGGAGTCGATGTATTTTATATGTACCTATCTATTATTTCTTTATCAGTCTGTAACTATGTCACTGCAGAGAAAGGCCTCATCTCATACAGAGAAAAATGGAGCATTAATCATCACGCTAGCTGACTGCGTGTTGGCGATTTCAGACCATTAAGTCTTAGGTATCCTCGGAATGTTTTTCTTCACCGTTAGTTAGTAATGTAGAAATGTTACAAAAGCAATATTCCTAGTGCTACAATCATAAGAACATAAATACAGGAAATTAAATAGTGCTACCTATGTCTATAAATCTATATAGTCTGCAAAACATTGCAATTTGATCATATTATATTGATTTTTAATTCATCTTACAACCATGTAATGCCAAGGTAATAGACTTTTCGCGGATTCAAATCCCGCTCATATTCAATCATCTTATTCGATTTCCTTTAATATTGCAATTCGGATTAAACCAAATTGTGGCAAATATATCAATTAATTTGTATGATGATTATAATCAATTTGTTAAGTATCATGATATAACTCAGTGAACCTTGACACTTAACAAAGCATCCGACTGAACCTACGTCAAAACATTGTGCCTACATACAGATATTTTAACCAACAGGACAGCACGGAACTAGGAGACATCAGGCTCATTCAAGTGCAACGCGATATGCATTACACATGAGCCCGCTAGGAAACGGATGGGTGGACAGACGACTCAGGTGTTGTTATACGGAAGTCTTGAAGAAAGGATTATCATCTGACAAGAATACTTACCATAGTAAAAATCATTCCTTCTGTTAGTATTTTTAACCCCCGATGTGAAAAGAGGGGTGTTGTAAATTTGATGTGTATGTCTTGTAGCATTGTAGCTCCTAAACGGATGAAAAATCACGTTTTCAAGTCTAAAACAACAGAATACTCACCACACGGTAGAAAAAATAACAATACCTATTTTATATTCGCTTTTTCTTTATCGTATGGTTGATGAACAACCTGGTGTCAGAGTTTAAACCACCCGGTAGGTCTCTGACATGGCTTTGTACAACGTTGAGAAATCTCTCAGGGTACTTGTTTCCTCACCATGTTTTCCTTCACCTTTGTAGCAATTGATCATTATTTCTAATACGCAGATGAGTTCGTAAAGTCAGCGGTGCGTGCTTGGGTTTGGAACCTACAACCTTGAATTGGCAGTCCAACAATTTTACCTCTAGGCTATCACTGCCTTATTCGCTACTAGCTGTTCCCTGCGACTTTGTGTGACGTAAACGTGTGTTGATTAAGCAGCCAGATTGCCTGTTTTTTTCTGACTTTAATCACAGATATTGTTATTTTTTATTGAAAACTCAAGTTTTTTAGAACAAAAAATAGCTTATTATTATTATTTTATTATATTATTATTATTATAGCACTCAGGAATAAAGAAGCTTCCTATTGGTGAAAGATTTTTTAAGATCGGATCGATTACAGAGATTACCCCTGACATACATACTTGTACATACATACAAACTTTACCTCTTTATATTATTAGTATAGATAGACTACGGAACTTGATTGGAACTGCAATTAAACCTAGGAATTTGTCATTATTATCGACACGCCACCGCCTCTATTCAAGAGTAATCTATGGAATTAGTAATTGGCATTGTGGTAGATTATAATATATGTCGCCTTCTGTTGTTTTATTATAGTAACAGTTGGTACAGGAATAATTTAGGCGATAGATAGGTATAATATTTTTTATAAGTAGTTGAAGATCAACCTAGCGTCGGGAGTTAAGGGCCCTGTGATGATAATATGGAACGATAAAAGATGTGATCAAGATTCTGATCAAGTGATAAAAAAAGTGAAAATTGAAAAAAGTAAAAGATCACACACACCCTTAGCTGCCCATGTTGTCAATTAAAACATAATTTTGGAGTGCTTGTTTCCCAACAAGGTGGAAAGAATGAAAGAAGAAAAATTTCCCAAACGCAGCGGTCATTTTGACGCTCTCGAATTGTAGTGAAGAAGTACGTAAGTACGAAGTAAAAAAATATAGTATAAAAACTAAAACCCGACTACTTAAAATCTAAAAACAAGCTTCTTAGATTTTAAATAAAATTCTGTAGTCGGAGGCCTTAATGTATTATAGGTAAATAGGTACTAGATAATCTTCCAAGGGTAAATACTTTGTAATTTGGTGAGTTGGTTTGTAAGAAGCTTGTTTTTAGATTTTAAGTAGTCGGGTTTTAGTTTTTATACTATATTTTTTTTTACTTACAAAATTAATTCTAATATAAACTATAGGTCAAAGTCCAGTCCATATTAATAAAATCCCGGGATTTAATTGTTATGTTTACGATTCCGGGATTTTTGAGGAGGTATTTTTAACTCTATGTTATTTACTTCCACAAAACCGCAAACCAACGCCATCTAGTTACGAAAAAGAAATCTCAATTTAATTAACATTATTTTAAAATATAATCATAATTTAATAGGCAGTGATGTGTAGAAACTTTAATTTAACACGTTCACTGCGTCTAGTGATTTTAGGTACTTACAAATAGGTGCGTTACTAGGCAATTATCATCCCGTACTCGACTTATTTTCAGTGCGGAGCGAGGATAAATGCATCTCGTAGGAGTCTGCCGCTTTAATTAACGATATTTTAATGAAAACTACTAATTGTTCTTTTTTCCTAGCACTAGTGAATAAAGTAAGATTTATTTAACCTATATGTCAGCTCGCTCAGGGATTGGTTAAAAAATGACATAGTAATGCCACAAATTAACTTACGAGGTGTTTCTCACCTCGTCTAGCACTGAAAGTAAACCAAATACATGGCACATTTAACCTCGTGTTGCACCAATTGATAAAATATCGATAAATTTATAGGGATGTAAGTAAAACAAATTTTTAAGGTATCGAGTAGCAATTATTTAAAAAAAACTTATAGGTACTTAATTATTTACAATGCTTCTTGTTGTAACAATCTAAACATAAGACTTTATTGCATTTTTGGCAAAACCCTTTAATTTTCTTCACTTTCTTATCCGCCTCTCTATTCTTGTGTGTTTAATTTTTGTTTTGTTGTTTTAGCTCGCACCGCCTCCAAAAAAATCTGATTTTGTAAATATTTAAACAAATGATAAATGGTACCTACTTAGTTAAAAATCATTAATATATTTTGTACTTTTTAGTTCCCTTCTTTTTGTCGGTTATTTTTTTTTTGTTAAAAAGTTTTTTTTTGTGTAACGATTCTTAATTTGTAGGTGAATTTTTATTAAAAGATAATTCTAAGATTTTCCTCGATCTCTTCCTATTACCGGTTTTATTCATGGCATCCATAATTTCGTAAACTAACGTCCATCAATTGTCAACTCATGCACATCAATAGCAAAATAATATCGATAACCTCGTACGAGATGGTTTCCAGGCGGAATATGCCTCGTATCGCACTTAAAGTGAATTTTTACAATTCTGTCGCTACAGGGTAGATATCGCCTCGTATGTTTTTAATTCAAAAATAAGTACAACTGAAGATGGTCTTCAAACTTTACTATGGCCATCTCACTCATACATTAGTATTTCTAGTAGAAATTTGCTCCGCACGACCGGGAGGAATAGCTTTTTCAATGACGCACTGAGCGCGGACATCGCACAAGGCGTATTACGCCGCGTAACGCAGTGAACGTGTTAATTAGTAAATATTTATTGTTATCACGTTTTCACATTGTATGCAGTGTTATAATTACATATATTTATGATAGTCGTAACGGGTAGTTAGAAGCCTGATATTCTAAGAAGTGGTCCAGAATATATAGATAACATATACATATTCTGAATGTGCTCATCAAGACCTTCCATTTGATATCAAACACGATAAATTTACCTTAACTTTATTTTTTTCGAGCTGACTAATTTGTTTTTAAAGTCCACCTTATTTGATTTTACGAAATTTCATATATCCTATAACCCGCAGACCATTAAGACGCATCGATAGACACCTTATTTATTGAATTGCAACAAATAGTTTAGGTGCTACGAGGGAACAGATGAACAAACTTACATACATACATACATAGACTGCTAAAATCATAACCCTCCTTTTTTTTGTAGTCGGGTAAAAACGACGATAATTATGTCATAAATACTAATGAGTTTTTATGTCAAAAATACATCATCAACGAGACCCAAAAACGATCTTCTCAATTTGAATTAGAATAAATAAATTCCCCACATATTCTTAGTCCTAACATTTTATGATGGAGACGTTGAATTAAGTTGAAACATACAAGGCATTGTCAAATATAATCAAAGATAGTCGGGCATTCCCGGAAAACAATACGTGAGTAAAGCCGTATCAATATTTCATAATAACGTCAGTAAACATTTTTTTTTACGTAATACGGTTTTGTCATCAAAACTAAAGCTGTGTACCAAATATCAGATCAATCTGTCAACAGGAAGGGGATGAAATATCGAGTACCAAAGAACCATATAATTAACAGGTCAAGCTAAGTAAAACCGTTTAAAAATATATGTACCCAAGTACCAACTCTTAAAACAAACTTTGTACAGCTGAATTATTTTTGGAATTAAAGATTTTTAAAATGGAAATGTATGTAAAACCCAAGTTCTGAAAATTCAAAAAACCACAAAGCGCTTCGAGAAAAGGTAGGTGTGCCCTTTAGCTTAAATGTTAGTGTTTGGCTGGGCTCTACCGTGCCTTTAGATCAAACTAAATACAGGGTCGTATCAGCTACTAATTCAAAGGATTTTTTTTAAAGAAAGTATTCTACAACTCTTTTTTATTTTTACCCGACTACAAAAAAAAGGAGGGTTATGATTTTAGCAGTCTATGTATGTATGTATGTATGTATGTATGTATGTATGTATGTAAGTTTGTTCATCTGTTCCCTCGTAGCTCCTAAACTATTTGTTGTAATTCAATAAATAAGGTGTCTATCGATGCGTCTTAATGGTCTGCGGGTTATAGGATTTATGAAATTTCGTAAAATCAAATAAGGTGGATTTTAAAAATAAATTAGTCAGCTCGAAAAAAATAAAGTTAAGGTAAATTTATCGTGTTTGATATCAAATGGAAGGTCTTGATGAGCACATTCAGAATATGTATATATTATCTATATATTCTGGACCACTTCTTAGAATATCAGGCTTCTAACTATCCGTTACGACTATCATAAATATATGTGATTATAACACTGCATACAATGTGAAAACGTGATAACAATAAATATTTACTAATTAAATTAAAGTTTCTACACATCACTGCCTATTAAATTATGATTATATTTTAAAATAATGTTAATTAAATTGAGATTTCTTTTTCGTAACTAGATGGCGTTGGTTTGCGGTTTTGTGGAAGTAAGTAACATAGAGTTAAAAATACCTCCTCAAAAATCCCGGAATCGTAAACATAACAATGAAATCCCGGGATTTTATTAATATGGACTGGATTTTGACCTATAGTTTTTATTAGAATTAATTTTGTATGTAAAATAAAACTCATTAATTTAATAGTTTTAGTACCGAACTACTTAAGTATTACATTATCTGTTACCGATGTCTAAAAACATAATAAAGACCTTTTTTTATAATAATTTAGTTCATATGTATTTAAAACGTAAAATTAATATTTTGGAGAATTTATTACATGTTTTAACACATGTTTGCTTATTAAATATAATAAATTATTTAATAAGAAATTTGAAAAACAACTGATACGGAAGGGATTCGAACCCACGATCTCCGACGTACCGTGCCGACGCTCTAACCGCTGAGCCACCGTATCCCATCAAAATCAGTCGAAATTTCAAATCTCTTTCTACGCCTAGGGCGTGTGGTAATATCTATCGGTGCCTTCTAAAAACTGCAAAGTTTAGAACATTGAGTCGGATAATTAATGTATTCCGTTCGATATTACCACACGCCTAAGGCGTAGAAAGAGATTTGAAATTTCGACTGATTCTGATGGGATACGGTAGCTTAGCGGTTAGAGCGTCGGCACGGTACACCGGAGATCGTGGATTCGAATCCCATCCGTATCAGTTGTTTTTTCAAATTTCTTATTAAATAATTATACGTAAAATTAATTTCTTATTTCCCGGGAATTAATTGTAATGTTTATGATTTCGAGATTTTAGAGCAGGTATTATCAACTCCATGTTACTTACTTCCTCGAACTTTAGGTAAATGTACTCTATCTATGATGATATCCCACAAAAAAGGTTTCATGTGTACTTATACAGCTTGGCAAAAAAGAGTCTGAGGCGGTGACAGCTGGAACTAAAAATAAAAATCTTAAATAACTACGTTTGTGAGTACTAAAATAACATAAAAATGATTCATTTGATTATAATTAATGACAAAAAACTCGTAAAAAAAAGCACTTAATAACTTGTAATTTTGAATAATTGTAGTGTGAAAAGTGCGACAGCGGCGCCCCCAATTTTTCCAGACTCTTTTTTGCCAAGCTGTACTTCTTACTACTTTTCATGTATACTTCTAAGAAATATATGAGGCCATGTTTTAATAGCTCGAAGTCGCGGAGGACACCTTTGAAATAAATTTAATTTAAAAAATACATGACATTGACTAAAGGTTTGAACCGAAGTTGACAGTTAAAGAAATCTACCTATTTAAGAACTACCACATTCTAAAAAATTGTGATTAAAATGAATTTTATTGGTTTCTTTACCACTAAAAATCATTGAAAAAAAATATAGTATAAAAACTAAAACCCGACTACTTAAAATCTAAAAACAAGCTTCTTAGATTTGAAATAAAATTCTGTAGTCGGAGGCCTTAATGTATTATAGGTAAATAGGTACTAGATAATCTTCCAAGGGTAAATACTTTGTAATTTGGTGGCCTCCGACTACAGAATTTTATTTAAAATCTAAGAAGCTTGTTTTTAGATTTTAAGTAGTCGGGTTTTAGTTTTTATACTATATTTTTTATCACATCTAGACCACATCCACATGAACGTCTTGGAAGAAAAATCGTTATATTATTCAGAGAACTTACATTACTTACATTTCACAGCTACCTTTGAAATCCATTATTTAAAATACTAGCTCTCACCTTGGACGATACATTATTCTAGTATAAATGTCACTGGAATACTAGGTATATTTGAGAGCTCCCTTTAAAAATAAATACCTCGGGTAACTTCGTGTTTCCGAATAAATTAGATCGAATATGCAACTGTTCCCGTCTGTGATTAATATGAATAAAAAAATAAATAAACCTCTTGTAACTGTTCCAATACAGAGACATATTCAGCATTAATCACCACGCTAGTTCACTGCGTGTTGGCAATTTCAGACTATTAAGTCCAAATGTCCTAACGATGTTTTCCTTCATCATTAGTCTGAGATTAACGCTGCCAGCATATATACATACACAGCCTTTGTCAGTCTACTGTTGGACATAGGCCTCTTTTCATACGCATCACTTATTTTGTGCGCTCATTAGTAGGTAAGTCCTGCCCTTAATCGCCACGCTGTGCAAGCGGGTTAGCGATCGCAGTTGCATATGGTTGCTATTACACCGTAGGATGCTGCTACCCTTAGAGTATATAAGAAAATATAGAGCAACCCTACAGAAGTATGAACCGTAAGCACGGGTATGAACAACGCGGCCGCGACACGAGCTCCGTTTGCGATCATACCTCGATCAACTGCGGTTCAACTAGGCTCCACGAGCGAAAAAGTTACCTTTTAGCTTATACCATGGTTAACTGCTGAGTTAAATTTTGAAAAACGTCTAGAAAACATAATTTGAAAAAATGACATTTTAACATTTGTATGGTGAGACCTGCTTTCGCTCCGCACAAGGCAATGTGGTTGACGTTATCACTCTATATTTTCTTGAATACTCTATGCTGCTACCCATCCTCAAGAATTTTCCCTTTGTCGCTTCTTACGACACCTGCGAGGGTAGCTCTATTCTTAGGCCAGAAACCACATGGCACAGCTAACAGCACCTATACGTAAAGGTTTCTTTCTACATCGCCTTGAGTAAATTCCTGATGAGATAGGTGCGGGCAGCGATATTGCCACAGTGCCTCTCTTTTTGAATTTCATCAAAAGTTTTGAATCCATATTATTTTGAAAGAAAAAGTAATCAACATTCTTTTGATTACTGTTGCTAACAGCAGTCGTTAAACATGGCCACATATCGCAATAGAATTTAAACACAATAATAAACCCCTTTGCCTATGATCTTAAGACCAAACTCACGACTTAACCTTACCATAAGCTACTGCACTCCCATTCTACGAATAAACTACAATTAGTCCTCGAAATTAGGTCCAGCTCGAAATGGCACAAACAAACCGACTTAGGTTGAGTGCACAAGAGCTACAATTACAGGGCTATTGTTCGTGGGCAGTCGGGTCGGGCGTAATTACACGCTTTACTGACAGTTCAGTACGGGTGGACAATTTGTTGGTATAGCTTTACTTAGAGGTACGATTGCGATGGTAGATTTTAGTGTTATATTGTATTTAGAATTATGAAAAAACAATAATGTATGTAGTGTTAATTCCGCTATTAATAATTATGTCACGCACTGATAGCCTAGTGGTATGACCGTTGACTGACAAGTCAGATGTCTTGAGTTCGATCCCAAGGCACCTCTGACTTTTGGTAAGTTATGTGCGTATTATAAATTAATTATCAGTTGCTTAAACGGTGAAGGAAAACATCGTGATGGAACCAACCAGCTCACCTGAGAGATTTCTCAATGGTGTATAAAGCAATGACGTATTGGTCAAATAAAAGTTTGCGTATGGCCTAGCTTCGATAATCTTGTGTCTACGTGATTGATTAGTTGAATTAGGCTCCACGCAAAATGTTTCAAACAAAGCGGCTAAGGCTGGGTACTCAAGCAACATTTACCGACGGTAATAAGGCCGGTAATTCATTTTTTAAAACGCTTTACTGACAGCTGAGGATACACTGGACTGGTTCTTGACGATTGATTTAGGCTTCTTTCTTTATCGTATGGTTAAGGAAAAACCTGGTGGAGTTTAAACCATTCGTAGGTCACTGATGTGGCTTGACACGCCGTTGAAAATTCTTAGGTGCTGGTGATGGTTTTCTCACGATGTTTTAGCAAGTGTATTAATGTCTAAGATTGATTTAGTTTTTAAATAAAATTCCCATTGACAGATCTTTCTTCGGTCAATTGGTATGCGTAGCAAAATTTATATTTTTTTTTTGTATCCTCATTGTAGTCACGACACGATTGAATAAAGTAGTATAGCTATTCTTCATTACACAATACGTAGTTTGTAATACAAAATTAAACTAGATTTGTGATAGAAATTATGCTATGTTAAGTAACACACCACGGCAAAACTTTGCCCGCAAAGAATTTTATTTTATCAGGCTCTTACCAAAATTTCACGTAGGAGGGCAAATTTATAACGATGTATACCAAGCTTTACATACCTAATGAACTTCCCTATTTTGTCCCATTGGCATAAGTGAGTTTGTAAACAAATTACTTATTAACGTCATCTTACATTTTAAGAAGTCGCTGTAAATGGTTTTCGGTGAAAAAATTTTAGAGGGACAATTTTGTTTTTACTTAATTGGGCGATTTTAGGTGATAATTAAGCAGTTAATAGTCTACTTTTAAAGATTGGAAATTTTAAAACTATAGGTTTGACAGACAAATCAGGCTAATTTCATTGATTGATATTTTAGACACCTTTAGGTATAGGTAAGTAGTATAAATTAATAACTTTATCCTTCTAGAATCCTATCGAAGTAATGGTCCATACCTGCAACAAAAAGAAAACAATATTACCATTTTTGAAAAAAAAACATACAAAATGGAAAATTTCAGGGTGATCGGTTTTGTGGTTCAGGCGTTAAAAGGTAACAAAAAAAAAACTTGTTTTCGCATTTATAATATTAGTTAGTACTCTATAGATTATGGTAACCACTTCCCGTCAGGCGGTACGTATGCTTTACTTCTACCTTTAGTAGTATAAATAAAAATAGTAAGTAATTTTTTTTACCTAAAACGGTTTTGTCATCAAAACTAAAGCTGTGTACCAAATACCAGATCAATCTATCAACAGAAAGGGGGTGAAATATCGATTACTAAATTTGAACCAAATAATAAACAGGTCAAGCTAAGTAAAACTGTTTAAAAACCCAAATAGCCAACTATACCTAGATACTGTAGGTATACTATATTAAACTAATGTAGAAACAAAAGACGTGCCACCTTTTTCTAAGAAGATGTAGTCAATTAAGAAAATAGATTGTCTATCCAATGGCAAAGTAATATCACAGCTGTGCGGGTAGTGATCCATTGTATGTTACATTGTATGTATGTCTTTCCTATTGAAATATTCTGATAATTATTTTACATTTGTGTTAGTTTGCTATTGAGTGTTAAATTTAGTATCTAAAATACTAATACTTTCCGCTACTACTCATGAAAACCTGTAATTAGCTTACTGATGCTTATTTTTTTTTTGTTGTCCTAATGTAATTTTTGTAGCTGTTGGTTTTCCGATGTGACTAAATAAAATAAATAAATAAATGACATGCTGCTCAAAGACACTGGTCGTAATATGTACAATATGAACCCAAAACCGCTTAATTAGAAAAAAACACCGATATAATCTTCGGATGGGTTTGCAATCATACATAATACCACAGATTACTAATTAGTAACTACGTAATAATACCGAGGCCGAGAGAAAAAGCTAGTATTTCATTATATTGTACTAAGCATATTTCCCAGTTACTTGGCAAGGTGTAACTTTTTTATGACGTTGCGTCGTCGTCATATTGATTAGGTAATTTTATCGTTGCTGTTATAAAAAATATTATACTTATATTGAAAGCTTTTCTTAAGTCCTACTCAAAGATTAGGTACTTCATAAATGGAAAATATCGTCCCAATTTTTTTTTTTTGTTTTAAAGGAGTCGATGTATTTTATATGTACCTATCTATTATTTCTTTATCAGTCTGTAACTATGTCACTGCAGAGAAAGGCCTCATCTCATACAGAGAAAAATGGAGCATTAATCATCACGCTAGCTGACTGCGTGTTGGCGATTTCAGACCATTAAGTCTTAGGTATCCTCGGAATGTTTTTCTTCACCGTTAGTTAGTAATGTAGAAATGTTACAAAAGCAATATTCCTAGTGCTACAATCATAAGAACATAAATACAGGAAATTAAATAGTGCTACCTATGTCTATAAATCTATATAGTCTGCAAAACATTGCAATTTGATCATATTATATTGATTTTTAATTCATCTTACAACCATGTAATGCCAAGGTAATAGACTTTTCGCGGATTCAAATCCCGCTCATATTCAATCATCTTATTCGATTTCCTTTAATATTGCAATTCGGATTAAACCAAATTGTGGCAAATATATCAATTAATTTGTATGATGATTATAATCAATTTGTTAAGTATCATGATATAACTCAGTGAACCTTGACACTTAACAAAGCATCCGACTGAACCTACGTCAAAACATTGTGCCTACATACAGATATTTTAACCAACAGGACAGCACGGAACTAGGAGACATCAGGCTCATTCAAGTGCAACGCGATATGCATTACACATGAGCCCGCTAGGAAACGGATGGGTGGACAGACGACTCAGGTGTTGTTATACGGAAGTCTTGAAGAAAGGATTATCATCTGACAAGAATACTTACCATAGTAAAAATCATTCCTTCTGTTAGTATTTTTAACCCCCGATGTGAAAAGAGGGGTGTTGTAAATTTGATGTGTATGTCTTGTAGCATTGTAGCTCCTAAACGGATGAAAAATCACGTTTTCAAGTCTAAAACAACAGAATACTCACCACACGGTAGAAAAAATAACAATACCTATTTTATATTCGCTTTTTCTTTATCGTATGGTTGATGAACAACCTGGTGTCAGAGTTTAAACCACCCGGTAGGTCTCTGACATGGCTTTGTACAACGTTGAGAAATCTCTCAGGGTACTTGTTTCCTCACCATGTTTTCCTTCACCTTTGTAGCAATTGATCATTATTTCTAATACGCAGATGAGTTCGTAAAGTCAGCGGTGCGTGCTTGGGTTTGGAACCTACAACCTTGAATTGGCAGTCCAACAATTTTACCTCTAGGCTATCACTGCCTTATTCGCTACTAGCTGTTCCCTGCGACTTTGTGTGACGTAAACGTGTGTTGATTAAGCAGCCAGATTGCCTGTTTTTTTCTGACTTTAATCACAGATATTGTTATTTTTTATTGAAAACTCAAGTTTTTTAGAACAAAAAATAGCTTATTATTATTATTTTATTATATTATTATTATTATAGCACTCAGGAATAAAGAAGCTTCCTATTGGTGAAAGATTTTTTAAGATCGGATCGATTACAGAGATTACCCCTGACATACATACTTGTACATACATACAAACTTTACCTCTTTATATTATTAGTATAGATAGACTACGGAACTTGATTGGAACTGCAATTAAACCTAGGAATTTGTCATTATTATCGACACGCCACCGCCTCTATTCAAGAGTAATCTATGGAATTAGTAATTGGCATTGTGGTAGATTATAATATATGTCGCCTTCTGTTGTTTTATTATAGTAACAGTTGGTACAGGAATAATTTAGGCGATAGATAGGTATAATATTTTTTATAAGTAGTTGAAGATCAACCTAGCGTCGGGAGTTAAGGGCCCTGTGATGATAATATGGAACGATAAAAGATGTGATCAAGATTCTGATCAAGTGATAAAAAAAGTGAAAATTGAAAAAAGTAAAAGATCACACACACCCTTAGCTGCCCATGTTGTCAATTAAAACATAATTTTGGAGTGCTTGTTTCCCAACAAGGTGGAAAGAATGAAAGAAGAAAAATTTCCCAAACGCAGCGGTCATTTTGACGCTCTCGAATTGTAGTGAAGAAGTACGTAAGTACGAAGTAAAAAAATATAGTATAAAAACTAAAACCCGACTACTTAAAATCTAAAAACAAGCTTCTTAGATTTTAAATAAAATTCTGTAGTCGGAGGCCTTAATGTATTATAGGTAAATAGGTACTAGATAATCTTCCAAGGGTAAATACTTTGTAATTTGGTGAGTTGGTTTGTAAGAAGCTTGTTTTTAGATTTTAAGTAGTCGGGTTTTAGTTTTTATACTATATTTTTTTTTACTTACAAAATTAATTCTAATATAAACTATAGGTCAAAGTCCAGTCCATATTAATAAAATCCCGGGATTTAATTGTTATGTTTACGATTCCGGGATTTTTGAGGAGGTATTTTTAACTCTATGTTATTTACTTCCACAAAACCGCAAACCAACGCCATCTAGTTACGAAAAAGAAATCTCAATTTAATTAACATTATTTTAAAATATAATCATAATTTAATAGGCAGTGATGTGTAGAAACTTTAATTTAACACGTTCACTGCGTCTAGTGATTTTAGGTACTTACAAATAGGTGCGTTACTAGGCAATTATCATCCCGTACTCGACTTATTTTCAGTGCGGAGCGAGGATAAATGCATCTCGTAGGAGTCTGCCGCTTTAATTAACGATATTTTAATGAAAACTACTAATTGTTCTTTTTTCCTAGCACTAGTGAATAAAGTAAGATTTATTTAACCTATATGTCAGCTCGCTCAGGGATTGGTTAAAAAATGACATAGTAATGCCACAAATTAACTTACGAGGTGTTTCTCACCTCGTCTAGCACTGAAAGTAAACCAAATACATGGCACATTTAACCTCGTGTTGCACCAATTGATAAAATATCGATAAATTTATAGGGATGTAAGTAAAACAAATTTTTAAGGTATCGAGTAGCAATTATTTAAAAAAAACTTATAGGTACTTAATTATTTACAATGCTTCTTGTTGTAACAATCTAAACATAAGACTTTATTGCATTTTTGGCAAAACCCTTTAATTTTCTTCACTTTCTTATCCGCCTCTCTATTCTTGTGTGTTTAATTTTTGTTTTGTTGTTTTAGCTCGCACCGCCTCCAAAAAAATCTGATTTTGTAAATATTTAAACAAATGATAAATGGTACCTACTTAGTTAAAAATCATTAATATATTTTGTACTTTTTAGTTCCCTTCTTTTTGTCGGTTATTTTTTTTTTGTTAAAAAGTTTTTTTTTGTGTAACGATTCTTAATTTGTAGGTGAATTTTTATTAAAAGATAATTCTAAGATTTTCCTCGATCTCTTCCTATTACCGGTTTTATTCATGGCATCCATAATTTCGTAAACTAACGTCCATCAATTGTCAACTCATGCACATCAATAGCAAAATAATATCGATAACCTCGTACGAGATGGTTTCCAGGCGGAATATGCCTCGTATCGCACTTAAAGTGAATTTTTACAATTCTGTCGCTACAGGGTAGATATCGCCTCGTATGTTTTTAATTCAAAAATAAGTACAACTGAAGATGGTCTTCAAACTTTACTATGGCCATCTCACTCATACATTAGTATTTCTAGTAGAAATTTGCTCCGCACGACCGGGAGGAATAGCTTTTTCAATGACGCACTGAGCGCGGACATCGCACAAGGCGTATTACGCCGCGTAACGCAGTGAACGTGTTAATTAGTAAATATTTATTGTTATCACGTTTTCACATTGTATGCAGTGTTATAATTACATATATTTATGATAGTCGTAACGGGTAGTTAGAAGCCTGATATTCTAAGAAGTGGTCCAGAATATATAGATAACATATACATATTCTGAATGTGCTCATCAAGACCTTCCATTTGATATCAAACACGATAAATTTACCTTAACTTTATTTTTTTCGAGCTGACTAATTTGTTTTTAAAGTCCACCTTATTTGATTTTACGAAATTTCATATATCCTATAACCCGCAGACCATTAAGACGCATCGATAGACACCTTATTTATTGAATTGCAACAAATAGTTTAGGTGCTACGAGGGAACAGATGAACAAACTTACATACATACATACATAGACTGCTAAAATCATAACCCTCCTTTTTTTTGTAGTCGGGTAAAAACGACGATAATTATGTCATAAATACTAATGAGTTTTTATGTCAAAAATACATCATCAACGAGACCCAAAAACGATCTTCTCAATTTGAATTAGAATAAATAAATTCCCCACATATTCTTAGTCCTAACATTTTATGATGGAGACGTTGAATTAAGTTGAAACATACAAGGCATTGTCAAATATAATCAAAGATAGTCGGGCATTCCCGGAAAACAATACGTGAGTAAAGCCGTATCAATATTTCATAATAACGTCAGTAAACATTTTTTTTTACGTAATACGGTTTTGTCATCAAAACTAAAGCTGTGTACCAAATATCAGATCAATCTGTCAACAGGAAGGGGATGAAATATCGAGTACCAAAGAACCATATAATTAACAGGTCAAGCTAAGTAAAACCGTTTAAAAATATATGTACCCAAGTACCAACTCTTAAAACAAACTTTGTACAGCTGAATTATTTTTAGGAGCTATTAAAATATTCCTTTCCAAAAACCATTTTACCGTCCGTTCCACGAATTTATACTGAATAACATTATGCCAGCGTCAACAAGGCGCCTATTGTATTGTACATTCAAAAATCTACGTATCCCCTTTGAACTTACAAGTCCCAAAACAAAACGTCACCCGCCTCGACGCGGGCGCACGATTTGAATTGCAATGAGCCACGCAGACGCGTACGCAACTAACGGTAAACATTATTGATTCGTTGACATTTCGTAGATGTGGCTTCACCAAGGATAAGCGTGTGAGAAGAATTAGAAATAGTATGAATTGGATAATAAAATTGGTAATTGAGTAATGTAAAGGACTCAGGTTTAAACTTTAAGGTTATTAAATTCGCTTTCGGAAAGCAAGAAGAGTTTTCATGTTCAGAGCATGTATTGTGTGGCATCCAATTTATTTCCACTGTGTTGAGTCAGGGTAGATTAGCACTGACGAAAGGCTTTTGGCCTTCGGTTTCGGCTTTGGCCATAACTGGAAAGTGCCTTGCTGCCAAGCGACTTTGTCTAGTTCCAACATGACGTTCGGGTCTGGACGATACCGTCCAAATTTTTTTTTTTTTTTTTTATTTATTTATAGACTCACGCCTGTATTCCCCAGAGGAGGTAGGCAGAGGTGTGCAGTACACCCACGTTTCGCCGGCTATTTTATAAGTCCCATGTAATAGGGGGCGAGCCTATTGCCATTAACCGGGCACAATTCCAGACTCCGTGCTGCTACTGAGAATTTCCTAATGGAAAAACCCAATAACACTTTTGTCCGACCCGGGGATCGAACCCAGGACCTCGTGCTCAGCAGTCGCGCTTGCTACCATTAGACCAACGAGGCAGTCAAATTTTCTTGATTTAAAAATAGATGTGCTCTATGGAAGACCACACAGCATACTTCCAGGTGTGTTTGTGATCAAACACACGCGTTTTTCATAAATAAATAATCCATAAATATTGGCGACATAAACTGAAAAATGTATGTAAATGGAAATGGAAAATATTCTTAAATATCAGGTAAATGTACTCTATCTATGATGATATCCCACAAAAAAGGTTTCATGTGTACTTATACAGCTTGGCAAAAAAGAGTCTGAGGCGGTGACAGCTGGAACTAAAAATAAAAATCTTAAATAACTACGTTTGTGAGTACTAAAATAACATAAAAATGATTCATTTGATTATAATTAATGACAAAAAACTCGTAAAAAAAAGCACTTAATAACTTGTAATTTTGAATAATTGTAGTGTGAAAAGTGCGACAGCGGCGCCCCCAATTTTTCCAGACTCTTTTTTGCCAAGCTGTACTTCTTACTACTTTTCATGTATACTTCTAAGAAATATATGAGGCCATGTTTTAATAGCTCGAAGTCGCGGAGGACACCTTTGAAATAAATTTAATTTAAAAAATACATGACATTGACTAAAGGTTTGAACCGAAGTTGACAGTTAAAGAAATCTACCTATTTAAGAACTACCACATTCTAAAAAATTGTGATTAAAATGAATTTTATTGGTTTCTTTACCACTAAAAATCATTGAAAAAAAATATAGTATAAAAACTAAAACCCGACTACTTAAAATCTAAAAACAAGCTTCTTAGATTTGAAATAAAATTCTGTAGTCGGAGGCCTTAATGTATTATAGGTAAATAGGTACTAGATAATCTTCCAAGGGTAAATACTTTGTAATTTGGTGGCCTCCGACTACAGAATTTTATTTAAAATCTAAGAAGCTTGTTTTTAGATTTTAAGTAGTCGGGTTTTAGTTTTTATACTATATTTTTTATCACATCTAGACCACATCCACATGAACGTCTTGGAAGAAAAATCGTTATATTATTCAGAGAACTTACATTACTTACATTTCACAGCTACCTTTGAAATCCATTATTTAAAATACTAGCTCTCACCTTGGACGATACATTATTCTAGTATAAATGTCACTGGAATACTAGGTATATTTGAGAGCTCCCTTTAAAAATAAATACCTCGGGTAACTTCGTGTTTCCGAATAAATTAGATCGAATATGCAACTGTTCCCGTCTGTGATTAATATGAATAAAAAAATAAATAAACCTCTTGTAACTGTTCCAATACAGAGACATATTCAGCATTAATCACCACGCTAGTTCACTGCGTGTTGGCAATTTCAGACTATTAAGTCCAAATGTCCTAACGATGTTTTCCTTCATCATTAGTCTGAGATTAACGCTGCCAGCATATATACATACACAGCCTTTGTCAGTCTACTGTTGGACATAGGCCTCTTTTCATACGCATCACTTATTTTGTGCGCTCATTAGTAGGTAAGTCCTGCCCTTAATCGCCACGCTGTGCAAGCGGGTTAGCGATCGCAGTTGCATATGGTTGCTATTACACCGTAGGATGCTGCTACCCTTAGAGTATATAAGAAAATATAGAGCAACCCTACAGAAGTATGAACCGTAAGCACGGGTATGAACAACGCGGCCGCGACACGAGCTCCGTTTGCGATCATACCTCGATCAACTGCGGTTCAACTAGGCTCCACGAGCGAAAAAGTTACCTTTTAGCTTATACCATGGTTAACTGCTGAGTTAAATTTTGAAAAACGTCTAGAAAACATAATTTGAAAAAATGACATTTTAACATTTGTATGGTGAGACCTGCTTTCGCTCCGCACAAGGCAATGTGGTTGACGTTATCACTCTATATTTTCTTGAATACTCTATGCTGCTACCCATCCTCAAGAATTTTCCCTTTGTCGCTTCTTACGACACCTGCGAGGGTAGCTCTATTCTTAGGCCAGAAACCACATGGCACAGCTAACAGCACCTATACGTAAAGGTTTCTTTCTACATCGCCTTGAGTAAATTCCTGATGAGATAGGTGCGGGCAGCGATATTGCCACAGTGCCTCTCTTTTTGAATTTCATCAAAAGTTTTGAATCCATATTATTTTGAAAGAAAAAGTAATCAACATTCTTTTGATTACTGTTGCTAACAGCAGTCGTTAAACATGGCCACATATCGCAATAGAATTTAAACACAATAATAAACCCCTTTGCCTATGATCTTAAGACCAAACTCACGACTTAACCTTACCATAAGCTACTGCACTCCCATTCTACGAATAAACTACAATTAGTCCTCGAAATTAGGTCCAGCTCGAAATGGCACAAACAAACCGACTTAGGTTGAGTGCACAAGAGCTACAATTACAGGGCTATTGTTCGTGGGCAGTCGGGTCGGGCGTAATTACACGCTTTACTGACAGTTCAGTACGGGTGGACAATTTGTTGGTATAGCTTTACTTAGAGGTACGATTGCGATGGTAGATTTTAGTGTTATATTGTATTTAGAATTATGAAAAAACAATAATGTATGTAGTGTTAATTCCGCTATTAATAATTATGTCACGCACTGATAGCCTAGTGGTATGACCGTTGACTGACAAGTCAGATGTCTTGAGTTCGATCCCAAGGCACCTCTGACTTTTGGTAAGTTATGTGCGTATTATAAATTAATTATCAGTTGCTTAAACGGTGAAGGAAAACATCGTGATGGAACCAACCAGCTCACCTGAGAGATTTCTCAATGGTGTATAAAGCAATGACGTATTGGTCAAATAAAAGTTTGCGTATGGCCTAGCTTCGATAATCTTGTGTCTACGTGATTGATTAGTTGAATTAGGCTCCACGCAAAATGTTTCAAACAAAGCGGCTAAGGCTGGGTACTCAAGCAACATTTACCGACGGTAATAAGGCCGGTAATTCATTTTTTAAAACGCTTTACTGACAGCTGAGGATACACTGGACTGGTTCTTGACGATTGATTTAGGCTTCTTTCTTTATCGTATGGTTAAGGAAAAACCTGGTGGAGTTTAAACCATTCGTAGGTCACTGATGTGGCTTGACACGCCGTTGAAAATTCTTAGGTGCTGGTGATGGTTTTCTCACGATGTTTTAGCAAGTGTATTAATGTCTAAGATTGATTTAGTTTTTAAATAAAATTCCCATTGACAGATCTTTCTTCGGTCAATTGGTATGCGTAGCAAAATTTATATTTTTTTTTTGTATCCTCATTGTAGTCACGACACGATTGAATAAAGTAGTATAGCTATTCTTCATTACACAATACGTAGTTTGTAATACAAAATTAAACTAGATTTGTGATAGAAATTATGCTATGTTAAGTAACACACCACGGCAAAACTTTGCCCGCAAAGAATTTTATTTTATCAGGCTCTTACCAAAATTTCACGTAGGAGGGCAAATTTATAACGATGTATACCAAGCTTTACATACCTAATGAACTTCCCTATTTTGTCCCATTGGCATAAGTGAGTTTGTAAACAAATTACTTATTAACGTCATCTTACATTTTAAGAAGTCGCTGTAAATGGTTTTCGGTGAAAAAATTTTAGAGGGACAATTTTGTTTTTACTTAATTGGGCGATTTTAGGTGATAATTAAGCAGTTAATAGTCTACTTTTAAAGATTGGAAATTTTAAAACTATAGGTTTGACAGACAAATCAGGCTAATTTCATTGATTGATATTTTAGACACCTTTAGGTATAGGTAAGTAGTATAAATTAATAACTTTATCCTTCTAGAATCCTATCGAAGTAATGGTCCATACCTGCAACAAAAAGAAAACAATATTACCATTTTTGAAAAAAAAACATACAAAATGGAAAATTTCAGGGTGATCGGTTTTGTGGTTCAGGCGTTAAAAGGTAACAAAAAAAAAACTTGTTTTCGCATTTATAATATTAGTTAGTACTCTATAGATTATGGTAACCACTTCCCGTCAGGCGGTACGTATGCTTTACTTCTACCTTTAGTAGTATAAATAAAAATAGTAAGTAATTTTTTTTACCTAAAACGGTTTTGTCATCAAAACTAAAGCTGTGTACCAAATACCAGATCAATCTATCAACAGAAAGGGGGTGAAATATCGATTACTAAATTTGAACCAAATAATAAACAGGTCAAGCTAAGTAAAACTGTTTAAAAACCCAAATAGCCAACTATACCTAGATACTGTAGGTATACTATATTAAACTAATGTAGAAACAAAAGACGTGCCACCTTTTTCTAAGAAGATGTAGTCAATTAAGAAAATAGATTGTCTATCCAATGGCAAAGTAATATCACAGCTGTGCGGGTAGTGATCCATTGTATGTTACTGATATATGCAAATATTGTTGCGGTACAAGATATAAGCGATAAGCGATTACGAAAAACATAATTAAACAACTTTTCAATAGGTTCGTCGCGTAAAAATATTTATTTATTTATCAAGTCCTGACGTTTCGAGTGCTTTACAGCTCTCGTGGTCGCAGGCAGACTGAGGTGTCAAGCTCTGAACAGTTATTCAAAATTATTGATCCGTTGAAAAGTTGTGTCATTATGTTAGATGTTCGCGAAAGTTTAAGACAATACCACGATTACGAAAAAGTTGTCGTAAAAGTATACACTGTCTACACTGTCACTGTCTATAAACTGTCAAATTTTCCCAATCAACCTTGAGCCTAATGCTATAGCGATAAAGTTCAAAATGTATTGAAGATGGAAACCGATCTTGCTCTGCTTTTCTCTGATTTGGTGGAGTCCGGGCCTTACCCGTTTAGAAGAAAAAAATTTTGACGACTTTTTATAATAAAATTTAAAAAATACTTGTTCTCCCGTCTTTTCGTCAAACAAAAGACTGCGATAAATGGAGAAGAAGGAGGGAAGTGTTGCTCAGAAATGGAACATCATACATAAGCTATAAATAAATGCACGGTGAATACGCAAGGGAAATCCACGCTTGTCGAAGAATACCGTGTGGTTTTTAGTCCATGTGAGTCCGACATAATCTCCTCACCTGCCCTTGATGGCGAGGTATCCATAAAGAATTTTCCATATTTATAAAAAAAATAGCTTCAAATAAATGGAATAATAATAATTTTTTCAGATTTTTTTATTTTACGTAGCCAAAGCTCATAACTTGCGTCCAAAAACATAATGATATTTTGATTGATTCATTATTCATATTGATGTATAAGAAAATCAATTATGTTGATGAGCTAAATATACTTCTAGTTGGAATTATATTTGACAATGTTCTTTATTGCTAGTAGTTTTATGAAATTGATTGTTCCGGACCATAGTTTATTTAAATTCTTGTTTGAGCAATGGAGAAACGATAAGTTTTTGCGATATGAATTATTGTTGTAGATTTTATTACTATGTAAAATGGACTATTTATTTAGCATTTAAATATTAATACTTCCGCCTAATATTATGACATTTTTTTGCAAGGTCTGGTAGCAGGACCTTCATGCCATTATTTTTCTTAAATTAAAAAAATATCTGGATGACGTTGGCGTGGTACATGTCTTCGTTGTGAATCCGTGTAAATGAAAAAAAAAACGGATTGGGAGTTTGTACATATTTGAATATGTAATAGAAATAGTTATGTTCTTTATATTTGTAATGATATAACGAATTATCGGAGTCAAAAGCACCGGAAATTACCGGTTTTATGTCAGCATCGAATAAAAAATTACCGGTTATGTGAATGAAACCGATACATGCCCAACACCTGCATCTACGCTTTTGTCACTTCCTAAAAAAACTACATTTTACCAAACAACAAAACCGTTCGGTCTATTTCCCATGAAACAATTACTTTCACACCTATCTGTCTACGCCACAAGACAATGCTTGAACATATAAAACAATAGTATCGTATAATGATCTCATTTATCTGTTAATAGATAAGCAGAAACATAGGTGTGTTATCAACAAATTTATCACAAAGTTAATTCGAAATCATATTTCAAAATGTTCACATGGCTGCCTATTGTTTTGTTGTGGTGTTGAAAGAAAGCTGACAGTCAACTTGGAGAATGAAAAACAGCTGTTTAAGTTAGATTTTATTGTATAGAATGAGAATATTGATGTCCTCTATTATGTCCTAGTTAAATCTGAACCGGTGGGTGCAAGCGGCAAGTTGTCGCTCGTTGTGGCTCTATGGGGGAGACCTTTGTTCAATGGAGGACGTCTTTTGGCTGTTGATGATGATGATGATGATGATGAAAGTTGAATTTGATCACAGCGGTTAATCTGAATAGAGACTTGCCAAATATGCAGAAGATAATTGCAGTGCACAAGAGTGTGCAAACACAGGTGGAATCTCTATTCCCTTACTCTTATAGACAGAACGTCCGACGTGCACCAGGCGTCCAAGTGCAAATTCAGCGCAAACGCAACATAACTTTTTAAAAGATTGAGGTGAGTTAATAACCAAACAGTGGGTCCAAAAAAGTAGTAAACAAACTCGCGGCTGGACGTAAATACTGATACTCAGGGTCGAAGTGTCAGATAGTATTTGACACAGATTTATTGGAAAACCCCCTTAAATCAATAAAGAAAAAAAAATTATACGCAGATAAGTGTAAGGAGAGACAAGAGAAGACAGACCTCCTGTTAGAATTACTTCTAACTTTGAGTAATAGATGGCGCTGTTCTTTTTATTGAGAAAGCTGAATGGCGCTATTAAGATTTTCAAACGATTGTATAAGACCATCAGTATTTATATAATAGATATTTAGTCCAAACCGCTGTTGAAGTTTAATATAGTTCTAGTTCACCCCCAATAAACACCGTTAATAGGTTGTTAATTAACCATAAGATAATAAGAAGAAGACCAAAATAAACTCACTAATTAATTAAACCATAATACAACATGGTAGCAAATAGCAAACATGTACGA
This sequence comes from Protodeltote pygarga, assembly GCA_936450705.2. Classification (NCBI taxonomy): domain Eukaryota; kingdom Metazoa; phylum Arthropoda; class Insecta; order Lepidoptera; family Noctuidae; genus Protodeltote; species Protodeltote pygarga. Next base: position 9,177,858 of record OW388268.2, on the reverse strand, counting down.
GACCATTGTACGATTTCTTACAATAATTATTACACAATTTTATCTTTTGTTTGATTATTTTATTTATAAGCGAACGAGACGTTCCCACTGTGCGGATCAGAGGATTCTAAATAGAGATGGGAAAATAATTAATTAAATAATTAATTTTATCGATATCTTTTTTGTGAAACAGGTCTTGTGTCTTATGAAAGAAACGTTATATTTTCAAGTGTTTACGTGTGGCACTCAAAAGTGACTTTAATAATTTTCTCGTTTTATAATTTTATTTAAATAACGGAATAATTACACTTTGCAGTGCTAAGCATATAAATAGTGCTGGTTTCATACATTCTAGTCTAAACAGCATAAGTTTTCTATATTATGTTATTTGAGTATTCTAACCTTAAGAAAATTGGAGACGGTTTTCTGAAAAGCGTATTTTTAACAATATTTATTGCTTTAAACATTACTATCTTGCCTGGCCTACCCTATAGAATGCTGCGTTTAATTATCTGTACCGTTTGTCTACAGTAGGTCGACAGCAAAAGATTAAATATGGCCTCCCTCGATATCGAGTAATTATGTCGCATGTAATCGACATTACCCCAACTCTACAAATATAGAGTTCGCGTGTAAGTAGTGATATAATCTATTTATAACCGAGCGTTCTACTCAACAACATACAACTTACTAGAGAAAGAACGCTTTTATTATTGCAATGTAAGTACTGCTTTTACTTTTTAGTAATATTTTTGTCATCCTTGCTCGTAAACAGTGCTATTATATGTAGAAAAAGCGTAATATGAATGCGTGATATGAATCCGCCATTTTTGTATTGATCTGTCGATCACATAAATATAATTGTCCCGTGCAGGAATTATACTATCGATTAACCACAATCGGTTTGTTTCAAAATTAATTCTTTCTTTCTGAAAAAAAGCAACTTTTAATTAAATAAAATATCATTTATTTCAGGCAATCATGACACCCATACAATCAAACATAAATACATAAAAAATAAAATCATAAATTTTAATTCAAATTCAAAATCATTTGTGTTATTCAAAAAAAAAATTAAATTGCTGGTTTCTTTTGCCTCATTACAAAACTATAAAGTTCTAACTTCATACCGATATGTTTTTGTTCCACGATTGTTGCAAATGGTTATCGCAGTCTATGGACGATTGTAACACTACGAACATTCACTGAATCCGTCACATTTACCCATAAAACACTTTCACTTACACGCCCTTTATATAAATTAGTTGTGTCATAAACATCAATTAAAATTAATGAACTAGCCCACATAAAACTTCCTACTTAACATTCGGCTGTACCATTTTCAATTGTTAGCGAAATGATAACGTGTCATGGTGTGTAATTTAAAGGGCATTGCCCTCGTTGACTTTGATGACTTTACACAACCGTGAGAGGGTTAATTTATTAATTAAGTTAATACCTAATTACTTAAAATTTGCTCAAAAGTTGCTAAAAAATAATTTTTACATACTTTTTTTTTTACTTTTTATATACTCACGCCTGTATTCCCCAGAGAGGGTAGGTAGAGGTGTACTTAGCAGTACACCCACGTTTCGCCGGCTATGTTATAAGTCCCATGTAAAAAGGGGCAAGCCTATTGCCATTAACGGACACAATTCCAGACTCCGTGCTGCTACTGAAAATTTCCTAATGAAAAAACCCAATAACACTTAGCCCGACCCAGGGATCGAACCCAGGACCTCGAGCTCAGCAGTCGCGTTTGCTACCACTAGACCAACGAGGCAGTAAAATTTTTATTTTAAATGTTAAAGAATTTTAGTTTTGGTAATTTTTACTTCTTTAAGCTTTTCACACACTGGCGCGGTATGACATATGCACGCGGTCGCTGGGCACTAGGCATGCACGAGATGTCATATCATCCCAGTATGTGCCTTACCGCCGGTCAACCCTAGAGTAAACCGCGTCTGTATGTGAAAGGCTTAATTTGGTTTTTTAATATTTTTCATAAAAGTCAGTAATTTTATATTTATGTTTAATGTGCGAGTGAGATAGTTGTATAGTAAGATAGGCACCTTAATAATGTCTAATGAGTACCTAACCGTATTATTATTCTCAGAACCTTAACCAACCAAAGCTAGTTAACTCAAAAACACCACAAACTGAAACATGTCTTGTGGTTATTTCAATAACGTATTGTGGTAATGAGAAAATGTCACACAGTTGTAAATAACTTACCTCATTTTGTATTTCCTCAAAACTGTTTCCTTGGAAACAGGCGAAAATAAAAATAAAAAACAAATGCGGCAGCAAATAGATAAACAACAAACGTGGAAATGATAACAACAACAAAAAAAAATAAACTGAGCAGTTTGTCTATTTACTGACAAATAATATAATAGTATGCGAACAGCTGATTAGAAAGAAAATATATTATATTATTAAGATATACAAGTACCTAAATACTATTATTTAAGTAATATTTCGATTTAACATAATTATATATGTACCTATACTTTATTTTGTACCTTTTTCGAAGGCTTTTCTACTGACCCAAAGGTTGACTGGTAGATAATGCCTCAAGCCGCCTTATGCCAGCTTTGTGCATAAAGTATAAATATATAAATAAATACAAACGTCATAAGAAAAAGAAAGAAAACTTGTACGAGGTCAAAACTGTCCCCAACTCAGCACTAGAGCAAAAATAAAAATGCTGCAGAGCTGATATTCTGACAAGTCATAACCTAACCTAACTAATCTAAACAAAAGCGGTTGATAGACAGATCACGGTCAGATAGAGAGATACGACTGATTCACGTAGATTCCGATCAGGAAATAATAGATTTTTATTTTTCCAACTTGAGGAAGGAGGACTTGGAATACATAAACATTTCTAAAAAGTATTTATGCATACTATACAAACACTGAAGTCAGAAATTTTGTAGAAAAAAGAGGGAATATAAACAAATAACTTATGTTATTATAAGCCGTGTTCTTGAAATCAACGCGGGCGTTCCCATAAACGAATTATAGCTAGTTTTTATATATGATTATCTTTAAACAGCATACTTACATATGCTTATTCAGCATTTTATTTACATAATACACAATTTTATGTCCACGGAGACCACCGCTAACGAAATGTTCAAATCACGTTCCTAATATCAATTTGTACAAGTATTACTTGTAATACAACTACTAAAAATCGTTAAAATTCAAATTAATCTAACTGAACTTATCAAGTATTCCGTATTACGTAAAGATTTTCTACATAAATCGCTATTGACATATCAATTGCTATACAGTTTCTATTCCCGACGCACGCATATTTGCATACGACTATTTGAATTCAATGTTGTAGTTATATCCAACTATCAATAAGTCTAAAACTTTAGTGACGCTACTGAATTAAGCATGGCGGATAATCTTGATTTATTTAAATAATCTAATACAGCAATACTTAGAGTGGAGCCCTAGGGTTCTGTTAAACTCCGAGAAACATACGGGTTATAATGAAAAAAATATGCTTATAAACCTACCTACTATAAACTTGCAGAGTAAAATGAAATCTAAATATATAAATATTCTAACATTAAGTAAAAAAAAAACAAGCTAAAATACACAATTTCATACTTTTTCATCAGATGCAAATTTTAATATCAAAACATTTTGATTATTAATAAAGAATGCACACAAAACCAATATTCTAAGACTCCGTCAAAAATGATGGACAAAATTTGAAGAAGTTAGAATAATTGAATTGCCTAAGTGTTAAAAGTACAATTGGTGAGCTCAATCGGTTCGTGGATTCAATTTCTAGATTGGACAAAGTGTTACTGGGTTACCAATTGTAAATTCTTAGTAGCGGCTCAGGATCCGGAGATAAGTCTGATATATGGCAACAGACTTGTCTGCGACATGGGTCTTAACTGGCTAAGCCTACTTGAATAACAGTTAACACAAAGTAAATAGAAATTGAAATTAATTATTACTAGAGGCTTTTGCTATCATCATTTGAACAATTATATTCTGTATCTCCAAAATTCATTATAAAAAATTGGCGCCTGTGGTGCTAATTCTCTTGTACAACCCGCTAAACTAATTTTAGTCTAACTATATCTCTTTCTAATAAATACCACAAAAAGAGGACACCAAATTGAAATGTAAAATTAGAGCTGTTAAATTAGTCTACGTCCTTGCAATTGACGTAAAAATAGACGAGACCTCTATGACATGCTGACTAAATTCTCGTTGATATCACACAAAAATGGACTAGTTTGACACTTTGACAGCTCTAAAAATCTTCTATCCTTTTCTAATGATCTCAGTTAGAAAGAGAGATAGTGAGTCTAAATTAGTTTAGAACGTATGCAAGAGAATTGGCACCAGTGACTGATAAGTTTAGAAGTAATCGTTTATTGTGGTATAGACATGTGATGCTGAGGGATGAAGGACATGTTGTGAGAAAGATTTTAAATATGCATGTGGATGGTTATAAGGGTAGAGGTAGATCAAAGAAAAGATGCATGGATTGTATCAAAGGCGACATAGATGGAAAGGTAAGCAAAGACATGACGGCTAATAGAGATGAATGGAAGAAGAAAACCTATTGTGGGACCTTAAATAAGATTAGGACAAGTGCAGGAAGATGATGATGATCTCTAAAGTTCATCATAATACAACAATATTGGACTTTTCAATATAAATCCTATTAAATGAAAAATCAGATTACCCTGTATAAAGTTCGACTGAAAGAATCTCCTCCTTTGTGTTGTCAGTTTAAAAATTAACATTCAGCTGCGTCGATATAAATTAGAAGCCAAACCCAACACATTTGGGAATACGACTAAGTGTCTTACCACTCCCAAAGTTCTCTAATTAACTCATTAGTTAGTTTTATATGTTTCGAATTTCGTAGTAAAGCCGCTCATTAAACAAATTAACAGCTACTTACAACCAGTTTTGATTTGAATATCGATTAAATGTCAAACATTTTCCTCAATAAAATCAATACGAGTCAATCGATTTCCGAATAATTGTAAAATACACAGAGTATGAATAAGTCAAGCTAACTTGCTTATTCATTACTGTGCTAAACTTGACAAATAAAAGGCGTTTTAAAAAAAATATTCAATTCCCTGTTTAGAGTTCACTACAGTGAATATGAAACTTGGAATGTTTAGCTTTTTGTCTGGCACTCTCTACCTTTAGAAAACAAACTAATTTGTGCCCTTTACACAACGTAGATTGTCTGTGTACTTTTTTATAAAATAACGTCTGGCAAGCCACTTTGCCTTGCATAGCTTGGAGTTCAAAAGGTTAATTGCAGTTCACAAACAATTCAGTAAAAAGATAACAATCAAATTTCAACCGCAAATGAAAGTGAAGTAAATTATCTCTGTCAGTGTTGAGCACACCTTTCTCGATCATTTTTACCGCAATCATTTTGTTTTCTAACGGTTTATAGTGTGGATTTGGCTATAGTTAAAATACACACCTCTTATAAGAGATAGCTTTGGATTAAATATACCTACCTACTACGTCTTACTTATTTTTTTTTTGTTTGGTTAGCAAATGATCGTGTCAAATATCATATTTCTCATACGAGACTGTTTAACAACATTGTGGGCCCGCATTCATCTTTTGTTTAATCTTTTATTAGATTTAACGTTGTCTTATTAAAACATAGCTAAATATAATCAATACCACACTGCCAAATTTTTCTGTAAAACTGCGATATACGCATTGTCTTATTCATACTCTTTTCTATATCACTTTCATACCGTTCGGTTGTAAATACTAGTTGTTAATAGTACGTACCTTTCTCAATCAATTTCACCACAAACATTTGTGTTCCGTCTGTCGATAAGCTGATACCTATAGGAACAACGTATACTTGGCAGTAAATATAAATATTAGAATATGAATAAATCAGCCTATAACTGGCCCACTGCAGAGCAAAGACCTCTTCTAATACAGAGAAGAATCGAGTATGCATCACTAAGGGATAAACTTTTTCCGATTAACACCCAGAAATTTCGAATGATGACCCTGCAAATTGTGATCGGACTTGAAGATCGGCCTCTCAAGCCTTTCAGAGACACGACCTTCAGTGATGAAGTATACAACCAAGAAGAAAACAATAACTTCAAACCAAAACAAATAAAATATCGAACGAAGTCTATAGGCATTATCGATAGTGACTGTACGTCGACCCTTAACTCGATCGAGTGTGAGAATTTTATCGCCAACGGCAAATCGATTGACAATCGATTCGTTAGCTGCTACCGTTGCTTATCGATACTTCGTTCGCATCACTGCTTCTGTTAGCACGATTAGTTTTAAATTGCTATCTGCCTGATTCTCGTTGAAGACCTTTTATGTATCTTGGAGATTTTCATTTAAAGACTAGTTTGAGAATATAGCATGATAAACATAATAGCAACACGAATCAAAATTGAAAATCAGTTCTAGCTAGGGGGTTACTCTTGGACCTCGGACGCAAATTCAATGACCTGGCTAATTTATGAATTTGCAACCTTTTCTTATAAAATTTACCTGATCTCTCTCCAGTCGTGTCGGATTGCCGTCCCGTCGGATTATGAGAGTGAGTGCTCCTATGTCTACTTACACTCTTATGCACTAGGTATAATCAGTATATCCAGATCCCTTTTACAAAAATATCAAGAAAATGAAAAAAAAAGCGGGACTAGGAGAAAAAAGTCAGACTCACAAAAATCATAGATTATTTAGATCCAGATTACCAAGCTAAACGTGACTGCTTAGAACGAGGTCCTAGGTTCGATCCTCGGTCGCGCAAACTGTTATTGGGTTTTTCCATCAGGAAATTCTCAGTAGCAGTTGAATTGTGCCTGATGAATGGCTCGACCCTTTTTACGTCGGGCTTATACACATAGCCGGCGAAACGTTGGTGTACTGCACTGACCTCTACCTACCCCCTCTGGGGAATACAGGCGTGGGTCTATAGATCAAGAAACGCGGGACTTTGGGCCTCCCCAAAAACGTTGTTATTGGCCTGAGGACAAGAGGACAGGACTGGAGGACAATTTTATTATATTTTAATAATATACTTCGAAGTCAACGTTGCGTGAACTGAGAATCAAATACTATCACGGCTATAAACTTTAACCGTTTTACAATAAATAGCTTGCACAACACAGGAAGACATAAAGGTGATAATTGGTTACTAATCTACACCACAAAACTGATACGAGCCGTGTTCATATCCCGGTTGAGCAACATTTAACTATTTAACTGGTTATCTTAAATGGTTGAAAGTAGGTTTTTATCAAAGCTTTTAATGAAATTAGATTCTTTTAAATAATATTATTGGTTCTTGTGAAGAGTTGTCACCTTCAATATAACCACCTGTCACCAATAAGATAGAGTTATTTTTAATAGGTCAGGGTGTCACCTAAACTCTTAGAATACGTTAAAAGTTCATTAAATAAATATAAATAAACTAGCCTGTAACTGTGTGACTGTCCCACTGCAGGGTAAAGGCCTCTTCTCATACAGAGAAGAATCGAGCATTAATCACCACTCTAGCTCACTGCGTGTTAGCGATTTCAACTATTAAGTCCAGGTTTCCTTACGTTTTTCTTCACCGTTACTCAATGGTATCTTAGATTAACCGAGAAAGTACATAGACATTGTAAAAGTCATATTAGTAATAAATAATCTACTGGATTTTGACTAATAGTCGACCACTAGTTTTACTAAATACTCAATATCGAATTTTAATATTTAAAATGAAAAATGGGTACTTAGTTGATTCCTAAAAAAAGTGTTTTACGGAGGTCCGACTGGCCATGGATACAATAAATTGATAGTTCAAAGGTTCAAAAAGATGTAGTAGGTAAGAACTAAAGACAGTTTTTTATCACCCATGCAAAAGTCTAAAAGCTAATCGTATGTTTGCATCGTCAGATTTTAAAAATCTCAACTAGGTTTCTATGTAAAATATTAGAAGGCTATTAAGTTAATTAAAGCAGAATAAGATGGTAACTAAAAACTCTGAACGTAGAAATTCAATCATTTCCATTCATTTACTTCATCAAATCTAAGCACGTAAGCTTGCCGGAAACTTAAAAAGTAAAATAAAAAAAACAAAAGTCACAATATCACGATTTACTCAACTGACAATTGACATGTTCGCACGAACGCGAAGTACCGATTACGATCTCGATTCGGAAGTCGATTGTATCGATACTGGCATTCGAATAGACGACACGACACTACGGCGTAGTGAAACTCTGTCGCATCGATTCTTATCGATATCTTTTGTTGGATTTTGATGATCGATATAGTTGTTTTAGTCTCTTTGACAATGTAAGTTGTATAGTATAAACTGATTTTCCAATCGCTATAAAGTTATAACTTGAAAGTGGAATAAGAACGTGCCTTAAATGGTCAGATATAAGATTTTTGTTGATTATTGATTTTCTTTTGTGTATGACATAATACAAAAATGACAATTATTTTTCGTAAATTTTTGTAACTAAATTCCAAAAAGGAGAACGTTCTCAATTCGATGTGTATTTTGTTAAAATTCATAATCATAAGTTTTGAAAACTTTCATTAAAAAATAATTTTAGATTAGTAAAATTGAGTTTTGTTTTTAGTAAGTTTTTTTTTTCTAATGGTTCAGTTCAATAATAACCAGCTGTCGACACGTCCGCCACGAAGACTTCGAAGGACTGCCTAGGCTGCATAATTTGGGTCACGATTCAGGACAACAAGAAAGCGTAGTTAATTGGCTCCGAACCTTTTACAGACTCATAATTTTACACTTCAAATAGTTTGTTTTCCTTTTTATTATAGCGTAAGTTAAAGGAGAATTGTTTGAGTGGAATGAACCAAGAACTTGCTGTTCAGTAGCTGGGATGGGCAATGTGAATTGCTGAGTGGGTTGAATAAAGAAAATTATTATTGTATAACTACCCATTAATTAAACTTTTCTTATTAGAAATATTTAAATTCAATATTGAGTATTTAGTAAAACTAGAGACTTCTAGTTTTACAAAAAAAATCCGTTGAATTTTGAATATTAGGCTACCGTCTATTACTCAAAATGTATGACGCGCTAGGGATGATCCCCTTGTTACAAGCGTCTATATATATATATACATATCTAATGGTAACGTACTTGTTTACCAAAATTTGTTGTAAAATAATATATAATATTAACGAAGTAAGAATCCCGTCAACAATTTTGTTTCGAAACTGTATCGGAAGGTTCCAATTCTAATAACAGTGATTTATCAGCGTAGCCTATTATTTAATTAGTATTTAGATCCAAAATCCAATAGTATTTATAATTATTATGCATAGAAAGGTATCGTCTTACTCTTAAGATCTCGATTACTCTCACTGAACACATTGAACTACATAACAACAATAGCATTTCGTAGTCTACATTTTGACAGACTGATCTGCGTATCTTATCTACATTATCTATATCGACAGCAAGTAAAAGTTGATTGCAATCGCATCACGATGATTTGTGGCCACGTGTGCGCACACCATTAATCCTTTTTTTTGTTGCTTTTGTTTTAGAGAGATTTTTCGTGACATGTGTTCCATTGTGTTGGGCTTAGTAATTTTTTTTTACTACGTAACATTTGTCTAAAAGGGTGATAAATATAAGTGTTGATGGATAGAAGGGGAGAGTGAGACCAAAGAAAAGATGGATGGAGTGTGTAAGCACTGATATGAATGAAAAAGGAGTAAATGCTCAGATGACGGCTGATAGAGAGGAATGGAAGAAGAAGACATTTTGCGCCGACCCCAAGTAATGTGGGACCAGGGCAGGCGAAAGAAGAAGTAGCATTTGTATAGAAAAAAGATGTAGCTTTAATTCAACTTTGAAATTTTTGAAGATTTCATTATTAGTAATTGTGCAATTTCATAAAATTAACTATTTATTTAAGCATTCTTATGTTGGGAGGGGCTTATAAAGTGGTAAAAGGAGTGGTTAAGCATTGATTCGCAATAGTCTGAATTGATTTTTTAATTGAAATTGTATTAATAGAGAGCGAATATTAATATTTAGAGATTAGTTTATCACTGCATGTAATTGATTATATGAATAAAATTAGATTAAAATATAAGAATTTTATTGACAGTTAAAAATACAAACTTAAAACAGTAGAAACTAAAACAACTCATAAAATACAACAACATATCAAATACTCTTACCTTGCACCACAATACAACAAAAGCTGGCATTATCTATGTTCCAACAAGTCGCAACCATCAGCCGGATCTCAAGAGTTCTTTCAATTCACAAATCATCATGTGATTCCTAACACCATTCCATAAAGTTCAAATTCTAATGCTTCACGCACGCCCGTGAAATGTAAGAGCTATACTTATCTACAGCATCTCATCGTTAGTCGGTAAGAGATCGCAATCGCTTGCGTGTGGATGATTTGTGGTGCGGTGTGAACACGCCTTTTCGCGACATTGCCTTTTAAGGATGTTGGTTAACTGTTGATATATGGTTTTAGATATTCAGTGCGTAATTGTTGCGTTGATTAAGTGTGTGTAGATATCTTTTGATTTATTTGGTGAATAAGTAACTTTCTTTCCTAGCCATATAGGTATTAGGTATAACTGACTGATAACACTAGAGGAAATATTTTAAATTTTGGGCCTCTATTACAATGAGAGGCTTAAAAATTGGTCTTAGTAAGCATTATAATTAGGAGGCTTCAAAATTGGCTCCAGTAAGTACTGAGTACTTAGAATATCTGTGCAACAAATTTTTTATAGTACATTTTTTTCTTTGATTCCCAATTCCAAAAATAGTGTTGTAAATAATGTCACGATTTATTTCGATAGAATTAAATTGGCATGGAAGTCGTTGAGGAAAATCAATTGATATGGTACCGGCGATTGGTTCTGCGTAAAAACCTTGGTTCAAATACTTTTAGATGTTAACATACTCTCAAGGATTTGTTCCAGATTTCACACGGGTGACGTTTAGAATGTTGTTTTTGATGTAAAATTTATTGTAGCAGGCAATTGTCGTGTTGCGTTTTGATTAAAATTCCAAAGATAACTTTTATTTATGTATGCCACATGAGATGCTCGTAACGCCGTGGTATTGCAGTGGTTATTACGATCATTAAAGTTAAGCAGCACATGACGCGGCGAATCCGTGGAATTATATAATTGTGGCTTTTCCTTTTTCGAATTTTTTTTCGAATCTTGCTTTGGGAGACATGTAAAGCAATGGAATTAGACATTTCTTCTAGTATTAGTCGTGAACTCGTGATGTTAAGTTTTATTTCTTTTATGCCTCGTATTAAATTCCAAGACCAAACCTTAACCCCGCCTCCACCAATTAACACTGGGTCAGCGTGGTGGAGAGACCTTTGTCCAGCAGTTGATACTATAGGCTTATTTATGCTTACATCACATAAAAACGGTTAAGGGTCGACTTATATTAATGCTTGAATGAAAAAACCAATAGTAAGTACTTTAACTGATCTGGAAATCGAACTTAAAACATCGACAACAAACAACCTTATAAGGCTTGTCTACAATGTCTCTATTTCACAACTTAACAAGAACATATTCCAACATTGTCAATTCCTAATATATCTTCACCTAAACATTTTAACAAATGTTATGTTCCTAATTTGTTCGATAAAATAGTGTGACACTACAAAGCAGCTATTTTCATTGTTCCTCCACAAACAACACGCATAAACAATAAGCTGGACATATTCTAATGTAGACACAGCACGTTCTGTAGGCTGTTCTCTATTTGTCCGTTTTCGTTATTGCGTACTAAGATTCCTTTATCGATATTTGTGAATGTCGATAACGGAACAACATCTTACTTGTATTGCTTATGTTATAGCAGTTATATTTATAATATTTATAGGTTATAAATGTCAAAGATGATAGTTAACTATTGCTACAGGTACAGAATTTCTTCTGCGTCTCAGGATATTGTTGTTATTAATACAATTGAAAAACAAAAGATGAATCTCTCATCTTAAAACTTGAAAAAGACTTAAGCACATGTCATTCACTCAATTGCACTACAATGCATGCTTATTAAATTTTTATATTAATTAAGCTGCATATAAGTAATTTGAGAAATAATAAACTAGAACCAAATAATAGATAGAACGACATGACGATAAAATAAAATTATGAAAGTTATTCTTTTTTAATTTTTTTAAAGTCTAAAATCTTATCAAATTCCACCACACGTGATAATAGGCATTTCCCAAGAGACACTAAAGATGGTTAGCTAGTCCTTAGCCATAAAAAAATAAAACAATACATCTCAAAAAGTCTATCATTACAAACTTTCAAGAAATCTATTCGCGATAACAGGGTAACTGCCTAACAAACTAACTTTGCAATAACAAACCTACATTCCAACAACTAAGCATCGATAAAACTGATTCCCATCTCGATTCAAAGTTCAATCGACTAGCTGTCAACGGATCCCGATAGCGTCGCAGGTTTACCGATATTTTGTATCGACATAAGCGCGACACTAGAGTGTAGTGAAGTGAAAAGTTATGATGCGATATATTGTTAGATAGTTTTCACACCAATTATTATAAATCGAATTGTAAGTTGAAAATTTAGTTTTTATAAGGTCCCAACTCGAAAACAAATATTGAGATAAATATAAAAATAAGCTTAGAAACTAATTCGCAAGAAGATTTATTTATTCATTTTGTTTTTAGGCGCTTTTATTTGCTTGCTTAATAATTTAATTTGCAGCCTTATTTTTTGTATTTTGCATTATTTTTTGTATTTTGTTTGTATACTTAGTATTTATTAAGTTTTCAGTTTTCATTATCAACAACATACAACACAGGAAAAGCCGCGGCCGGAAAATAGTTTTTACATAAATGCACTTTCCTATTTGCTGGTGTGAAGGATTCCCTAGACAACGCGGATGTTATTCGAACTTATCTTGAACGTGGCTAGGATGGCAATGGTGTATAGTTGTCCTACTCATGCTTAGAAACATAGGATGTAAGTCGAAATTTAAAAATTATTTATTAAAAAATTTAATGTAGGTATAATAAAAATTTCAAGGAGAACATTGTAGGTGGCTTTGGTTTTAAAATAATAATGATCTATAATTATTATTTTGTCATCAGATACAGCAATATTCGTTTCACTCGCATAGAAACGAATTATTAAGGTTTTTCTACTTGAATTTTCAATATCACCACGGAGTCTGATACTGGTGCTGATTCTCTTGTACATCCCGCTAAACTAATTTTAATTTAACTATATCTCTTTCTAATAAACACCATAAAAAAAGAACAGCAAATTGAACTATCAAATTAGAGCTGTCAAATTAGTCTACGTCTTTGCAATTGACGTAAAATTAGACGAGACCTATTACAAGCCGACTAAATTCTCGTTGATATTACGCAAATGGACTAGTTTGACATCTCTAAAAATCTGCTATCTTTTTCTAATGATCCCTGTTAGCAAAAGAGATGGCGAGTCTAAATTAGTTTAGAGCGTGTGCAAGAGAATTAGCACTATTGTCTGTGATATATTACTTATATCTGTTTTAAGTTACTTAAGTTGGTACATCTTTACTTATGAAGTTGGCACATACTTTTTTCAAAATATGTAAATGCTAATCAAGCATTTTTAAATGCACTTTTCAATTAAAAGATTGTTTGCAACTTAAGATAGGAAAGCAAAATGGCTGTAACTGACATACAAACAGACAATTAATATTTTCATTCATTTGGCTCCGGAACTCTAAAAATTAAGATGTTTATAATTGTCAACTTTTGTTTTCTTTTTATTTTCGTAGTTTGTATGTTCAGAGCATTTGCATATTTTTTTTTGAAGTACAGTAACAAGCTCGCCCTTTACTTGTAGTGAACTTGTGACGTAAGCATATGTAAAGTTGAATATTCTGACAGTCGCATTGGTTTGTTGATATTTCCCAAGAGAAATAATATGTGTGGGCGTACATTGTAGTTGAACTTTACATTATAAATAGTTGGGTACAAATAAATATACCTAATGTTAATTCCCTTCAGACAAATGCAGATCTCAAAAACTTTAAAAATTATAGTAATATCTATATTTCGATGGGTCATAATGTAATTATAACTCAAAAATAACAATTTGGTGATTTTTGTTTTTTGGTAGTGATAGATACACAAAAAAATCCGGATTAAAAGTATACCAAATTGAAACTTTGAGAGCCTCTATTTATAGAGATTATATAGAGAGAATTTATAGTTTTTTAGAGGCTGTTTTTTAAACATAGGATTAATAATTTTTTTATTAGATCTGCACACTCAGGGGTATGACCGTTAGATTGCCAAGTCAAAAGTTTAAACCCAGACAGACAAGCACTACAAAATTTTTGAAAATTGTGTGAGAATTGAAATGAATTTCCACTTGCTAAAGACGGTGAAGGGAAACAACCTGAGAAACCCACCACAGCACTCATGAGAGATATTTCCAATAATGTGTAACGCCATGACAGAGTAGTCTAAACTCTGACACTAGGTATCTTTAAATAAACCAGGACAAAGGTCAAAGAGAAGACGATAGAAACTTCTATCCCTTAACATTTAAATAACCAAGTAGATTTAAGTTACCAAAGCAAACGCAAAGAGCGTGAAATCTATCGCAAAGAAATATCAAACCTAATTATAACTTTTACTATAACTTTTTATAAGTTTAGTTGTAGTTTTAACAAGTGGAAAGTGAGTTGTGAGCACGTACTCGAGTGAAATTGATAGAAACTTACAGTTTGCAGTTTTTGTTCAATATTTTACGTGACTGTTAGAATTGATTCATTGTAATGACATTTAGTTGTTTAATAGCCTATGTGATGTTACTCCGTATTGTAATTGACACACATGTGAGCTGACTGACATCCGTAGAGTGCAAGGATTCTAGATGAAATTTTTAATCATAATCATAATCATCATTTATTTGTGAACATAGGAGCAACTTACATAGGTCTTAAAATTAAAATTTTGTGCACTATGTCCTGTCCCACCATAAATATGGTGTACAAATTAGGGTATATTATACAAACATTTTTTAGATGAAGTTTTAAAAAAACTACATAATATAACAATATATTTTAAATGCAACTAGTTATAATCCTGCATATAACAAAATATTTGTGTAACCGGGTGATTGTTATAAAAAAATAAGTCAAGAATTTAGCGTATCCTCCACTCAAAGTTCAGAATGAAATCAAATAAATTGCTTATTTATTATTAAAACATAAACTATACCCTACCCCTACTACTTTTACACTATCAGGTGTTGAGATAGTATAAAAACCTTCCGAAAGTACTTACTATACTTACTTTAAATATCTGGGAAAAAATTTAGTTTTTCTAAGAATTACCCAATCCACTGATAAATCATTTTAAATTATTTATGTAAATCATTCTAATGTGAGGTCAGGTTTATATAAAAAAAAAACTATAATTCACTTCCAACTTCAAACAAAATATTATTTGAAATTAATCGCCTCAGTTCTCACAAATTGCTTATTGGCAGCACAAGGGTCGCCCATAAACTACTGCGCAGCTAATTACTACCGACTCTTGCGCATCCACGCAAATAATCTAAAGGTAAGGTTAGGGATCGTATAGGTAATTATTAAATTAATGATTAAGGTTAATAGTGTTAATACATTGTTATTACTCTGTGAGGAATAAAGAATAGAAGCACAGTATGCCTTTGCTCAGAAATAGGACATCTTAGTCCTGAAATTATTTAATAAGAAATTCGCAAAAACAACTGACTCGGGCGGGACTTGAACCCGCGATCCCTGGCGTGCCGTGCAGTTCAAGTCCCGCCCGAGTCAGTTGTTTTTGCGAATTTCTTATTAAATAATTTCATTTAATAAGCAAATCATGTGCATAAACATGTTAAAAACATACATAAAATACATATTAGTCCTATTACAGTTTAATAGATACATCCTTGGGACAGACGAACGGATGGATAGAGTGACGGACAGCAGAAGCTAAGTAGGCTTTAGACCTTGTTGGCATGCTGTGGATACATACTCAGCCTCAGTGCACTGCTGGACATAGCCTCTTCTCATACGCATCACCTATTTTGTGCGCTCATTAGAAGGTATTTGACCTTAATCACCACGCTGGGCAAGCGTGGCGATCGCAGTAGCAGATGGTTGCTATTACACACTTACACAGTAGAATGCTGCTGTCCATCCTTCAGATCCCTTTGTCGCTTTCCCTTTATCGCTTCTTACAACATTCGCGGGATGAGTAGGGGTGGTTCTATTCTTAGGCTGGAAACCACGGGCAGACGGCGATACCTTTGGGTAAAAATCTCTAAATTATCCACAGGTATTTTACCAAATGAAACCACCCCTACTCGTCACGCGGGTATCGTTAGAAGCGACTAAGGGAATGATCCGGAGGATGGGCAGCAGCATCCTTCTGTGTAACAGTAGTCATCTGCTACTGCTATTACCAACCCGCTTGCGGCGATTATGGGCCAATACCTCCAATGAGCGCACAATAGTGGCGCGCATTGGGAGAGACTGTTCAGCAGTGGACTAAAACAGGCTGATGATGATGATGATTCTATCAACTGAAACATGTTTTTTTTTAGAGAATGTAGGTACTTACTTACGGTGTATATGGATGTTGTAACCATCGCATTAAAACATTACTCGCCTACGCATGCGCAAGGTTCATAATAATCTTGCATATGAATTGATATTAAAAACTACTGCATTATTTTATTACACCTTCCGAAACTTGATACTTTAGATACTTGTAGTTAATATTTAAATGGTAAAACAATCGTTAAGTTTACGTATAATATTCTATACTAGCTTCCGCTCGTGACTTCGCCCGCGTTGTATTTCGATAGATATTACATTACTGTAAAGTTTCAGCAAAATCCATTTTACCTGGTAGTTTTTGGGTGAAAGCGTAACAAACATCCATACATACATCCTCACAAACATTCACAATCTTATTATTAATACGATTATTTGTACAAACTTGTACAATACATAATATTTTCTGTTTAATACATTATCTTCTATACATATAAAATGCTTTGTCCTGAACATGGAGCATATACAAAGTATGCTCCATGTTCCTGAATGACTGACTGACTGACGGATCAACGCACAGCTGCAGCTTAAACCGCTGATCGTAGAGACCTGAAATTTGGGAGGTGAGTTCTTTGTACGACGTAGGGATTCGGTCTACGTGAGCGAAGCCACGCGGGAATAGCTAGTTATTTATAAAACAGTACCGTGATTAAATTGGAATTGGCTCTTGATAAGGAGAGCTGGAAGAAGCTGCATCGTCAGAGCTTAGCTCTTAAATGATGACAACCGTGACTGACTGACAGACAACGCACAGCCTAAACCGTTGGTATTAGAGGCTTGATGTTTGGAGTAACTGACAGACAATGCATAGCCTAAACCGTTGGTCCTAGAGATTTGAAATTTGGGGAAACTCCTTTAATACCCTAAGGGTGCACTTTGGAAGGGTTTTTAATAATTCCACCCCTAAGGTACCTATATACAGGATTATTTTGTAAAACACCAGCATTCTTATAAGGGGTCATTAAACTCATCATTATGAACAACTTTTACTATGGGACCAACCCTGAAATCACAAAAAAAACAGCTGTTCCATACATTTATGTTCACATGATTCAACAAAATGTATGGAACGTGACCCCTTTTAAGGATGCTGGTGTTTTATAAATAACCCTGTATAGGGGGAGAAAAATTAAAAATCTACACGAACAAAGGCACGGGCGAAGCGCTAGTATTTGTATAAAAATGTCTTAAAATCTTTACAGAATGAGGCTTTTCAGTGTAAATTAATATAGTATATGCAAAGGAATTTACTAAATACCAAAGAAATTAACATCGTCAGCGATTAATTACCTTTCCCAACATCAGCAGTTTTATGAAAAATGGTCGGACTAATTAATCATTTGCACTAGTTAGTGTTTTACAATAATTTCTGTAGACCGTTCTATATTAGAGACCAAATTTTGTGCCTATCATGCTATAAGTAACTTATCTGGTAAATAGGCTTATGTAGGCGTGGGTCGTATTACCCAAAACTAATAAACGGAGCGATATTTAACCCTAGGTCGGTCGCGCATTTTTTTAAACGTCGTCGGTCGCGTGGGGTTTTTAAAAGGTCCTTATTTACGACTCTATGTATTTTTAAAGTTTACTATGTTGTGAATTGTGTTTTATACAACCTTATTTTTAGTATGACCTAAACCTGAAAGTAGTTTGTTCAGAATCAGTAACTGAATCGATCGCAATAATTTTTACACCATGTTATATTTTGTCCAAAAAAATTACTTAAATGGTGCAAGTTTGGACACACGCAAATCAGTTGAGTGACCGCTAACAGCTGTCCGCGGCGGCGGCGTCGAAGCGAGCCGACAGAGCGTGCGTCGCCCCGCGCTGCCCGCGCAGCTGCGTCAGTCGCCCGAAAGCTAGAGAGTACTGCGCATGTGTCGCTTGCGCCCGGGCCGCGTTCCAGCCAAATCACGTGTTTCGATTGAGTGTCGATTATTGTTTTGTTTCTTTTAGGAGTGAAAATGGCGTTTTAATTTTCTAACTAAAACTAAGTAGGAATTTACGAAAGCGCGCCCGTCTGTGCATTTGACAAAGAGGCAGACACTTTGAACAAATGTTACGTTATGTTTAAGTGTAATTAGTGTTTAAGTGTAATTAGTGTACAGTGCTTACCTTCGTCAAGGCTAACACTACTGGTCGGGTGTCGCGCACGACCTACCCTGCTAGGCCGGGCCGCCTGCGCGCTCGCAGTGACCATGTTTACGCGAGGACAATGATGCAACACAACATGTTTATAACTTTGTAAGTTTTTATTATACATTTTTTTATTTTACTTATAAAGATTCTATATATGAAAATATTTGACACGTGTTTCGGTTTTCGGTTATACTAAAAATAAGGTTGTATATTTATTGCTTATTTATTACATGAAATTCATCACCACTTTAAACACATATGGTAACCGGCTACGGCCGAAGCCTTCTCCCACTAGAAGCAGTTTGGATGTTGATTCTTATAACACGCATAGGGAGAGACAGATCTTATTTTTATGCCCCAATACCACACAAGACAAAGTATTATGCGAAGTTTCTTGCATACATACTCGCATTAAAAAAATGCATAAATAAATTCAGTGACCAAATCTTCCAAGTGTTTTAGGGCGATAATTTTGTAAAATAATTATCATCATCATCATTTCAGCTGGAAGACGCCCACTGCTGGGCATAGGCCTCCCTCATTCATGTCGGTCCTGCGCTGTTCTCCTCCAGCGACTTCCCACAAATTTCTCGATTGTAAGATAATTAATGGACTAAAATAAATGCCTTTTCAATAATTTTCTAAATACTTTTTCCTAAAAAAATTTGATAAATAATTAAGCCATTTTTAATTCACCCCTTAAAAGGTCAAAGTACCTTAAGCACTTAACCCTAAATTGATGAAGTAATAATATCAATATTGAACTTTCTTATGTAAAAGAAATATTATTTTCGTCCGATCCAATTTGAAATGATCAAGTACCTTTTTAATTTTACCTTTATATTTCTTAGAAGGCTCGGATTAGGAGTATTGAAGCCACAATCTTCAATAACTTTTTCTCGGGGAGCTAATTGCCATTTTATTCGAGAAAATTCAAACTTCAGAATGCTAATGAGAAAAAACTTCAGTCCCAGAATTAATAAAAAGGTCATTTGCTATTGAGATAAACCATAGATTATTTTAGAAAGAGATAATAAACAGAAAAACTAAAAGACATCTCAGAATATACCTTGCTTTTTCCTTATTAGGTTTCCCTCTCAAAGAATGTCAATAGGAACCTATTTCCAAGCCTTCTGTCTGCCTGTATTACCTCTAAAGTGCTCTGTCTTTGATCTGTAATGTATTACTATTATATTATTGTAACTAATAATAAAAATAGCAAAGCTAAAATTATAATATTAGGTACTAGACTTTTCTCGCGTTTTTGCGCTCGTGGTTCTAATTTTTCTGGTACAAAAGTCTTATATCACTCTTCGGTCTATAACTTATCCATATGCAAAAAAATACGTGGATCGGTTGCCCTGTTACTGTTTAAAAGAAGGACAAACTAACAAACACAATTTCACATTTTTAAATGATGATGGTTTTGACTTTACTTACGGGTTAATTCCGGGAATGCCATTTAACCCGTCTGACGGGAAATTCCGGAAGACACCTCGTATTTAGAAAAACTCCAGTGTGTACTAAAGTTAACAACAAAGCCAAGATAGAATGATAGATTGCTTGTGCCAGTGGCTTATTAGATTGACCTTGATAACAGATTTCTCTCGAATAAACTTTGATAACCAACGGCTTTTCTATTTAATTATAAATCTTTACAGAAACCATTAAATTAGCTACTTAACTTTAGATTTCTAAACTGTAATCCTTTAACCGCCAGTACAGTCAGGCTGATGATAGATTAAATATAATATTAGTAATTATTTTTTTACATAAAACGGTTTTGTCATCAGAACTAACGGTATTTATTTATTTTCTAGCGACCCGCCCCGGCTTCGCACGGTTACGCTAACATGCATGTATTATACATATAAACTTTCCCCTTGAATCACTCTATCTATTAAAAAAAATCGCATCAAAATCCGTTGCGTAGTTTTAAAGATCTAAGCATACATAGGGACAGACCGACGCGGGAAGCGACTTTGTTGTGATTATTAGGTAATTACAACAGGTAACAATCATCCAAAGTACATGCAACAGCTTATTCTATCAAATTTACAGTACAGACTGATACCTTGGTATGTACCAAATATCAGATCAATCTGTTAAAAGGACGGAAGTAAAATTTTAATTACTAAATTTTAACCAAATAACAAACAGGGCAGACTAAAATAAAACCGTTTAAAACGGTTGATTGAGGAAAAAATTAACGCTGGCAACACTAGTAAAAATAATTTTATCGTTCCTTTGTTCGATAGGGTTAATATTCAATGTGGTCCCATAAAAAATCATCGTGATCTGATGATGGACTACGAACAAAGGAACTCCTCATCGGTCAAGAGCAACATTGTGTTAATAACGATGTTAGCACTGATGACCCAAATTCCTAAAAGAAAAGGGGGAAATTATTTTTGTAAATATTGAAATATTAATAACAAAATGTGTTGGTACATATTAAAAAATCTTAATTATTTTTTATTTTTTAGTTCACTTTTTTGTCGGTTATTTTTTTTTGTTAATAAGTTTTTTATTAAGTAAGAAAGTAGTTTACAACACTAGCTTAAGACTCTGTTTACAAGTTACAACATCCAAGTCTAAATATGGTAGCCAACAAGCAAAGGATCATTAGCCGACGAGCGACGATCAAACAGCACGCGTTCCTCGTAAACCTAGGTAGGCTTTTACGCTTCTACCTTTAAACAAATAGTTCATGTCCATTGGACGGATGTGGAAAAACTATAGAGCACTTTACCGTTTTATTTGCTCGTTGCACGACGGTGTTAACGTTAATAGAGTGGGGCAGAGTCGATATTATTTTCGAAAGTTTATTTTTATTAAATATTTTTTTGATCGATATCAAAAAAAAATATTTAATAAAAATCGTCGTCGTGGAGAGTCGTGATAGCCTAGTGGTGGTGACCGTTGACTGGCAAGCCAGAGGTCTGGGGTTCGAGCCCAAGGCGCGCACCTCTGACTTTTCGTAAGTTATGTGCGTTTTATAAATTAATATTATCACTATCCGTGATAGCAAGCTGTTGGCCCCGGCTGTCAATTGTAGATCTTTGACAGTCGTTACAAGTCAGAAACCCGAAAGTCTGACAACCAGTCTTACCAAGGGGTATCGTGTAACCCAGTATCTGGGTTGTGGAGGTCTGATAGGCAGTCGCTCCATGTAAAACATGGTATTCAGCTGCATCCGGTAAGACTGGATGCCGACTCCAACATAGTTGGGAAAAGGCTAGGCAGATGATGATTTTTTTTTGATCGATGAAAAAGTCGACGCTTTTATTTGTTTTTATGTAGGTATAACGCGTTACATTACGTTGCATAACGCGTCCGTTTGTTATTTTCTTGCTTCAAATTTAGTAATTGAAATTATACTGTTGACAGATTGATCTGATATTTGGTACATAGGTATCTTTAGTTCTGATGGCAAAACCGTTTTACGTAAAAAAAATACTTAATAGATAAATAAATTTTATAAGTAAATAAATAAATTAGTGACCAACGAAAAGTTACTGAAAAAAGTTATAGAAAAAAGATAACTAAAAAAATATGTGTGGGCATAGAATAACATGAAATGGACAGTTTCTTAAACGCTACATCGACGTTTAAGTAATTATAACCTTTTGAATCTATAAACTTTTACTTTCAATTTGTGTCGTATCACATAAGAAAATTAAAAGTAAAAGTTAATAGGTAGACAGTAATAACCGTTTAAACATTTCCCCATAAATGGTAGATTCCCCCATAAATGGTAGAATTAATTATCTCAAAGCTTTTCTATTAACAAATGCAAATATTTAAATTTAAATCCAATTATGTGGAGTTAAACGATTTTAAATCGTTTTGATACTTACATAATAGAACGATTTGTAATTTATTGATCACTACGGGGGCTTTAGAAAGCTTCGCAAATTAATGAACACTTAAAATAATTAGGAGTTCATGACTTAGCATGTATCATCAATATTTTTTGGGTGCGATAATAATATGATTTAATAAGACAGGGTACATCGCTATGTACCCTGTCTTATGAACTGACGGCCGATGGGGCAGAAAGGTTCTGGAATGGAGGCTACGTACTGGTAAGCGCAGCGTAGGACGTCCACCCACAAGGTGGACAGACGACCTAATAAAGGTCGCAGGAAGCTGCTGGATGCAGGTTGCTTCCAACTGGCCAATCTGGAAATCATTGGGGGAGGCCTATGTTCAGCAGTGGACGTTTTATGGCTGAAATGATGAATAAGACAGGGTACGCAGATTGTTATCTTTTTTTGTTATAATCCTTGTATGTTTTTTAAAACACAAATCAGTCGCAGGATTAAATCCTTCTCCTGGGAGCACGGTGATTACGCTAGTGAATCCTGTGAATACGCTGTGTTCGCGCCTAGAGGTCCGTCGAGGAACATCGTGTGGCTTTGAGTCCGTGAGAGTCATTGGATCTTCCTTAAGTAAAACAATGCTCACAACAGATATTATTAAAATAAAATTTGAAACTGTCAGAGTTTGTTTTACATGCGTTAATTATGTAATTTGAAAATGTTTCGAGCATTCGAGCATTTTTCACAAAATATGTTTTAACTACAAGTTCTTTATCGTATTTTTTTCTAATATTTTTTTTCCTTTATCGTATTCTTTTTTCTTGTTGTTTTTGCCAAAATTCTTCGTATGACCGGCACCAACTCCAAAAATAATGTTCTATCTAGCATATTTGTGTCTTTAAGTTAGTTTTATTTTATTGCTACGAAATTTTTATGACTGCACAAAAAAAATTGAGAATGCCTCAAAAATTCTTAACCTTGCCTTCCCTGATTAGTATAACACAAATATTTCTTCTTACCCCCCAGAGGCTTATTATATAAGTACGCTTGATATACTTAAAAATGTTCATTAATTTTATTTTCTCAGACTCACAGACATCAAAGATGTAACAAACACACGAACTAATTTTCCGCATTTATAATTGATAATAAATTCTACCAAACGTAGCCTACAAATCAATTTATAATTCTCAAACGATTATAATTATATTACGTGAACTACCAAACAAAATTGTAGCTTTAGGCCATTTTCTTTAGAAGGATCGCTCTGTAGTTATATCATCGTAGCTTATGTAAGAATATTATTAATGATGGTGTGTACTGAGGCGAATTTCAATGAAAGAAATCCAGATTCATCCCTTCTAAATTCATAGAAACAATTAATCACGCGGTGGTAAGCTGCGTTCAGAAGCTTTACCTTTATGAAGCTTTTGAACGCACCCAGTATTATTGGCTGCATATGAAACTAGTAAAGGTATTCTAGTATTATGAACTGAACTGTTCTATATTTGATTTTAAAAAGATAACAATTTGACTTTTAAAAATCATAAATGCATCTAGAGTACTTTATATTAGATTTATATTGGACTAGTGGTGGTTTTTTTTTGTGTATCTTGCTAATTTGTTGACTTGCAATCAGCTATTAGATCTCTAAGCTCTATTTCCGGTTATTGAATATTGCTGCAAACATTTAATATTGAGAATATAAAATATATATTATGCACATAAAAAGTGGAGCTCTTTGCCAGTTTCTGGATAAACACAATTTAGGAGTCTTCAATTACGATTCAAAAGGATATATAGATAATCGTGTATCATCATTACTCATATTGTCGCTTAAAATTTAGTAAGATATAAACGTAAGTCATTGTTATAAAAAAAATGCAGGATAGTAAAACCTAATATAACTTTTGTCATACAATTTGGTCATCTTGAGATTTGAACTCACAGACCTCACAGAGACACGTCAATTATTACTGATGTTTTATAGCTACATTTACTAGATGAAATAAATCTAAGAAAAACCTAGATTTCGGATTATAAAAAGCTTTTTCAAATTTTTTTAAAGTTGTTTTCTTTTAAAGAAACTCTTATGAACTATATACCTAATACGCTATAATGTGCTACATTGAATCATTTGGAAAAATACTAAGCACACAAACTCACAAACGGTGAATCACGCAATAATTTACTCTGGTCACCATTCAACTCTTATTAATTTAATTATTTACATCAGCATAAATAAACAAACTTATATCTACCACCAACAAACTAAAATAATCAGCTAAATTGTACTAAGATTTGAGTTTGCCGAGCGCAATATTAATTTTGTACTGAGTTCTTCAGATTCGGTATATGACCTCATCAGTCAATCGAGAGGTCTTGAAAAAACAAACGAACAGCGACCAATGATTAGTGAGGGACTAATAAAACAGAGCAGACATTCAATGAATTATCGAGTATCGTGTGGAATGTGATTCATTGACACAGTTATATCGATAACCTTTAGCATTGGACATCATTTCTGCTTCTAATGTTGTAAAGATATTATAACCAAAGTTATCAATTCGAATTGAGCTTCTTGATAGATTGTCAAAAATCAAATTGGCATTTTTAGGTTTATAAAGCAACCGTTTTTATAAAGCAACCAATGAACTTTTCAAAGTAAACTGTTGAAATTTTAATTTTAATCTGACATATTTTGTACTATATATTTTGAAGAATGTATGTAAGGTTTTAAGTATGGTTATAAGGGTAGAGATAGCCCAAATAAAAGACAAAAGGATTGTATCAAAGACAACATGGATAAAAGAGTAAGTAGTGATATGACCAACCAATCGGACGCTATATAAACATCTCTTGTAGATGTATAAAGGCCTTTTATGATGATGATGAGTGATATGACGGCTAATAGAGATGAATGGAAGAAGAAAACCTATTGCGCCGACCCTACATACAATTAGGACAAGGGCAAGAAGATGATATCGTATTCTATACTTTAAAATATTGGTATTCTATTTTTTAATATTTTTATTTTACCAATTATTTAAATAGATAAAAGGTCGAGCATACATCCTATCAATAATATCAACTATCCTAGAAATAAACTATCTATATAATAAATATAAACTAATTAAAAAGATCTTTAAAAACAGTTTTAAAAGACAAAAATAAAACTCATGCTTATACGCGATCAAATAGACGTATTCCAAAAACTTTGACAGGACCTAATTCGACAAAATTAAAAGCCAGCCTTCGAGATTTGAGAGTAATTAACTATGCCAAGTTATAAGCGACCTTCCCTGATTAGATTTCACGAGAGATTGCGATGAAACAGCCTTGATTTTGTTTCAAGCTATTACTGTGAATAAGCCTTTGCTTATGAGAATATTAATTGTTGCAAATATATTTTAATTTTCTCTTTTTTATACGTTGTGGTCAGCATTGGTTACGGACCCGCTTTGCAAGTACGTGGGTGTGGCTTCAAACCTAGCTTTTTACCAATGTGACTTTTTCAATGTCATTTACTTTGTCAGTTAATCTAAGATACCACTAACTAACGGTGAAGGAAACATCGTGAGGAAACCTGGACTTAATTTATCTGAAATCGTAAAAACGCAACACGGGATAGTTGATTTATAATACGCACATAAGTTACAAAAATTTAGAGGTGCAGGCCTTGGGTTCGAATCTGAGATCTCTGACTTGCCAATCAACAGTCAACAATAATATCACTGGGTTATCACTATTCAAGACACTCGAGAAGCCAAATTAAGAGATTAAATAAATAGATCAATGTTTTGCTAAGGAATATTTATTGCATCGTACAATTGACTTGTGCATATTTCAACTCAGCCCAATTCATTCTAGTGAATGGAAAAAAAAACCATCAATTAATGTTTGTTGTAAAACCTTATAAAGATCGTATCTTACAAGAATTAAATTTAAAAAATTCAGGTCAACCCAAGTAAAGGGCCTAAATATTTTGACCTTGGTTTGAATAAAAAATTAAAAACCTAATTTAAATCCGTTTACCGTTGCAGATTAGCATCAACCAATTAATTGACAATCAAAATTCCATTATCATTTTATAGATGACCTTTGTTTTAAGAACACTTTCAAGATTATTGGATTTAGCGAAAACTACCCTACTCTTATTGAGAACAAGGAAATTAATGTTTATCCGAATAGTAGCACTTGTTTAATCCTCTTATCTCAGGTTATGGGTCAATTAGGCTAAGAGCTAATTGCTCGTTTTATTGCGATCATAATCATTAAGAATATTATAAACATCTGAAATCACCGGATGCGATAATGGAACTGGATAAGCACTTATCTTTAAAACATTTAAGCATAAAAAAGCCAAATCTTTTAAAGAAGTTTCTTGAACAATATTTAACGAAAACATTACATAATAAATGAATTTTGCAAGCGTTATGATGGTCAAAATAAACTCAAGAATATCGACCTTATCTATAAAACAAATCTGCTTATCGACATCACCATCGCTCTAGCTACATCACTAAATTATTTACCGACAGACGCTTGTTTGCAAAAACCACAAGACCTACGCGTCATACAGTCTGGTCCAAGTCCAATGCTTGCAGTATAAACAAAAAAAAAACAAAATTTATAAAAAATCTCCAACGTACAAATCTCAACTTTAATACCACACATTAAGAGTCAAAACAACAGTATTCGTAAGTTGGCTAGCTGCGATTCAAAACAAATAATCTTTGTAAAAATTCATGGGAAATTGAACTTTAAAACAAGTACAGAAGGTAGTTACTAATAGTAAAGCTAATTTCGCAATGGTAAAAAATAATAAGCCTCTAGATTGTACTTTACATTTTAAATAAGTCATTGGAATGCTGGCAAAAGTAATATTAAATCAAGTATTGAAACAAGAATGATTCGTATTTGTAATGCATTACATAAGTATCGAAACTTGTGCCTTATTTGCTGAAAGTACATACATAATTGATAATTAATTAAGATTTGCTGCAGTGTGGTCTCTGTTCATTCTTATCGGTGCTTAAAAGGCGATATTAATGCATTCATTACAAATTCATACAGTACTGCAATCTGTAATTAGCAATCGGTTTAATGCTGTTACGAAATCAGTTGATCAACTTTATGATCGTGGGGGTTCATTTTAATATGAAAAATCTAATTTCTTTAAGGCATTGAAGGTTCCAACATTGAAGGTGCCTGTATGTCTTCAGAATCATCATCGTAATCCAATGATAGAGTAGTAGTAAGTAGTAGTAGAGCAGTAGAAATCCGTCAGTCTGCCTGCGACCACGAGTGCTGCAAAGCACTCGAAACGTCAGGATTGTTTTATCAAAATAAAAACGCGAGTTAAATCCGTTAAAAAGTTGTTTCATTATGTTAAGTGTTCGCGAAAGTTTGAGACTATATTATAGAGTAACATTTTACGTGATTATATTCTTAATCTTGCCTCACCTTTCTTAACTGTTCTCTATTTTATATTGTATACGCAGTGTTTTAGCAGATGAAAATTCATCTGCTTAAAGTTCTATAGTATCATCTATAAATGTGTTGAATGTTGAATAATTATTTGCAAGACGAATCTTAATAGATTTTGTTAATTACTTTGCGTCATCTGAATGTAAGTCAAGAACATTATAATGGGGCATAATTACATAGATGTTCGGCTTTACTTTTGCGTTGACAACTCAGTCATCATCATCATCAAGTACTTTAAGTTATTTTACAGTACAAGTACCATTTCTAACGACATAATCATAGGAAGAATCCATTTTTTCTTGTGCAATTTAAAAATACATAATTTTCTTTTTATTTTAACTGCCTCGTACGACTCTTGATAGCGTAATGATGTAATTTTTTTACTGCTTTAATAATGTAGGTTTATTATGTTAATAATGATAACCGGTTTTGGGAAACCGATAATTTTGTACAGAGATGAACTTATCATGATTACGTAGAAAGTGAAGTGTCCCAAAATTAAAAGCGTCGAGATTCACGCAAAATTGTTTTAATCAAAATATTTATGGTCTTCATCACAAGTAGTCCCTATGTCCCAGATTTGTTTGTTCAGAAAAAATGTTGGGCACACTACGAAGGAAATGGTATGGCCGGACAGACCGACCGACAGACAAAACCAATAGTCCACACAGATTCTGGATCGAAAGACGTGGAAATCAGGGGAAGTGGCTTTAGTTCAACAGATTCTACTGCTAATGTGGCCTCTGCTAACAACTGACAGTCTCAGTAACAGCAGTAAAAAATAGCAAGTCTGTCATTTTGTGATTTTTTTTCTCCATCTACTATTTAATTAATAAATAACTAAGCTTACTCTATCGTAAACGTTTGATGTTTATATTATATATTTATTCCAAGAATATTAATACCAGCCTCGTGTAATAAGGCACTCTGAAGTGGAAAGTCTTTTCTTATTAAATAATTATATGGAAAGTCTTTAATAATATTTGCTTGAGAAGATCGAACCTAATCAGCTTCTATTAGCTGCAAGCAGTAACATTA
Organism: Protodeltote pygarga; assembly: GCA_936450705.2. Lineage (NCBI taxonomy): Eukaryota > Metazoa > Arthropoda > Insecta > Lepidoptera > Noctuidae > Protodeltote > Protodeltote pygarga. The sequence goes on along the minus strand of OW388268.2, from coordinate 9,148,728 downwards.
CAATTTAAATCGTGACAGTTATCGACTGCCATCACCTTTCCATATTATGACTTTAAAAACAAAACATGTTTTTTCTTAAAACAATCTTTTATGTACAACACCGAGCAGATTAATCCTTTATCAACAGCCTTTAACAACAACGACGGGTCAAGGTAAAGTTTAATAACACAGATCAAAGGAACTGCTAAATTTGCGATGTTTATGGAGGGACAGCTGGTTAAAAAGGCAATATTTCGTTTTTTTCTCTCTTTCTAAAAAAGATAGTGTAGAAAATTATTGAAAAAATTCAGTAGTTTCAGATATTTCCATTTGTTTGTTAACCCTGTGAATTGAGTTGCATTTAATTATATGTATAAATGACATTAATTACAAGAGTGATCTCGAGGGGATCGCAGTCCACTGCTGACCGTAGGTCTTATTCAAACACTCTAAAACACTCTCACACACACCCCTACAACACAGTTCTTACAAAGCAAAATTTTTGCATAATCTAACACCAATGTATTAGTTTTAGTAAATTGATCAAAGGTGTCAAATATTACGGATTGACATTTTAAAACTATGTGCGTGTTAAATATTTATTATCACTTATCACAGGATAATTCTATAGAAAACTATTAATTTGATGTCCACGGGCGGTTTAAACTTTAACACTAGCTTAGTCATCAACTCTACGATAAGAAGTATCGTCAATGTAGGTTTTAGGGTAACATTGGATCATTAATATTCAATATGATTTCCGTTGAAAGGCTAAGTGATATTTAATCATCGCTCACGGGGTTAATTATCACGAAATTGTGCCACATTGTTCAGTTAGCTGGTGTGATCCACTCGTAACTTTATGTTTCTAATTATAATATAATCAAGAGATAATGCTAATGATCCAAGAATACTATCGTTCATGTTCTTAAAAGAATCGATGATAATATAATTATTTTGCTATCTTTGTAGCAGTATACGTATTCAGAGTCATCAATTCATCATTGTATTATTATAAGACTTTTGATGTCTAGAATAGACTCTCTCGTAGATTTGAATTTTGAAAGGTTTCAAGCTACATACAGTCATTAGTTTTCTCTAACTATTATACTCGTTTTGATCCAAATACTAGTTTTAATTTGCAATTACTGACTTTCATAAGCAATTACTAGAAGAAAACATGTCTAATTAAAAAATATTTATGAAAAATCTCATTTATTTATAGATCAAATCAATAGAAATCTCAATATAATACAATTCACAGATCCAAATAAATTAGGTCAGGGATTCTGTGAAAAGGAAGCAAATGGCGGCCTTAATTTGCCAGTAATTATTTCAATTAATTTTTTTTTTTTTTTTTTATTTATAGACTCACGCCTGTATTCCCCAGAAGGGGTAGGCAGAGGTGTGCAGTACACCCACGTTTCGCCGGTTATTTTATAAGTCCCATGTAATAGGGGGCGAGCCTATTGCCATTAACCGGGCACAATTCCAGACTCCGTGCTGCTACTGAGAATTTTCCTAATGGAAAAACCCAATAACACTTTTGCCCGACCCGGGGATCGAACCCAGGACCTCGTGCTCAGCAGTCGCGCTTGCTACCACTAGACCAACGAGGCAGTATTAATATAAATTAAATTAATATCAAGAAATATAAAAAGGATTTATAATAATATACTAATTGAGGCAAATCTTTTTTTATATATTAATCATATTTTATGATTCTGATGATTTATGTTTGTATCCACATAACAATAAACTAAAATTAATATATTATTTATTCTTTAAACATCATACATGAACAAATAAATAAATTACCCTTACACATGTAGGGGTTTAGATAATAGTATTATGAATATTTTTCTAAATAAGTGTAAAAAGCGAGAGTCTAGATTGCCTTAGTAGGTGTTTTAATACTTAATATTCATCAAAGGTAATAGTAGAATCATTAGAATATTGCCCTACGATGAACTATTTTTCTTCTCACGCCTTAAAAGCACAGTTTACGATAAATACTTTCTTTCAATTAAAAACACTTAACGAGTTAAATTTTGTTCCAAAAGTAGCATTTTTACTCGACATCTTGTTCACGGTTCGTTCAATTCTCCGGAATAGTCCATTTCACGAGCTAATGTGACTACTAAATACTTACCATGAATTATAAATACATCGACAAGATCACAATTTACAACATCCATTACGCTTTCACTACCTCTCCATTTTATGTTTTGTTGTATAAACTTGTCAGTGAACATCAAACAAAGAGATACATCGTGTAATTGACGAACCAATTGATTTCCTGTCGCCTTGCTTAGCACGGGCTATAATGGTTATGGTTTCCTTTGCAACTTAGCTATTATCTCCACGGTTTTACACTGAATTATTTTAAGTGTAAGCAGAAGCAGTAAACTTTTGTAATCCGGTTTGTTCTAGTAATTGTGAATTTGTGGGAACATTTAATTGGTTAGTTGGATCGAGATAATGCTTTTGATAAAGTTGATTATAAAAATCGTCAGCTAGGCTATAAAAGTATGTACTAAATACTGATAAATTCATACTTAAGTGTGTTTTTCATTGAGTACCTATTATTTTAATGACAGTAAACAACAGATAGTAATTACAATGCGTGAACCTTGGGGAGTCCCCCTTCACAAAAGGGGATTCCCCAAGGTTCACAGTTAGGACCAACACTATTTTACCATTACAGCTCTTTGTTACCGAAACCATCCAAGTTGCAGCTTCATTTTCTCTCCATATTCTAGTTGATAAAGGTAATTACCTGGAACAAGAGAAGATGCTTTGATTAGTTGGATGAATATTTTAACATTATCTTCGCTGAACTTTTAATTAAAAGTGGCTTGTACGTCTTGTAGTGTAACATTGCAGTTTAATTAAATTCATATATTATGCAGATACTTTGACGATGTATGTATGTTGAATTTAAAATATTAGTAGTTGAATCTTATATTGTATTTTAAATAAATTACAAAGATAAATTTAACCTTAGTCCAGCCAAACTGACATGGAGACTATATTTTACTCTAATTACGGACCATGAACTGCAAAGTGAAAATGTATCAGTTTCTATTTTTTATTTATCTAGTATCTACTTCTACTAGGAGTTTTGATTTAAAATAATATTACATTACCTATTTATACCTTTTTATTCAACTGCGTGAAGCCCAAGGGAGGTTATTGAATTTAACAGTCAGAGCAAAAAATAATAAATTGTTGCACTGTAGCTTCTACAACACACGACAGATTTTGGTAAATGGTACTACCAAATATGATTCTTGAAGATTATACCTCCCGATATTCTGTCCTCGAGGCCACGAGGCCCGTGAATCGCGGCGAAGATCCAGTAAAATTCCCTCCCCAACCCTTGCTTATGCCAGCCTGGACTGAGCCTGTAGCCATAAATATGTAACATAATCAAAATCAGATCCAGCTAGTCCCAAACATTTCCCCGAGTAACGGCCTAAGCCGAGGCCCGAGTCCAATTAAGGGGCGCTCTTATCTGCTGTTGCTTTAGGTCTAGTTTAATTGCTTTATCTGGAGGCCTTTAGGTCTCGCTAGAAGTCAGGTTAATCAGTCTGAGCTCCCTAAAGCTATAGCTGAGAGAGACCACGTAAAAAAAAGGATGAAGATTGTACGAGTGAGTTTTAGCTATAATAGAATTATAAGGGTGCGTCACACTGACTTTCAGCTGGATTTTAGTTGATTACGTTTAAGTTAGATTCTTATCCAGTTCATAGTAAAGTTTCCATATAATTGTTAGAAATACTCAATAAGTTTTATATCCTTCTTATCATAACGACTTCGATAACTGGGTTGACGAATGTTATGTAAACATCATGTTATTAGTATATTATTACTTGTTCTATTATAATCCTTATCGGTGTTCATTCATTGGCGTGGTAGACATAATGTTATTGTAAACTATTGTAGCGATATTAGCTTGTGTTGTTTAATCTGTTATTTTTGGCTGTGGAAATAACGATGTGCTGATATAGCAATCGATTGTTGGATATTTAGCATCACAGCTACCTATAAGGGTAGCGGGAGGGGATTATAAGGAAAAAAGACAGCGAATTAGATCTAACTTGCTATTCTGTTAATAAAAAATTATACCTTTAAGCTAATGTGATACACCATAATTATGCACATGATGTGTAATGCACCAATCTTTCCAATAAAACTCTCAAATAACTATAACAATCTCAGGATTTTATAAATTAAAAGCTCCATCTTAATAAAACATTTCTTATAACAAAACCTTCAAACCATCGCAAAGTTTAGAATCCAACCTTTAGATTAAGATATTGGTGATCACAATATCTTAATCTAAACCACTAACTAATTCTCCTAACATTAAACCTATCACGTACAAAATGATCGAGTTAAAATATTAATTATGCGCGCACGCTTAAAGGCTCGGCAAAACAAATCCTCTTAGCTGGAGAACGCTAAAGGTCAGGTCAGTTACCTTTGTACCTTATCTAAAGATTTATAGAGGTCATTTTAGAATGCAGGTCGATTAAGTTTCTGAGTGTTTAAGTAATGGCGTTAATTCTTTTGCGCACGCTTTTACCAATGAAAGATCTTAAGCATCCTGGCGGCACGTAACAATATCTTATTCTATTTCATTTTTATCTTACTTTCGGCGCAAAAAGAGGGGTGTTATAAGTTTGACATGTCTATGACATTGTAGCTCCTAAACGATTGGATCGATTTTGATTTAGTATTTTTTATTTAAAAGGTGACATATTTGGAAGCGTTCTTATTAGCGTTAGTTTGTATTTATACACACAAAAATCAGTCAATTCAGTCTTTACTCACAACTTGATGTCGGAAGTAGTGGATATTGCGTATAGGTAAAATATTATTGGCCAGTAATATCGCTTGATATTCCCGTTTTGTCAGTAAACACAACATTGAAAGCAAACCGAACGTTACAATTGCAATGTTGTCCTTTGAGGAGAACTATAGGTTATCCATATGGGCCTTTGTTATAAACAAGAGCAATATTAACAATGTACATGAACCCCTCGGGTATTATTCTTGAAATACGAACCCAATTTCAATTAATAATTATTATATCAGAATATCGTTATTCAATGGTCTTGTAAATCAAGGATTTTGCTGTATAACAAGTTACTTCTTCCTTTTCTTTAGCGTATGGTTGATGAACAACCTGGTATCAGAGTTTAAACCGCCTGAAGATCACTGACATGGCTTCACACACCGTAGAATAGAAAAATCTGTACCAGTTTTCTAAAACGCACATAAATGCAAAAAGCGTGTGCCTAGGTGCCGACCTTTGTCTTGGCAGTCCAATTGTCATACCACTAAGCTATCACTGCATAATATTATGTTATGTAATAAAAACATATTTATTCTGCTAAAGAAAACATCGAAATGGTCGAGATGTTGAGTAAAGCCACGTCAAAAGGCTTCGGGCTCTTTAAACTCTGACACTAAGAATTATCAACCTGTACGAATAAAGCAATGAAAACAAAACACTTACAATTACTTCTGCCTACCCTCAGGGGTTGTAGCGTGATTTTAGACAGCTGTGTACACTGTAACATTACGTGTAACATTGTAGTGCAACGCTTCAGGGGATCACCTTTACGAACTTTGATTTGAAGGGTTAAGATTGAGTAAAAATGAATTCCATTATTAGAGATATTCCTTAGATAATATTTATTAGAGAGATATGATTCCATTATATTAGATTATGAGTAGGTTGGTTTGTGTATATTTTTTTGTCTGGTAACTTGTGTTGTCATTTAAAAAAATTGTCTGAATTTAATAATTCGACCTTTTCTTTATAATATAAGTATACTTATTTCGAATAATAAAGTTTAATTTACAACTGCAAAGTTTGTTAGGCTAACCCTCTAGTACTCCGTACAAGGGATGTCACTTATTGGAAGAGTGACTGTGGGTTTTCCCAGTAGATCGAAATCTGGCTCGTTATCGATTTTTTTTCTACAAAAATGTTGAATTTTATACATAAATGCTTTATAAAGCTATTTGTGTATCCTTCAACGAAAAATAAATAAATATATTTTCTTTCTTTCTTTCTTCTTTCTCAACGTTTATTTCCATAAACGTTGTCATAACCAAACTCCACATTACTTCCCCAATACTGAAAAATAATTAAAATTGCGCCCACGGGAACACGGCGCGTATATTTATTAAAATAATAAAACCCTACAAAAGATTTCATGAAACAAAACACCTACACTCACTCCTACACACGCATTTTTTTATAGAAAACTTAATGACTTTGTATGGCGATGATCAATTTACTTTTTAAGGTTTCATATCCAAAGGGGACTGTGGGACTCTATCGCTAATTACGCTGTCTACAGTCATTAAATATATCGTGTTTTTTTTTCGCAAGCGATAAGGTCCTCGCCTATACAGCCTACGCTACAGTAGTTGATATAAAAAGACAAGATTTTAAAGGCAAAAACCTCTATACAATTTTTTTCGGGGCACTTTTTCGTCCCTTCTGATTTTTACTCGCTCAACAAAAATATTGAATAGAAATATTTTTCTAACGGGCCGCTTATTCAATAAGGTTGCTTTTTATTATTTAGTTATCCGTGGACATTTTAGGGTTGGTTCTTGTTGGAAAATTGGCAAAAAATCAACCCTCGTTGAATAAAAATTACTGACAACTCTAGTATTATTTTATCATCTGTTTTCATAGGTGGTGGGTTAACTAAATTACTAACTAAAGCGTAAATAGTATATGAAGAAACTAATGGCGATCGCATCGCAGTAACAAATGACACAGAAGGATGCTGCTGCCCATCCACCGGATCTTTAACTTTGTCACTTCTTACGACACCCGCGGGAAGAGTAGGGGTGGTTCTATTCTTGGGCTGAAAACCACTCGGCACAACCGAATTTCATCTTCAGTCAGTATATTTTCTACTAAATGTCAAAACCAAACCAAATTCGACAGTTAAACACTTTCAGTTCATAACTAGTAATAAAATTTACAATTTCCCAAGAAAATTTATACCATTGACGGCTGTTAACTGCGTACCTATGAAATTCATTTTCCAGTTATAGGAACACAAATCAAAACAATGATTTCATACAACAATGGACTTTAATAACCTTGGGGTGTTGTCAACTTATTATAGTAATTGTTTAGCCTTTCACTTTACATACTATTACTCAATAATTATTATCTAATCTCTATCAATAATTGGAGCAAATCTACTACTAAGAAGTACGTATCTCATGACACACAGCTGTTGCAATTTCAACCTTATTTCTTTGTCTTAAGAGTGAAGGTGTGTAAAATATTGTTAAGTTAGCACTCGACTATCACCTAGGATCTAAATTGTAATGATTTATATCAATTGTTTTATTTATTGCATGAATTGCAAAAGTCTTAATTAAAATTCGATATTTTTTTTACTGACACTATCTGACCGTCGCGGTTTTGCTCACGCTGTCATCATCCTTCTGGCCCTAATTCCTAAACCTTGTTGGGGTCGGCTACCAATCTAACTAAATTCAGCTTAATATCAGTTTTATACAGAGCAGCTGCCTATCTGACGCCCGCAACACAAAAGGATACGATATTCTAAAGCTAGATCAGTTGTTAGGATTTTATGATTTCAAAAGGTACTGAATTCCTATATCGACTGTCAAAGATCTTCATGACAGCTGAGACCAACGTCTTTACTTATTTTCCGAGGCACGAAGCCGATTATAATTAATTCATAATACGCACATAACTTCCATAAAGTCAGAGGTGCGTGCCTTGATTTCGAAGGCACGAAACAGTTGAAAATTGATTATTAATACGCACAAAACTTATGAAAAGTAAGAGGTGCGTTGAGTTCAAACCTGAGATCTCGATTTGCCAGTCAATGGTCATACCACTAGGATATCTCTGCATATCTGCATTCTCTACGTTGCTCGCGCGCAATAATATGTCAATTAAAAGCATCCTACTACACACAGGCAGATATCAACTTACGACTTGCGTAGAATGCACTTCCCCTCTTTATCCCCGTCCCTTGCCGCTCGCCTTATTTCTTCGCTTTGACGTCATCCGAGCCAGGACTCAAGTTAATTCCTGTACGTTTCTGTACGTCCGTTTCCGAGTTGTGTTCGAGCTTTGTGCTAAATATTCTTGAAATTCAACCTCCATGAAATTGGGATTTTCATTGCGAGCGGGATGCACGTGAATCTTTGTCGCTTGTCATTTGAACAAGCGACAAAGACAATCACACATTTTTGTAAAAAAAAAACAAATGCAAAAAGCTCTTAAATAAAATGGAACTGGGCTAGGGACATGTTTGCCGCATGCACACTCAGTGCAAGTTCTGTCATTCTATAAGTACCATAAAACAAGTAAATATTCGCAAAAATAGTAGGCTCATTTGACCACCTCTAAATTTCGAAATAGTAAACTCACCGACGCTTACCTACCGACCGACCGTACCCAATGAGTAAATATACCTACCACCTAATGGTTTTTTTTTAAAGAAAACGAGAAAAGTCCCTTATTGGTGAGATTTTTACAGGGTGGCTAAACGTGGCAATGTGGCCAGCGTTTTGGGGAGATTTCCTACTGGAAGCGGTCTTTTACATTAGGTTTTTTAATTTTTAGTTTTATACAAACTGTAATTTCAAATGTGTACTACACATTTGAAATTACAAACTACTTTTATTAAATTCCAATTCTAAATCCACTTCAGCTTACTTGATTATGATGTCAAAATACTTGTCTTTACCAAATATAGTAAGTCCTAAATATCTAAACATTTCTGTATCCTGTTTAGGAATTTTAGTTTAGCAGGTTTAACTAAATATCAATGTATTAGTACTTTAAATGTCTTTCTTTGTTAGCAATACGAAACAATATTGTAACTAATCTATTGAGTCTATTAAATACAAAAGTTGAATGTAATAAAAAGTAATCTGTACTATTTTTTATTTAAATTTAATTTATAAATACTATAGGTGTACTTACTATAATGTATAAAAATCACGTGAATGTGGGTTTTATCAAACTTCCACTGTATTTAACATATTGCAAAAGAATATCCCCCTCTCTCTCTAATCTCTTAATTAAGAAACGGCACGTTTAGGTAAGGTCAATGACAAATCAAAGTTAGTTATCATGAACCTTGTATCAAAAGAAATAAGTACTATTTTCCTATAACAAATGAACATATCAGCCGTTTGTTGGGAGCACTCATTAGAATTAATTGAAGGAACCGGGTTACTTCACACTTAGATTAGGAATCTATCCTTATAACAGTGAGTTATTGCTCTAGATTTCTTTAAGTGTCTATTAAATATTATTAGAGCTTTACTTACGGGTTGATTTTGGGATTGCTCGACTATGTTCGAACTCACACAGAATCCATTATCAAGAGCGTACTCACACTAGGCGTGGGCGTCTCAGGTATTAGTAGGATATGAGATTGATAATTCAGTTTTAATTTTTTTATCTTTAAAATCTATAGCCAGTAGTAGTAACAACGAAAATGTTGTTTTTTTTAAACCCATTTTTTCCTTAATTAACTAAAGGAATAGGTATTGTTAAGAACTTTGTTAATTAACAATTATGGAATTATCTTACTTCGTGATCAAGTCATCTAAAAAAACATTTCATTAATGAGGTGAGAGCGACTGTGATCTGACATTCAGATAAAATTCTAGTGCCACTATTTATCGCAAATAATTTAGGACATAATGCCAAAATTCGAGTAAACATACTAGTTGTAAAGTGTGTAAACAATAGTAATTAGTCCAAACACGATCTTTATTGACCTTTGGTTCTCCTAATTGAGCTCGATGGACTGGCTAGGATCCCAAACGTTATTAGGTCATCAGAACACTTTCTTAGAAATGGTCGGCAAATTGTCGTTTATATTGACCTAGATTAACGATTGAAATAATTGGGCCCATTTTAAGATATCCTAAAAGAACTTTTAATGCATGATTATTTTTTTTACTACTTTTAAATTTTATGTATTTTTTTTAACATGTTTATGCACATGTCAATAATTGTTTTTGCGAGTTTCTTTTTTAATAATTTTACTTCTAATTTTTTATCGAAGAAAGAACAAAAGCACAAGCATATGAGATAGAGTCAAACGCGACCCTATCAATTATAAAAAAGCAGGTTTATGAATAGCTCAGTTAGCAAAGCCTTGGCGAACCTACTGATAAAGGCTACTAGGCCAGTAGGTACTGGTACAGTAGGTTTTGTCATAACTATGTTAAGATAATGTATAAACTCATCATTATCATCATCCTAACTTTACACAGGTTTACAGGTTAATCAACCCACTGCTGAGTATAGGCCTCTTTCCTCAATCCTGTGCTAATCTCATCCATATATCAAATGTACTGATTTCATTAACCCTATTGGGTACCAGGGTACCAAGTACTACTGCTACTGTTATACAAATTGCATCTAGCAATTGTGGTTATAAAAAAAGGATTACATTTAACTAATTCAACAATCAAAACATAATAAAGGGGTTTGATATTGGAACATCCTATTAAATAAATTGGACCTCTATCATCCAATACCCTAGTATCAAATCATGTATAAATAATAACATCACACAAGAAAATAACATTTACAGTTACAATATTTACCTAAAAAACCACATCACTATCATAATGTTAGTCCACTGTCATTACAGTACCACCATCTTATATATTCAGTTGATGGGCGTCGCTAGTGGTGAACAAATTATTATAATTTTAAGAAATTTACAAAGGAAATTAGTTAGTTCCAATTTTGTCCACCAGAACAGATAACTTGGTGGTACAGTACTCACAATTTATATTCTTGACCGTTAGAAATAATTTTGATATCGAATACGAAACCGTTTAAGTAATTTTGGTCTACAACATTCACAACCCAGATACATTTGATAGCAAATGTCTTGGCCACACGTAACTTTAGTGTTTTACATTGTATCGATACTATCGATAATTTAATTATGTTGTTAGAGTTGTTCGATTTCAATCTTTTGGAATGTGTGTTGTAAGAAACATGTTAGTTAAACTAATGAAGATAGAAGAGAGAGGAAAGAAAAGGAAATAAGAATTGTGAGAATTATTTCTCTCTCCCGTCATTCGCTCGTGTCTTGGTCTTTTCATTTTTAACCGACTTCAAAATGAAGAAAGTTATCAATTTGGATGTTTATATTTTTAACATTTATACCATAGGTACCAAATATAATAACTTAATTACCTTTAATAATTATAAAGTTTGATGACAGATCCAGAGATTCCACATAAGACATTTTTCAACGGTCTCTAAAGCCATGACAGGGATAAAGGGTGGTTTAATCTCTAACACCAGGTTGTTCATCAACCATACGATAAATAAGAAGAAGACCAATAAAAGATGTAACTTCCTTTTTGGTATAATAACAAAAACTAAACCATTGACGAGTATCAACTATCAAGAGGCACTCAATCTAGTTGATTGACAAACAAACACACACTTTTATTATACGAACAACATTGTTTGGCATATTCAAGTAGCGAAGCATTCAGTAGGCAAAGAGCTTGATTTATTTGACAGTGGTGCTGATTCTGTTATTTACAAACTAAACCTATTTAGTTTTACTATGTCTCTTTCTAATGATGTAAAAAGAAATAAGATAGCAAATTAAACTCTCAATATCAGTACTGTTAAAAAAAATTGTTATGAACGTGGATCTAGTCCATACATAACTTCATAGTTTTATATAATTATTTAATTTGAAAAAAAAAAACAACTGATACGTTATAGTCATAGTTAGTCTTAGTTTTGCAAAATATTTTAAAATGCTTTGAACCAAATATAAAATTATCAATATTTTTTTGTAATTTTTTCAAGTATATTGCATAAAATTTTAAATTCGACGGTCAGCTCAAGTAGTTACAAGCTCAATACCGTAGAGTCTTCATAAAGTTTTTTTAGTTTTTTTTACTTTGTGTACCTTACTGTAAGATTAAATTTAGCTCAATATGATGTACAGCAGAATCAGCACCTCGTTATTGATGTGTACTTGATTTAAAAGGTACTACCGATTTGGAAGTCAATAGCAGCAACTAATAGAATGTGAAATCACTTGGTCTAGAAAGTTTCAATTGAGTAGATAATGCTATGACTAATATGGTTAAATAGTATTGTTCTCCAAAGAGAAAGAAAGAAAGAAGTTATATTTTGCAACCTCATAATTAAAAAGAAATAACTTTGGATGTGTGAGGCTAACATAAAGTGCCTATCTCAGCTAATGATGCATTGCAAAAGGAGAATGACAACGATGTTTTTGTGCTTTCAGTAGTGTAGATAGATACCAGATAGAACTCAGTGGTATTATATCCGTTGAACTAGATGGTGTATAATACCATATCAAAAACTTAATGGCGTTTTAAAGTGAATAAGATTGATAGATTATAATATCACTTTGATACTAAAATCTTTAATCAAGACCAAAATTTTTTTTCCACGAAGATCTACCCTTATCTAATAAACCTTAACCTAACCCTTTTGGCAAGAAACTCCTTGATTGGTCAGTGGTTTTTGATTTAAAGGGTTTCTATTTTCAGAGGAGACTAGAGTAAGATTTAATTTCTCTTTTAAATTTTAATCGTATTAGCTACAAGCTGACCAAGCCCTAACAGACAGCACTCGTTTACGGGATGAGTATGAGTATCGGAACCTGTTACTACCGCATGGTGATTTGATTCTAGTAGACCGGATATTTGGACCAAAGCTATTAGATTTCAACATTAATCTGACCTCATGGCAGTTCATTATAGATATATTACCATGAGAAAGCCCATTTTTAATGAAGATATGCTTAAAGATAATGATGATTAATTTGATTGTGAAATAAAAATGAAAACTGATGGAATTTATAAAACATTATATGAAGTTGAGCCCTGCCATTTTGACCAAATATTAACAGCTGAAGAAATAAATAAAAAATTTAAAAAAGTTTACATCAGATTTCAAAATCAAATTGAAATTTTTGAAATTGTAAAACTATTCACCAATCAAAAACTTTCTAAAACATCACATAAATCATCAACTCTTTAATATTCAAGAGTTTAGCTTCCACAGTATGTATTTAAAATACTACGAATACACTAATAAATCACTTCACTAAACAAACACTGGGAAAACTACACATAAAATCGATCTTAAATCGATTATCGGATCAAAAGCACCGGGTTGATTAATAGCGATTTATGTTGCATTTTCATTGCTTTTTTATTATTAGATCAAAAGTTCTCTCTCTAGAGTTCAGTAATCGATATTTTTGGTTGGCTCTATATTCGGACTTGGGATTAGAGAGCTGAAAATAAACTTGATGCGATTAGGGTTGACTATTTCAAGAGGACGGAAAAGTCGATGACCGATAATGTCATTCGTTTAAGTCGTGAAGGCATTGAATGAATCAGTAGCTATGTGACTCGAATAGGTTCTTAGGCTGTAATGTTATAAATGATGTTTTTGTTAGAAGGAAAAATATCTGGTACGTTTTATGTTATGTTTGTTTTACTTTAAAAGCATGAATTCTGTACTTTGAAGTACTTGTTATACAGGGTTATTTGTAAAACACTCGCAACCTGAAAAGAGGTCATTAAACTCGTCATTATGAACAACTTTTACTAAAAAAAAAATCAGCTGTTCCATACATTTCTGTGTACATAACTCAACAAAATGTATGGAACAGCTGTTTTTTGTTTGCGATTTCAGGGTTGGTCCCAAAGTAAAAGTTGTTCATAGTGATGAGTTTAATGACCCCTTTTCAGGTTGCGGGTGTTTCACAAATAACCCTGTATACCATACATTTAAAATGTATTGAAACAAATAGTTTATTATAATAAAACAATTTGCAATCGATATTAAGATACCTTTACTATTCGAGTTTATAAATGTAAATTATGTGTATCTTTAAATAAATCTCCTATTCACATTTCTATCATAGTGTCTTTTATAATCTTAATTAGATTTATTTCTGTCATTAACGTCACAGGTTGCATAAACGGACGTACCTACATCAAAAAGAAATTCTTCTTCTGTAATACGAGAGGGCACTCCGTTAGTTAATTTTATATTTTAACCCAATTTTTATGTTTTATTATCAATAACATTAGATTTATTATTTAATTTTCTTTTGGGAGAGATTTAGGAAGTTGGTTGTCAATTACTTGTGGTTTTCATCATAGATATAAAATGAAATGGATCCCGGATACGAAACGTTTGGAATTAGCTACCAAATAATATCCCATGGGAGCAGTTATGGCAGTTTATTCGGGCAGAATTTAAAATATAACATTATTAAACTTAATCACATGTGGGATTTTAGTCCAGTTTTCTTCTAAAAATGTTTAATATCTCTATTTCTAAATATATTTTCTTTATTTAACTTTTATGATCTTATTATTTTGAAATTTTGTGTTTCATTTCGCCCAGAAATTGTGAACATTGTTTGATTCTTTTTTTTTAATTCATTACGAACTCATTCAGGTGCGTTCATGTGACATTTGTGCTGCATTACGTGATCCAATGTCAATGAAATCCCGAGTGCATTGAACCAATTGTAGTGAGATACGTTGTTCTGCAACAAAGTCAGCGTACCATGTCTAATACAATCTAGATTACATCATGAATTTGTCAAGGTTGATGTTGTTTTAGATTTGCTAGCTTATGTTCATCCAGAACTATGAAGTTAAAGTTAAAAATAGTTTTGTCTATTAAATTTAATGCATGTTTATCTAAAAGTATACAGGGTTATTTGTAAAACACCAGCATCATTCAAAAAAATAATCAGCTGTTCTATACATTTATGTTCACATGATAAAATTTATGGAACAGCTGATTTTTTTTGCAATTTCAGGGTTGGTCCCATAGTAAATAATTGTTCATAATGATGAGTTTATTTGCCCCTTTTAAGAATGCTGATGTTTTACAAAATATAACCCTGTATATTATCAATACGGTATTAATTATAATACTCTGTTACGCTTGAAAACCAGGCTTACTTAACGAACAATTAATAACGCTCTTTGTTAATTAAGAAGTTAAAAATATAATTGAATCGATGAAAAAGCCTACTAACTGTAACAGTATCACAAGAATATCAATATCAGCCAAGGTAACGAATGCCCAACGATTCATCAAATCGATTTCATTTCAATAACTTTCCATAAAAGGTTTAATTTCTTTTTCTTTATAATTTATTGGGTTAGCTTCCGTTACTTTATTGGTAGTTATTGACTAAATTATATTAGAGTTTTTGGTCTACATTTCAACGTTTATGGAAATTAACATTTGGTTTTATGACTCTATCGTAAATGTAAACTATTAATATTAGATTAACATCTTGATTTGGTTTTTCTAATTTAAGTCGGTCAAATCATTTTTACATGTATAAGGTGATGTTTAGTATTAAGTTTTTATATAGATTTTGAAATCAAAAAAGCACATAATTGAAAAGCTGCGTTTGGCCACTATTTTCCCTGATCGAAAGCGATGACCATTTACTAATATGCCTTGTATAAATATTATGCCCTAAAAATCTATGTAACTCTAAATTATGCCAAACAAATTATTATGCTAATAAATTTTAATGCGAAAATGTTATGCTAAACAATATTATGGCTTAAAATTGTATGCTAAAAGGTTCCCGCGATGAAGCAGTCCAAGATAGTAAGTGCTTGTCAACAAAACAAGTAACCTCTCTAACTATTGTAATCTCTTGAGAGCGGGATCTATCGGGAAACGTAGTCTTTAATATAATATATTATTATTACCTATAACTGAATATAAAAGATGCAAAATGAATATTGTAAAGACTGTACCACTTAGCGATCTAATTCCTGTCTATCCCCATGAGAAACATTGTAATGTATTTTCCATTTATTTTATTTAACTGGGTCACTAATCTCTATTCAGCATTGATATTTTTATGAAAGAAAAATAGTCTCGAGATCTCGGGTGTATTATTGTTCTTACAAAAGAATAATAATTATTATTATTTATGTTCTAAGATTTCGATCTCTCCCATATCTGGGGATATACGCCAAAGTTGCGGGTTTTTAGCCAAACAACTTTGGGGTGTATGGTATTTAATCTATTGATAGAAACTTTCTGACGATTCTGCACGTGTTCAGTATGACTGCTTTCTGTAAGAGTGTGTATGTGAGTGGATGAAGGTTTAACATTTTTAAGTTTGTATGCAGAGTTTTGGGGATGACGCCGGTGCTGGATAATATAATTGGGATGGTTTTGACCGTGCGAACTCTCCACTGAGTTTTGAGTTCAATTGTCAAATCTGCGTACTTTGAGAGTTTATTTGTGTGTGTGGATGTTAAGTTGTGCGTGTTAGGAATAGCTATATCTATCAAGTATACAGTTTTGTTTTGTTTATATTCAGCCTATATTATCCCACTGCAGGGCAAAGGCCTCCCTTTCCTCCTTCCACTTGTCTCGGTCTAATGCTATCTGAGACCAATCCTTAAAAGAATAATTAGATAAAGAAAATTTGTATCGTCTATTCTCTGATAATATTTATATCAGTACAAGCAAATATTTTTTTTGTTACATAATAATAAAGAAGTTCTGACGAAAAAGAATAGAATTCTAATACAATATTGTGGAAACCAAAACACACGTTACACGAAACATAAAAAAAATCGAAAGCCAGAGAAAATCTTTGCTGTATTTACTAGAGGTGCTGCTAACAGTATTGATTTCGGATTAGATATCGGACAAGGTGCTCTATTTAATGACATTACATCTGCAAAAAAAAAGTTACTGTTAACTACTAATAAAATATTGAATTAACAGAAGTTATAAATTACCTACGAATTGGAAATGCGGTTGGTGTATTTAACTTAAAGATTGTAGACTCCAATCCTGATTGAAATTTTGTTTCTGATCTTTAGAGTTCGATTCACAAGCGATAAAATGTTTTAAAAATGTTATTTAAATATGAAAACAATAAGTTACATCTGCATACATAGTTAGACATGCTAGTATGCCATACAGGGGGTAGATGATTCCATGAGACCATCTGCGACGGAATGTAGATAAGAATTTCGATACTGCAGTAGCAGTACTACAAAATTCATAATTGCTACAGATTCTACTATTACAAGAAGAGATTCTTCTAACCGTAACGATATTGTTAATGATTGTGGTGTAGGAAGTGCTGAAGGTAACACTAGGAGTGACATCAATACCCGTGAGTTTGCTCTGAGGGATGGCGAAAGTTATAAGAGATAGCGAACAAGAAAGCATGAAACATATCGACTATCTGGAAATGTTATGCTTTCTTGTTTGTCAATATTTAATGACGTAGCGAGGTAGATGCAGGGGCGGGGGGGCAGCTGCCCTTAGAAGATGCAGGAATGCTCAGAAACCGTAAAGAATATTACATAGGTAACCTATTAATAAACAAAAATAAAGTTGATTCTATTATCAGTCATTAGAATTTTATAAGATTGGACAATGAAATTACTAATGGATATTTTGTTTTTATTTTTATCTTAACCTGTCCCATTGCTCATGCAGCATTTAACTTAGACATATTTTTGTCTACGCCTACCCCCCCTCTTTAACATAATCCTGATAATCCTGGCTACGCCTTTGTCAATATTCATAATGTATATTAGACTTATTATTTTCAAATTTTCTTGAAGTCGGCTTCTAATTTAAATAGATGCAACTGAATATCAGTTTTCTACGATGCGATACCCCACTTGACCCTCGCAACCTTAGTCAGGCTTTTATGAGGTTACTGACAGGGAGTCAGTATAGACTGTCAAAGATCTTCTTGACAGCCAGGGCTAAAGGTTTGACGAGTTTTCCGAGGCACTGTAATTAATTTCTAATTTTACATCTATTGTAAAAAAAATATTATTGGTCTTTAGTAGATAAGTATTATTTTTTCAATATACATATAATAATTACTACAAACATTGCCTTTTCGTTGAATCCAAATCGATAACCAAATCTCCCCCTAAATTTTTCTACATCTTAGCTACTTAACAATTTGAATATGTTTTCCATCATCCACACAATAGCCAAGCTTATTCGTTATATTTTTCAAAGGAAGATGATTTAGTACCAAAGTTATGCAATGATATAAATCATGGGAATTTGTTTGGTGCCCATAGAAATGGTAGATTAAGATAGTGTTGTTACAGAAATGAAAGATGGGTATCTTGTTTTGTGTGAATTTTGTAACTTGAACATCGGAATTGGAATTCCAATCTTTGTAATGTATATTGGGATTATTTTGTGTTGGTGTTTTTGGTTGAGTTTATGGTTCAAATTTTAATTTTGAAATAAATATTTAGACACTGCAACCGGTAACCATGAAATCTACTCTATTATTCACTAATGCTGTATGTATGACCTATCGTCTCTCACTTCGATATGTTGTCCGCAGTGACAGCAGAGTATACTTCAGTATAGTATATATTATTTATTAGTTTTATTCCACTGCTTCTTGTAAAAACGATTTCACTCTCCGCCACATAAGCATCATTGTTTTAAAAATGTAACCCTGTTTTAAGGGAAGGAGAAATTAAAACAAAATAGAAAAAAACCCGTTGGCTTATGTTTTGAAAGAATACGGAGGCTTGATCAAACCCACACAAGATATCACTTGGAACCAGATCCTATTTACATCCATAATATCAGTAGCAAATCTGTTTGGATTGGCAGAAGCTTTAAAAACATGTCCAAAATGGATCGCTAGCGTTGTTCCCGTAAATCACAAGGGATTTAAATAAATCCTGGCTTTGATATCATTTGGATAAACGTACACAATATATTTTGGGATTTCACAGAATGTCCTATGAATTGTATAAATAATATCTAATGTAAAGATGTTACTGTAACATGTTTTCTCAAAGAGTTAGGTAGTCCATGTTTGTCTAACTCCACGCCCCTCTTGGGTAAGCTTCTCGCTCTGTTTACCAATTATATCATTTCTAATTTGTGTATGAATTAGTATAAAAATACCTCTAATACGGGAGAACAGTTTCTTCTAAATACAGATTATTCTACATCCATGCTTGGCGAGATCAGCAATACACTCATTTGTCAATACAAATGAGTTGTCAATACAATTTTGTGTTCCTTATTTTAATGAACTTACTACAACCAATTAAAAGCCACGTACTACAAATTAATTATTTGCATAATTATTACTAATTAAGCTGCCATCCGCAATTTGGTAAGCAAGAAATGTAATTTCGCCGTATATCCGGTAAAGCCTGTTATTTCAAAATCAATGATGAATGATTAAATAGATTTTACGGTTCAGCAGTTGCTGAGATTAGTGACAATGAAACAAACTTGTCACCAAAATATCGATATATCAAGTACTATCCCAAATTCCAGGCTCCTAAAAATACTAACGTCACAAAAACCTCGACAGCTCTTCGATCGCCGCTGAAAATTGAAGCTTTAAAATATCGATATTATTATCAAGCACTATCCCAAATTCCAGGATCCTAAAAATACTAACGTCAGAAAAACTCGCCAGCTCTTCGATCGCCGCTGGAAATTGAATTCAAGACCACGTGTTTTACATCTATGCTTGCAACAAAGCGGCTAGCTAGTTATCAAATTAAATCTCGTCATAGAAACCTTACAAGGTATGACATACTTCATTTCATAACACACCATTTCTATCGCCAATTCCATCACGCCTAACTATAACGACATTTGTATCTCTCATCTCTATTTGGACGAAAACGATATCATGTTGATCTTCAACGCCGATAGTATTGTACCAGTGTCAATGTCAGTGACGTAATAAAGGTTGAGATTCACTGACATTTTGAAGTTCAAGATCTTTTATAATATTGTTGTTGCGTCAGAAAGTGCAATGGACGGATAGTTGATTCTTAGATAGTTTCTGTTTAGAATTTCGACATCTATTTTTCTGGAGGTGACTAATTTCTTTCACGGTTAATAAATAATAAATCAGCCTGTAACTGTCTCACAGTAGGGCAAAGGCCTCTTCTCCTAAAGAGAAGGATTGAGCATTAATCACGTGAATCATAATTCACGGTTATCAAAGGATATTTGTATTTGGTTGTATTTTTTTAATTATTATAACAAAAGCTTGTGTTTGATCACGAATCCAGCTTTTGGGTAGCGGTGTTGTGGTCTATGACGAAACACGTCTACGATGATGCTAAAGCAACCTTTAAAGCAGGAGGATGGAAGTTCTCAGTATCGTACTGAGGTGGCAAAGGAAATGGCAAAGCTTTGTCCGGTAGGTGTTACCAGCCACGTATCGTTGCTGGCCTATTATAATGTAAGAAAACTGATATGACTTTATTAACGACACTAGAAAACATCGGTCTCTTGAACGCCATTACATATTACGCTTCTTTGATAATACTGTGCTTGATGCCTTGAATTTGACCCTAAGATCTTTGATCTGACAGTCCAACGATCAACCCAATAGTTTCCGACGTAATAAAGGTCAAGAATCACTGACATCTGAAGTGCAAGATCAGTATTTTGAATGATATTGTTTTAACGTTTGGAACAAGTTCCGAAATTTGAAAGAAGAAGCTTTGAAGAAACGTGCGATCAATTGTATAGACGATCAATATGGATCGTTTGTTCCATTTTCTCGATCGATAAATCTTGTCTTGATTGTTTTTCTGTGGATTTGAAATGAAACGATAGACATAGACGAAAACACAAAGTATTGGTATTATAGAGTAAAAATTTGGTGGTAAGGTTTCCGATAGATAGTCTTCATTATCACGTTTTGATTCGAAACATATTGACGTTCGATTTTGGAAATAGGAGCCGTGTTCTGTACATCGATTTAAAATCGAGCGCAACTATTTATCTAACTAAACACTTAAGTTAAAATTAATAGTCACAATTTCGCAAACGTGACAAAAACTGGCGTGTAAAATAACAAACTAACACTTACCAATTAACGGCTTGAATAGATGCAATCGATTACAAGTGACATGAAAGCGGGGTAGAATCGATCGTAAACAGCACTATTAGTCGAGAATTAACCGAGATACAGAATGTTAATATTGATGTTAATCGATAGATTTAATCGGAAAAAATATTCGCTTGTTGCGTGTTTGTGTGATGGGATTTCTTAAGCGCGGTTCTGGCTGCATTCTTGATTTTAGAATGCATTTAAGTACTTTTTTATCTTCTTGTTTAAAATAGGAATGTTTTAATTAAGTTTTGTATCTAGCTAGTAGTTTTAAGAACATAATATTTATCTCTTGTGTTATGTTAAAAGCTTTGATTCCCTTTGGAGTAGCTTTAGGTAGATAAGGTCTCATCGCAAAAAAATATTCACAAATCCGTAGCCAATATCTTAGACTTTAATCAATATCTCAGAGTCTTAAACAACTATAGAGTGATAACGTCAACAACATTGCCTTGTGCGGAGCGTGAGCAGGTCTCACCATTGAAATGTTAAAATATATTTTTTTTTAATTACGTCTTTTTTGCAAAATTTAACATAGCTGTTAACCATGTTATAAGCTAAAATGACTTTTTCTGCACGTGGAGCCTAGTTGAACCGCAATCGATCGAAGTATGATCGCGGTAGGAGATCGTTTCGCGGCCATATTTCTGTAGGGTTGCTCTATAGTTTTTTATATACTCTAAGGCCAATACGATCAATATTTCAGCAAGTTTTAGTAAAACAATTCTGTCTTTATTTGGTGGCCCAAAAACAAAGCCAAATATAACGCGATAGCGAATTGAAAACCTTTTCACTGGACAAGTTAAATTAATTCACTTTTGTTTCACCTGCAAAACTGAATTTCCATCGACGAACCAATCCATTTTGCATCAGCACTTGTTCGCTAGTGAACCAAATATTTGCACGCCAGTGTAAACTTTGAACGTTTTTTCACGGCCCGGAGTACAAACGTCTACAAATCGAGCTATATATAACCAGTATGAACTGTCCTCGCATTCTATAGGCTCTTCGTATAACAAGATGTCAGTTTATACTGGAAATGAATAGCTTGCTGTGTAGCCGTGTATACAACACAGGTTTTATTAAAATGTTGGCACCAATGTGATGAAACTACGCCCCTAGTGTTATTTTCCTACAGTTTTATAAAGTTTTTAAAAGCTTCGAGAATATTAATGAAGGCAGAAAATAAAATATCAGTTCTGGATAAAATTCAACCCTTTGAACTCTCATTTTGCATGATTTATCATTCATCATGTACCTTGTACATGTACCTTGTACCATGTACCTTGACATATTTATATCTAGGTATTCTATACTACATAATAAAATCGTAAAAGTCAAAAAGTCTGTTTGATCGAATTGAATTGATTTTTTGCAACAATCACCTAGGATGGCTAAGAATAATAACAAAATAATATACTTAAGTAATTTTTTTTACGTAAAACGGTTTTGTCATCAAAACTAAAGCTGTGTACCAAATATCAGATCAATCTGTCAACAGGAAGGGGGTGAAATATCGATTACTAAATTTGAACCAAATATTCAACAGGCCAAGTTAAGTAAAACCGTTTAACAAATAAATAATTATGATAAATCAAATAAATATTATGCTGTATAAATAATTTAATCTTAGTTCTGCCTTTGTAGAATAATATCAGCATAGCGATATGTAAATACATTTTTTAGTACCAACGCGACATTCTAAGCACTCAAAATGTTCTTGCAAATAGTAAAATCAGTATTTAATTTGAACTATGAAAACGTCAAGCCACTTTCTCCAGAGCTTTAATAGACACAATTCACTCAGAAATGTTTCAGAGAATCGTAAAATAGATATAAAGGTAGGAATAAAATTTAGACGCATTTCGAGCGAACAAGTTCTAAGAAGGCACATTATTATGTGGTACAATGAATGTCAAATGTGCTTTGTAACTTGTGAAACGAATAAGATTTGTAATTTTTTAAACAGAGACGTTGAAGGATAATAGATCGTACTTTTATCGGTACAGTGATAGATAAAAATGCTTTTAAGAGAAGTAGTGGCGTAGCATGGGTGTTTGGGGCCCGAAGCAGTCCGAAAATTTGCCGCCCTTCCCTCCCTATTTTCGAAGTTAAGGGTTTACCTTCAAAAGTCACTTGGCCTCCAGGGGAAAAGACCGGGGACTGTGGGGTTCTTACCTCACTAAAACGACCCCGGTGATCACCATCAGCATGGGGGGAGATCCCGGGTGTATTTCTAAAATTTTCACATTCATTTTTGGTATCAAGCGCGACTGCCGAGCACAAGGTCCTGGGTTCGATCCCTTGGTCGGGCAAAGTGTTATTGGGTTTTTCCATTAGGAAATTGTCAGAAGCAACAAAGTCTGGAGTTGTGCCCGATTAATGGCAATAGGCTCGCTCCCTGTTACTTATAACGTAGCAGGTACTATATACCTCTCCATAATTCCTCTGGGGAATAAAGGGGTGAGTCTATGTTATATTATTATATTAAGATTCAGAGGATACATGTGATACATTTTTCTAAGTCATAAAAAATAGAACATCCCTAACCCTAAGATACAAAATCTCCAAGCAATACGGTAAACATATTAAATTCTACTCATAAATATCATATAAATGCAAATAGATCACAAACAAGCTAATGTACTCGTAAGTGAAATTCAATATTGTACGTAATGTTTTATCGATTGGTTCATTACCATACTTAATTTGCTTTACTTAATAACTTAATTCTTGTATTTAAGTGCCACACACGACTTGACTTATTAAAGTAAAGTTACTTATTTTAAAGTAATGTAATTTAAATGTTTATCAGACCATTACCGTTTTGTTGAAGGGTTAGGTCTTTTCAAAATTAAAAGGGTCTTAGCTCACTGCGCTTGCCGGGTAAGAGGTAATAATATTGCGGGGTTATAAGTAAACGTAACTTGGGACCTGTGACATCTAATTTGAAAGGTAGGTTGAATATAGAATTTCAATAGCTCAGACGGGGTTACGAATAGCTAGCGACTGGGGTCTTTACTCAATCTTAAAATTTTACAACAAAAGATAATACGCTATTTTTTAAATTTAATAGGTATATTATGCGAATTATGCGATTTGACTATGATAATAATGGTTTTTATGGTTGAGAAATGATCTACCCGTGACAAAAATTACCTTACCTACTTACCCGGTTATTTTTTTTGTTTTTCGCAGTTTACTTATCCTATATAATGATGTAACTAGCTCTCTTAAAATCTTTGGTTTGTGTTTGAAGCTTGTCACAAATATGACAAGCAACATCACAAGCATGATGAAGAGTTGACGCGATCTAATAGCGCGGTGTATTGTGTGTGTGTACACTTGCATAGTCTTCTATACATCATACTCGTAACACGCCCGCCGCCACTGCCGCCCGGGCAGATCGCCTCGGTCTGTGACAGGCTTAACCTCCAACTACGGCAAATACCTTTCATGCAGGTATACCTACGTCCACAACCCGTATAATGTTTAATCGGTTCCATTACCATACGATACTTCATTTGCATTGGTTAATAACTTAATTCTTATAAGTAACGGCCACACACTGAGATATTGAGCCGTTTAGTGATGGGAAAAGGGTTTTGAGATGGTCTGATTTTTTATTTGAAAGAAAGAAAAATCACAACGACAACTCAGCCTTCAATAACATATGTAAAGTTGAATATTAATAAAAAAATAAGAAGACGTCATAGACAGTTAAAGAAATACAGAAGTAAATAAATTGTCGTATAATTCCTAAAGTTTATCATATCTAAACACACACCATCAACTGAATGCAATACTGGAAATACTTGTAATTGCACAGATTAATTCTAAGAGCCAAAAATTGTTGTAACTTTTATGTGATTCAAATTTCGAATAGAGTACCTAATCTAAATATCATAATAATCTAAAACCTCACTGTACCTAATCTATTTGTAAATGTAGACTAATCTTAATGTTACATACATACATTTTTACAATTATTTTAATTAAAATCAAAAGAATTGCTCAGGATAAAATAATCATCCACGAAATTGCAAATGCAAATTTCTAATATAATAAAATTTTATCGATATGCATCGTCCCATCACTAAATCTTCTTTTTGTTCCGCACTCCATATTTGGATCCACATAGTGACGTATTATTTTAATACAGGATTTATAATTGCAAGGGAAAGTAGGCACTCATTGTAGTGGAAAACTACGCTATAACGCCAGGCCCATTAAGGATAAGCAGAGAGAAACGGAACTTCTCGTAAAAAGCTTGGATGTATTTTAAAAAAGTGAATACCAGAGAGGTCACTGATGACTTTTTATTCGCATACAATTTTTTTTCTCGTATGAAAGGGGTTCGAACCTTTGTGGCATAGCAGGCCGTCGCCATTTTGATTTTTTTTAAAGTGGCGGCGCAGGATGAGACTAGTATATTTGGATATAAGACTTTTTAACCAACAAAAAATGTTAGCAAATAGCGTACGTAGGTAATCATTTATTCTGCATAACCTTTTTTATAGTAATCTTTAAGATAAAAAAAGTTAAATTATTTTGTTTTCTTTTTTCAGTGTTTTTTTCTGCAACAAATTTTATTAGATTAGTGACCTAAAGGTCTGCCTCATAAAATATTTTGTATTAATAAAATTAGACCTTATTAATTATAAGTAAAATAATTGTGTTCTTTTTAGTAGGTATTGTAGTTATGTAATTTATACATCAACTTAAATAATTATCTTTTACATTAATGTAAAAACACTCGAGTGATTCTCACGACATAAATATTTAAATTATTTTGTTTTAAACATACGTGATACATTATGATCACCATAAAAATTACAAATTTGCAATTAATATGGCATTAAAAACAAATTAAGAGAAAAATGCATACGAAATTGCTGTACAGATGTACTAAATGATTATGTCATTGAATCGTGAGAGATGTAATGTTTGATATGAAACCACTGATTATACATCCGTAATATGCGGTGGCGGGCAGTAAGAGGTCAGTTGTAATTGATGAGACAACAATGACTCATATCAAAATATTGAATAATTTTAAAAAATCGACTTCAAATAACACAAAAAGTGTCAAGCCAAATGAGTCCAATATAATATTCAATCGTAATACTGAGGCACCGACTCCAAAATGAACATTTTTTTATGTTACCTCTAGTTTTAGTGATATGGAGTTTTTTTTTAAATTTTGAGTATCCTTGTGGAGCATTGGTGGGTGTGGGTTCAAACCTGGCATGTGCTAATGTGACTGTTTCAATGTCATAAAAATATGCTTTCGTTAAACTAAGTCACCATTGACACCGTGCCGACCCCAACATAGTTGGGAAAAGGCTAGGCAGATGATGACCATTGACTAACGGTGAAGGAAACATCGTGAGGAAACCTGGACAACTACAGGCTGTATTATACTTATTTAGATTATAATTTTAAGAGACACAATATCTTAAAAACTTCTATGGTTTAGAAGAAATTGCAATTTCATAAGTGTGGTACTAAGTTTTGAAAGCCACAATCATAAAAAAAAACAAAGGAAAAACATATCAAATCATCATTTTCAGATCACTCACTTCGCTATACAAATATACAAATTACATTACAGATATACAAATTATTTAAACTGACCTCGCATTGTATAGGCTCTTTGTATTTAAAGATGTCAGCTTAGGAAATGTATAGCACCTTAAAAAGGACCTCTGCTTCCCTTCTTAAAACGCAGCCGTGACGTCATAACATTTAAAAATTATTTTACTAAGTCATTGTCACTTACAAAAAACATCTCTCCTTCATCTGTTTACAAAATCGACGAATCAATCCATCAAAATGCGGACACGATTGCAAACATATTTTTCTTTTAACTTTTAATATCTTGCCATCAATCTTAAAATATCTTTTGTGTGAATGAAATGTATTTTTACAAACGCCTTTGTATTGGTATTCAAATACCTTATAGATAGCCTAATGCAAGAGTAATAAAAGAGTTGTCCTGAACTGGTTTTTTATTCGACCAAAATTCTAACCAGCATGTGTTAAATATATTTGGATAGAGGCTCTTAAAACTAGTATTTTTACATAAAATATTTAATTTTATATTCCTCCAATTTTGCGAAAATCACTTTCTATTTATCGTTCATTTCTGGAGACACTACGAACAAGCCCTCCTAAATATCAAAGTAAATGGAGGGCTTTAAAATATTTTTTTCAGCGGTTCCAGGTTACATATTTTTGTGGCTTTCGGCATCAGGTAGTTTTATGCTGGTTAGAATTTTCTCAGAATAAAAAACCAAGGTCCATACAAAAAGCGCACAAGTCCTTTAAAGTGTAAATTTGTTGAGTTTATAACCTTTTGTCAAGTCGGTATGGTGAACAGTATCCTGGCCTCTTCTGATTCCGACGATGCAAAAAAATTATGTAGTATAGTTAGTTTAGGAATTAGTAGTAAGGTAGTTTAGTTGTTTTTATTATTTTGTTTTTGTAAGGGTGAGTATTTGGGAGTGTTACGATGAGGGTGGCATTTTTTTTTAAAAAAAACCCTCTATAATTATAAAGAATAAAAAAAAAAAAACCTTTTGTGTATTGATGGAAGTGTAAGTAGTCCTTTCTATCTGTATCTTTCTATAAATAAACGACTTCATTACTAGAAATACGATCATTAATTACATTTAATTGGTTCATTCAAACAGTGAAGTTGTTTATTCATGAATAGGTTTCGCCCGCGGCTTCGCTCGTGTTGTTAAATTGTAGTCTATGTGTTATTATGAAGTATAAACATGAATACTGTAAAGTTTCATCAAAATTCGTTGCGTAGTTTTTGCATGAAAGAGTAACAAACATCCATCTACCAATACATCTTCACAAACTTTCACGTTTATAATAGTTATACTGGCTTCCGCCCGCGTGGTATTTTGATAAATAACAGCCTAATATGTTATTTTAATATTTAAGCTATATTACTGTAAAGTTTGATCAAAATCCGTTTAGTAGTTTTTGCGTGAAAGAGTAATAAAAATCCATCCACCCATTCTCACAAATTTTCACATATTTTATAGTAGCAAGTAGGATAAAAAGAGGAGTATCCAATACACAAACAAGCTTGCTAGTTGTTGTCTCAGATCATTCGACCTATTGTGATCGCGAAACGGCGAAACAAACTCTCCAGCAGCACTCTAGTATTTTGCGTTTCGCTTTTCACTTAATTGCCAGCCAAAGCCAGCTGGCACCATTGTCGGATGGAATCAAGTCTATAAAACCTGTGGCATCCGCTCTACCATACCACTACCTTCCAGTTCCTCCCACTTTACAAATATATGATCATACAAACACCATAAAATCGATGTGGAATATAATGAGGGTATACGTTCCAATAATTGCGAGGTGCATCGGACATCGTCGGTTATCATCGGGTACCCTCGGGCTACGCTTTTTACTTTCACCGTTTTGGCTTGCGTGATTTAGAGTATTTGGGTTCCTATTTGGACATATTTTTTGTAAAAAATGGTGTTGATTCTGGACTGGGAAGTTTTGGGTCAGCTTACACTTAGTTTTAAGATGAAATATAATAATTAGAACTATATTTGCTGCACAAAAAGGTGCACATTTCATCGCGGCGTATAGCGTCTCGAGGTGCGCTAACCCCAAACCTATTTAAAAAGTTATCCAGTTTCTTTATTTTGCTATGTTATTTAAAACGACCGAATTTCAATATTTTAGGTTTACTTCACTGACTGCTTCGAAATTGTTAATTCTGGCCAGAAAATGTTTTATAATAATCAAAAATGTTTAATAAACTTTTTAACAAAAAAAAAACAAATCTGCAACACTAAAAAACTTACAGACAAAGAGCCCAAGTTAATTTTTGAGTTATTGCTAAGCAAAAAGGGTTTAAGCTTTAAAGGACCAATTCTGATACCAACTACAATGAGCTCGTAATAGCTATCACTGCACAATTTATAAAGAAGAAATCTTATCGTAAGCCATGCTATCACATACTAGCGTTCCATAAAACTATTTCTACAATGTCAGATAGAGATGGAATGTAAGATATTTTTCCGAGAAGGTCTGCAGCTCACATATTTTCATTTAATTCCGAAGTCTCATCCCGTTTAACGATTTCAATTTTAAAAATTTAAGAAAACTGCGGATGTTTTCTTTAAACATTTTGAGGGGATTGTAAAATGTTTTTAAATAAAAAATTGAAGTAAATAATAAACACACGTTTGTTGTTAAATTTTAATAAGTTTTAAAATTTGCGTGTTGTTTTTATTTTAAAAGTAATATGTCGATAGCAATTTCGCCCGCGTGTAATTTAATTATATTACTAAATATCTTGCATACACTAGCTCAATCCGAGTTGTACCTAACAATTTAGTTTAAGTGTTCAAAATTGTAATGCATGCTTTTAGTCTATTCTTATGTGGAAATTGAAGGCTTAATTTGTATTTAATGTTTCTAGCTATTAGAAAAAACTATAGGTAAGCTGTTTTTTTTTTCCAAAGAGAAATAAATAAAATAAATAAATATAATTCAACTCAAAAAGCCTTATTTCACGCATAAACATTTTCTTTCAATTCATAAAAACTCTCCAGTTTTTCAGTATATATTCATAATGTTATTTTTAGAAAGGTAAAAAATACCAATGAAAGATTTGTACCTTCAGCCTCTCACGTAGTCTGTTTATTGTAGAACGAAACATTACGTTACGTTTCCTTATCGCAATGGTTATATTATTAAATTCATACACCTTAGTAGCACGTGCAGGGTTACCCAAAATATAACAGGTATAAAGCTAGGAATAGAAGGTTTTAATATAATTTAACTAAATTCCCGGCGCGACTTCATACGCCTGATTATCCTACTTCAACGTCTATTCTACCCTACCCTACCTTACATCTACCCTACTCTACTCTACCCTTACCCTACTCTACCCTTACCCTACTCTACCCTTACCCTACTCTACCCTTACCCTACTCTACCCCTATCCTACCCAACGCTACCTATACAAATCAAAAACCATGGAAGTGGGTCCAGCTGTAAAAAAAGACTAAAGCTACCAAGCTACCTCCCCACCAATTTTCAGCCAAATCGGTTTAGCCGTTCTTCAGTTATAAATAGTGTAACTAACACGATTTTCGACTTTCTTGATTTACTATATTTGATTCAGATAAAATCCATATTATTGTTAGTAGAAACTTAACCCTTAATCACTGACCATTGATAGAACGTTTCAAACCTAAATGCAAAAATAAATAAAATAATAAAAATATTCATAGAAAAAAATAGCAATTTTAAAGTTTGTGAAGATTTGTCGATTTGAGTTGAGCCGTTGAATGGATTTGAATGAAACTTTGCACACTGATAGCCCATAACCTAGATTAACTCACATATAATTCATTTTGTTACAACTCCACGTGGGCAAAGCCGCTAGCAAAAGCTTAACATAAAAATGGAAATAAATAAAAACTAATATTTTCTTGACGTAGAAAGTCTGACCCAAGTCTGATGTCACGTGTAACGTGTAAAATAAGGCTTATACGTACAAAACTAATAAAGGCTCTTTCTCTTATCCTAGTTATTTCGTACGTTTTATTAGTATCCGCTAGTTTTACGGCTACCAGTGGAATTTTCTCGGGAACGAGGTATGTTTTTTTGGACAAAAATACTGGACATTGTAACGTGTGTGATCAGAAATCTAATTTGTTTTGGAAAAACGTTTTTTTTTGTTTTTTTTTTGTCTGGCTGTTACCTATTAGGGTTGTGAATTATTTTCTATTAATATTAATATTTAGGAGCCTCGATCAATACCTAAAGAGGCTCTCGTTAAATGGCTGGATTAAGGGCTTGATGCAGAAGGCATTACTCCTAGACACGGCTCGCATAATCAAATTTTTTAGTTAAGTCGATCCGAGGACTCACTAAAATGTCCACGGACGGTTGGAAAAGATCCTCGGTGTTCCTTGTGTATTCATGCGCATGTCCTCTAATAGTACTTATAACAAAGACACAAAATACGTCGCATACTTAATAACGGAATAATTTGAAAAGTAAATTTGCCGGTCTCGGAGACTGATCAGGTGGTTAAGGGTTAAATCGTATCATTCATTAACATTCTTAAAACTATAATGAAATGTACTTTACATCGCTTGCGTGACCAATAAAATATCTTTAAACTCAAAAATTACATACTTATAGGAAATTTAAGACAAAATATTTCACGAGAAAGCACGCGTTTACAAGTTTAACTGTCATCTTATCAGTGAGCTTGGCCTTAACCTGTAGTTTATATTAGGGCTGCCACGCAGAAGTGTAAATTTGCGAAAATTCATTAACAAAAGCAAAATGTAGTGACAGATATTTTCGCTTAATTAACAATACAATGAAATGAAAAATATTTTTCATACAAATAAAATATAAATTTATCCAATCTTATCGTCGGGATGAATGATAATAAATTATTTTATAAAGGTAAAAAATAAAAAATATGCACAGTCGATTATGGCTGATGATGGTAATGATTTAAAACAGTAGAAATTTAAAAATTTTCAGTAACCTTTATAGCCACTGCTGGGCAAAAGCCTCGCTCTTCTCTCCCTTCTCAATCCAAAATCATCTCTCCTTTGCAATTTCTGGTCACATCACCTTCGCGGCGGTTGATCACAGTGATGTCTTTCCTCAGTACTATTTACAACCTCACATCTTCTTTCGCCTGCCCTGGTCTGTTACTTGGGGTAGGCGCAAAATGTCTTCTTCTTCTATTCCTCTCTATCAGCTGTCATCTGAGTATTTACTGCCACAAATATTGTAAGAAATGTACGAAAAAAAAACATATTAAGATCCTACCTGACCTTTTTTATTGTCAGCTTATCCCATTAGATAATATTTCAAAATAATTTATTCAACAACCCTAAGAATAACATGAATGATAATTCCCGGAAATAATTATACCACAATACACTGACCGACATTTTGCTCATCAAGACCTTATATCCACCATTTCCCATTTCAGATTGCAATGATTATTATGTTATTTTGAGCAATAAAACTTTGTGAGCCAATCTCGTACCTTAAAGGGAACGGAATTCAGAAATTGGTATCAAAATTGATACAGCCAGGCTTACCAGCTGATAAACCAACAATTATGTGTGTATTATAAATAATTTAACACCTGGGGGGTTAGCCAAGTTGACTATCTACAATCGCTAACGAATAGAAAACGAAAGAAATGTATAGGATGACATTACCTTCGATCGATATGTCACGTGACAGGTAATGTCATCCTATACATTTCTTTCGTTTTCTATAGCGTTAGCGATTGTAGATAGTCAACTTGGCTAAGCCCCCTGCTCCGTGCCTTGGAAGGCACGTTGCTAAGCTTGTAAGCTGTTGTCCCCGGTTATCATGAAGATCATTGACAGTCGATATAGGGAGTTAGTACCCTAATAAAATCCTGACAACTGATTTAGCCTTAGAATATCGTATAGTAGCGCATTTTATGGAGCCGTTCTATCTCTGTTACAGGACTTCCTAGTATAGATACCGGGCCTTCTAGCTCAAATACCAGTTACTCGCAAATGTGAAAATATACATAGTCACTTATTAAATCTACTAGGTGCCTTACTACATTAGAGTCTAACCCATAAGCTCACACCAGTTACAATTACAACAAGCCTTCGGTCTATTAAAAAACTAGTTCTGATACAAAACCTAGATCCTACTTGATAGCAACGGGTTTATCTAAATAAAACAAGTTTAGCCACGTGCTTCTTGCATAAGTCCGTCGACCTGATTGCGCACACGCATACGTTTATGTACTTGTAAATGTCAAATTATTTTGATTGACTGTTTGATCAGATGACTTTATTAAATCAATGTTTTAGATTTAGAACATAGATGGAGATGTTAACGGTTTAATTATAGTGTAATAATAGTATTTAAGTTCTATATTTTTTCTACCAATTTTAATTATCGTTAACAATTTGATTTTGCCGTCTGAGAGTCTTGATAGCCTAGTGGTGGAGACCGTTGGCTGGCAAGTCAGAGGTCTCGGGTTCGAACCCAAGGCGCGCACCTATGACTTTTCGTAAGTTATGTACGTTTTATAAATTAATTATCACTCTCCACGGAGAGTGCGAGGCACGCCTCGGATAGCACGTTAAGCTGTTGGCCCCGGCTGTCAATTGTAGATCTTTGACAGTCGTTACGCCCAGAAGCCCGAAAGTCTGACAACCAGTCTTACCAAGGGGTATCGTGTAACCCAGTATCTGGGTTGTGGAGGTCTGATAGGCAGTCGCTTCATGTAAAACACTGATATTCAGCTGCATCCGGTAAGACTGGAAGCCGACCCCAACATAGTTGGGAAAAAGGCTAGCAAGATGATGATAAACAACATGATTTTGCAGGACTTTTTGTTTATGTAAGTGTGTATGTATGTGGTAACAATTAGTGATGGTAATACAAACTGGTAATGACAATCGTAAGTAGGACAAACGGTCATGTATTGTACCTAAAGATCTAAGAATCTGTCATCACCACTTATAAAATATTACAACTTTTGTATAGGTAACCTGTCGTCTTTTGAACCTTTATAATGTAAATTAAATATTATAACTTTTAAAAAAGCTTTTCGTACTTAGGTACATAATAATATTAAATGAGACTTAAAAGTTGCGTCTGAAAGGTAAACTTAAGGTTTTAATATAATGAAATCTCGTACAAAATTGAAACAAAAAAGCTAGTAGGTATAATTTATGAGCGAATAATAACTTGCTAATAAAGTAAATAGTAGTTTTTAAACAAAACTATTTTTGGTATATTTCTAAAAAAAGTGCCTCAATACTGTTAGGTACTTTACGTTTTTGCGAATTCGGATTTTTTAGATAATTTTCATTTTCGTGACTGAAATTTTAGTTATAGCGGTCAGTCTCACCAACGCAGGCAAATGATAATGATAAATAGTAAAGGTATAATCGTAAAGGCCGAGAAAGATAAACAAATAAAATATCTAGACTTAGCCCGCGAGGTTGTCGACATGTGGGATGTAGACTCAGCTATCATTGTGCCGATAGTCATTTCAGTCCATGGTTTAATACCCAAGAGCCTCGATCAACACCTTAAGAGATGTCTGAATAAGGGGCTTGATGCAGAAGGCGGTACTCCAGGACACGGCTCGCATAGTCAGGAGGTTCCTTTCTCTGGAGCCCTGACCACCGGTAGCTTGGTTCCTGTTCCCGATACCGGTGGGCTACTATATTTTATATTTTTAAATGTATATTTTTATTTAAAAATGTATTTTATGTGTATAGAAAATAAATAAATGATATAATAATACATTCATAACTTAAGAAAAATTTGCCTTAGGTTCAATCCTGAGACCTCTGAGTTGCCAATCAATGGTCTTATCACTTAAGCTATCGCCTATATTATTGACAACACTAATGATATACTGTGTGAAATTTAGCAACTAAATCTACTTTGCACTAGAATTCTGTAGGAACGTGGTAATTCAATCAAACCTGTTTACGGCTCGCAGTCAACTATTACCCAGTAGTTACCTTTAACTATTATCAATTTAGCTTGAATTTTTATTTGAACAGTCAGCAAAAAAGTTTTTGTTCAAAAGGTTATAGCAAATTTTTTTATTAATCCTACACATAACCGTTAATTTTCAAATTTGAGTCGTGATAGTCTTGTGGTGGTAGCGTTGACTGGCAAGTTAGAGGTCTCAGGTTCGAAACCGAAGCGCGCTCAAAAGTCAGAACTTTTCGTAAGTTATGTACGTATTACATATTTTAATTATAACTTACTCCGTGCCTCGGTAAGTACGTAAAGCCATTGTCCCTTCGCCTGATCTCTCTCCGGTCGTGTCGCATTGCCGTCCCATCAGACTTCATAGTCCGATGATCATATCACTCATTGACACTCATGAGACTCATGGTCACTCATGAGAGTGAGAGAATAGAGCGTGTACCTATGTTTGTGCACACAATTGTGTACTACCTATATTATCTGCTGCGTAGTTGGCTTATCTCCGTTGGATTAGCCGTTGTAACCGAAATTCATTTGTAAGTGTTTTAATGTCTAGAACGATTCTCTAAAGTAAAGAATAAAGCTTTAAATCAGAAATTCAGCTAGGTCCATCTGGTAACACGAACCACTATACAAACTAAGCTGATAATCTCACTTGTAGTTTCGTAATTATCTACTGCATTCATCCTTCTCAAACAATGAGTTGAGAAACTTAAAATCTCATTATTAAAATAGTATTTGTAATCCTACAGTCGCAACTTCCTATAATAACATTAACGGATATAAAGTTTGCAATAAAATTGCACTACTTTCATAATTCCGCCACATTCAGCAGCTGCGACCCATTTTCACAGCGCTCGCGAAGTTTTTAACGGGATGAGAATTAATGGAAAAATATATCACACCTACTAGATGCGAACAACTAGGTAGGGTAGGCTCATCTAATTCTGTGACTTTTGTAATTTGGTAGTATTAACTTTGAGACCTACAATAAATTTTTTGTAAGTCGAATTTAGATAGGAAAAAAGGTAATGCTACCAAATTAAGAATGTCACGGAATTAGATGAGTTTACTATACTATTTAATTACTGTGTGTGTAGAAAATATACTACTTTGAGTATTAAGATATACAGATGAGACAAAACTGGGACAAATTATTTATAAATATAAATAATAACTACCAAAAATAAATATAACTTTAAACTAGCAAAAAAAAAACAAAAAAAAATGTACTCTATCGACATAATTTTTGGCAACATAATATTATTATCATATTTATTAATAATTCAGTGTTCCTAACCATAAATGCATAAACATAATACCAATAAACATAATACAAGATTACAATGAGATTTATGGAAGAGGAAAAACCTATTGCGCCGACTCTAATTAAAATTAGGATAAGGACAGGAAGATGATGATTATGATTATGTCAAAATAAAAACACCTCTGACTGCCTCGTTGCTCTAGTGGTAGCAAGCATGACTGCCGAGCAGGAGGTCCTGGGTCAAACACCTCTGACTGTCTAGTTGGTCTAGTGGTAGCAAGCTTTACTGTTGAGCACTAGGTCCTGGGTTAGATCTTCAGATCGGGCAAAGTATTATTGGGATTTTCTATTAGAAATTTTCACTAGGTAGCAGAACGGAGTCTTGAATTGTGCCAGATTAACGGCAATGGGCCCGCTCCCTATTACATGGGACTTATAACATAGCCGGCAAAAGGTGAATGTATTGCATACACCTCTGTCTATCCCCTTTGGCAAATACAAGTGTGAGTCTATAAATAAAATAAAAACCGTTACAAAAACAGATAGACTTACAAAGTGTAAAGAGCTTACAGTGTTGTTAAAGATAAATCATTATAAATGTCATCAAAACGAACGTCACACCCACGTAGGTTTGTTTATTATCTGTCATTACCAGTCACTAACATCATTACCATAGCTCTATCGACTTCATGTCAAGGCTAACCAGCACGTCGTTCACCAATCGCCTGCCCAACTGGGCCAATATTGGTCAACAGCCAACGTTTGCTTAAGCCACTGACGAGCCAAAGGTTATGCTATTATTAACACTTAATAATTCTAAGATTAAAGCTATTCAAAGCGTAGAGTCAATTATAAAAGTGATGTCTATATTAGTTAGGTAATTTGTAATCGATTTGAATATAAAAACTGCTTTTAAACGTAGGCTTACAAAATAGTATTATTATTTAAGCGCGGGTATTCAGTCTATTGTCATGTAAAGGTCATATGGTCAAGTTATTCAGTATGTATTCGACTATTTGGTATTTTAACCTATTTGGCACAGCCAGCGGCCCTAGGCACACGCATAAACTTGTCTTTAGTTCCTCTTTCGTTATTGTATGGTTGATTAACAACCTGATGTCAAAGTTTAAACCGCTCGTCTGACATGGCTATGACATGACATTTACATGTCTTTAGATTATAATGTAGTATTGGTAATATTATTTTTTTTATATTTATTGTGTGCCTTGTGTTTCACTATGACATACTGCCAACTGTACCTCCTGCAAAAATCGAAACTTAAATCTGCACTAATTACAACGAAGTAATTTTACTTTGTCATGGGATCAGTCCGGAAAAAATTGCGGCGGTGGATCACAATTGGGGATCAGACCGGAATAACTCATTTAAAACTCATTTAATCAATAATGATACCCTTGAAATTCAATACTAGCTGAATGAAACTTCCAATGCAAAAAGAATGAAGTCAATGATTAATTCACTATAAAAACTATGATTCATAAAATATGTGAAGGCATTTAATATGATTGATTCAAGAGAAAAATTTCCTGTAATATAGTAGTCTGTCCACGTACGAACGACTTTTTGTGGTCACAGAAAGTGTGGTAATGATGCATCATATCATTTCTAATGGCTGGCAATGATTTTTCTTATGAAAAATTGAACGAGAAAGTTGGCTGTTCTATATAGGTAACTTTTCCTTCCGTTTATTTCATTTATTTCACATAAAGATATATAAAATACATTTAAAAATATAGTAACCCATTGGTATCGGGAAAAGAGTCCAAGCTACTGGTGGTCAGGGCTCCAGAGAAAGAAACCTCCTAACTATGCGTGCCGTGTCTAGGAGTACCACTTTCTGCTGATAGTGGTATCACCGTCGATTGACAAATCAGAGGTCTCGAGTTCAATCCCAAGGGGCGTACCTCTGACTTTTCGTAAGTTATGTGCGTATTAAAAATTAATTATCAGTTGCTAAAACGGTGAGGGAAAACATCGTGATGAAACCAGTACACCTGAGAGATTTTCAATGGTGTGTAAAGCCATGTCAGAGTTCTACAGACTCTCCTACACGGGTTTAAACTCTGACACCAAGTTGTTCATCAACCACACGATAAAAAGAAGACCTTCTGCATCATGCCCTTTATCCAGCCATCTAACGAGAGGTTCTTGAGGTGTTGGACTTAGATATTAATGTAGGTATGGACTGAATTGTCACATAAAATAATGTTGTGATTTTTTTATTAAGACAGTGTTTTTGTCAGCCAACTCATCAGTTATGTATATTGTAGTGAAAAGAAATAAAAAATCAGACACTTTCTCACATACTGAATAAGTATAATTATTATTTAAAGGGAAAAAAAAAAACACAAACACAAATTTAAAAAAACACAACACAAAATAAAAATATAGGTTAATTTTTAAAAAAAACAAACAAATAAAAAGAGCTTCGCAGTATTCTTTTAAATTTAAAATTGATCAAATTGCAATAAGATTTATAAACATATAGTTTTCAAATAATATATTATGCTGCCAATACCTTTTAAAATTATCTAGCAATTACGCCTTATCAATATATTAAATTATGAAGCCGTCCTGGTCCTCCGCGTGGTGGTGGAATGGGAAGAAATTAACCGACGTAACCTCGGTCCCTCGTGTGATGGTGGAATGGGAAGAAAAAAAAATAACCGACGTAACCTCAGTCCCTCGTGTGGTGGTGGAATGGGAAGAAGAAAAATAACCGACGTAACCTCAGTCCCTCGTGTGGTGGTGGAATGGGAAGAAGAAAAATAACCGACGTAACCTCAGTCCCTCGTGTGGTGGTGGAATGGGAAGAAATACTCGACGTAACCTCGGTATTTCTTCCTGGGGCCTAAAGCCGAAGCCACAATCCGGAGCCTAAAACCGGAAGTCCGGCTTGGTTCTCTTATACCTTTTAAAATTTAGATGTTTCCAATACTCGTATTCTTATTCCAATACTCGTTATCTTATTCTTATTCTTGCCTAATAATTATGAAATATATAAACCCGTACGGTTCGAACTCAACACATATAAATAGTATTAACTATTATACAGTATTATTATTATTTATAACAATAGGATTAGCGGAAAAAACATAATTTTTTGCACACTGCGAAGACTCAACTAAACTCTGACACACGCCAAATTTTCTTTCATCAGCTGTGTCGAAATTCCTAACAAAGAATTCAAATCCTTGAAAAAAATAAAAAAATAGTGGCCAGTACTTTGAAAAAGTATTTATTATGCAGTATTTATACTGCATTACCCTCTTTCCGACAAAAAAAAAGAAGGAGAGGATGAGAAACTAAAACTAAATCAAAGAAAAAAGCAAAAGAATAACCTAATTAAACATTTGAAACCCTTAAGACAAGTATTAACTAGACTAAAAAACAAAACAACTTTAGCTAAATGAATAGCTCAGTCAAAGGAAAGAGAGGACAACCTCAGACAAGGAAATGTCATCGGGCCACAAAAAAAAAATAACTTCCTAAGTGGAAGAATGCGACATCAGTTCAAAAAGAAACAACATCTGTCCACCAATATCGACACAAGACGAGAGGAAAAAAAAAAATTAGTCATAAGTGGTCCAAGCTATAAGCAGACCTGTAACACGACGATGAACAAGAAAACAAATAAAGAAGTAAGACTTCAAAAGACTAAGATAAAAGAAGAGAGATTAACAAAAAACAAAGTATTGATAAAATATAAGAGGTTAGACAAAGGAGAACCTTGACTTGATTAAAAAAACTATTATCGACAAAAAATTATCGACATGTCCCATCACTAAACCTCACCTAACAACCAAAATCGACTATGTCCCAACCCTAGTCAGGTCTCAAACCCTGACACGTTGCTAATAGACGTCAGATGTCAAAAGCGCGCGGTTATAGTTTTAACTTTTATTTGGAGGAAATAAATTGTCGTAATATTTTTCTGAAAATTAATTTTTTATTTAAGCAAAAATTTTGGAAAAATTAGTTACATAAGAAAGAGTTAAGTCTAAAAATA
Source organism: Protodeltote pygarga (assembly GCA_936450705.2). Classification (NCBI taxonomy): domain Eukaryota; kingdom Metazoa; phylum Arthropoda; class Insecta; order Lepidoptera; family Noctuidae; genus Protodeltote; species Protodeltote pygarga. The sequence continues at coordinate 9,108,911 of OW388268.2, read as the reverse complement.
ACGCCCCAACGCATAACATGTAAATTATATGTTATGTTTGGAAGTTGTAGCCAATAATTTATTTGTTGTGTATTAAACTCGTCTGCATAACCTGACGGGAGTAAAAGCGTGTAGTTATACCGAGTTAAGGATCACTTAAGGATATCTTTAATATGATATTGCCCTGAATGAACAGAATCACAATCTTGGAGGACATAAGTGGTTCTAGAAATAACCCTAGTAACGTGACATTCAATAAAACGAGGAGCGAGCTTTCCGGAAAAATAATCAGCCCCAGAAGACCTGGAAAAGTTCCGTCTCCATACAGTATCTCCTACGTTAATGATAACTTCAACCCTGTTCTTATTATAAGCCCTTGCGTTACGGAGGAAAGCCATTGAAAGATTATCGGCCACCTTCGCATAGACCTCAGTGAGAGAAGATAGGTTTGACGCGTGTTGAGCCCGACTCTCAGCTAAATTAGAACTTCGAGTCTGACAATTGACACGTGTGGAACGAGTGGAGTCCATTAACACTTCTCTACCAAACATCAGGAAATTAGGCGTAAAGCCTGTGGCTAAATTTATACAAGAATTGAGGTAAAGTTTGACCTTGGGTAACATTTTAGCCCAATTTCTCTGGTTTTCGCCGACTAAAATACCTAAACAAATTACAACACTCTGATTATAACGCTCTACTGTATTAGCTTGGGGAGTATAATAAGGAGTATAAATTGGTGAATCAATATGATAGGATCTCAAAAAGTCTACAAATAGAGTACTACGAAAAACTGTAGCGTTGTCACAGAGAATAGCATGAGGCACTCCAAAATTAAGGAATATTTCAGACTCTAAAGCTTTAATGACAGAATTAGAGTCAACTTTCTTAAGAGGAGTGAGCCAAACATATTTTGAAAAAACGTCTACCATAGATAAAATGTACTTATAACCATAATAAGCAATAGGTAAAGGTCCGATAAGATCGATAGAAATCAGCTGTAAAGGTAACGAAACGTCTTTCGGGTAACACATTTGACCTCGTGGTTGAGTGTTTGTAATTTTATAGGCTTTACAAACCTCACAACGACTGATAGTATCAGAAACATCACGAAACATATTTAGCCAATAATAGATCTCTTTGATCTTAAGATAAGATTTGGTAACACCAGGGTGAATAGAAGGTTGGTTATTGTGTACTTCCCAGATCGCGAGTGGAACCTTTTCAGCAGGTAATACAATCCGCCATGGGTCAGAGTTTAACGGATTGGTAATAGGCATGCGTCTTAAAAGGACACCATTCTGAATAGCATAAGCTGGAAACATCTGAGGTGTGTCACGAGCACCTAAATAAACTTTCTTATACCATCTATCGTTAGTATTCTCGACACCCTGATCAAAAGTAACTGCATCCGCAAAAATCCTAGATAAGGCGTCTGGAACTACATGATGTGTACCCTTACGATGAATGATATCAAAAGTATATTGAGAAATCACAGTAGCCCATCGAGCTAGACGACCAGAAGGATTATTTAGCGTGAGAAGCCACTTAAGAGCCATATGGTCAGTTATTACTGAAAACTTTACTCCATCTAAGTAACAACGGAAATGTTTTATAGAATCGAGTACTGAGAGTAATTCACGTTCAGTGGTACTATAATTACGCTCTGCCTTAGAAAACAAACGGGAGTAATAAGCAATAGGATGTTCAACATCATCAATCTTCTGGGAAAGAACGGAACCAAGCCCAACAGAAGATGCATCACATTGTAGGATGAATGGTTTAGTAAAATCTGGACAAGCTATGACAGGAGTATTGATCAATGCCTCTTTCAATTTAACAAAGGCACGTTCAGCTGCCTCATCCCAACCAATAGGATCTCGGCCTTTTCTTTTTCCGATGAGAGCTGTAAGTGGAGCAATAATAGAAGAGAAACCATCAACAAAACGTCTATAATAGGAACACATTCCAATAAAACCACGTAAAGACTTAGCAGTAGTAGGAGTTGGAAAATCTCTAATAACCTCAAATTTACATGGATCAGTCTGTAAACTCTGTTCTTGATCAGGAAGTAACTCATTACGGGGATGAATGTAACAGACTTCACTAATGCTAGAAACTTGAGGTGAAGAAGGGCTGTTAGCAGAGATGTACATATTACCTTTAATATTTTTATCAAAAGCATTGCTAAGTATAGAAGTTAGACCAAATTTATTCCAAAACTCTATCCCTAAGATAACAGATGTCGTCATTGAACGTGCAACTAAGAACTCATGAACCAAAGTTGTTCCATTGAATTTTACCGGAAGAGAAACGGTACCCAAAATATCAATCGGTGAGTTATTAGCAGAAATAGCACGGGGACAAGAGTTATTAGAATTTAAAGAAATCCCTAAATCACGGGTTAAACATTCACTAATAAGAGACATTTGCGCGCCTGAGTCTAGTAAGGCTTTAACTAAACGACCACGCAATAATATTTCAATAAAAGGTCGATTATCCAACGAGTCAGAAGCTATCACCGGTGACACTTTACGAGACGCAACGTGTTGTCGGTGGATCAAATTTTTCGTTGGATTGCAATTGGGGCAATCACGAGTAATCACACCAGGTGTACGACATTTAAAACAAAGAATGCCTGGAAATTCAGAACAAAAACGATAACAATGTCCGTTTTTCTTACACTTAGGACATGATTGTGAGTCATTAGAAACGATAGATACAACTTTTTTAGAAAGACTAGGAAGATAACTTTCGAAATGAGAAGCTGTGTCAAGAAGTGATTCAATATCTGTGAATTTATGAATAGAAAGGCAAGGGAAATATCGTGGATGCATGTTGTGGGTTATTATCTCTATTAATTTTTGTTCTATGATGGGTTTGCTAAGTGTGTTATTTAGATAATTAATCTGAATCACGAAATCCCTAATAGATTGATTTAATTCTTGTTTCAAATTACGAACTTCTAACTCTCTTTTGTAATCAAAATCTGACCCACAAAATGTCTTAAGAAATAAACGTTTTAAATCAAAAAAAGTTAAATCAGCAGAACGAATACTCCGAAAATATTTTAATGCAGCACCGGATAAAAGTTCGTGAAAACGCTTTACAATATAAAATTCAGGAAGATCATCTGCAAACTGTTGTTCTTCGACGCTAGTAAAAAACTCACGCACACAAGTGCTTCCTGAGAAATTAATTTTCCATTTTGATAATGACAACTGCTTATGGAAATGTCGCGGTTGATCCTCCGTTTTGCTTTGAAAAGGGTTAGAATTGATGGAAACTTGAGAAGACCTAGGCGGAATAGGAGGTGGTCTAGAAATAATAGGGCTTTGTCGTTGAGGTGTTTCATGAATTGAGACATTTTCTTCCGCCATATTGTCTAATAATCAAAACCTAAAAAACTACAATTAGACCTAAACGTTGAGAGAAATAAATAAACAATGGCTGCACAACAAACCTAACAACTAAAACACCGCGAAATATCAGACTAGACAAAAAGACAAATTCTAGCGCAAAACTTACCTTTAAAAGACTTCAGAGCACCGCTGGTTCGAAGTAGGTAGCTAGCACAAGTTAAATGAAACACGGGATTAATATTTATTAAGAGGAGAAATAAAATTCAAAATATTTTGATATATTTTATATTTTCCTAGTTAAATAAATTCAATTTCATTTAAATCTTCTGAAATCTTGTCTTCAACGCTTCTGAAACTTCTGTATTTGTTCGCGAAAACAAGCGAACACTACATACCAACGAAACAAAAAAAAAAAATTGAATATCACTTCACTTCACTTCACTTGTTTTCTTTTTTTATTCGGGCGCCATTTTGTAGTGAAAAGAAATAAAAAATCAGACACTTTCTCACATACTGAATAAGTATAATTATTATTTAAAGGGAAAAAAAAAACACAAACACAAATTTAAAAAAACACAACACAAAATAAAAATATAGGTTAATTTTTAAAAAAAACAAACAAATAAAAAGAGCTTCGCAGTATTCTTTTAAATTTAAAATTGATCAAATTGCAATAAGATTTATAAACATATAGTTTTCAAATAATATATTATGCTGCCAATACCTTTTAAAATTATCTAGCAATTACGCCTTATCAATATATTAAATTATGAAGCCGTCCTGGTCCTCCGCGTGGTGGTGGAATGGGAAGAAATTAACCGACGTAACCTCGGTCCCTCGTGTGATGGTGGAATGGGAAGAAAAAAAAATAACCGACGTAACCTCAGTCCCTCGTGTGGTGGTGGAATGGGAAGAAGAAAAATAACCGACGTAACCTCAGTCCCTCGTGTGGTGGTGGAATGGGAAGAAGAAAAATAACCGACGTAACCTCAGTCCCTCGTGTGGTGGTGGAATGGGAAGAAATACTCGACGTAACCTCGGTATTTCTTCCTGGGGCCTAAAGCCGAAGCCACAATCCGGAGCCTAAAACCGGAAGTCCGGCTTGGTTCTCTTATACCTTTTAAAATTTAGATGTTTCCAATACTCGTATTCTTATTCCAATACTCGTTATCTTATTCTTATTCTTGCCTAATAATTATGAAATATATAAACCCGTACGGTTCGAACTCAACACATATAAATAGTATTAACTATTATACAGTATTATTATTATTTATAACAATAGGATTAGCGGAAAAAACATAATTTTTTGCACACTGCGAAGACTCAACTAAACTCTGACACACGCCAAATTTTCTTTCATCAGCTGTGTCGAAATTCCTAACAAAGAATTCAAATCCTTGAAAAAAATAAAAAAATAGTGGCCAGTACTTTGAAAAAGTATTTATTATGCAGTATTTATACTGCAATATGTATGCAGTTTCATTGTCCAATGGTTTAGAGTCTGAGAGACAGGCATACATGAATTTTACATTTATTCTAACTAAATCATGGGCCAGAAAGATTCTATGTAAAACGTCTCTAAACCAAGCAAATGGTTAAAACACCTCATTTCTCTCCATACTAATCAACAAAGATTTCTTTGGTTACGTTCGTACAAAAATAGACATGTAAATTACTCATTTAAATTTTAACTTGAACGCACCTCTATTTGAATGATGTCCCCATCGCCATTCAGGACATGTTAACTCTCTCATTAAGAGGAGCCTTGGTCTACTCATGTCTTAGGGCTAGAGCAGACTGGCTATTTTTAACATCAGTGATCAGCGATTCAGAAGCTTGATGGCGCGTCTGAATCAAAACGCTTCCATTCGCATACATATACCTAAATGTCGCAGCAAATGAGTAGCGTTATCTTTTTATATAAAGCATCAAAACAATCACCACAAAGAGTAATGTTACAGCAATATAACGCACATAGAGTCGCCACTACGCAATGCAGCGGATTATTCCACTTTGTTACGGTGCACAAAGTGGAAATAAAAAAATGTCCTTTGCTCACCTCGGAATAAAATCACCTAGGTAATATCAGCTTTAAAAGCATCTATAACACCACTCGATATTCAGACAGTCTAAGTAGTGTAGTCTTATAAGTGTTAGACTGTCTTACTCTGACTTCAGACAGCAAAATCAGGTTCGATGACGTTTACTGTCTTAAGTCTACTATGCGCTTTACTTAGATTGCTGTATCAACACAATTTGTATCACACATTTTGGTGATTGTGTTTAGCATCGTTACAGTCATTAAATCGCCAATTGTCAATGCTAAATATAGCCAGTCTGCATTAGCCCTTAGACATTGTTTCAATGAAATCGTTTGTTAAATATTTATCGATTCTGTGCGTCTGCTGTCTGCAATTTGACTGTTAATAGATTTTCCCTTTCGAAGTATCACAGGTATCGCAATGATCGTCGTGGAGCGTGTTAATGGTTTCTTAATGTCGTTTATGTGGATGATTTATTCAGATGTTGCACGGTAGTGTCGCTGTTGATATGTTTGTTGCGTATTGCCTTCCTTTTGTTAGCAAGATTGGGTATGCGAGTCACCAGAGGGCGCACCAACGGGTAGAACAGCTAGCTACACCTTAACTCCCAAATTTACTAGCTTGCAGTTAAAACAGTCGCTGTGGCCGAAACCGGCCAGGAAGACATCATCATCATCATCATCATTGCCTTCCATTGTAATCTTTTTGTTAAGTAACACATTTTATGTGGTGTGTGGTGTCAAAGAAGAATAGCAACAACGCTTCTCTATCTGCATGTCTTAAAAGTTGACTTTTGATTGAACCAAGGTCTTTTTTTTCTATGTGGTCTCTCTCAGTTATACCTCTAGGGAGCTCAGACTGATTAACCGGACTTCTAGCGAGACCTAAACGGACTCCAGCTAAAGCAATGGAACCTCTTGTCAATGTGACCTCTTCACAGCCTAAAAGCAACTAAACCTAAGCTGTCTTTTTAGTTGCCGATTTATCTCTCTCCTTCTCTTAAATCTCTGTGTTTTTAACTTACGATCTTTGTCTCGGCAGTCCAACGCTCACACCACTAAGCTATCACTGCTTAAAAAGCAAAGTAGTGTAAGTTGAAACAGCTGGGTAACGTGTCCAAAAATCAATATTCTAGTTGAATTTCAACGACATGAACAATAGCCCGTTTTGGCATCCGTTATTTTGCGGTGCGAGTTTGAAACTGAGGCAGTATACATTTTTAAATTACAGGATTAATTGTTAACTACGATACAGGGGATTCTACTACCAAAAACCAACGTCGCAATCAATGTTTCGGATCGAAACGTAATCGTTCCGAAATTAAATGATTATTTTTATTAACCTTTTAACTCTCATTAGGATACTGGCGATCTGCAATCCTTTTGCGACTCATTTCTGATCGTTTGACAGGTTCAAACTAATTACTAAATCTCCATCCGCTTTAAGTAATAATTCAAATTCTTTATTTCTAGCTAGATCTGTCCGCGCAACCCAAAGGGATACGATATTCGAAGGTAAGATAAGTTGTCAAGATTTGTGTACTTCGTCCCTGATACCGACTGTCATGACAACCGGGGCTAAAGTCAGAGGAGCTTGGATTCGTAACTAAGACCTTCGACTTGGCAGTCTAACGGTTATACCACTAAGCTATCACTGTTCTTCATTCATCATTTAAAAGTTAACTTATATCATTAAAACGTAACGATCGCTCAAAGTCTACAACTTGGCGATCGTGACCGCATCGTGGTGGTTGCGGTTGTTCTAATGGAGAACGTGTAATTACTTCCTCGCTTACGACAGTTGCCAGTAAATTTGGTTATGTCCACTCGACTTTATAATCGTTGTAACGTTTAGTATTGTAGCCATGTTAGTTTTAGAGAATTTTTACAAAATTAACCACCAACTTTAGTGAATAATGCAAAGGGATGTCAGGCATGCCAGTCTAGAGAAATGTTACAAAACTGACCACTAATTTCAAAAGTAAATGGAGAAGCAAATCAAAGAAAAAGATATTAGTTAATTTGAATATTATTAAATATATTATTTATAGTCGTTGCAAATTTAAAGTCTCCTCTTAGTAAAAGAGGACATCGCCGTCGAGGCAAACCGCGGCGAAGGTGGTGTGATAAATCCAGGCTGATTTGTTTGCGGAACAGGCGTGGCATGAATTTGCAAAAGATAGGGAGGTTTGGAAGAAGAGGCCTTTGCCCAGCAGTGGGAACTACCTAGTCTATTATAACAAAATAAATAAAAAGTATCTTTGCAAGATATACGTTCAAGATAAAATTATGAATTTTATTATTAATGTCGTCAGCTTGCTTGCCACCTTAATGAAAAACTTCATCATTAAAAGAAAGAGCTACTACATTATTAATTTAAGATCATTATTGTTATCACCAACTTAAACAGCATAGTAATTATAATATTGCATTAAAAATAATTCAATTTTATTTTAATTTGTAAAAGTAATTTATTTGACAAATTGCTACATTAAAATTCTCAGTAGAATTACCTAAGGGCTAGATGATTTTTATGCGAGACTCGATCTACTCTTTTCTAGTTAAATTATCTACGCTTCACTGCCAGAGAAATTTTAACCCTCTTAATCTAATCGTAGATATCTGGGCCTGGCCTAGTATAATTCAAAACAGATACAGATTAAACTTATTCGAGATGGACGGAAATTTTAATTATTTGGAATTTCGGCTCGTCGGAATTCGTCGAATTAATTTGAAGTTTTGTTCATATTTGGAATAAATTTGATTCATATCTGGAATAAATTCGGCTCATATTTGGAATAAGTTTGGTTCATATTTGGAATAAGTTAGCTCATATTTGGAATAAATTCGGATCATAGACTGAATATTCTGTTGATCTTGTTGAAACATAAACAAAACACCATAAGATAAAAAGATACGAAAGGCTTAATATTGGAATAGTTTGGAATTTAAGAAACCTTTAAACCACGGCCTACCATACGATCGCTTGACGTGTCAGCCGCTTTTTTTTCTCGAAATCCATTCGGTTTCTTGTAGCTTTAATGATTTACGGGAAAATGGGGAAGAGAAAATGGGTCACACCATTTTCTCTTTACAAAAGGCTTTTTACCCAGCAATATTGGCTCAATATAGGCTAATTTATTATTTATTATACTTCATCTAAATCTACTAACCTCAATCAATGACACACAACACAACATTCAATGACGTCATATCCACAACTGGAAACTTCAGAGCTAGCACATTACTAAACTTGTGACGTATGACAGCTATTGAGCATGCGCTGCGTTTGACGTCATTGTTTAACAAGAACGGGGAGACAAAAGGCTGACAAGTATTATAAAGTTATGTTGCGTTTTATAACATTTAATTATTGTTAAACCTGACTTGTTATATTAAAATTGTATTAAATCGGATATAATATAAAAATTGATGACACTTGTCATTGCTACCGCCCGATTTTCCGTCCTCGCCGACGAGGCCCGTCGCGAAGACCCAGTAATTGTCCTCCCCGAGCCGTGCTTATGCCAGCCCGGGCTGAGCCTGTAGCCATAAACATGTCCCTAAATAATCAAAATCAGATCCAGCTAGTCCCTAGCATGTCCCCAAGCAACGCCCTAAGCCGAGGCCCGAGTCCCATTAGGGGGCGCCCTTAGCTGCAGTTGCTTTAGGTTTAGTTTAATTGCTTTAGCTGGAGGCCCTTAGGTCTCGCTAGAAGTCCGGTTAATCAGTCTGAGCTCCCTAGAGCTATAACTGAGAGAGACCACGTAGAAAGAAAAAAAAAACTTGTCATTGCATTTAATGTGCATTAAAAAGGTAGGTATGGTTGGTTGGAGACAACGACAATTTGATGGCTTATCTGGTTTAGTTTAAATAGTTATTGACCCGTTTTTAAAAAAAAAACTTTTATTTATTCTTGATTGTGGAAACTTGTCTTTGTAGCCGCAGTTTAGTATTTGTTTTTACTTTATTTTTAGTCTTCTATGTGTGCCCAATTTTCTGCGTGAAAGTAAATGATTTCTCTTTTCTGACACAAGAGAAATGCGTATTCTTTCTTACCTTCCATTGTAAGAAAAGGCTTCTTACCATTTCATACTGTTTTTGTCGACAGACCTTCATAAATAACACTTTTGGTAACGTTAGAGTCACAACTAGAAACTTCAGAACTAGCATTGAAATAATTTTAGGTAGCACAACAATATATGTAGGTACATGTAAGGATCAATCCAAGATACTAGATCAGGCTCCAAAAAGTGGCACTTTCTGTCTATGCAAGCCGTGTCCAGATCTACCACCTTCTTTAAGCCCATAATCCCAACGAGAGCACCGAATCGTAACCAGGATACGGACGCTAAGAGATTTACATCAGGCCCGTGGAGGACCCCGAAGAAGCGTCCGTGAAGCTCCTTACTCTGCCATACTCCTACATCATTACGATCCTTACGATCATGTCTCCAGTACTATAGGTTTGCACAGATACTTAAGGTGGTTTTATACCGGCAGAGCGAGGCGTGGCAGAGCAGAGCGTGCAATCACGCTGACCCTTTTACACCGCGAAGCAGACCAGCCCAGACACGCGGTAGCCAGCGCGATATTTGATAACCGTTTTACAAAGTAAATACACACTCTATTCTTAGAGTAATAATGTTCAGTATTGTACTAACAAATATTTCAATTCTCCATCGCTATACCGAGCAGACCCGCGCACACACGACAAATGGCCAGCGCGCGATTTGTATACCTAACCGTTATACAAAGTAAATACATAGTCTATTCTTAGAGTAATAAAGTTTAATATTATACTAACAAATATTTCAATTCCAGCCACACACAACCACGCGCATCGAGACCTTTTACACCAAAGATGGGCAGGGAGTGCATTGAAATTTTGCCATACCAACTTCACTCTCTGCTCTGCTCTGCTCTGCCGCGCTCTGCCGGTATAAAACCACCTTTACATTTTGAAAAGACATTTTCTCGGAACAAAATGATTGTTCTTTATTCAAATGAAAATGTTTCTTTTCTCACCTAAGTTATGCCACAGGATAACACTTCATACGCAGCAGTAAAACTGCGTTCTTGAAGTTTATTGCTCATAAACTATCTCGTGTGCCGCCGCCCTTATAAACGTCAGTAGCAGTCGTTATTTTTAATATTATTCTCCTAATGAGGTGTAATATGTGGATGGTGTTGTAAATAAAATTTAAATGGCTTTGAGCTTGGTTAGCACTTCTTGTGGACAGAATACAGAAGCCATTTTTATTGGATTTAAATAAAATAAATAAACCAGCTTGTAGCTGTCTAACTGCAGGGCAAAGGGCTCTTCTATAGAGAAGGATCGAGCATTAATCACCATGCTAGCTCATTGCGTGTTGGCGATTTTAGATTATATACGTCCAGGTTTCCTCACGATTTTTTTCTTGGCCGTTAAAATGAAAAAGTCACATAGGTACTTATGCTGGGTATAGTTTATAATTAGGTTATATTATGTGACTTTTTAAACTTTTGTAATTTTTTTCACTGGTCTTATACCTAACTTCATCCTATACTTAAAACTGTTCTACAATGCGATTAATATGGATTATGAAACGTACGATGAAATGTTAATAAGTTGCTTTTTTAAAACTCATGACAAAATTTACCTCTACCCTCAACATAAAAATTTATACCATTTAAGAATATTAATCCAAGATGTCTGGATCTTTTTTTTTCTTTCTACTTTTTTTTACATACATTTCGCTTAATCATAACTTTAACAAAAACAAAACAAATCTTACCATCTTCATTCGAAATTCAAAATTACCACCATGTTACATTCATTCAAAAAAAGAACCCAACTCCCTATTAAAGTCCTCAATCACCGAAAACAAAAGAATATCTCTCACTACCCACATAATCTTTTAACAATGGGATGATGTTTCAACATAATGTTCAACATAACATGTCCAATTAACTGAACACCCTTGGTTGACACGCCCTAATAATCTGTTGATTATCATGGCGTTTGTAATGGGATTTAAATCCCATGATGATGCGGAAGAAATGATTGGAGATCCTTTCAGAAATATACCTGATATTTTAGACACCAGCCAAATTTTAGGAGGTAATAGGGTACATGAAACTGAGCAACTTTCCCCAAGGAACATAGGTCGAAATCTGAAAATCGAAAATTGACTTTTCATACAAAGTGACTGGTTTACACCAACGCGACCGGCTGACAACGACAGACGTTGCAATTAATTATTTTAATTAGGTTTGGCTAGCGTAGTTCACCTAGTACAACTCTGATCACCATCTTAATAAGTGACAGCTGTCAAAACAAAAATAAACTGTTCCTATTGACAGGGATGACGTCACAAAATGGCGATTATTTGCCGATTAACATTTAAATCGCATAGAATACATTTATTACAGGTTGTTTTCTCACCGATTTTTTTTAAACGCAAAATAAAATAATAAAGTATGTGTGGTTTAAGCCCCACTTTGTACCAGTTTTATTAATCTTGGAACGCGAAAGTTTAAAAATAAATAATTGTTTTATTTTGTTAAAAAAAAAATTAATGACAGTATTTCTAAAAACTAGTTTACCTTTCTATAATTTTGGTGTAGATAGCTGTTTACTGCTCCTATTAACAGCAAAGAGGAATCTTATAAATAACTTTTAACATCAATTAACAGATTCAGAACTAGACTTAACTCAAGTTAAAGTTTGTTTAGCTTAGGCTCTTACTTAAGTTACTTAACTTAAACTTACTTGTTGTTCCAAAGAATTTATATTTATTGTATACGAATTAATCAAGACAGTTAGTTTATGGACCGTCAGTTTGCGGATAGACGTTATTTGCTAGAAAAAGTTGGAAGAGGCCTATGCCAAAAGGCACACTGAGGTAAGGGACATAGAATAAAATATTTTCAAAAAGAAACTACATACTTACCTACTACCCGTGCGGATAAATAATGGGATTGAAAATGGCGCCAGAACTATTTGCTTCTCGCTCGCACACTATGTCTTTGATGTATCTTGTTCTTACTCGCACCTACAGGTTATATAAAGACGCCATTTTCAAACCCATTCAAGAAAGGGTTGTTACTTAGAAAGAATGGCTATTTTTATTTTATTTTGTTTTAATAATTAACTGTTTATTCAGCAGCTGTCCATCACAATTTTTAATAACAAAGGCAACATTTTATAATTAACCCTACGCCTACCAGCTGATGCTTTCTATTTTTAACCCCTCACAGTAGCAAAAACGAATTGTTTTTAATTATTATGCGGTTACTGTTTCGTACAGCTGATGCAAGCTGCGAATAGTCATTTTAAATACATCTGCTTTGAAAGGTCCTTTGTATACCCACGTAACAAATAATGGGTAGTATAGGTTTTTTTTTAAACCATGTTAAGTACTGTCATTCTTATTATTTATTTATTTTTATTTTATTTACTAAAAACTTGAGCGCATTTGACTGGATCTCACCTGATGGGAAGTGACGATGCAGTCTAAGATGGTACACACGAACTCAAGTAAGGCCTATTCACTCTTGCCTTGAATACTCCTAGATTATAAGAATCGGGAAAAACTGACGCCGGCAAAGAGTTCCACTCCTAGTGGCAGTTTTTGCAGCCATATTTACCTATATGGCTGCAAAAACTGCCACTTCTTTAATCTCGCATAGGTCAGCAACACGTAGGTAACTTATACCCCTAATCTTGCAGGCTTTGCATGCTGCATACTGCTCTGCGGCTTCTAATCTAACTAGTGTAGCTGAATATCAATTTTCTTTTTTCGATTAGCAGATCTATCCTTCAATACAAAGGGATACGATATTCTAAAGTTAGATCAGTTGTCAGGATTTTATAATGGTACTGACTCCCTATATCGACCGTCAAAGATCTTCATGACACCCTTGGTCAACGGTTTATCGTGCTTTCCCAAACAATATAACTAATTCCTAATTTTTTCAAATATTAAAACCAAGACACAAAAGACAAGACCAAATACATTTTTTCCTTTTTCTGCGCACTTTTACGTATCACAGAAAGATAAATTTATATTTTAGGGTCACAATAGATATCCAATAGTGCCATAAAGACAGTGCCCTGATCAGATTAAAAGCGAATTGCAAAAATGGATTGTAGCAAAAAAACTGAAACTAAAAGCGACTAACCAACAGCACTCACACTCCCTCACACTCACGCACGTGTCAGTTTTGAGGTAAGTACTATAAGCCACCCATCTATCACCCAACACAAATCCTTCTTTTGTGGTTTATTGATGCTTGCTGATGTTTATCAGCAAGCACATTCCTTCATCCTATTCAAAGTAAAAATAAAAATATAATAAATTGCTGTCCTAAATAGTTGACAGATGGCCTGATGAGCCGCAAGGCAGAGAAGATAGAAGATTAGGTACTTTTGTTTTGCATTTATTAATGTTCCTGTGTGTGAGTAAACTACATATAAAACTAGAGTAGAAGAAAAAATATTCCCCTAGGGTATGGGTAGGGTAGGGTAGAAGTAGAGTAGAGTAGGGTAGGGTAAGGGTAGAGTAGGAGTTGGGTAGGGTAGGGGTAGAGTAGGAGTTGGGTAGGGTAGGGGAAGAGTAGGGTAGGGTAGGGGTAGAGTAGGAGTTGGGTAGGGTAGGGGTAGAGAAGGGTAGGGTAGAGTAGAAAAAGCGTAGAGGTAGAATAATCACGCGTACAAAGTCGCGCGGGGAAGCTAGTTACATATAAAACTAATGATATGCGATACAATCTGCTAATCTTTACGAAGTAAATAAATATACTGACAAATAAAAAAGAAAATATCTTTCTTATTAAATAATTATATTTAATAAGCTATCATGTGCTATAACATGTAAAAAATTCACAAAAATATTAAGAAAATTGGTAATATCGCATCGGTGTCTTCTAAAACTGCAAAGTTTAGAGCACTGAGTCGGGATACGTAATGTATTCCGATAGATGTCGCCACACGCCCTAGGCGTGTTAAAGAGATTTGAAATTTCAATTGATGCCGATGGGATACGGTGGCTCAGCGGTTAGAGCGTCGACACGGTATGTCGAAGATCGTGGGTTCGAATCCCATCCGTATCAGTTGTTTTTTCAAATTTTCTTATTAAATAATTATAATATGCATATCATTAATTTTATTACAGGTAGGTACTTTTGTGGCCGACTGTAAAAAAGTTTTTTTGTCAGTATATTTATTTACTTCGTATTGTTTAGCAGTATCAACATACACGCAGTGACTACAATTTTTTATTCGCTTTTCTCGCAGGCCTGTTGGAAGAAATTTCTAATTGAAATAAGCAGTGATACCTTTGTACTCAACGTATTAAAATGCCTATTATTTACAAAGTTTATTGTGTGTACATATATAAATAAAGTTTTTTTCTTTTTAATTCTAACCCGAGAATTTCGATAAAGTTTGGCTTAAATCTTAAACACAATCCGATCTAAGACTAAAAAAAATACTTTAATTGCAATATAAAAATTAAATTTTAACGATCCATTAAAGTGAAACTACTGTTTCTTATTTGTATTGTATACTTTTAGACACGTGCCTGTAGCACTTTCATTCAGAAACCGCACCACACCTGGCATCCTGACCCAATCACTAACAACCTAAATCCAACCTTAGCGCTTAAACAACACACCTCAAAATTCAATACCAACTAATTCTGATTTGTGTCATTTTGATACGGAATTTGAACAAAAAAACGGTGAATTTGGGAATGGGCAGGGTTTGTACAGCTTTTGCACAAGGTCATTATACCGCTAAAGGTGTGCCGGGTGCAATTTGTAGGTCAGTTCGTATCCCCGGCCTTGCAGATGTTTTGAGAAGCTTGTGTATGGCGTACCTGCAACCAAATGAAAGAAGACGTTAGTGTGATGTTTTTGTGGAAAGATAAAATGGTACCTACGTGAAATTTTAATGGAGTCTTTTTGATAGAGTTCTTTTGCAAAGAAGTTTTATATGAGCTTTTATTTAACTTGCAATGTAAGTATGTATTACGTTCGGGTTTAGGTCAAATCTTGCGACTGAAATTCAAAGCAGTTATCCTAAACCTACTTAGATGAAACGTTTGCTTTAGATTATAATGGTTTTTTATGGTAAGCGTGACTTGAATCGATATCCAGGATTAGCTCTAGATAAAAGCACTCTTCAACAATTAACAGCTCACTCAAAATTTTGGATATTATTGTACATTTACTTTTGAAATTCTAATAATGTTGCTTTTTATAAATTTAAGATCAAATAGAAATAATATAGGTATTATACACTAGCTTTCGCCCACGTTTTTGCCCCTCGAAGTATGTTGATAATTTATAGCCTATGTTTTATTTTGATGTAAAAGCCATATTACTGTAAAGTTCCATCAAAATCCGTTCTGTAGTTTTTGTGTAAAAGAGTAACAAACATCTATCCGTACATCCTCATAAACTTTATATTATAATATCAGTAGAATTAGTAGGAATATTAGTAGGATTCGAATTAAAATATTTCTGTATATCCACCCGCGGTGTTGAAATACTCTTCCGGATTCAATCGTCTTAAAATTACGTTAGAAATAACGTATCCACACATTCTGATCTCACATAATCCATTTGTATAGGAAGTGTACATCCGTTCAGGAAGAAAAGAGATAGCATTCAATGTAATCGTGAAAGAGCAGGACAGAGCAAAGTAATACGATCGGGGGGGATCAATTTGTAAAAAAGTGTTGATGGATCTTACAAAAAAAGTTATTGGCTGTCTAGAATTTCATGAATGTATGTAAGTAGTAGATACATTTTCTCGACTATATTTTACAAAGCATTATATACTTTATGTTTTTTTTCTACGTAGGCTCAGTTATAGCTTTTCTCTCTCAGTTATAGCTTCTAGGGACCTCAGACTAATTAATCGGACTTCTAGAGAGACCTGAAAGGCCTCTAGCTAACGCCTTCCTTCTGCCTAGCCTTTTCCCAACTATGTTGGGGTCAGCTTCCAATCTTACCGGATGCAGCTGAATACCAGTGTTTTTCATGGAGCGACTGCCTATCAGACCTCCACAACCCTGATACTGGGTTACACGATACCCCTTGGTAAGGTAAGGCTGGTTGTCAGACTTTCGGGCTGCTGACTACCCGTAACTGCTGCTAACGTAACGTGCTGACTCCAGCTAACGCAATTAAACTAAACCTAGAGCAACAGGCTTAAACTTAGGCGTTTCAACAAAAATAAAAACATTAAAAGCTTGAAATAACAGAAATACGTTTGTTCATATTGGTTCGTACAGACTAGATCGGTTTAATAAAATCTAAAATACCAACTCAAAAACAAACGTTTCTAGGGCCTAGACTGAATTGATTACTTCAAAACATAGAATCTAGACTTTGAAGACTCCTAGGCTATAGTCATCGTGAAACAAACTTCAACAGAGAATTCCAATTCTTGGTAGTACTCACAATGAACGTATTTACAAATATTTTCTGCATCTTACAAATATGTATGAATGGAATTGCCACCATGTAGAGATGGCGCAACGTTCCGGGTACATCTCATCGTCCGACGACGAAATGGACTAACAGCATTCACTCTTTAGCAAGATGGTATCGTTAATTATTTACAAAAACATTTCACGCTACATTTATCATTACTCAAAAAGATTAACCGGAATAGTTACGGCTATTAAAAATAATTACTCACAATTAGTCTTAACCGGTAAAAGTCATATTTATTAATTTCCAACAAATCAATTCTTCAAATCTTATTAGGAAGAATTGATTTCACGTCCGAATTACGGTGATATGAATATAACAGAAGGTTCATTCCGATTCGTGTCTGAAAATTATCAGATTGGTGAAAAGAAAGCGCTTGCGCATCGATACTAAAATGTTATTAGGAACCACTATTCGATCTACTGCGAAGCAAAGTTCCTTAAAAAAAATACAATACAAGAAGTTCTACTATTGTATTTGATAAACACAGTGAACCTTTTTAAAAAATAAAATATTTTTTTATGGTATAATTTCTAAACATAGTAATGCCGCGATGCCTTCAAGGTTTACTGTTATTATTGGAAAAAGGGTTATGTAGCTTATGCATGCTGAAATAGCCCTAGCCAATTTGAAATAGGTAGGTTGTCTTTTTTTTATCGGATGTTTCTTAAAGCTAATTGTGAAGCTGTCACTGTAAGCAGTCTACACTCATTCAAAGAGTTCACAATCCAAGCAGGTCTATTCTCTACCTGCTGTATTACACAATACACAATTATAATTTTATTATGAAATAAGAAAATTTGACTAGCTAACATGTAAATATGGGCATAGATAAATTTTAGTTCTTTTTTTTTCTTTTATTGATGTGGACAGTTGTTTTTTTGTGTATTTTTTTATGTAATAAGTAGCGCCCTGCGTAATATTGCGTGAAAATAAACGATTTTTTCCTTTCTTTTCTTTCTTTAAATAATTCACAATATTTATGGACCTTCTGCTCTTACCTCAACAGTGGCGATATTAGGTTACATTATTTATTATCCAAATAATCCGTTTTGATAGTCAATACATCGTCGGTCCATGGTGTTCTTTGTTCATAAAATAATCATCAATCATGAGAAAGTTGGGATTATGTAATTCATTGCAAAGTTGAAGGGATCGGATTTGATGGTTTTGAGGAATATTATGGAGGGTCAGATAATGTGGAATTCGACCTAATTTAACCAGTGAACGGTCATAGCCTAGTGGTATGACCGTTGGACTACCAAGTCAAGTCAAGTCGTAGATTCAAAACCCAGGCACGCACCTCGACTTTTCGTATTTAAATAAAAATGCGTAAAAACTAATTATCACTAGCTAAAACGGTAAAGGAAAAACATCGTGAGGAAACTTTTTAAAATTTTTGACGGTTTTAATTTTAATATTGTTTGTTGTAAGAGTGACTCTAGTTCCCAGTTCTAAGGGCAGCCGACCCTTCATGGAGAAGAATCTGGCAAGAAACTTCATGGTTGCTCTTTTAAAATATAATGGCTTACAATAATTTAGGTTACATTGTTCTGAGGTCTTATGTGAGAACAATGTCAGTCGACTTAACACAAGTACACCTTAAATATATTTATGCTTTTGATAAAATTAACGATAACAACGAGAGCCTATTAGGTTATCGCCAATCGTATCATCGTTTTCATCTTTAAAAAACCCATATTTTATCATTTGTGAAAAAAATGGTTAACTTCATCTAAAAATACCTACTTTATGATATAAAATTTCAATAAATTATCGATTGAACGGTTATTAATTCAATGCTAATTCCCTAAACGTTATGTAAACATCTGAGAAATCGAAGTTCTTTACTGCGCAACTCTGTAAATATTTTATTATGCAAAGTGTAGGTATTATTATAGCAGTTTTATTTAAAAATATGTAGTGATGAGCATAATATTAGGTTTATGCAAATTTTAATAGGTACAATCTAAAATTATTATCTAATACTTAGTTGTTGAAAGTTGTGTTGATCGATTAATTATAAGATCAAATGCAGATTGCATTAAACATAAATTAAAATCACGCCTGTATTCTTCAAAAGGTTTTATAGAGGTGAAACTCACATTTCGGCAGTTATGATATACGTCCAAAATAATAGGATAAGAGCGAGCTTATTGCCAGTAGTCGGACGCAATTCCAGGCTCCGTGCTTGTACCGTGCTGCTACTGAGATTTTCCTAATGAAAAGCCTAATAACACTTTTTAATCAAACTAAAATATCAGTAAGTAACTATACTATATACTAAGGTTATTAATTAATTAATACACTAAGCTGTTAATTATAAGCCTGATCGAGCATCAATGAGCTAACGTCTTAATGCGATTACCTAAACAAAACGTTGGGAAGTTAATTAGAATGTCAGTAGCTCTTAACTATATCATTTTAATGAGATTAGGGCCGCTAATTATAACAGGTATTAGATAAGAAATACGGATTAGGTATAAATTAATACTAGGTACTAGCGATGGCTTTGGTTTTGTCCACATTATTTCGTAATTTAAAAATAAACTCTGGTCACGAATAAATTAGATTTTTAAAAAACCTGATAAATAATGATGACCTCCTCGACGTGTTCCATCAACGGCGAACCTAGTTAGCTTTCAAAAAAATCAAAATCAAAATATTTTTATTCATGTAGACCAGTTTTAGGCACTTATGAATAGTCACAAGATTGAGCGCTTTGATGATTAGCGCGAATGTGGCTGGCGAAGCCGAATTTAGTTTTAAAGGCCCTGTTGCAGGGCACACAGTGCAGTTGGCCAGCAAAATAAAAAAAAGTATCCTGGACTGCTCTATAAAAAAAAGGTAATTCCACTTTACTTTAAACTTTCACTTTACTTTATTCGTAATTTGAATAAATTTTTTAAATTTGATTAGTATAGTGTCAAACTAAATAAATTGTTATTTTTTGCGATTTTTTTTTTACATGTGCACATGTTCAATTCTTATTAAAAATTAAATTATTATTTGTTAATCATAATTATTTAAGATATAATAAGAAAGAAAAAGAAAATATATAAAAAACATATTAAAAATAAGATAAGAATTTTGAGAAAGTGGGTCTAAGATTATTATCTCTAATAACACCTACAGGAAGAGGCAGGGTGGTCCATAATTTTATAATTATCTAAACAAAAATCCACGTTAAAAGATAATATCTAAAATTACAATCACTTAAAAACTAAACTAATTACCAAAAATTAATAAAACCAAACTTTTATTATTCAACATGTAGGAACGTAAGTTTAAATTTTATTAATTAATATTAAGTTAATTATCTTGATATGTTTAGTATCCCGCTGAGTCCCGCCTTCCGTAACCAATGAGTACAACAATTAATTTTATTATAATATTAATGTTATTTATGTAATATTACAATTTTAAGTAACCGTTGGAGGTTTTATAACATAATAATTAATTGCAACAAGTTCTGATGTAATTAAAATGAAATAACATGTTAGGACTCTTTATGTGGTTTTAAAATAATATTAATTAAAAGAAAGAAAGTTTTCATTTTATTTGATAACATGAAATAGCATGCCTCGGTGGTCTAGTGCTAGCAAGCGCGACTGCTGAGCACGAAATCCTAGGTTCGATCCCCGGGTCGGGCAAAGTGTTATTCGTATTTCCAATAGAAAACTCTCAGTAGCAGCACGGTCAGTCTGGAATTATGCCCGGTTAATGGCAATAAGCTCGCCCTCTATTACATGTTATAACATAGCCGGCGAAACGTGGGTGTACTGTACACCTCTGCCTACCCTCTATGGGGAATACAGGCGTGAGTCTATAAATAAAAGCATGATAAAGTAGTGGTAGTAGCCTATGGTACGTTTGGTTATAATAAGGCTAGGAGGATAAGTGTCATAACATTAATAATTATAGTATTTTTGGTTTATTCGGGCACTACGTTTAGTCTAATTACGGTCACGAGAAGAGTCAAATATTTTGCGCGTACAACTGGGGAGCTTTACCCAGAAGGTCGTGGGTTCCAATCCCGCTCATAATAGTTTTTGCTACAAAATTTCGAACTTCACTATTCACTGTGTAATCGGTGTACAATTTTTTTTTTCAATTCGCATTGAATTGAGAGCCTTCTCTTTTTTAAGTCGGTTAAAATTGCACCCACGCTCCTGCTACAACTCCGCTTCGACCTTCGTTCTGTTAACGATACGCTTGACGGTTATTTCACTAGGTACTACAATTCTGGGTACGGTGAATACGCAAGCGAAAACCGTATTCCCCGCCCAGAGGTTCGTGGAGGAACACTGCGTGGTTTTTAGTCCGTGCAAGTCGGACATAACCCGACATAGCCCATGGTGATGGGGTACTCATAAAGAGTTGTCCACACAACAAAAAAAAAAAGGTTACTACAATTCTACTGTTTTGCGAAACGTTACTATCGCGCTTATGAAGCTTAGAGCTTTATCAACTCATTATTCTATTAACTTCTCTCCTAGTTTCCCACACTATAAGCTATTAAGATAACAAACTGTTCACCTGTCAGCCATTATCTTTATTATCGCTATTTTTCACTTTCTAAAACCAATAAAACTTTAGTAAAGACTTTCTTATGCAGTCATACGGAATTATTGTTTCTCTAATTATTAATAATTACTTATACTTACTCGATAATTAATATCGCAGCTGCGCTTTGTGAGCGTAGAAATATGAGCAAATTTCTATAAGTTTTGTGGGACACATGGTTGGATAGGATGGTCAACCAACCCGCGAGCAGTCGTAAAAAAAACGTTCTGTTCAAGCTTTTTTTAAAAAAAAATGTCATATCGTAACTGTATTCTGTTTTTGTCCTGCCTAGCCCAAAACTGCATTGTGATTTTAATTAAACAGTTATATAAGCATCAAAATTGTATCGGTTTATTTTCACACTAATGATCATCTAATTAAAAATCGGTGAACATACAAAAAAAATACAGCCGATAGAACCTCTTCCTTTTTGAAATCGGTTAAAAAAGTATCCAATCCGATTTAAATTATCTCTTTGATTTTGTGGAGTGGAGAAAACTGATGATAATATTCACAACGCGATATCTCTTCATTATAGCATATAGGTACTACGTAAAAAAATACACCAACTTCGCTAAAAACAAAAGTACCTCGTAAAAAAGTTTAAACCACTTTAAAACAAGGGTTCTTTTATTTTTCAAATATAAAAGTGTTAAAAAATGTATAAGTACTCAAAATTTTAAAAAAGTTACTAAGATTTTTATAGCTTAAATTACACGGGAATAGATTTCCCTTTACAGAAAATTTTACGGGAAAATTTTATGATAGTCTCAGGTAGTCTGTCGGAAATCTTTTTACGATATTCTAGGGACTTAAAGATTTCCTTTTATACAGAATTCAACGTTTATAATTGTAATTAATTTATGTTCATGCTTTCGAAAAAAAAATATAACGTGAGACAATAGCAAGTGGAACACTAATTGTGTATTAAATATTAATACGGCTTTACTCATGCCCGACTAGTTCCGAATTCAAACAGAATCCATTTTCAAGAGCAAGTGTATACGCGGCAGCAAGTTATGGATCATATTATTATTGTTTAAAAAAATCATGTCCATGAATTAATTATCCTACAAAAAAGCTGAAGAATAATTATAATGTTATCAGGGACTATTTTGCTTATCTAACAATATAGATAGAAATTCAATTTTTCGGCAATAAATTTATTTTAACAATAAATCAACTTATGATGCTGATTTTCTTGTACATAACGCTTAACTAATTTTAGTCTATATCTCTTTCTATTAAATACCATCGAAAAAGGACAGCAAATTTAACTGCCAAATTAGAGCTTTCAAATTAGTCTAAGCCCTTGCAATCGATATTAAATTAGACGAGACATAAGACATCCTGACTAAATTTTCGTTGATATCAAGCAAATGGACTAGTTTGACGGCTCTAAAAATCCTCTATCCTTTTTTAATGATCTCTGTTAGAAAAAGAGATATGGAGTCTAAAATAGTTTAGAGCGTGTGTAAGAGAATTAGCACGAATACCTAACTATGTTTTCCTACATCGAGCATGTTCGACAGCTTGCTGGCCGTGTTCCCGACCTCTATATCACAGTAAACTAATATTTAAGCATGTCATATCCCCTGCCGCGAGCACCGCACAATATTGTAGCCATACAACACCATAACATAGTACTTTATACTTTACACCATGTTCGAACGATGGTTAATTAAATAACAAATTTAATTGTCCTTTCAACTATTGTTGGATATAGATTTGATTTAGGTCGCAGGATTTTATGATTGTAAATTAGTAAGGTAAATAAAACTTAAATTTTTTAATAAAGTACTAGCTTCTGCCTGTGGCTTTGCCCGCGTGGTATGTTGATAAATTTTAGCTTATGTATTAGTCTGATGTATAAGCTATATTACTGTAAATTTTCATCAAAATCTGTTTAGTAGTTTTTGCGTGAAAGAGTAACAAATATCTATCCATCCTCACATACTTTCACATTTTACATTCATATCACCAAATTAAAATATCTTTATTATTTAAATTTAAGCTTATTTAATTTTAAGCTTAAGTACACAAACCCAAAAACATACACGCATAAAAACGACATAATCCAAAAATGAAGCAAGAAAATAATATCTAATTCTATGCCGACCACACGCGAGGCGACCGCTGTGTCTCATAAGAACATGTATTTTTATACCATAACGAGCCACCGCACAGTCGAGTATTAATTAAATAAACAGTGTTTAGTTTATTTGTAAGAGAGAAGTTTAGAAAATAAGGGATTGGATTTGTTTAAGAGTTGATGGATTAATTTCATTTGTTTTTGGGAAACCGTAGTGGCGTATTGGTAACAGACTCGCTTTGTAAGCATGTGGTTGTGGATTCAAATCTTGCATGGACCAATGTGACTTTTTCAATGTCATATGTAAACTAATCTAAGACACAACTGACTAACGGTGAAAGAAAATATCATGAGGAAACCTTAATAATGGTCTTAAATTGCAAACACGCAGTGAGTTAGCAAGGGGAAAGCTCCATCTTTCTCTGTGTGAGAAGAGGCCTTTGCCCTGCAGTGGGACAGTTAAAGTCTAGTTTATTTATTATTATAATGGATGCCTCGTTGTCATCATAGTTGCAAATGCAATGGCGTTTATTATATTAGGCCAAGTTTTATTTGGTTATTTAAAATATTCTCTTTCTGCAAAATTTATTAATTCGTACTAGCTTCTAACAACTTCATCAAACATTATTGTGCAAATTTTTATAAATTAACAGTGCATGAAAATACACTAACAAAATGAGTCCATCCCGGCTTATTCAATCAAAACTGAGTACCGATTAAATTGAGTTTATTAATTGTATTGTATTCGCAAAATGATTATTATCAGCATGATCGATATGACATTTCAATAAACATCAAAAAACTTCGTTTATGTGTAATAAATTTAACATAATCGAACGAAAAGATATCAAAAAATCATAAACACACATTTTCAACATTCCTACAAAGATTTTAATATTTTTATTTTTAAACAAAGCTATTTTACGAGCAAAACAAAACATTCGTTTACGTTTGTGTAAGCCAGTATGCTGCGTGTCTAATTTTTAATCTTTATTGCCTATTAAGCTTAGCAGGCTTCGTGTTGTAGACAATTATTTACTGTCTACGTATGGCATAATGCTTTCCTTCTAATATATACGGAAGAGTACCTATTCATGGTTTTGTAATTTTCTTAGTTTATTGTTATACTAGTTAATGCCCGCGGGTTCAGCCGTGTTGATATCGGTTAAAAGTAATCATGAAGTTTTGATACCGTTTCCGTAACCCGGCTTATTTTTTGTCCGACACCTCCAATAAATATCTTATATTTTAGCCAATGGTTTAAAAAAATCTTAATTTATTTTATACTAAAACCTTCCTTAAGAACCTCTCTATCTATTGGTGAAACCACATGAAAATCGGTGCAGTAGTTTTTGAGTACACAGTTATCGCAAATAGACACAGCAATTCTTATTATCAGCACAGAGTCAGCTAAGGACACGGAGATACCTATTTTGTTTTCTGCTGATCGTTCCACAGGACAGAGATTTTTCTATCTGTCATCATCAAAGAGAGCAAAATTGAGGGCAGAATTGAAAACAAAACTCACTTATTTCAAGAATATATACCGAGAATTTCCTAATGAAAAAACTCAATAACACTTTGCCCGACCCGGGGATCGAACCCAGGACCTCGTGCTCAGCAGTCGCGCTTGCTACCACTAGACCAACGAGGCTGACATTTATTCAGCTTCAAAAGTTACTAATTAAAATAATAATGATATTAAATTTAACTTAAACAAAAGATTTACAAAGAAGTATATTAAACAATTTGCCTTGTCAAATACAGGTTTTGAGAAAATAATTATTAATTTAAAACTAAGCTTTTCGGATATATTATGTACTACTGAAGTTTTATTTATTTTTAATTAGTTTCCCTCTCCTACTGGGATTTACTTTCTTGATCTTTGCAATATTATAGTCTCCTTAAGAAGTGACCTCGAAAATTTTTGATACTTTACCTACGTAATGTCCTCCTGACCGAATTTTAAACCCAGGGGCCATTTTCAAATGAGATTAGCCAGCTACGAAGAGGTTATTATATTGCAAAAGTTGGTGCGCAAACACAGGTGCACTTCGATCTCTATTACTTCCTCGTTATCCCATGCATGGCAATCCGACACGATCGCAGATTAAACCTTTGTTTTTTTTTCAAACTATTGTAGTAGGTACCTAGTTATTTTAGTTTTTTATTATAGCAGTTGACTACGGGCAGTTTTTACAAAGAAATTTTTTGATTGTTTTCATTTCTCTAACTTGCTTGGTACCTATTTCATTCGTGCGTTTACCAAATTGGTGTTATGTTAATAACCATAGTTAAAAAGCAACCTATCTACTATAACACTATCTAAATTAATATTAAATTATAATTTTTTATCTACATTAAAATAATTATTAGAATATTTTTAGCATTAGCATCCTCGCCTAGCGCCACACGAAAAAAAAACATCCTTTATGCTATACCTACACTACATTCACAATAGAGGACCTACTCACATAATTGTGTAAGTAGCTGCTGTAATTTACTAGTGTATCTCCCCTGGAGAGGCTTTTTAGATAGCCATAGGGTGTCTTGTACAGCTGCCGGCCATTAATGCGCGCCATATTTATTACTAGTTCACACGCACTGTTTTAAACATTAGTAGAGCGTTTCGTAAATGGTAAAAGTTTAATAAGACAAAAACATTTTTTTAAAAATTGGTGTCGGGGAAGAACTAAATAGCACCAATACCTCTGTGTATCGTAAAAGTCGAATAATGATGGGATTAAGGTCACAAACTAGGTGTCATTAACACCCAAAGCTGCGTTTGGTTTCACTGTGGCTGCACACCGGACAAAGCCTCGGTGGCAAGCGATTTGTCGTATACATACATACATAGACTCACGCCTGTTTCCCAAAGGGGTAGGCAGAGACAACGGATTTCCACTTGCAACGATCCTTGCATACCTCTTTTGCCTCATTTGTCGTATACCGGTTATAATTCAGTGAAACCTATCTTTGGACAGGTCTCGACGATAACATTCAGCTAACAGCCTCCTGCTGGGGTCGTGACAGTGTGAGTTCGTGAGGTAAGTTCGTGGTCACACACATCACTTGCTTTTTCTATAAAACCCCTGATACAACATTTTTTTCGGCTAAGAACACTATGAATTTACCTTTCATATAAAAAAGCTAAATTAAAAGCGGTTCAGATGAACCGCTTTTATAACCGCTTTTTTATAAACAGATGTTTAGGAGCTACAATGTCACAGACACAAATACAGATACATACGTTAAACCTAGATTTATAATATGGCCTTTAAGTCTTAGGCCCAATTTCACTATTCACTTTATTAACCGAGTTTAATAAAACTAAGTTCAGCCATACACAAATTGCAGTTCTGAACTCAGTTAAACGCTTGAACATGGCTTGAACCGAGTTTAACTTGATTGATCGCGTTTAGTGTCAGTGGTGAAATCGGCTCATATCAAACTTAATTACTTAACTTAACTTTTAAACTTATAATAACACCCCTCTTAAAAAGAATTTCACTAATTGACCACTATGCTGGTGGCCAACATTGGTCATGTAATCCTGTATACATTATAACCAATAACCAACCTTATAATGGTCATAACACTAAAGGTTAAGTCACTATAATACGAGTATGTCAACAGAAGCTATTCTAATTATTCTGTTTATGGTAGATGTAACACAATTTACTTAGCAATATTGGGTGGGTGGTACAATAAATGTTTGTGTTAGGTCACTATACACAACAAACGACGTGTTTCTCTATCTACAGACTCTATCACAGCATAATTGCTTCGTATTGATGCGTTCGTTGGACTACTGCAGGCAAAGATAAGTGTTTTTTAATGATATTTTACACTGTGATAGCACTCTATGCAGTATTTATGTGATCCTCCGAAAAGGTTGACACCTTTTAAATTAAGCTTCTGCAGTCTGTCCCAGGACAGTATTTTTTGGAACCGTAAGACACTTAAAATACTATAATATAAAGTATAGTATAGGAGCTAGATAATATTATACATATACGGTAGGTATATATTTTAATTAAAATAAATATTTAAATTTGCACTTGCTCTCTCATAATTCCATTCGGTCAAGGCTGCATAGTATTTTATTTCATAAATTATGTCAAAAATAAATGCAGACGCACATAATTTTATCAATTTAACGTATGTATTAAACTTACAAGTAAACGTACAACTATAAAGTTCTTCATTAAGTAAATGATATTATAGCAGTATATTTTAGGCGATTCATAACACGAACAACGAAACAAGACAACATTTATCTTCTGAATGATATAATCGTAACGTAACGTAGGAGTTCTTTGATACACCGCGATCTATGCGCACGCGCAAACAAAGACGCGTTCTTCGGAGTACCGATAGCAAAAAATGTTGCGTAATGGGATGAAAAAGTGTACCGTTAGCCCGTTACAGTGGGCTGCGGGCTGTGTGCGTTAGAGCTCTACAGACGAGCGGGACAACTGAGCGTTTTATCTTTAAATTTAGAATATATTGATTTAAATTTGGAATTTTTGTGAACTGTAATGATACTGGCAGTTGGCACCATTTTTTTCTTTTAATTTCAAATACGAGTAGTGCCTAGAATGTTATTTGTATAGGTACATAACTATACTTACGGATTGATTTCGGCAATGCCAACTAGTTTCGAACTCAAACGGAGTCCATTTTCAAGAGCGAGTGTATACGCGGCGGCCTCGGCGGGCATTCGCGAAATCAATCCGTGAGTAAATAATATAATAATAATATTTATTGCCGTAATAATATACAAAGTATAATTCACGAAAGTTATTGTTCTAAAATAATATTTTCGTTTAAATATTAAAGGTCATTTCTATACAGGGTTATTTGTAAAACACTCGCATCCTTAAAAGGGGTCATTAAAGTCATCATTATGAACAACTTTTACTATGGGACCAACCCTGAATTTGCAAAAAAAATATCAGCAGTTCCATACATGTATGGTCACATGACAACAAAATGTATGGAACAGCTGATTTTTTTTTCGCGATTTCAGGGTTCGTCCCATAGTAAAAGTTGTTCATAATGATGAGTTTAATGACCCCTTTTAAGGATGCTGGTGTTTTACATATAACCCTGTATAACATTTAGATAACAAAAGCAGCATTTACTGAAATTATACAAATGATAGACTGATAAGCCTGCTAAATGCTTCTTTGTTAATGCGTACCTCGTAGAAACAAAGTATATCGAGAATAAAAGTCATGTCATATTAATATCCGGAATGTCAACAACAAAATGTTATTTCTTTTGCTCATAAGACTGGATTTGCTGGATGCTTTGCTTTACTTTTCGACGGAAATTAATATATTTGATCTTGGAGGTCGGAGAAACAATTTTATTTTGTTATTTATAATCAAAATGATTCTTAGAATAACTAATAAGACTCTATTGTACTTACAACAAAGACTCTTTTTCTTGGAAAGTTTGTTAATCCCTACATTGTTTTTTCTTTTTTCTAAAAGAATTCGTCCAAAATTATACTTATTAATTCATTATCTGTTGTTGCTTTGATATCGTGTTTAAATAGTTTTTTAAACTTAGCTTTTATACTATTTTTTTAATTTAATCATTTTATGTTTTTTGTTTTTATTATTATTAAAAGGTTTAACTTAGCTTTTTTTCACCCCCTTCCTGTTGACAGATTGATCCGATATTTGGTACACAGCTTTAGTTTTCATGACAAAACCGTTTTATGTAAAAAAAAAACTTATATTATTCATATTACAATCGGTGCTTCAAAAAATCTCGTCTGAAACTCCTTAGCTTACCGGTCGGCCTCGCCTATTGGGCAACAAACGACTTCACTCACAAAGTGACAATGCACTGACGCACAGTTACAGAAAAATAGATGTCAACTGACCTCAGAAAAGTCGAATAACTGTAGCATAATGTGGCCTAATGTGTGACGTAAATTGTTGTAAGTGTATTTTAATAGACAATCTGACATCTATAATATTATTAAATAAGAAAATTTAAATAAACAACCGATACGATAGGATCGCAATCACGATCTTCGACGTAATAATTATATTATTTTAATAAGCTAACAAGTGCTTAAACGTAAAAAAAATCACAAAAAAATAAAAAAAATGATATCTGAACTGTTTAATTCAAGAATAGGACGTATTTTTTTTTTATGATTGGTTTTTCTTTACATTCGTGCCGTAACCATTTATTTTTTATCATCTAAATTGAATAAATTTAAAAGATTATAATGGTTTATCTGGCTAATTTAACGAGTAAATACTTTTTTTTACTGTACAGAAAGATAAAATTCATACAAGATGGGTCCCATTGATTAATAGTAACAGACACTTTTTCTTTAAATCTATGGTTTTTTCTAAAGGATTAATTCATTGTCGAATAATGAGACACAATGGGAATATACTATGCCGCCGGGATACAATAACCCTTTCATTAAGTTAAAAATTTAGGCATAACTAACAGCGAATAAAATAAATCGTATTTATGATTTCCTTATGGAACTGCGATATATATTGGTATCAATATATATCGCAGTTGTTTTATTTTTTAGAATTATGAGACCACAAGTTACCACAAAAACAGTGAAATTTTACACAGCAGACCTACCATCACTTACGTCATTCTTCTTCCAATATTGTCATTATTATGTGGAACATATGTTAATGGATTGAACATCTTCGCTACAATAAAGACGTAACGGGACGCATCTGGTCGTGTTTTGTAATGTACAACTATTGTACATTTGTATGCGAACAACTATATTTTTTCCACGGTCTGGTTTTTAGGTTATTATTCTGCGTGGTGGTTATTAAGTTTGCAAAAACTGTAAATTAAATTTGATGGAATGTTCAAGCAATTGTATCTAAAATAAATTTGCTTTAGAAACGTAATCAAAAATCAAAGTTTTATGAATGTTAAACTCTTCGGCTGTCCTAATGCGAGTCAGCCTAATATTATACTTTTTGGAATTTTGGATTTATTAGAGTTTATTCTATTTTTTATGTAGGTAACCTATCGCCATGTCTGCTGACACTTTATACGACATTTTGATAGACAACTTGTTCGCAAATGACTTTAATTCTACAAAAGATATTGAACTTGCTTAATGTAGACATTGTTTTCGTAAAAAAACAAAACTATGTGTGTAAACACAAGTGTTTAAATAATAATAGAAAACATCTGCGACAAATGTTATTTGACGTTGACTACACCTAAAAATGACGTGAGTACAAAAAAGACATTGTTCATGCAAAACAATAAATATTTTGCCCTTATTTCATTTATTAAATTATTTTTATTAAGGATGGAATTGAACACTGCGATTTTTTTATTAACCTTTTTTTAAATTTAATATTTTATTATAGCATAAACAAATCCACATCACATTCCTTCAATTTTAAAAATAGAACATAACTCGTTAAAGCGAATTAACAGACGCTCAGTCACCACACTACAATAAAAATATTGTCGTTCAGAAACATATACACCGAAGGCCACAAAAAATGACTCACAAATGCACCACAGCACACCATACAGTACACTGCCGGCCACTGAAACTGGTACAAATGCGTGCAACTAAAAGCTTTGGAATGTCAACGCGGGTGGTGATTGACAATTGACCTTTTAAGGAGACGGTTGAACATCAGAGTAAACATGACCCGAGGTTTGTATGGAGGATTTAGAAAATAATGCTTTTGTGTATTTAAAAAGGCAAATAGCCATTTTCAATAAGTACCTAAGTCCTTCTTTTAGTGATTTGCAATGCAGGTAGACTGAGAATATTGCATAATTTAAACATATTGCAAATCAATGATTGCCTTATTCTTTGGTCAAAGAATAAGTATTGCCGTTCAACGTGGCAATGCTGCCAGTCTTCTGGGCACTTTGCCGGATGACAATGATGCGGAGGAGTACTTTGTCGCATAATAATTACCCGTTTTTCTTTTAATATATTTCTTTTTTTAATTGGTTTTTTAGGCAAGTGTATAGTTATATTTAATTCATAAATAATTGTATAATAATGTAGTAATAAACTTTCATTAACATAAAAAAAAACATTAATAACATTAACCAATAAATTAATCTTTAGTTTATTATACGTTTCTAATGAGTTTTATTTATTTATTCATTCAGTAGCCTTGTGAGTACTGTGTAAAACTTCAAATTTGTTTTAGTCTACCTACCAATCCTAATGAAATCCCCTCTCCGTTGTACTAACTACAATTTTGTTCAAAAACTGTTATAAGTATAAGTATTCAATCTGTTTTGCTTCCATGAAGTCAGAATTGAAACAACTCTGAATACTTCAGCCACAAAACTGTTATTTTGAGGTAAATGAGGAGTGATTTATTTGAATAACATATCTTAACATTGTCCCAATTTAAATAAATCATTATTAATCCCTGACACAAAAAGAGGGGTGTTATAAGTTGGACATGTCTGCGTATTTGTATGTCGGTGTGTCTGTCTGTGGCACCGTAGCTCCTAAACGAATGGACCAATTTTGATGCAGTTTTTTTATTTGAAAGGGCGATCGAGTGTTCTTATCTAAGAAAAAATTGAGGTTTGCCTAATTGTCGTGGGTTTTAAAATTTATAGTTATTATAATTATATTATTTTAATTTAAGACTATGAGTAGTGTGCCCATGAATTTGGTTTTACACATTTAAAAAACCATTTAATTCTAAACATTCAAAGAAATAATAATAAATATTTAATAAAATGTTCATTTAAGAACAATACTTATGCGGAGCCCGTCGCCATTTTATGACGCCGACCAGTTCACATAGATGCCGCCTTGACCTTAAGAAACGTCAAATTGACATTCAAATCTCGCGCGCATTCCTTTTATGAAGAAAAAGTTATGGCGTATGGAGTATGGTTGCCAGGATTTTTAAGTTAAGAATATGAATAGAATCTTATTTCAAATTGCATTGTTGGTAGTTTTTGTAGAGGATTTTAGAGGAATAGGTAGACAAATTGTGCTTAGTTCGGGTTATCATATTATTATGCCTAGACGCCAGGACATTTTGCTTCTACTATCTGTCAAATTGCTTTAATAGATTTTCAATCTTGTCGCTGAAGTATTAGGTTCAATGTTGATTGAAAAAATTTGACAGTACCGGTCGTAAAGGTTAGGTTCCGAACGGTATTATTTCTAAATATTAAGTGAGCGGATGGAACTTTGAGCAGGAAGTCTTTGTTTGTAATAGCCTACGTGTGGTTTAGGCCTGCCCTATTAGCTACAATCAGATTTTGAATCTGTACCTAAAGGCTTGTTAAAATATCAGGCTAAATTACACCGTATTTCCTGCATATAATCTGCATATTTTTCGGAAATCAAAAATGCTGTAATTACATAAATAGTCCGACCAACTGTTTTGATACACGTAATGATTTCGTAAAACGGCGATTTAAATCTACTGAACTGGCGAAGCGAACAATGACAGCGTCACTCAGTCTGATGTTGGCCTTATATCAAATCTACATATGGTACCCAAGGCTGTTTGTTCAACAAAGTCGTACGTATGTAATCACAGAATTGTGTAAATGTATAAATTACTCGGTTTGTAAGTTCTTATTTACAAAAGCGTAACAACTCGAAAATTGTAACTTCAGTTGTTCAAAGTTGAGTGCGATTGTTTTGTGAATAAAAAATTGAATTTAGAATTTAGAAATGACAGTGTGAGGTTTTTTTTTATAAAAATGAGACGTTCGAAATTTTTTTATGGAATGCGTTCGTTATGCGGTTAGCTAAAGAGTGGAACACCTGGGAGTCCTAAAGTCTAGAGTAATCGGGTTCCTTCTCAGCAAGCGCGCACCACCATAGACCACATCTCACCAGATGACACAGCAAATACTAAACGCAATCCTATCTATAGTAAAAAAAATAATGAATCTGTCATCAGTCTTTATTCATTCACAACCATAAAATTGTATTTTATTGAAAGAAAATGTAGAGCCAATCTTTCTATAAAGCCAAATTTAAAACATTGTAACTTTAGAATCCTTTAAGTTAAAAACATAGCCTGTCTAGACGAATAAATTGATTGTTCTTACTTGTAAGACTGATCGAAGAAAGACAAATAAAAAAAAACAAGCCAGACAGAGAAAGCTCTAGATACCTATTTATTTCTTATTTTAATTAATCCGAGAAATCCAAATATGGAATGCCTCGGCAAATCTACAAATTGAGATTCGAATTCGTTTTAATTTCGAATGTTAGTTTTTTAAATCAATTAACGGCTTCCATTTTGGAATTTAGATATTCTATTTTTAGATAAAATTTAGATGCTATGAATGAATGCTCCGATTGATGATGATGATGATTGATGATATTTTACGTAAGAATTTAGAATTAAAATTTAGAAAAACGTAATTTAGAATGTGCACACGTTATCGTAGACAGAAATTTAAATTCGACTTCATATTATATTCTGTATAATATAATTTACTTTTCAGTATTATTTGATGGCTGATGAACAACCAGGTGTCAGAGTTTAATCTGCCCGTAGGCTTCTGACATGTCGTTCTATAGAAATTGCTGATCCTTTATGACTGGTGAGAGCAAAGGACCATGGGGGATTTTGTATGGACCCCGTCCCCACCCACCAACAGTCACGGGCTATATGTCAACATGTTTGTTAGGAGCCATAGAAAGGCAAGCCACCTGTTTTAAGAGCGAAATCAATGGAGATTTTTTTTTACAGGACAAAACGTTTGGGTACTTTTATGATTATTTTTCATAAAAAATCTGTTATTATGTACATTTTTGTACAAAAATATATTACTAATAGGATAAAAGTAATGTAAGAAAGCTTATTTCAAACTACAAAAACCATTGCGTGTCTCCTCACGAGGGAACTCCTCAACGGTCAGTAGCTCGTACACGAAACTTTGCGTATACCTAGGTTTAAACTTGATATTCATCATATGACCTGATGCTGCACCAAGAATTATTGTCTTCACACGCAGGATTTCTTATAAGCACATTTTCGAAACTGTAGGTAAATACTTAAGTTTACTTCGTTTATTGCCTGTGCTACTACAGAACCTTAATTATTTTGATCATTTAAAATCTGAAACAATGAATATTGGCAAAAACAAGTGAATAACGCCTAAAACAAGTGAACATCGGCAAAAACAAGTGAATATCGGTAAAAACCAGTGTATTACCGGTAAAAATATGTGGACATCTGCAAAACCAAGTGAATGCCGAAAAAACAAGTGAAGGCCGAAAAAATAAGTGAAAGCCAATAAACCAAGTAAACGCCAAAAAAATTAACGCTGAAAAACCAAGTGAATGCCGAAAAAACAAGTGACCGCCAAAAAACAAGTAAACGCCGAAAAAACAAGTGAACGCCGAAAAACCAAGTGAGAGCCGAAAAAACAGGTGAACGCCAAAAAACAAGTAAACGCCGAAAAAACAAGTGAACGCCGAAAAACCAAGTGAAAGCCGAAAAAATAAGGGAACGCCGAAGAAACAAGTAAACGCCGAAAAAACAAGTGAACGCCGAAAAAACAAGTGAACGCCGAAAAAACAATGAACGCCGAAAAAACAAGTGAACGCCGAAAACCCAAGTGAAAGCCGAAAAAATAAGGGAACGCCGAAAAAACAAGTGAACGCCGAAAAAACAAGTGAACGCCGAAAAAACAAGTGAACGCCGAAAACCCAAGTGAAAGCCGAAAAAATAAGGGAACGCCGAAGAAATAAGTAAACGCCGAAAAAACAAGTGAACGCCAAAAAAACAAGTGAACGCCGAAAAAACAAGTGAACGCCGAAAAACAAGTGAACGCTAAAAAAGTAAGTGAACATGGGCAAAAACAACTGAATATCGGTAAAAACAATTGAACGCCGAAAAACACAAATGAACGCCGAAAACCAAGTAAACGCTGAAAAAAGGAGTGAACGCAGAAAAAATAAATGAACATAGGCAAAAACAAGTGTATATCGGCAAAAACAAGTGAACGCCGAAATCACAAGTAAACGCCGAAAAAACAAGTGAACGCCGAAAAATTAAGTGAACATCAAGTAATTATCGGCAAAAATAAGTGGACATCTGCAAAAACAAGTGAACGCCGAAAAACCAGGTGAACTCCGAAAAACAAGTGAGCGCCGAAAAAACAAGTGAATGACGGCAATTTTACGGGTTTACGAGTATTTAAAAAAATTACAAGATTTTACGGCGTCCACTTGTTTTTTCGGCGTTCACTGGTTTCTGCCGATATTCACTTGTTTTTGCCCATGTTCACTTATATTCTCGGCGTTCAGTTATTTTTCGGCGATAACTTGGTTTTTCGGTGTTCACTTGTTTTTTCGGCGTTTACTTGGTTTTTCGGTGTTTACTTGTTTTTTCGGCGTTCACTTGTTTTTTCGGCGTTCACTTGTTTTTTCGGCGTTCCCTTATTTTTTCGGCGTTCCCTTATTTTTTCGGCTTTCACTTGTTTTTTCGGCGTTCACTGGTTTTTTTGGCTTTCACTGTTTTTGTCGATCACTTGTTTTTGCCGATGTTCATTTATTTTTTCTGCGTTCACTCCTTTTTTCAGCATTTACTTGGTTTTCGGCGTTCATTTGTGTTTTTCGGCGTTCAATTGTTTTTACCGATATTCAGTTGTTTTTGCCCATGTTCACTTATTTTTTTAACGTTCACTTGTTTTTTCAGCGTTCACTTGTTTTTTCGGCGTTCACTTGTCTTTTCGGCGTTCACTTGTTTTTTCGGCGTTCCCTTATTTTTTCGGCTTTCACTTGTTTTTTCGGCGTTCACTGGTTTTTTTGGCTTTCACTGTTTTTGTCGATCACTTGTTTTTGCCGATGTTCATTTTTTCATACTTGTACGATCAAAATAATTAAAGTTCTGTAATAGTACCACGGGCAATAAACGGTTTATTTATAATACTTACCTAATATAATATTGATCATAAACTAATGAGGCAACCAGGATCTTCTTTTCACAGAAAACTCCTTAATGGTCAATAACTTACAGAAACCTTGCATATGCTTACGCATATTTTGATAATTAAACGTGATATTCACCATATGACCCGATGTAGAACTAAGAATCGTCTCCATCCGTAGGATCTCTTCAACGGTTAATGGCAAATACAATAAACACAGTACTTATATGTTTACTAATTAAACATGATAACTATCATGAACCCACGATGCCGCTAGGATCGTCTTCTTACCTAAGAACTCCTCAACGGTCAATAGCTCGTACACGAAACCTTCCATATTCCTATGTTTATTTAGATGATTAAACATAATATTCACCATAACGTAAATGCAAAGTTTTATGGACGATCTTTTGACCATTGGAAAATTCTTACATGTAAAGACGATTGAAGCTGCAGCATCTGGTCAGTGCTATAATGTTTAATCAGCTAAATAAACGTTGATATGCGCAAAGTTTCGTGCACGAGCTACTTACCATCGAAGAGTTCTTACATGTGGAGACGATTCTAGCTGCATATCAGGTCATGGTGAATATCATGTTTAATCATCTAAAAATACGTAGGTATAATGCAAAGTTTCGTGTACGAGCTATAAACCGTTAAAGAGTTCCTATGTGTGGAGATGATTCTAGGTGCAGCATCAGGTTATGTCAATCGTATAATTGTATTGTTAACAGAACTGAACGTGTATGAAAAATTCTAGCTAAATCGTTTAGGAGGAACTAATAAAAAAACTAAAAATATCTTGAAAAAATGGCACACAAAAGTGCGATTATTTCATGAACCCCATACATTTCAAGATTGTCGCCATAATAAAAAAATATCAACATGTTATGATGCTTCGAATGAGATATGTTTCAAATCTGTTGGAGGGTGGGGACACTTTTACTCAAGGTCCTTTCATTATGAACTGACAAAAAATTACATTATCTACTGATCTTACAAGAAAATATGATACCTACTTGTGTCAACTTCAAAATGTGGAAAAAATCTTAATCTAGTAAACTAAAAGTCAACCATAGAATAGCTTTAATTTACCACCTTTAGATAACCCGTCTGCATAATTATGACAAAACAACAAAGTCTATTTTTGCTTACAAAACCAAGTGACAGATAGTGTTGCCATTAATGCGTGTGAAATTTAATTTTGATGGAAATTTTTGTCAAAAGTGGTATAGCAATTTTATGGTCGACTATACCTACATAATTAATATTAGAATAATGACTTACCAACACAATTAATATTAGAATAATGACTTACCAACACAAAGTTGACGCTCCAAACTTGCAACAGTAAAAATAACGCGTATCGTTGCGACATTTCGTAGGCGGACCGTTTGGTCGCCAGATGGCAGTATGACGAAATCACTATTTGTCTTAACGACTGCATTTTTCGAATGCACTTCGGCAACCGTACGACGATTGCCGATGTTGAACGTTATGACAGCTGTCAACAATGTCAGTTTTGAATTTCGAATTAGAATTGATTTGTAATGTGATGTAATTGATTTTGCGATAGCGTTGCAATATTGTTGCGTTATTAAAAAGTTATTTTATTAGCTGTGGATTATTTATATTTAAAAGTAAGACAATAGTTATAAGAATGGCATTGCTAAGTAAAATAGTTGCCAGAATTAATTGCTCAAAACTGCATACCTATATTAATTTTCGAATGGTCAGTTTTAGAGATATATCTATATATTTATATAATTACAGATGCGAAAACTTTTTTGTGTCCTTCGCGCCGTAACGGATTGCAAAAAGAGCCGGAGAATGACATAGGATACATTTTATCCCAGTAAATGGCATCCACGAAGCATCTAGTCGAGTATAAACATACCTATTTTAGTATAGAAATCTATACACATACTTCAAATTCAAATCGAAAAGCGCAACACTTCAAGTAATACGATACGATTTGATTAGTCAACATAATTCCACCAAAATTAAAAAATATACTCGAAAAATTACTATTTGGTAGTCGGCAGAAACAAAGCCAATGCAGCCGAGGCATTCCATTTTCAAACCCTTTCAAAAAGTTATAACAACGTTGTCGAAACCACAGCGTTCGTTTTTTAAAATATGCTTTTAAAGTTCGTGGACTGAACTAAGCGAAAATAAAACTGCGCGCTGGGTTTTTTTTTTTAAATTCAGTTAGTGGTTATAACGCGATTATACAGCTTTTAGAGTATGCGCCTCAGATTTCTAAGTCTATGAACTTAGCTTTGGGATGATTTTTCGGTTTAGGCGCAAAAAACGTCCTATACAGGGTTATTTGTAAAACACCAGCATCCTTAAAAGGGGTCTTTATACTCATCATTATGAACAAATTTTACTATGGGACTAACCCTGAAATCGCAAAAAAAAACAGCTTTAATGACCCTTTTTAAGGATGCTGGTGTTTTACAAATAACCCTGTATAAACTCAATGCCCTTCTTTTGACATTCAAAGTCGGGTAAAAATTAATCAAAACTAAAAGCTGGCTATATATTCTAAGTGACATCTTTTCCTTCTTTAAGAAGATTATAATTTATAAATGACTGTTAGTCTATTAAAATTAGGCCATTGTGGGAGGTAATTTATGAAATGTAAAACTTCTTTGTGATATCAATCATGTTTATTTTTTTTATTTCAAGTAGGCATGGTATCGTGGTTTTTTATTAATTTGTATTCTATTAGTGATGGCCAGTTTTATTTTCGAACAAGTTCTTTTTGCTGCAGGTCTCTTTGGTAAAATATTTAAACATTTTTTTTAGTTGAGGTTCCAAATTTAAAACATGGGCCTCTAATACAGATACCAGATTGCGTGTAGAAATTTCCTCACCTCTCCTAAACTTAAAAATTGACCTAAGAATGGACGATGTTTGCTGGCATTTGCGATAATAATTTGTCCTAAAAGTAAAATTTCCATTTTAAAGTTTAAAACCACCAAATCATCCCTCACATACTTCCAATATGCTAAAACCATTACATGTTACAACTAACAAACCACATGCGGACATAAATCAAGACATTTGACGACTCCAACAGACAGTGAGACAACTAACGCCGACGTAATTATTTTCGCGTATGACCTACCGGTAGGGTTGCCAATAGAATCTGAGAATAAATGGCGCGCTAAATTATATATTGCAATACAAGAGAAAATCGCAAAAAATTAATAAAACCGAGCTTAAAAATACGGTCGAATATTCTCTAAATTAGCAACACATAAGTAGCCTGTATTATAAAAAACTTAGAAAATTGAAAATAAGTACACAATTACGATCAGTGCAGTATTAGCAGATTGGCTGGTGACTTTAGCTAGGAGGTCGTAGGTTCAAATCCTGCTTAATGCAAACTTTAATGTTTATTTGATATAAATTGTTTTATAATAATGTTTAATATTTCATTTCTAATTATTATAAGATACACAACAAGGAATTTCATTTAATTAGACTTTTAATTAATAAGTACCTAAGTATAAATGATAAAAACACATCATTTTTTTAAACTAACAACACTCGATTAAGTCTCCTTTCAAATAAAAAACCAAAATCAAAATCGGTTCATTTGTTTGGTAGATATGATGCTACGGGTACACAAATACACACGGTAAACTTATTTTTTGACAGAACATAACTAAGCGGGAAATGGCCTGAGCTTAAAAAAAACAGTGTTAGTATCAGAACGCGAGAACACTAAAATATCGCCGATATATCGCGAATTGTTCGTTAAATTCTATTCTATAATTTCCAGGAAGTGCGAAGAAGACAATGTGTTTTATTGAATGTCCTTTATCGCAGCCGTAGCCGCCATGACACCTTGCTCCAAGTAACTGGACGTTATTCTGTTAGCCTCCACTTAATAACATGTTACTTTAAGCTAATCTTATATTTACAGGCAATGCAGGCAATTGTATTAAATCTCTATTTGTTGTACGTAGTGATATGAAAATAACTGTAAACCTGACTCTGGCAATGTAAGTTTAAGGCATAAGGGTTGCCCAATCATAAAAACGATAAAAAACAGGATATAGTACAAGTATATGAGTATAAATAAAATATCACTTTGCCGGCCGCATCTATGACGAATAGTTATTTAATTTTTTTATTATTTAATTTAATTTTTAATTTTATTTCATTTTCTATTTAATTTAATATAATTTTCAATTTAATTTAATTTAATTTTGAACTTAATTGTATTTAATTTTCAATTTAATTTTATTGAATTATCAATTCAATTTTATTTTGATTATTATTACTTTTATTTCATCTAAAATAAACATTAAAATTATTAAAATACAACTAAAACTAAAAACTAAACTAAACTATTTGGGCTTAAATTACAAAAATAAATTTGGCTGTAGTTAAAAAAAAGATCTGTTGTGTGACGATTGACATTTTAGTTACCTACCTTGCAACCACAGAGGCTGCAAAACTTCCGAAACGTCAGGACAAAAACTTTAATAAAAAATACACTAAAAATATTCCGGTAAAAAAGTTGGTGATTGTGAAATAATAAGGCATTTAAAAATAATAATTGTCTTTGATTTCTACAAAATAATACTCACAAAGTTCAATTTTATTGTCTGTTACCTATTTGGTATAACCTATAAGTGGGCCACAAAACCGAACGGCCTTAAACTGGGCCCTATTATTATAACAGTATGCAACGTAACTCGCATAAAAATCTAATTCAATGTTATTTATGTGACCATAGACCACAGCGACATTGTTTGTATATTTTTTTTATGTTACCACTTGTTGAGTTGCAGCAATGAAAATAATTCCACAT
Organism: Protodeltote pygarga; assembly: GCA_936450705.2. NCBI lineage: Eukaryota > Metazoa > Arthropoda > Insecta > Lepidoptera > Noctuidae > Protodeltote > Protodeltote pygarga. The sequence continues at coordinate 9,067,635 of OW388268.2, read as the reverse complement.
TTTTGTATAAAAAAAATCGATCTACAAACATTTTAAACTTTAATGTTCGCATAGCATGCATAATAAATTAAAAATGTTTATTCATAATGAAAACTAACCTAGTTGTGCATTAAGCTGCCCATTTGTTTCAAAACAAATGAGAATAAATCCTGCTCTTTTCAAGGAATGATTTAATAGTACATCCATAATTATGGTCAGCAATAATAAGGAACAATTAAAAAATCTTATTTTTTTTTAAATTATTGTGGAGGTTCTATTACTGCTTTTACTGTCTGTGACATCGTTTAGGAGCCACAATGCATCGTAGCTAAACCTAAACTAATAGACCTATTTCGATTTAGTAATTCATAATTCCCTAATTTTATTTCTTTTATTTATTAGATTTAGTGTATTTATAGATTGTTTAATAATATAAATATTATTTAATGTTTAATACTGCAATATATTGTTTCTTATTAAAAAGGTAACTTGTTATAGAGTGTTTTAGCTAAAAAAAATAAAGTTTACCTAATTGTGTCACGGGTTTTAAATTTTTTAAATTTATAGTTACCATATTTACTGGTTAAACCTGCTGGTTTAAGCTTCGATCATCAAAACCTAAGTAAATACCACGCTATTTATGCAAATATGACACTTCTCTCTATCTCTCAAGATGATTATGAGCGTGATGTATGTATATCGACATTAGATAGACAATGTTATTCGAATAATCTTTTATGATACAAGTTGTAGTGTTGTTAATCTCTTTTATCGATATTTTCTATCGTTAAAACTTATATACTGGGTTATTACGAGTCTATCAGATTGGGAGTCAGAAATATTCCATTTTGATCTTCAAAATTGGAGTCAAACTAGTTCTAATGCTATAGAATTGTCGTTGACCTAATAACAATTGTCGATTATTTGACAGATGTAATCCAATCCTAGAACCAAATACTCAGCAGTTTTGGTTGCATCAATTAGACTAAAAAAACCAGGGCATAACCAGGCAATTAGAGGAAAAAAACAATGAATATTCATAATTTTATATAAAAAAATAACCAACAAATTTTAGTATAACTATTTTTTTTTTTTGGATGGAACTATCTTTTAAGCAAAGAACTGATTCTGCAAAAAAATAACAAGGACAATAAAATAAATAATAATTATGTAAATTGTCATATAAATAATATCACAGTGTGTTTGTATGAGAATTGATTACCTATGTGTGTTTAAGTACGATGTGTAAAAAAATGTGAAGAATTATTATGAGTATAAAGTCTTTTTATTTCAAATAAGAAATCTTATGATAATTGTATGAAGCTGTTTATTTTACGTGTTAAAATAATATTTTCAGAATATTCTTATTCTCAGAATTCCTAAAATTGCTGGAGAACGAGAAAACCGGACCTATTAACTTAATTGGTAGGTACATTACTGACAAATAAGTGTTTTTCTATGTACAAAAGTAAAAAAATATTTTAATCATCTGGGTTTATTATCGCAGAAGTGCAAGCAATTAACTCTACGCTGTGCGTGGGTTCACAGTCATGTTAGGTGTCGTTATTAGATTCCATAAACAACAATAAAAAAATGTAACAAAAACAAATATTATATTTTATTCTGTTAATGGATAAAAAATATTTTTATTTTATTTTAGTTTTATTTTTAAGTAATCGATTATCGACACCTAAGATTCCTGTGAAGTTTCCCTCACTAATTTTATTTAACCCTACCCCTACAGCTGTACAAAAAAACATTATTCAAACCCTTTAATAACTTACTCATAAGTACATTTCATAACTCTTGTAACAGATTAATAATAGCAGAAAAAATTACTGGTTTGCCTAATTTGTTTACTTAAAAAAAAAGTTTAAAACATTTCGCCGACCGCCTCTTTGTAAACCAACAAGTATGTATCACGAGAAAAAGTACTTAAGGGAAGTAGGTTAAAGCTATTTGTGAGCTTACCTACATACACGTTAAAACAATTTGGTATTATTTCATTATCTGTGACGAAATTGTGGGTTTTGACACGCAAGAAATGATTCTTTTTAGCTAAGACTTGCGCTAAAAAGAATTTTAACTTTTGACAAACAAAAGACGGTCGGAAAATCAAAAGGTCGAGAAATATGCCGCCGGGGCAACGACCTGGGTGAGTTTAAATCACTCGTAGTTCTCTGACATGATTCAAACATGAAATTATGACATGATGAAAATCTTGCAACTTTGCTGATTTCTATGTTTGACTTCACCATTAAAATTTTTGCAAGTGGGGAAAATTTTGAAAATAATTTAAGACATCTTATTATAGTCAAATCGATAAAGAATATCATCATTTCAATCGAAAAAGATCTCATTTTAATTTGACTAAAAGTTATTCAAAGTGTTATTGGGGTTTACCTTAGGAAATTCTCAGTAGCAGCACGGCGTCTGGAATTGTTCCCGGTAATAGGATCACCCCCTATTACATGGTACTTATAACAGCCGGCGAAACGTAGGTACTGCATACATCTCTACCCCTCTGGGGAATACACGCGCGAATCTATATGTTGTGTTAGCCATATAACACATGGGCTCCCATTTCCGCTTCCTGTGCTATTTTTGAAAAGAGAAGAAGCTATCAAAATTCTCTAGTCGTACGTCTGAGAAAGAACACAACAACTTACTGCCAATGAACAAAACTTAGTTTAAAAAAATATTAAACAAAGGAAAAAAAATACTACGCTTCTTTTTGGACTTTGGCATTCGAATCTAAGACCAGACTAAGAAGATTCATAACATTACTAGGCAATAGGCATTTACCTAAGGATATTGCAAGAAACGTTTCGTTTGTCTTTTCTTCAGAGGAAAAAACTTTTCTTTGTACTTAATGAACCTTCCTTTTCCTCTGAGTAGATGTTGCTTCATTGCAAAGCTAGGTATACATTATGCAACTGTTGCACTTCGCGCTCTTGTAACAGCTCTTAAAATGCTTTAAACTTTAGAAAGGGTCTTCAACCGAGGTAACACACAAAATATTGGCATGAATTATATCAGTAGGGATATATTACAGATTATATATACCTATCTCCCTGCGACATATAGATATTAATAGTTTCTTCTCCAAAGGTCTAATAACTAAATTGTCATGCTGTGAGATTATGTTCGGATTTCTATCTGTTCGAAACCTATATTTTTAATCTAAGATCTATATATGATTGTTACCTGTTGTAATTGCCTAAATAAATAAATAAAGGTGCTTTTTGTGAACTAAGGTATCTGGAAAAAGTGGAGAAACTTCATTATATACCTCAATATCTACAAACAATGATTTCTATCAATTTCTATCAACAAAGTTTTCGGGGAAACATGTTGTCTAGTGATAGAGCTTTCTGTATGTAGTAATAGTAGTAGTTTCTGTTTGGAGTAGTAGGTTCTAGGCTCAAACTGTGAGCTTGGAATATACATAGAAACACGCTTATACGACACTACTACATACAGGAAGCAAAGCTATTACTTACGTTTCATATAGGCAATGATCTGAGAATACTGGAGTCTCAATCCATAATAATCCCTTTTATTCATCCCTTCTAATAAACACTCACAGGAATAGCAGGTGGTGAGGTGCAAGCATTGAACCGCTTACTATCAGCGTATTGCTTGTTTGTTGTATAAGGAGAGCGTCGAGATAGGGGGATGTATCAACAAGAGAGGAGCGCTACAGATTCGCGAATGGATATGCCAAACTTTACAAGATAATTATAATATACATGACGATATACCTTTATCTTATTTCTTTGACTATAAAGGCCGTTCTACAAAAGATAATCACAGTTTTATAGCATGTTTAGCAAGGCTTTAACAGTGGTTATGTAAATTTAAATCGCGTTCAAAACGTGCCCCATACGCAATAACAGTCATTGACCTACCAACACTGAAGACGATTTGTTGGTAGGTCAATGATAATGTTATGATAGTAATCGAAAAGAAAATAACAGTCTCGATTTATTTGGAAAGCAAGTTTTGGGACTGCATAAGTTTAAAGTCTATCGTGAAGTCACCGGCGCTGCGACGGGTATCAAATGATTTCCTTTTGTGTCTTATTTCTTGGTATTTGACGGTTAATTAGTCCCAAATGGACTGATGAAATGGAATAGAACGAAGTAATAGCAACGATTTGTGCCCGGTTAATGGCAATAGGCTCGCCCCCTATTACATGGGACTTATTACATAGCCGGCGAAACGTGGGTGTACTACACACCTCTGCCTACCCCCTCTGGGGAATACAGGCGTGAGTCTATAAATAAAATAAAAATAAATAAAAATAGCAACGAGATTTATTTAAGTTACCAAATCATGTATCACCATCTATGTAGTTTGTCAGATACAAGGATATAGAACCTAAGTCTAATTTGACACTTGGGCTCGGCGTTAAAAAAAACGCACTAAGGCTGCTTTCACATTTAGGCCACTGTCGCGCGACTGCTATTTGTAATATTTTAATATTATAATAGCTGCCGCGCGACAGTCGCCTAAATGTGAAGCCGCAATAAGTATTCGTAATATTTTGTATGATCAGCGAGAGCTCCAAGGGCTCAATTCCCTCTCCATTCCTCCTTTCATAATCCCCTTATGTACTAAAGAAACAACATCTGAAAACTTATATATAAATATAGTACCTATTCTGTTGCTTAAAAAGTTGTAGGCGTAATTTTTTTTAAATTAGGCAATTTCTTGAACTGACAATTTTGACACAATCAAAATCTACTGTCATCCTGGCCGATATTAATTCAAACGAATCAGCCATAAAATACCATGAAAATTAATATTTCTATTCATCCATACCTACGCGTGTACAAGCGAGAAAATCTCAAGAATTCCTTTCAAACAAGAAAATCCATAGTGCGAAGGCGGATTGAAGAAACTTGTAAATGTTACTAGGTACTCTTGTAACTACTGAGAATAATCCATTGTTACTAGATCTTAGTGCATGACTGCTTCACTTTAACTGAAGCGCTTTGAGCGCTGGATGTGTAAGTAATATTGTACCTTGACGTGAGGCAGTAAGTAAGTTTGTCTCTGAAAGTGCAGTAAACTGAAATTTGACGTCATATTTTGAAAATTTGGTGTATGATTGTTCTCCGATAGCGGGCTCAAAAGACATAGATTTAATGAAATTCGTAATATTATTACGAATTTCATTAAATCTATGTCTTTTGAACCCGCTATCGGAGAACATCGATGCGGAGAAGACGTTCTGCGTAATTAAAATTGTTGTAGAAAGGAAAATATATTTTTATAGATATACAACAAACTCAGCTAAATCCGTGACACTCCTAATTTGGTAGCATTAACTTTATTCCTACCTGAATTCTACTTACAGATATTTATAGTAGGTCTCAAAGTTAATACTACCAAATTACAAAAGACAGATTAGATGAGCTTACTATAAAATAATAAAATTCAGTCCATGAAGAATCAGGTCATGAGGATGCTTTGTGGAGAGGAAAAACACGTGTGGAGTAGTAGTTTGGGCTTACATTTATAATTTGTTCATTAAGCAAAGCTGCTTGACATAATAATGGAATCAACACTAGCTGGTACATATTTTTTCAGAATCCTAAATAATATATAAATGTTTAGATGTGAATAGTATTAGTATCCTGGATATTACTATTTACTATATACTGGTTATATTATTATACCAGCCGCTCTTCAAACCAAGCTCAACTCAACATAGTTACTCAACATTTTCTTTGTACTTACAAAAAAAATATAAAGAAAGTTGTTATGAAATTAACCCTTACTAGCTTAAAACAGTAAAGAAAAGCATCGTGACGAAACATACATGTCGAAACTTCTAAATTGTTCATCAACCCTAAAACATACCTACAATATTCCTCAAAAAAATTAACCAACACATTCGCATTATATTCGATAAAAGCTCCAAATCCATCATGAGTCTGTCAAATGCAATAAAATAATTGACAGCCGATAAGTCATTTTACAACAGAAAAACGTTAAATCGATGTCAAATTCGACACTTAAAGTGTGACAGGTCAAATGTTTCATCATCGTCGTAACATTCACATATCGATAAACACGGAACGTCTCTATTTGCATGTGAGTGTTAAATAGTGATGTAATGTGTTTTGGTCTAGACAGCTTAGGGGAACCAGCTGGATTAGAAGTTAGTAACCTAATAATTATTATGACACTGTTACTATGGGTAAGTACTGGATGAAATTATTGCAGCAAAAGATATACTTAGTGAGAGCGCTTATGCATTGCTTTATAACTCCGAGAATATGGAATATGAGAATGGTCTGAATATAATTATGAGAATGGTCCGAACTTTCGGACTCGACTAGGATCGGACGTTTACCCTGTGTAGTGTATCTCTGAGAAAAAAAAAACTGTTTCGCGGCTTTGGCCGTGTTTAGGTTAGGTTAAGTTAGCTTATGAATGGTAACCATCGGTTAAAGCCTTGCCGCCAAACGTTCTAGTGATCTCGAGTGGTCAACCAAATGGTTTTTTTATATTTAAAAAAAAAATGCGCAAGCGCATTCCTAAATGATCCTACTGCCAAGCGGTATCGGTTCGTTGTAAGCTACCGTAGTATCAAAATTCCAATATCGTTTCCTAACCCTGGAATCGCCCGCGGGCTGCGCGCGCAATCACGATGCAAGTGTTAAATTGTTAAACATGGTGCCGGCTGTAATTTGCTAACGTGAGTGTATGGGTACAATTGAATACAAAATCGTTAAGAATTTTGTCTGCAAAAACATCGGCGATGCTGATGTCGAAAATTAAACTACAAACTATTTTTAAATAATCTAGAAAACAATTGTTTAAAAATAATTATTTTCTTAATATTATATTTTGTTAATTTTAAATTAAAAAAAAAAACAAATGAACAACACCTTGTAGCAAGGTTTTGCATTGTGTTACTACTTGACACTTTAAACTTTACTTATTTATCTACTTTTAAGCTATGTTTAAAGTGTCAAGTTTGGAAAGTTTAAAATCGATCGGACAGACAGACAGACAAAAAAGCAAGTTCAAAATAGAGTTGTAACATAGCTCTTTGTATACTATGTAAGAGATCTACATAATAAACGCATGATTGTACATTTACTTGTGTACGCAACTGTACTTTTCCACACTCGTGATGAATAAACGCATTATGTTAACTTTTTAGCAGAATAACGTCCGATATGTGGGCCATTCTAAAATGGCGGAACATCAAAATCATATGGATAACAAGGTCTTAATTATGGATGATACATATGGAAATTTAAAAGGATTTTAATCGGGGAAGGTGGTAGTGAGTTGCGCCAAGATGAGTGCAGACGAGTAAGACAGTACCTAGTTTTACATTAAGCTTTTTAACTAAATTTGTATTTTTGAACCATCATAACTTCGTTCTGGATACAACCACAAAGTTATTTTTTTTTAAATGTACTAAGTAATGTACTCACACAGGAAGGTGACCAATTTTTAATTAGGTAAGTACCTACATGTTACTTTTTGATTTTACTTTTTTAAACTTTGATTTATCATTTTCTGACCAATACTTAAGTATATTGGCTTGGGCTTGACCCAGAGTGTTAAGAGTGAAAACGTTGCAAGTCTTGGCTACATTTTTTTATGAATTGTTTTTGGTGGGAGTATTATTACAGATTCCATTAGTGAGGCTCCAATAAAAATAATTAGGTACATATTTGTTAAGATTTTATTTTAAAAACCTTTTAATAATTTGACTTGTAATTAAGTAAATGCAGTTGTATTCATTTTATTTACCATGTTCTAAAGTCAATTAGTTTATTTAGATTACTTATAAACTTAAGCACAATATCTCATTATGCAGCATATTAAATCGGGACTATCATATTTTCATCAAAATCAAAATAATAGTAAGTTATAATAGTTATTATTTACGACAAATTTTGGCCAAAATAATGATCCAATGGGTCTGTATGGGAAAAGACATCTCGGCATATCTAGATGGAGATAGCAGGATAAAATAAACCTTATCGAAGGGGAATGGCCTGCGTCTTCACTGCCGAAGGCTTTAGCCAGATGTTGGACCTTTAGGCTTTAAGCCATTGCTGTCCAAATGTTGGCTTTCCTACCTTTTTGTGAAAGTATGCGAACTGTGATCTTGCGTCCCCGTCTCTGCGCAGATGAGAAGTGATACGAGGGGAGTGTATGCCGACCGACTACCATGTCAAAGCTGAAGAGTCCGACATAACCGTCTCTCGTACTCCGAGCGAGATGGTACCCGTAACACGCATTTCCATTCTATAATAAACAACTCCGAAGCACATTTTTTGCTAAACAGTTTATTAGTCCTTAGACTTTAGTTTGTCGCGCCATTATCTTGCCTACCACATTCTATGATATTAATAAAAAAATATAAATCTAATGTGGTGACAACCCTAACCTCAATAACGAAGTTGAGTATCGAATATTTCGTCAAATAATTTTCTTGAGTATCTGCCCTGCCCACACCAACGTAATACAGACTTATGTAATAGTTATAATATGTATATAATATTTACATAATATATGGGTAATATTTACAATAGAGGCGCTCCTTGCGCTGCAGTAACGCGGGAGTTGTACATCACCACGGTTAAGCAGCGCTTGACGCGGTCAGATAGATGGGTGGGCACTTTACTGTTGAGTATTTAGTCGATTTAAGAATGACAAAAACTATTGAAGAGTTCTAAAAAATACTAAGGTTACAAGGTAAAGATATAAATTATCAGTTTAGTAGTTTCCAAGAGATGTAAAGAGGGCACTACATACAAACAGACAGTTCTATCCTTTTTATAAAATTAGTGTAAAAAATTGTAGAAGGGAAAATAACGGAGAAATTGTTTTTGGGTAGAATAATATTTTTTTGGGAAAATAATTCCACTAAAAATATATTTTAGTTTTGTTTTACATACTTAGTTTGCATTAAACATAAGTTTAGAAAAAAAAACAATTTGTAGAATCTAATTCATACTGATCTCAGTAACAGCCATGTATATTTTTATATTATGTCAAAAGTTTACCAAAAAAAAGAATTAAAAAAAAACTTTTTTATTTTTTTGATTCATTTCATTCTAATAAGAATTTAAATAATTGTGAATAATTATTTAAATATATGCAAACGGCAGCTCTATCATACATAACACTACACCATTACAAACCTGAACATTATTCGCCTATGGACAAACCATAACCCAACAAAAGTTCTCATTAAATTTTATTACATTTTTATCTAAGTTAAAAAAGAAAATGTTTACCTATCTTATGTAATCCGTTGAGTCGTCCCGTTTGTCGAAAAAATATCGATGTCGGCCTGAATACCAAGTTGCAGCACTAAACAGTAGGCCGATTGTGAATAAACGAGGAAGTGCTTTTCGACGATATGGGTCAGCTCTGGTTAGTGAGGGGAGCATGTTGATAATTATTGTAGATATTTATCGATGAAATGTCGACATGTTTGGGAAATTCCACGGTGTTTTGAGCATTTGTTTTTGTCAATAGGTTCTTATGCATTCAGATGTAGGTATACCTACTAAATTCTCGCTCAAGACGTTGTTAGGTACTTAAAGCATTCTACAATTTCTCTATTCTTAATTTCTAGCAGTAAAAGTGTGATTGCTTACTTATTTGACCCAGACTTTGTAAAGTGTTTTATTGTATAAGTAGATTTCACTTACGTTTACATATTTTCTTTTATGTATTCTGACTAGGTTAAGCATCCATATTTACCTGTGAACAAAACAGCTTACATTAGAAATATTACAAAACAAATTGGATTACAGATTAATTTATTATAACAGTAGTGATAAATTACAAAGTCTTCTGCTGAAAACACGCCGTACTAATTAAGAAACAAAACAAATTAATATTAATATTATTATAATATATATATATTATTATAATATTATATTATTTTGACAACAAAAGCTAGCTGAAAAGCAATTCATCAAAACCTAGACTAATTTATTTTTGACAGTATCGATAAGTGTACGTCTCTAACTGTAACAAATTGCATCACACTAGCCATCGACAGAGATTTAGAGCGGCGTTACGTTGGTTTACCTAATTTTTCTTTGTGGTAACATTGCTTCAACCGATCTCTCATTGTTTGGCCGAACAATGACGGCTTTGACGCAGTTCTGTGCCGGAAAATTATTAATTGGGAACGAGAGGTCGTTGCGTTCGGCATTTTTTGAGACCACCGGTTGTAACTCAACATCACTATCTGTCAGTTCTGTTTTTAAAATTTTGATGTACGTGCGCCGGAGTTTTCTTTTGAGTAAGAGGTGAATGCAGGTTATTAATGGGCGGTATGCGTTTTGTTTTTGTAACAAGTATGTAAGTACAGATTGGTGTTTTTAGTTAAGACCTGGAGAATTGAGGTTAGGGATGAGGTGCTGAGGTGTTATTTGTGAGAGGCTCATATTAAGCTGTAAATCTTCATAGGCCAAGTGGATCGATTGAGACTTAAGCACTACTTAAGTCTTGAAGATTATATTCTAAAAAGATTGTTAAATTTCTTTTGCACGATTGTAACTAACTTTAAATATCAACAGTGAGTCTTTCTAACAAATATTGTGAGAAAAAGATTGAATTTTCGTTAAAGCACTAAAGGTTTATAAACAGTTATGACATACATACTATTGGAAATAAAATCTATTATTTAGTTTTAAATGAAGATATTTTAAAGCCGGTCTTTTCAATGGACATCTTTCGTTGGCCAAACTATCATGAAAACTGATTTGACAGCTCTAAAAATCTTTTATCCTTTTTTCATGATCTCTGTTAGAAAGAGATAGCGCTTCTCAATTAGTTTAGTGTGTGTGCAAGAGAGATGGTCCCGAGTTATTTAAATTTTATTTAAAAAATTAAATAAAGGCTCGTTAAACATTTTAAAGTTTTAAATTTATTCGCTTGTATAAAATATTTCACTAACGAATGGTTTTCACGCCCCGATTATTTTTAAATGCAGATTGATATAAATGTATGCGGGAAACCACAGTTGTGTAGGCTCTAAGTGTTTTTTTAAATAACGTTTAAAATATACAAACTTTCCATTTTAGAGAAGGCGAAAACCGAGTTTAAAATGATAGATGGAAGAAAAAATTTAATAAAATTGAAAATGAGATAGATCATAAATGAGAGGAGGTTGAGAGTTTAATTGGCTAGATTAAAAAAGAAAGCAAAGAAGAAGAAGGTAGCATTCCCGGACAGGAAGTTAAACTTGGAACTAACGCAAAGGTTTGGGGAACCTAGCTAGACTAGAATGAAGGAATGCATTAATTATCAATATAATTAAAGTTCACAATTATAAAAAAAACAATCTTAATATAACCCTAACTTAATTTAAAAATTATCCCAACTTTAGTGTAGATATCTATACTTATAAAACAGTACCGTGACTGACTGACTGACAGACAACGCACAGCCTAAACCGGTGAACCTAGAGACTTGAAATTTTGAGACAATATTTTTTAAGCACCCTAGGGGTGCACTAAGGAAGGATTTTTGGAAATTCTACCCCTAAGTGGGTAAAAAGGGGGATAAGAGTTTGTATGAAAGTCCGTCGTTTTTAAAGTTATATGTACGAAACTTGGTATTCAGCTTTTCGGTTGTTAGATGAAAAACGAGCATAGTTTATTTTTTTTCAAATCTACCATTGAGTGGATAAAAAAGGGGGTGAAAGTTTGTATGGACAATTCGTTATTTTTTAAGTTACAGATGTGAAAATGAGTATTAAGCTTATTCGCCAAAAATAAAAATGACGTGTATCAAAAAATTTAGATTTTTCCCTTAAGGAGATATAAAAGGGGATTAAAGTTTGTAGTTATGAAAATCCGTCATTAAACTTGATAATTAGCTTTTCGGTTAACAAATAAGACGTATTTCAGCTTTTTGAAAACTCTACCTATTAGGGGGGAAAGGGGGGGGGGGGTCGAAAATTTGTGTATAAAATTCGGTATTAGTAAGAGACATCAAAGTGGCATAATTAATGAACGTATATCTCGATATTCAATGACTATGGAAGAAAATATAGAAGATAAAAGTTTGAATGAAATTCTGCCATTTCTAAAGTTGAAGTCATGAAAATTAGTAGGTATACTCGAGAACTGTTGGACCGATTTTCATGGTTTTTGATTTGTTGGTTTGGTCTCCGCCTATAATATAATAGAAGAATCGAAGAAAAATAAAATGGAATTATACCCCTTGGGTATGGTAGGGTATGGGGTAGGGTTGGGTAGAGGTAGAGTAGGGTAGGGTAGATGTGAAGTAGGGTAGAGTAGGAGTTGGGTAGGATAGGGGTAGGGTAGAGTAGCGTAGGATAGTGTAGGGTAGGGTAGGATAGGGGTAGAGTAGAGGTTGGGTATGGTAGGGGTAGGGTAGGGTAGGGGTAGTAGGGTACAGTGCTAGGAACACGCAGGGGGGAGGGGTAGGGTAGGGTAGGGTAGAGTAGGGGTTGGGTAGGGTAGAGTAGGGGTTGGGTATGGTAGGGGTAGGGTAGAGTAGGGGTTGGGTATGGTAGGGATAGGGTAGGATAGGGTAGAGTAGCATAGGGTAGTGTAGGGTAGGGTAGAAAAAGCTTAGAGGTAGAATAATCACGCGTACAACGTCGCGCGGGACAGCTAGTTACAATTATATAATTATACACGTCACATATACTATATTATAAAGAAAATTAGGTATATACCTAGTTATAGTTGTTACAGTACCAGGTATATACTTATGTATAATAAATTTGTATATAACTGTATAACATTTCTTAGTTGATAATGTTTTCTTTTCGTTGGTTAAATTTAGGTCAATCCCAAGAGATGGATCTTTAATATTACAGAAGGGCACTTATGAACACATGTACTCAAAACATGTTCAATTTAAACCAAGTTTTATTATATGTTTATTAACATCATCCGCTTACTAAACCTCTTTTTAGTCTCCGCTAATGAATCGTTGATTAAACTTGGTGAGATCAGAGATAAACATAGTTGATTTTTATTTTTTAATTCTTCAATTTCCTCAGTGTTGTTGAAGAAGTTGTGATTTGTTTAGAGATAATTATAGTGAGTTTATTAAAGAATGTACTCGTATTACCAGTTTTTATCAGTTTCATCTGATTGCTATAAAATGTTGACAAACTTGCCAATACTGGGATATGTTACAATCACATGATTATAATTAATAAAATAATTAGATAATAACATCTTGAAGAACACACACCTGAGGATTTTCCAACGTCGTGTAAAGCCATGTCGGAGGACAGGCTGCTTAAACTCTGACACCAGTCTGTTCTTCAAACATACCATAAAGAAGAAGAATATTGACAAAATATTAAAAAACTGATTTTTGTCTTCTACCTTTGGTTATCTTAATTTTCTTCCTTCCACATTAGTTAAAACCATCTTCCAAATAAACAGAATTTGAACTTTAATCTTGCTATAATTGCCTAACACTTTGTTAATGAACTCTTTGCTATCTCCTTAATAGCGTTTCTAACGATAAAATAAACTATACTAATTAAAAGTTTAAATTTTAATTGCTGCAGGAAGTTACAACTGATGGTCTTCAGGTACTAAAGATATGGAATAAAGGGTATATATAAATTCTTATTTACGTTCTAATTTTTCATACTAGTCAAGCTTTTGATTAAGAATAGTCAGACTATTTTCATCATATTGAACTTATCTTTATAACGTATTTAAACCACCCAAAGGCCTTCGATTTGGTTTGATGGCTCCCTCGCCATTGAATTGATGAGCATTTATTTTATTACTTATTATATAACACGTGTTTCTTTTGGGTTTATGTCACAGCTGTTTTGCTTTCATGGAACTTTTCAACCATGTTACGTAGGTGTAAACACATGCTAATTTATTTATTTCTTTTTAATTAGAGGTCTTTATCTTCTGGCTTGAAAGCTTTGGTGAATTACGACTTCTCTGTTTAGTCCATAATTAAACTTGTCGATTCTTATTTTTGTTGAGTTATCAATGATAGTTAATTAAATGCTTTCGCCAACGCTTTGTAATCTTTTTAATGTTTTATTTATTTCTTTATGAATACCTTTTCATAAATCTATCAATATTTTATCTTATTGTCTACCTTGGAAGCTATTGGATTCATATTTATGTGTTACTCGTACGATACGTGCAATGTTGTTTTCAACAAATATTTTAGTTTAGATACTTGATATATTTACAACCAATTTATCATAATGAAATTGGTTTCCTTCTTAAGCTTCACTGTTTTTTAATTTCAAGTTATTATTATCGCAAATTATCTCGATTGCATGGTCTTTTTTGAGATTGTCAGTATCATTTGTATTTAGGTTATTATTAATTATCGTCTCATTGAATTCTTCCTTTACTTGCATGTCTTACATTATTGTCACATCTTTTAGCTAGATAATTATAAACTCAGCTATTAGAGCCAATGCTACATTGCTATTAAATGTCTTGCGCCTTAATTCAATAGTAATAAGTACAATTTTTGAATAAAACTGTTTCACGTTATTAACAGTACTTTATTTCAACACTGATTAGTATGAGTCTCTTAATAATTTCGTGAGTGCCACTCAAGTGGTATGTAGCAGTATGGTTCACGGTTTCAAACTTATGGTCTATGTGCCCTTGGCGGTCAAAATTACAGACTTGACCCCAATGCCATCTTTAGTGACTCAACATCGGCTTTTGACAATGTGCTATTATTAGTCGTCTCTTTCGCACTTGTACTTACTGCTGTTGATAGAGATGAGATATTGTTTATCGATATTTTTGTAAAAACCTTTAAAATGTTACGTTTAAATGATATATAGCAGCATTATTCACACATGTGATCTAAAGCTGTAAATAATGTCAAAATTTACATTAAAAAAATAGTTATCTTAAACACATTCCATTAATAACTCACATAAATTTATCCATAGGTACAATTTCATATAACAAAACCATCCAAAAGGAATCTATCATTAACACGCAGTCAGACAACTAAATTGAAATATCTATACCTTCCACGAAGCAGTCATCATTAAATTACAAGTTATTACTAATGACTTAGCTCATAATTATTCAATAGTCAAGACCTTCAACGTAACAACTGTGCCAACATCGTTTGACAGTCGTACCTACTACTTAAAGAGCTGATGTTAGATATTTTCTTTACGCAAGTGAGAATGAAATAAAGCATATTTGTGATGTCTGTAGTTTAGTATTTGGAATAGTTCTAATAATAGTGTTTTAACTTGTTCAAATTGACATTGTGAATGATATTTTGTTATGTTAAAAACAGAATTTTGAATTATCCTATAGATACTTATGGAATTATAATAACTAGTGGTCCAGTCAGTGGTAGAAATTCAATCGTAATTTTTTTATAAATTTTAGCTTTCTGCACTTCTTCTCCATATAAACGTTCTCTATGCCAAGTATCACACTTCTCCATGCGCGCAATATTCTTAAAAAAGAATCCATAGTTTTTGCTTCACGTATGCATATAGATACACAACATACGTTGTACAGCACAATATTACAACGTAACGTAACACAATTATTGATACTAATATCACGAGCAGAATTCAACGTTGATGTAATAAATGTTTACAAAAACAATTCGACAATTTGGTTGACATAATTATAGCAAACAAAATCAAAATAGTGATAAATAAAACTTAAAAATCAATAGACTACTTTTTCATTGAAATGAATGAAATTATAATGAAGATGTAAAAAAAAAACAATGTACACGCAAATTAATGAGGAACTTGCCTAACAATTAATGCAGATAAATACGATGATATCTAAGCTGTACTTAACTACAGTAAAAAAAGTCCAAAAATAAACGAAACTAAGGAAGAATAATTATGAAAAGCACTCCATTTGTTTCTTAAATTAAGAAACACCGTTTTAAAACGTACACATTTATAATGAGTTCGTGTTCCTGCAAAGTAATATTTTGGAGGACGACCTCCATCTTTTTTTTCTTTTAAGCATTAATCTTCACTTACTTAGAAATGGTCGTGGTTCTTTTCTTTATTCGCGAATGTTAGGCCTTAAATTAATTTTAGCGTTGAAATTGACTTTCTTGGGCAGGTATCTTTTGGGTTTTGAGAAATATGATAGCAATTTGTTATGTTGGAATGTTAAGTATCAGAACATTTAAATAATAACATTAGCATAAATAGCATAGCATTTAAATAATGATGCCAATTGTTTATAAGATCTATATACTGATTTTTATATAGATTATTGAACTAGTTAATAAAAATTGTACACGGAAATTAGTTAAAAGATTAATAGAAGAGACGTCTAAAAGTCTTTGCAATAATTATTATTATCTCTTTATTATCGATCTTTTTAGGCTAAGTTAATTTCTAGTTTGTATTCGTTCACATTATTTGACCGATTTTCATAACTTAGTCTTTCTTAGACTACATAATAATAAATACAGCATAATATAGAATATAAAAATACAGTCTATAAAAATAACAATATTAATGAAACAACTTTTAAACGGATAAACTCGCGTATATTGTATTTTTCTAAAACACACCTGACGTTTCGAGATCTTTGCAGATCTCGTGGTCTACGTGCCTGCAACCACTAGATCTGCCAAGATCTCGAAACGTCAGGAGTGTTTTAGAAAAATACAATATACGCGAGTTTATCCGTTTAAAAGTTGTTTCATTATGTTAAATGTTCGCGAAAGTTTGAGAATAACAATATTAAAAATACAAGTTATTATAAATATAATTAATTATGACCGTTTACCTAGAAGTAAACGTGACGATGATAAATATACCTACACAAGCAACTATGCTGTCAACAAACATGACAGGCAAAATGGCACAAACGAAAACGCTTTCAAACACTTTACTAGTTTGTGTGAAAATAGTTACAGCGATAAATATGACAGCAATACAACAGTTAAAATTAAAAAATTAAGTGCTGAAATTTTTATTTGTTTTTTAGTTCTAAGAATAAGGCTCCTTGCTTGTGTACAAGAAAATTGAAGTTCCACTTGTCACTCTGGGATTTGTTGGTTTTGCCATCAAGAATATTGTTTTTCTGATACTAACAGACCCTTTTGCTATAGAGGCAATAACATCTGCTACTTACAATATAATTGAAGCACATCATTTCAAAATAAACTTTTATTCGATCAAACAACTAGACAAAAACAAATGAGATTGCCAAAATCACAATACAACCCTCAAAATTGTGATCCAACAAAGAGATGAGAAAGATATAACGAATCAAAAATATTGCATGCCATCATTGTGTATAAGTATTTTTCCGATAAAAGGTTATAGGATCATCAAACAAGATTCAGAAGCCTTTATATCAATTGTATTGTAACTTGTATTGTCAGCAAAGGGAAAAATCATTATCGAAGAGCCACAGAGTCTTTGAGTAAATAATAATAGATTATTATCTGCAGATGTCACGATCTTTCGAAATTAGATTAAAATAGGTAATGTAACAGAATTTGTGGACAAGGTAATAGACAATACGGTATAAATTAATTATCACTCTCCGTGCCTCGGATAGCACGTTAAGCTGTTGGCCCCGGCTGTCAATTGTAGATCTTTGACAGTCGTTACGGGTAGTCAGAAGCCCGAAAGTCTGACTACCAGTCTTACCAAGGGGTATCGTGTAACCCAGTATTTGGGTTGTGGAGGTCTGATAGGCAGTCGCTCAATGTAAAACACTGGTATTCAGCTGCATCCGGTAAGACTGGAAGCCGACCCCAACATAGTTGGGAAAAGGCTAGGCAGATGATGTAATAGACAATACGGTTTGAAAGATTAAATCATTACTTTGGATAATTAAGTAAAAATACTTGTATATTTGTTTGTGATACAATTATTGTTTCTTTAATACACTCGATCCTTTTACCTAAAGAGTAAATATTTTGTCATACATGTTATTTTATTTTATGTTATCCTACAAGATTGTTATGATTACCTTGAAACATGAAACTTATTCTATTTTCACTTTTTTTCATTATAAAGACCCTGGGTGGGTCATGTTGCATGGTGCATTAATAAGATTAAGAGTTTTAAGAGCTTTAGAGAAAAATGTTATAAAATGTAGCACGATATTTTGCTTGATAGAACAATAAATAGATGTTTTTTTTGTGAATTTTTTTACATGTTATAGCACATGATAGCTTATTAAATATAATTATTTAATATATAAATAAATAAATCAGCCTGTAACTGTCCCAATATAGGGCAAAGGCCTCTTCTCATACAGAGAAGGATTGAGCATTAATCACCACGCTAGCTCACTGCGGGTTGGCGATTTCAGACAATTAAAGTCCAGGTTTCCTTACGATGTTTTCCTTCACCGTTAGTCAGTGGTGTCTTAGATTAACTAAGAAAGTACATATGACATTGAAAAAGTCACATTGGTACATGCCAGGTTCGAACTCACACCCACGCGTTTGCAAAGTGGGTCCGTAACCAATGCGCCACCACGACACTTGCGCACTTGCACACTGACACGACACGAAAATTATATATATAGAGGTAGCGCGGGATAAGGATACTTGGAAGGACATGGGGGGAGGCCTTTGCTCAGCAGTGGGACACAGTAGGCTAAAGAAAAAAAAAAAAGAAAATTTGAAAATAAAAACTGATACGGATGGGATTCAGTTGTCGGTTGTTGGGATGGGTATCAGTTGTTTTTTCAAATTTTCTTATTAAATAGGTAATTATATTTAATAAGCTATCATGTGCATCAAATAATTTAATAAATAGATGTATCAATTCACTTTTACAATAACATAATGAAAAAAAATTACGTCATTAAAAAAAATCTTTTGATAGCACCTTGGAAACAGCAATAGTATTTAACTTTATTACAAGCATAAATATTTTAACAAATCTATTAAGAACTTTAATGGTTGGATTTAATTGTTCGTCCGTGACTATATTTTGATGAATAAGCACGTTTAGTTCATGTGTTAGCAATTCATTTTCGTGTGAAGAAACCTTCCTGAGGTGAGGATGTTCCGAGGTATCTATAGAATCAATAAGTCTCGTTTGTACTATACATTGAATTGTTAAATTTATATCGCTTTGATTCTTTGATTTTTCATTAACCTTTTAACCTATAAGATGTTTTGCCTCCGCAGCACGTACGTTTCCTATTGTGTCTCTTTTATCGACCTTAAGCGAATTAATTTATTATTCCAATGAAAATTTTTGGTTATTTGGCAAAAATATCAAATTTATAGTGTTTTACATGCATTCCAAGATAGATGGATAATATTTCTATAGTTTAATGAGAAGTCGTCAAGTTAAAATAATAAAAATAACTATAAATAATTTCTAAACAATTCATCAAATTAATTATAATTTACTAAATATTAAGTTAAATGAAAATCCAGTGATAAAAATTTTGGTAACATAAATAACAATTGGTAACATTAAAAATAATGCTCTAAATACTCTGAATAATAAAGATACAAATTCTAAAGGTACCATTATCGTCAATACGAGTTGAGTTCCGTCACAAATCATCGTCAACTTGTGTGGTGCTAATGATTGAATACGGGCTATTAAAAATAATGATGAAATTCATCTCATTGGGCCATTTATGTTACTGTATTATGTTACCGAATTTTATAGAAATGATAACTATTTTGAAGATCTGAGTTAGTATTTGTGCAATGCATTTTATTTTTATTAAAAGCTATTGCTGTTAACCTACTGCACTGCGGTTTAATATGTCAAAGATTAGTAAGCTCAAAACAAATTATGCTTTGTTTTCCTCATTATGGATGATTTGATTTCGGTACAATTTCAAAATATGTAGGAATACTGCCATCATACGTTTCATCATAGGTCGTTTTAAGTTGTTGAAGTGTGTTATTTAATTATATTGTGTTTATTTTTTTTCTGTTAAATTATGCGTTTAGTGATGTAACAGCTTACATAAAATCGAATCCAATTACAGTAAAGATAATAAAACTGGTAACACGATTTCGGAATTCAAATTTGCAATAATGGCTGTAAAAATAAAAACCACTCAATTCTTATTTCAAATTGAAATCATGTTGGAATTGCATCCGAACGTCGAAATTTACGAGCAGATTTTTATAGTTCAAGTTCTGTAGATCCAATAATAAAGTCCAAAATCATACGAACACATCTAATCTCACTTTTAAATGTATGTTTATTAATTAATGACAATAATTATGAATAGTGGCGCGCGGCATTGAGAGTTGAGTGTTTGAATAAATTTTATGGGCTCAAGTGTCAATTGACGTAAGTATTTAGGTCATATGATCATATAACGTTCATACGTTATTTACAATGTAATAAAAACTGAATTTCATGTTAATATTGTAATTTTTATTCGAAGTTTTGGTAAATTAGGTCGCGATTTCCGGTGTGAAACTTGACTAATTGGACTAAAAATGATGATGTGTTAAATTGATTTTAACTGGATCTAATGCGGGTCGGACTTGCATGGATTGGTAAATTTAGATAAAGTTAAAATAGGTATTTTAGAGGCGTTTTGTGTTAGTGTTGCCGCTGTATAAGGAACAGTGATTGATGTTGTTACAATAGAGTTACCTAGATCTGTTACTTTTTCGTAGAATTTATTCAGAATTTTCGTAACTGTGATAATTTTATCGTCTTCTTTTATTTTAATCATCAAATTTTTATATTATTGTCAAACCATACTCTTTGGTGATATTTTTTTTATTATTTCTGAATTAATCTCATTTTAAAAAGTAACTAAGTACAAAAACTTTATATCTACAAGAACTAAAACATTTAACTTATTTTATTCAACTTTTAGAATGCATAAAACCACCATCAACACAATAACTTGTTCTATAAAAAAATATCGATATGCACAGCATCAATATAGTCGATTATTTCATACCCTAGTTACCATTCCAGCATGCGCTACACGTTTCAAATTTCAAATTTAGAATCCTTTGAATAACTTAGCGCGCGTGTAACTGGCCATATACAATCAATATATCTGCGTAACCAAATAAAAATTGCTCTTTAAAATTTACGCTATAATTGTTATTATTATGAACATAAGGTTTAATTTTCAATGTCAAAGAATTCCAAATGTATTTAGATAAGTTGGTAAGTACTTTCTTGTAGTAAAAACAGAATTTTACTTGCAAATGCTTAACACTTAGACACAGGGCACCGTTAATAAGCGCGTGTTGAATAAAAAGTTTAAAATACGTGTTGGTTACCCTTGAAGTAGTGTTATCTCGAAGATTTCTAAGAAACGAGTGTGGTGCGAATGAGAATCGATTCTTTAACGAGATATCGATAGTTTTATTTATCGGTTAGAGTAATTTGCACTCGGATTAGATGTTTTTGTGGCGTTTATTCTGAGACTCTACCGAAATGATTTTATATGTAAAACTTTATTCTCTATCGAAATTATGAGGTCCAGCATTATTCAATTTATGAATTTTGTAAACTATAATATTTATTCAACCTGGTTGCTTCCAACCGGCCAATCTGGAAGTCATTAGGGGAGGCCTATGTTCAGCAGTGGACGTCTTATGGCTGAAATGATGATGATGATGATGATAAATCTTAATTCTATAATAGACGGTAAAAATTATTCTATAATAGATGGTCATATTCTTTATTCTATAATAGATGGTAAACCTATAGCTCTTCAAACCTTAAGTAACAACCAATATTCATACAGCCCACGCATGAATTAAAACCCTAACATTTTACTGAAGCTAATAAAGCCTTACTGAGAAGAGTCCATTATTTCACTTCTGTCAATAATTTGCAAAACATTGAGTGCTGTTTATACCACACGAGGCGATTACGACACGACATAAAACTAGATAATGTTTTGATTACTATTAAATGATTTCTAGCTTTAAATAATATTATAAGCCTTCGTCTGTTGGACCTGTGTCCCCAGGCAAGCCTTTTAAATGACCGGGTCCCTCATCTATGGAGGAGGGCCCGTGAAAAAGAGAGACATACAATCATTATAATCAATTACGTAAAAGTTTGGCGAGGCGTAAAAGTTTGGCGAGGATACATTTATACTAATCCTACTATGTAAAATGTTTTGAAAAAAAAAAAAAAAAAATAATTATAAAATAATAATAAATATATTTGTGTTTTTTTTACATGTTAGCTTATTAAATATAATTTTAATAATTAAGAAAATTTGAAAAAACAACTGAGACGTTATTCAAAAGAAAGGGGGTGAAATGTCTATTACTAAATTTGAACCAAATAATAAACAGGGCAAGCTAAATAAAACCGTTTAAAAAGGCTCCTCTTCAAGGCGCTTCAAGGCTCTTTATCTTGATTAAAAAAGTGATAATATGTAAAAAAAAGTTTATTATATTAATCAGTAATTTCTTCATGTACCCATGAACATCTTAAAATGGACACAGTTTGATATTTTATAAGTACATTTACGCATGAACGTGATGCGTGATGATTAGCAAATACCTTCAATGACCGTACAAAAGTGGCGTGCATTGGGAGAGGCCTACGTTCAGCAGTGGACTAATACAAGCTGATGATGATTACTGATGTCTTAAATCTTCCGACTGATGAGCAAAGGCCTTTTTATCTAAACGTACCTACTGTTGATGATTGATCATTCATCACAAGATTACGTCATTTTTTTCGTGATTTTCCATCTCGTTTTGTCATCATGACGTCATCCGTCATATCGTATCGTGCAAAAACAAAATGGTCCATTACAGTACAGTTCTCACGTTGAGGCAGAAAGGCGAGTTTAGATTAAGCGCATACGCATACAATCTGGCTAATAATAACGAATGATTATTGGTTGCTAAGTCAGCGAGTTCTTTTAGTTCTGCCTTTCATGAGAGGTTTATTTTTTATGAAATCATTACCCATTAATAGGCATATGTAAGGCTTTCTTTGAATTTTTTGTTACGTATCTCTCAGGTCCTCATATATTTCTAAAATGTAAAAAGGAACGATAAACAAGTTTCAACAAGACTCAAAAATCATTTTCGAGGATAAGTATTAGTATAAAAATTCTTCTAAAATGTGTTGATTGGTATACCTGCCTAAACTCCACATAATCAGAAGAATTGCAGATTATGTAAGCTCCGAAATAATATATAAAAATAAATAATATAATAAAAATCACAAGCATGCACAAAATAGTTCAGTACCATTTTCTCTTGTTCAGTGGCTATTAAAAATAAATTAAATTAATTTCAAATTCATTTATTTGAGAATAAAGGTACTACTAACTTAAATTTTCTTTAAAGAATACCGTCGAATTTCGACCGAGGCGATCTTTAATATACCTTTATGTATGATACTCAAAAATTTGATTGCCGAAAAAAAAAACATTTAAATTCTATAAAAGCGAATTATCTAACCGTATACTGTAAGAGCAATACAATAGCTCCATTGATTTGAGATCGTTTATCCTGCATTTACTGTATGGAATTAACTTAGTACATAGTTCACGTCGAGCATAAGCCAATAGAAACAGCGACTTGTGAGTAATAAGACAATTTTGCATTGGTTTAATTCAGCGCGTGATGACGTCACTGATGTTAATTCTCTTGCACACGCTCTAAACTAATTTAGACTCACCATCTCTCGTTCTAACAGAGATCATTAGAAAAGGATAGAAGATTTTTAGAGCTGTCAAACTAGTCCATTTGCGTGATATCGACGAGAATTTAGTCGGCATGTTATAGGTCTTGTCTAATTTTACGTCAATTGCAAGGACGTAGACTAATTTGACAGCTCTAATTTGATAGTTCAATTTGCTGACCTTTTTCGATGGTGTTTATTAGAAAGAGATATAGATAGACTAAAATTAGTTTAGCGGGATATACAAGAGAATCAGCACCATTGTCTCTTGTCGACAAGAACTACCAGGATTCAGCTCTTCTTCTTGCCGTTTCGATAGCAAAACTTTTTTTAAATTATTATACCCGGTTATTTGTAAAACACCATCATCCTTAAAAAGGGTTAAAACTCATCATTTTGAACAACTTTTACTATGGGACCAACCCTGAAATCGCAAAAAAAAACAGCTGTTCCATACATTTATGTTCACGTGATTGAACAAAATCCTACTCGTCCTGCGGGTGTCGTTAGAAGCAACTAAGGGAAAGATCCAGAAGATGGGCAGCAGAATCCTTCTGTGTAACAGCTATCATCTGCTACTGCGATCGCCAACCCGCTTGCCCAGCGTGGCGATTATGGGCAAATGCCACCAATGAGCATGAGCAGTAGACGATGGTGGATGATGATGATGATGAATAAATATTAGGTATATTAATTCGTTCTGACTGCCTCGTTGGTCTAGTGGTAGCAAGCGCGACTGTTGAGCACGAGGTCCTGGGTTCGATCCCCGGGTCGGGCAAAGTGTTATTGGGTTTTTCCATTTAGAAATTCTCATTAGCAGCACGGAGTCTGGAATTGTGCCCGGTTAATGGCAATAGGCTCGCCCCCTATTACATGGGACTTATTACACAGCCGGCGAAACGTGGGTGTACTACACACCTCTGCCTACCCCCTCTGGGGAATACAGGCGTGAGTCTATAATATTAATTCGTTATGAAAAGTTGTACAAAATATTTTGTTTTTATGTTTTTTTTAAATTAAGTTACACCTCATAATATTATAAGCACTACATTAATAGAAATGAACAATCTTACGCGCACCTGCTTCATAATATTAAACACGGAACCGACTTTTATATCAAAACGCAAATAAAATAACAAACAAGACGCTCAATGACTCACTGCATGCATGCGTGTGCGCATTTGTGATTGCAGAAAATGTATTCGTGTCTGGATTCCTTACTAAATGTCAACCCACTTCTTCAAATTGGTACCGGATACTTGGTGTTGCAATGATCATTAATATAAAACTCTTGAAGCATACATACATACATAAATTTAAGCCTTTTTCCCATGGGGGTAGGTAGAAACTACAGAACACCACCTGCTACGGTTCATCACCTTCCTACATACTCCTTTTGCCTCGTCCACATTCATACATCTGTCATACTCACGCGCCGGTTGCGAGTATAGCGCACCTGACCTTTTTGAAGGACATCACCAATGAGGTCAGTGTATGTCCTTCTAAGGCGCCCCTTCCCTGCGCTTCTTCTTATCATATGGTTGATGAACAACCTGGTGTCAGAGTTAAAACCACCCGTAGGCCTCTGACATGGCTTTACACACCATTAAAAAATCTCTCAGGTGTGCTGGTTTAATCACGATGTTTACCCTCACCGTATTAGCAACTGATATTAATTTATAATACGCACATAACTTACGAAAAATCGGAGGTGCGCGCGCCTTGGGATCGAACTCGAGACCTCATACCATTTATCAGTGCTACTCATCCCCTGCGCTATGAAATAATTAAAATTGTAACAAATATGTATCTTCTTAGATAATCTGAGACACTACTGACTAACGGTGAAGGAAAACATCGTAAGGAAACCTGGACAATCACCAACAAGTGATTAATGCTCAATCCTTCTCTGTATGAGAAGAGGCCTTTGGCCTGCAGTGGGACAGTTACAGGCTGATTTAGTTTTCTAACGACTAACGAAAAGTAGTGAGAGCTCAGTATAACCTAAGGCATGCATCACTAAATTTCCAATATCACGTTTGCTTTAAACGGTGAAGGAAAACATTATGAGTTAATCTGTATACCTGTGAGAATTCACGAAAGTGTGTAAAACTGTAAACACGTCTTTGGGATATCCCAAAGTGTAAATACAATGTTTGGGATATCTCAAACGTCTATAGCCTAGAGACTTAAATAAGACATAAAATAAATTTCTATCAGATTTTTTTATAGATATTTTTTTTTAATTTTTATGCTACAAATTTTGCAAGAATCCCCATTAAGAGGAATGTTATAAATTACACGTGTCTGTGTGTCTGAGTAGGTCTAGATATCTGTATATCTGTCTGTGCCATCGTAGCTCCTAAACGAATGGACCGATTTTGATTTAGTTTTTTTTAATTTGAAAATTGCAATGTGAAAAAAAACTAAGTTAAAATTGACCAACTTGATCGAGTGTTTTTAGTGAAAAACAAAACTGAGGTTGACCTAATTGTGTCGTGAACTTTTTAATTTTTGAATTTATAGGTATTATTGATAAGCATCTCAGCATGACTGAAAGTGCTATCAAAACTTTGTTAAATGCAAATTTTAATTAAGTAGACCAAGCTTAAAACACAGAACCTTTTGCTTACATCCCAGTAGGTTAACAAACAAGTAACTGAGTCATGTGTATGTGCATACGCATCATAATTGCACTCGTGCGCCACGTCCTGTCATTTGAGGACCTGCTTTTGTTTGCATTTCGAGATAAAGTCAATGACACGGGGCAAGGTATTATTATGATCTTTTGGTATTCAAAAAAGATAAGTAGGGTTAATTGCAATGAATGATTATATTGAAGAAAGATTGCTAAATGAATTTGGGAATTTTCGAAAGATGAGTAATGATAATATACAACGTGTAGTAACAAAAACATAACCCTTCCTGACAGTCGGATAAAAATAGTGTGGGACCAAAAGATATTGGATATATTTCTATGGTGGTGCCTTAGAGTATATAAGAAAATATAGAGTGATAACGTCAACAACATTGCCTTTTGCGGAGCGTGAGCAGGTCTCACCATTGAAATGTTAAAATATCATTTTTAAAATTAAGTTTTCTAGTCATTTTTGCAAAATTTAACACAGCAGTTAACCATGAATACGCTAAATTTAGGCGATCGAGGTATGATCGCGGACGGAGCTTTAACTCTGACACCAGGTTGTTCATTAACCATATGATGAACAATATAAACCTTACGGACGGTAAAGCCGTACAAAGTAAATCTAGTCAGAAGGTCTTCCACTGTATTGATAGGTATGAAGACGATAAACAAAACATTCCGTGTTGAGTACTGTAGTATTGTCTGCTGCTGTTTGTTTTGTCTAAGTCTAAGACAAACGGGTTTTGTTTCCAACCACGGAAACTTCATTGTGGACGACGATTTTATTACTGTTCTTTAAAAAAATATCAATTTTAAAACAATATTCGATTTTTTAAAATTAAAATTTGAAATCGAGTCCCCAGTCGCTCTGCCGCTAAGCTATTCGCAAACCTGCCTGTGTTATTGAAATTCTTATGTACTATCGCGGACACGAACGCTGCACCACTTTGCGATCAAAATACTTTGAACAATGCTTGCGTAGGGGAGGGGCTAGCGCAACGATAGGACGCCGCCGGGTGCAAGCGATTCTAACCTTAACACTTTGACTGCCAGACTGCAGACACAATGCAAATTCTATTGTTTGTCGGACACCATGTGTCCCCCATGGCGTTATAGCTGTTAAGAGTGGTGCACCGGCTTTGTCCGTGATAGTACATTCAAACATCGCAGATGGTAGAATAATTTATAATGTTTGTTTTGCAAGTTCTGTGAAACAAGAAAATGTTTTAAATCTATGATTTTAGGGTCAAAATTATGTCTTCTGAAGGCATTTACTGTAAGATGGTTCAATTACACAGTTGATTTCATGTGGTACATAATGTCAATCTTCGTCCACCGTGCTATCAATGCAGAGCACCATTAAATATGCAACATTCCACAACACTAATAAACTTTTAAAGATATTAACCCTTTTGTGCTTACATAAAGTCATCACACAATTAAAAATAGTATTCCGTCATGATGTAGGTAATCCATTTCAGTATTATGAAGCAATAGACGTCTTAAACTAAATAATTCAAAGGGAAATTTATTATTTTCTAGTTTATGACTTATGTTAAAATGCTTTATAGCTTTTCTGTATTATATCTGCTAGGAGATTCCGTTCATTAGAAAAGTTATTAGTTAATCAGGATGAGACGTCTACTGCTGTTATTAATGGTTAATTAACAACAAGTAGGTAGTATCTATTAAACTACCGGTAAGCCTTTGACATGACTTAACGTTCAGAATATAATTATCTTCTATAATTTCTATTAATTATATTTTAGTTTTCATTTATCAAGATCAACACACAAGATTTTTGAAGAAGATCTTAGCAATGACAATGACTCATATTAATCTATTCATAATGCAGATATTTCTTGTCTATGAAATTACTTCGCTTCCACATAATAAATATGGAAACAAAGAAATAAAGTATATCACTGTTTCAGCACGCATAACATTTAATCCATTGAATTATAAAACTTTAATAAATAAATGTGACCATGTCAAACATAATGTTATTAACAAAACCTAATAAAATTACAATCAAAAATGTTGTTAATGATACAAGTCATTTAGAAACCGCAAGATAAAGTAATCACTTCATACAAACACATCAATGTATGCCACACTACAAAATAGAACCACCACATAAGAATATATTTTGTTATTTCATTGGCATGTCGAAGAACATAGGCTGTTTCATGCTAGACAATGTTGTTTTCATTGTTTTAGTGCCATTCTAGCTGGTATTCTAGTCATGTCTGGAATGCCGATGTTTGGCAATCTGGCTAAGCTGTCTTCTCATAGTTAACTTTCAAGGAGTGGGAAAGGTTTGAACAATTTCAAATATTTCGTCAAAGGTTTATTTTGTCAGTAAAGACTAAATTTTAAAGACTGAATCTTATTAGATGTCATAGAACTAGGTTGGATTGAATGTTGTATATAATTAAAATATAAGTATAATTATCTCAAAATCCAGGAATTTCCTGGTACATTACCCTGCCGAATATTCTAAAAATAGTTTGCAAAACTACCTTTACCTGTTATGTGCGTATTATAAATTAATTATCTGTTGCTAAAACGGTGAAGGAAAAACATCGTGATAAAACAGCACACCTGAGAGATTTTGCAATGGTGTGTAAAGCCCTGTCAGAGGCCTACAGGCGGTTTAAACTCTGACACCAGGTTGTTCATCAACCACACGATAAGAAGAAGAATAAGAACTTAGCAAAATTTAAACCAGCTTTATCTTAATTTATCTCATTTCAACATTAAATGCGTAAAAAACCTATTACGCCGACCCTAAATGAAATGAGTTCAAAAGCAGGCAGATGTTGATGATTTAAAAAACAATATAATACAGTACACAGTATGAAGAATTTACTAGACTAGCAACCTTGATCCTCAAAAAATATTAGTCAAATCACGTGAGAGATAAATTGGGACTGTAACAAATCAATTAAAATTTTGAACAAAATTCGAAGTCAGTCACGGCTTGTTTCGATTAGAATAGCTTAATCATCTAAGTAAAACCATAAAACACAATAACATAAAAACAATACAATTTATAAAAGTATGTGTCAGTGATACATCAAACCCACTTAACTTCTAAGAAAATACCCAGGAAAAATATAAAGAAACTAAAAATGGATCGACCATGATCAATAGGAGAAATATTCTTTATGTTGAAAATAACAAAAGTAGAAGAATTTCCTTGTGTCCAAAGGTTTTTAGTGATAAGTGTGTAACAGGAAAATGTTTGATCTTGCAATAGAGTTTATATTTTTTAATTTACATTGTATTCAATGAACTGATGCAATTGAAGTCTTGATATTGTCAGGGTAATTAGGTTTATTAAAAAAAATTCTTTATTATCCAAATGTTTGACACTAACACTAAACAGAGACAAGAAACATGTGACCTTATACAAATAAACAGTGTTATTTGAACTCTGGAACCCAAAGTAAAATTTAACTTGTGTATTAAACTATATTCTTATTTGACAAAAATATTCTCGCAATAATGTATTACAGATGGTATATTATAAAATATATTATAAAATTACGCATTTCAGTGTTAAAATGACATCTTGCAGTCGTATTATTGTACTATCATAGTAATGAAACCACAATAAATTTTTATAAAAACCTATTCTACATCATAAAGGCTATGACTAATAGCATTTTATTTATAAATGAACAGAATTTCTAATGGCACAATGAAGATAAGGCCCTCTTGATCCACTTTTTATTTCTTAGCTAAATAAATAAAGAAAATTCATTGTACGAAGCACTTAACTACACAAGGACTTCTACTTTTATCGAGAGTCAGTTACAGAGGCGGAAAAACAAACAAACATAAGTGCAAAACCAAATAAGGTTAGGAGAGAAAATTAATCAGAATCATGTAGGTATACTTAATACCATCGGTAAGGATAAGTTAGTGCGTGAAAGTGTCGGTTCATCTTCTTATCGTATGGTTGATGAACAACCTGGTGTCAGAGTTTAAACCGCCCGTAGGCCTCTAATATGGTTTTTACACACCATTGAAAAATTTCTCAGGTGTGCTTTATTACGATTTTATTACGATTTTTTCCCTCACCGTTTAGCAACTGATAGTTAATTTATAATACGCACATAACTTACGAAAAGTCAGAAGTGCGCGCCTTGGGATCGAACTCGAGAGCTCTGACTTGTCAGTCGACTTTATACCACTAGACTATCAGTGTTATAAAGTGTTGGTAATAAAAGTAGTGATAATATAAGCAGATGTAGTTATATTTTGGTTTGGAGATAATTTTTTTGTTAATGCTCTAAAAAATAAAATTAATTAACAATTACTTGAAGATGATTTCAAAAGATACGATGATAAACTACTTTTTTATGAAAATTAAGTAAGAAACGAGGTCTAGATATGTAAATAAAATCGTAGAATGTAAGATGAAAATAAAAAAAATACATATGTTATGACAGTACACAGATAACTTCAGTAACTTTATTTGTATCAATTCCATCATTTGAAAAATATTTGATTTGAAAGCAATACTTTTTTTCTTTGATTGAATCATTGGTTTGGAACCACTATTGGAAATTCCAAAATACCTTAATAGTTTTGTTTTTATACTATATCGATAAAACAATTACGTTTGTGGCAATTTTGCGTGAACGTTGATATAATTTTTTAAGATCCGTTAAGCTTATATTGTTCATAGCATCACGATCTTTCTTAGTTAAAAAAAGGTTTGTACGTTCGCTCCTAATTGTCTACTCTGTGAATCATTGGAAATATAATACTTTGGTTATAATTTCAGTTTGTCTTTGTTTTCCTTATAATTTCCTTATCTTTATGTTAAAACCATATCCAAGTTTAGATTAGGAAATTTGGCGTTCATAAAATCTTCAAAATAAGTAACAAAAATTTAAAATCCTGTGTTTTTATTTTTCATCACTACATTGTATAAAACAAAGTCGCTTCCCGCGTCTGTCTGTCCATATGTATGCTTAGATCTTTAAAACTACGCAACGGATTTTGATGTGGTTTAAATAGATAGAGTGATTCAAGAGGAAGGTTTATAGTATGTATAATACATGCATATTAGCGTAACCGTGCGAAGCCGGGGCGGGTCGCTAGTAAATTTATAATTTTTCAAGCTTAGATAGATACTGAGTATTTTGATAAACATCTAAGATATTTGGCATCAAATACTCTCTTCTCAAAAGGCTTTCCATACATAAGAAGACACATTCTCACGCTACAAAGTAATCCTTCATAAAAAAATAGTTGAGACAAAAACAACATGACCTTAATCACCACCATATTATTTAGAATGATCCTAATGAATCGCAAGCGCAGATGCCCATATTAGTACGTTTCTAATTCTGTTTGTATGTCCGTAAGCTCATTGTTTCGCTCCAAAATTTTTTGTTCGTACAATTATACGGATCGTTAAATTCAAGAAGACAAAAGGACTTTTTGTAAGACTTAAAGGATTTGCGAATAAGCAGAGAATCATCAAAACAACTCCTGTGGTGGTATTCCCAAAGTCTTTCACTACAATAATAGGCTCTATCATAAGCATAGAGAGTCTATAATTGAAGATCAAGATCGTCGAATCAAGATATCAGCAAACAATTGAGTGTATCATGATTGACTTTATAGTCAGTCACGCTTGATTTTTTTAACATCTCACAAATAAGTTCATAAGCTTTATTGCTGTGATCATAAGGTTGAAATACAAGTTTTAGATGTGCAAATATAAGTTGGTACATTAATACATGAAAGCATTAATTCAGTGAATGGTTAATAACATCTCGATTGACATTTATTCTTCCTTGTTGTGCTTCTGATTTGCATAATCTTTGAACTTGTTCTTGATAAAAAAAAAGTTATCGAATGATTCATGTTATGATCGCAGTTCATATACACTTTGTTGCTTTATAAACTTGGATGGGATTAACTGGTGTAGTTTGAAGTAATTTTCTGCTGATGAACCATTTTTGTTGGACATGCACTATCATTGTGGAGTTAGTTTCCTATTTCAAGATGGAATTCTGAAATACGATATTAAGAAACATTATCAGATTTGTATTTTTTTTCTCTAACTTTCCTGTCGGCAATTTTTCTTGCCGTACCTATATTTGATGAACAATCTAGTGTCAGAGTTTTAACTGCCCTTAGGCTTTTAACATGCTTTACATTTCTTAGGTCTGCTAGGTTTCTTACGATATTTAACTTCAACGTTTTAAGTAAGTGATTTTTTTTTTCATATTTCGACAAGTCTGTGGTAACAACTAAGGTCTATAAGGGATATATTGTAAAATTCAGATATATGCTATACATATACCTACAAGTTGTTTGTTTCTTCAGATAAGTATATTAGAAAGCTAACATTTGGAAAAATAAAAACTTTTTACCCATCACAAAACGAGCTAACTCACGAAAATATTAAGTTGTTAAGTAAATGTAAAATGTTAAGAAAACAATCTGCTTTGACAATACTAAGGGTTAAGAAACGGTTGAGTTCAAGAACTATAATAAAATAATAGGATAATATAAGTAAATATTACTTTTAACTTTATAACTATTTTTTTTTTAACTATTTTTTTTAACTATTTTTTTTAACTATTTTTTTTAACTATTTTTTTTAACTATTTTTTTTAACTATTTTTTTAACTATTTTTTTTAACTATTTTTTATATTTTTACTTAAAACGGTTTTGTCATCAAAACTAAAGCTGTGTACCAAATTTCAGATCAATTTGTCGACAGGAAGGGCTGAAATATCGATTACTAAGGTCAAGCCAAATAAAACCGTTTAATTATATATATAAAAACACATATGAATGAACCGTCATATACGACAACAATACATAATATTACAAACCTTGAAATCTTACTCTTCGTACGTGATTGTAACAACGTGCAACGTATTGTACAGTCACAAGCAAAACTATGTGGACATGTAGTTAATTATTCAAAAGCCAATTCAAGAAAAACTCCTGTATAAAATGCACATAATTATTATTGCATTTATGGTTACAGTAGATATGAAACCATATTTGAGTTGTGTATTAATAATAGTCCCAGCCAGACTTAAGCTTCCTCCGCTCAACAAAATCTATCAAAGAGCGTCCTGCCTAAACAAGGGTAAGTATCTGGAGGGAGCAACATCCACCACCTCCACCACCACCGGATTTTATAAGACCTCGAAAACACCTGCCACTTGGAAAGGACCTGCAGTGGCCTATTTGGAAGTCCTTAAACCGACTAAGAACCGAAGTAGGCCGTAGCAAATAAAATCTTGCAAAATGGGGCTTCATTGACCCATCTAACACCCATGATTGTCAATGTGATGTTCTCGAATAGACCATGTCACACTTACTACAGTGTATGCGGTGTATCCAAAATGGTTCTATGAGTGCGCTATGAGCGACCTTAATCGAACCACTAGTAACGCCATAAAGGTGGCCACTTTCTGGGGTCAAAATATAGATATAGCCAGATACCATCGCATCGACACAAAAATAAGAAAAAGTTGTGTATATATTTTAAACTCAACTTGTATAAAATAATACCTAATCAAATTAATTCTGCTACACGTGTATTATATAATTTTGCTTGTGACTGTACCACAGCATGGCTAGGTATGGTGTTACTATGAGAAACCATTGATTTTCTAAGGACACGAGGAACTAGGCCAAGTGATGTGTAAAATGAGGTTCTGCAAACTTGGCAATTTTGTATGATTATTTCTTGATAGCATCAGATCACGTCTGGGAAAAATAGTGTTAACTTACTATGATTGTTGATTGCCATGTCAGAGGTCTCAGGTTTGAATCCAAAGAAATCTATGACTCAAGTGTCAGGTACGTTAATAAATGCGCCTGCCGGGTCACGTGGTTATATTCATGATCGTGTTATTTATCAAGGAATAAAGGTGTTACGTAAATGCAAACAACAAATTTTTCGATCAACTACGGTTCAACTAAGCTCCACGAGTGAAAAAGTTACATATACATATTTAATAAGCTAACATGTGCTAAAAACATGTAAAAATTTCACAAAAAAAAAGAAGAAATAGTTACATTTTAGCTTTTATCATGGTTAACTGCTGTGTTAAATTTCGCAAAAAATACTAAAAAAAAAATAATTAAAAAAATGATATTTTATCAATTTAATAGTGAGACCTGCTTACGCTCCGCGCCTTGTGCCGTGTTGACGTTATCACTCTATATTTTCTTATATACTTACTCTAAGGTATAAAAATAAAATTTATTCTGTAATTAGTCAACTCACTTAAAGCGCATTATTTAATGTTGAATGTCAATAGTCTCACCATGTCGTGAGTCGATAATCAAATATCAATTGTATTGGCATGATGTCAAACTATTAGCAATGTCACGACAGAATTCTTATAAAGCATCACGCCCATATGTAACCCTGAATATAAGAGGTATACCGTTGTACCACAGTACAATAAATATACAGTACGGAAACTACGTACAAACGCTCGAAAACGGGGCACTCACGCAAACGTGCGTAATATTGCGACGAGGCTCCTAAGCGAACGTCGCGTCTCGCGATCGAACGCGTCGTCGTTGTGCATGTTTGGGAGTGCCCCGTTTTCGAGCGTTTGTACATACGTAGTTTCCGTACTGTATGATTATTATAACAGTCACGGGCACAATTTTATATAATTATTTTTAAAAAAGGGAGAAAAGAATAAAACTCTGTAATTTTGTACAACAATTTTGAACCTTAGCCTTTGCTTAGTATGCATTTTTTATAGCCTACGTAGAGTCCCACTGCTGGGAAAGAAAGACGAGATGTTGTCATTAAAAACATTTGACGCTACAGTGCTGAAAAGCTAAACTAATATTTAAATAAATAAATATTAGTTTTTATCTTGCACAAATTAAAATCAACTTATTATCTTAAAGATAATATAAATATATTATAAATCCAATGTAGGTACCTATTGTATAATTAACTACATCCGAGTGGTTTTAATGAATTTCCCTTGTTAAATCCCTTTGTTTATCAACAAAAAATCTTTCCTTACCATAACTAAAATAAAAAGTAAAACAATAAATCCGACCAAACCAATTAAATCGAAGCCGAACTTTTATCGATTATCGTCATATCGCACAATTACGATTGTCGTTTAAAATCGGAGTTATTATCGATTTTAATCGATAAACCGATTAATGATCATCATTCTTAGCTTGGGTGGTCTGAAGTTTTTATTTTATGTGGTATTAAAACTGTGAGATGTTTTAATTTCTAGTTTCTTAATTAACTGCAATACTTTTATAGCTTTTGATGGCTTAATCGTAATATCTATTCGATATTCTCGATACTTAATTGTAATATTTATTGAGATTGCTTTGCTAGGGCCATCGGCCTATTTATAAAGCATTTTTTTTTATCATACTGGCTGGTATAGCTTGGCAAAAAAAGTCTGATGCGGTGACAGCTGGAACTAAAAATAAAAATCTTAAACACTAAGTATATGAATACTAAAATAATGTAAAAGTGAATCATGTGATTATATTTGATGACAAAAAAATGGTCATAGAAATAAGTAAGAGCCAAATTACTTGTAATTTAGAGTTGTTTTATGAGAAATGCGCTGATAGCGCCCTCAATTTATGCACTCTTTATTACCAAACTCTGGAAACAGTGCTATTACATGTAAGAAAACCGCATGCGCGGTACGAACCCACATTTTTGTTTTTTATTTTCATAGATTATTGTTAGTTGTTTTGTTATTTTTTCCCACGCAAGTAGGATGAAAAGAATGAGATCCGCGACGCCGCCCCGTAACTACACTCGCTCTTAAAAATGGACTCCGTTTGAGTTCGAAACTAGTTGAACATTCCCGAAATTAATCCGTGAGTAAAGCCGTATAAGGATGAAAAGCATTGTATGTCATACTGGCGGTACGATAATTATCAACGTCGGGCCATTATATCTCTATCTTTGCTATTAAAAAAGATATATGCACTAACTTTAATAAAACTACGTAATATCAACCATCTGTACAAAATAACTCGGAATAACACAAACAACACAGGTAGTCGTCGCGAAATTCTCACTTTCTAATGTCTGTACATAAACATAATCAAATTATGTCCAGCCGACATGTGTGACCGAACTTTCGTTGGACAAATATACCGTAAGGTTGAGGTGTGACTGCTAGCGGATGTGATTATAATCAACTAATTTCTTTTTGCGACTTCGTTCGCATTTTTTAGGAAATAAAAAGAGGGCAATGTTTTAATTGAAAACGTAAACTACATACTCGTAAGTATATATGCCTATTATAGTTTCATCGGACATGATGAGACTATCAAACACTCGGCGTTGCTTGCCGAGACACAGGTGCAACTGCACTTAAAATGTTAAGTGTATTAAGATTTATATTATATTTGCTATTTGTATTGTATTGTATTTTGCTTTCGTAGTTTTTATTATAATAGGATATTATATCTAGATAAATTAATGTAGACTATTAACAATTTTAATTAGGTATCAAAGAAAATTATCAAGTCCCTTGAATATCGTAAACAGATTTTTCATAAGAAGATTTTTCAAAGATTTAATGTTTCCAAAAAAAATTCTCTAAAGATATTTCTAATCCTGAGAATTTCGAACTGAAAAATTTTTTCATGAACCTTTATTAAAATTTACAATTTTGTGTTTGTAAATGTTTACAAATACTTGCAGCTTCCAACTCAAATCGCTAACAATAGGACCAACGCCTCAGGCCACAGTTCAAACATAACTAGAGAGAGAACAAAACAGTGAAATTCTTGTCAGACGTGTGAAAAATGGTTTTCATTTTAGACTTGTTTAACACCTACGTCTACATTCTTTGACTTTATCTCTTTTTGTCTTTGGCCGTAATTCTTGTCATGTTAAATTATGATAAGTGTTAGGAAAACAAAATGTGTTTGCATAGTTACAGTTGAACCTTATATCTATGGCTTTTTCCCAGCAGTTGTCAGTGGCGGGAAAAAGCTTTAATTAAGATCTAATTGGTGAAGTAGAAAACATTACTCAACGTCTTTTTATAATAGAAAAAGGCATCAAATTGTTTTTCATCATCATCAGCCTGTATGAGCCCACTACTGAACATAGGCCTCTCCCAATGCGCGCCACTATTGTGCGCTTATTGGAGGTATTTGCCCATAATCGCCACGCTGGGAAGTGTTGAGCAAGATTACTGTTACACAGAAGGATGCTGCTGCCCATCCTCCGGATCTTTCCCTTTGTCGCTTCTTACGACACCTGCGTGACGAGTAGGGGTGGTTCTATTCTTAAGCTGGAAAACCCATGAAGGGTTACCCACTGGTAAAAAAAAAATATACCGGTACGTTTTTCTGACTCTGAACGCATCGCTTATTACACCTACTGATGACTTGATGCCAAAATATTGACATTAATATCCAATCCTATCCTTAAATCCTATCTTTTGAAATGTTTTTTTTTTTATATTTCAATAGCTTTGCGAGTAATTATCTCACAATAATTACTCATTGGAAAATGCTTAGTGAACAGCATTCAATTCAGCCAAAATTCCTCTCATCATCACATCAGCCGAAACTTCGAAAAACTATAATAAGAAGGTAAAAATGATTGACAAATGATAATAACGAAGCTGATGAATCCGTTGTTAATACCCGTTTTAACTTATGAAAGGTGCTTTGTCGGCAGAACGTCACAATTCCTCATTGTGTCTCATTTCTCGACATTTCATGGATGGAAACAATTTTATCTGTAGAAATAGACTATATTTGGTAAGAAACCTGCTGGCATGATGGCACATCTCTAAAACACTTAGATCTTATGTAGGTACTACCATAGACTAATAAAATGGTTACCTACCTACCTATTTCAACTATTATGAGGTCTTACTATAAACTTTTATTGCCGCATTTGCGGTTAGATAAGGAAACGCTACGATATTTTTCAATGTAATTTTTGTACGATAATGAAATCCTGTTCTTTTTCTCCTGTTTTTTTTTTATAATATACTTATAAATACATAAACCAGCCTGTAATCGAATATATTATAAGATAAGTTGCTGGTAGCTGGTTATAAGTAAGATAAATTAGGGAAGGATCGAATATAATTATATTATTTTCAGGTTTCACACTATGAAAGCTATGTCGGAGGTCTACGAGCGGTTTAAACTCTGATACTAGGTTATTCATCAGCCATACTATAAGTAGAAGTAGTATTCGTAGAAGCAGACCACAATAATTATTATTATAAAAATTTTCTTTTTTGAGAATTTACAAAGATGTGTGAAACTATGTCAGAGGTTCGAACAATTAGTCTCTGAAATCTGAAACTGTGGTCTTTGCAGTTGGGTATATCCAGGGGATACTGGAGACACCCATATGTGTAGCCATACATCGTTGAAGTTAGCAAAAGTGAAATATCTAGGCTTAGCCAAGTTGATTCTCTACAATCGCTAACGCTATAGAAAACGAAAGAAATGTACCTATAGGATTAGATTCTATTCGTTTGTTTTCACCACGTGATATAACGATAATCCTGTACATTTCTTTTGTTTTCTATAGCGTTAGCGATTGTAGATAGTCAACTTGGCTAAGCCCCCTGATTTACCCTTGAGCCAAAACTTTCTGAATTGTCCCAAAAGCCGAAAACTGGGCACGCCCATGTCAGTGCATCTCGTCCTCAGTTGTTTTTTAAAAAACAGCAAGTTATAAGATGTAGTACCTACTATACAATACTAGTATATTATATTGAGTAATGGAAGTAAAATTAGAACAGTTAATGTACTTGAATGTAGAGCACCGTTCTAATATCGGATTATTGGTTTTTAGAGTGCGTTGCTTAATCAGCAACGTGTTGTTTTGTAATCTGTGCATTGGTACAGACAAAAAAATGTGTTTAGAAAAGAAAATTGGCAAAACAATCAGTTTCTTTCGTAGCATGTCTTTACCTCATAAGAATCGTGACGAAAGTAATGCTCATGCAGACTTTGATATTTCCTATAATTGACTATGGTGACGTGTGCTACTATGAGCTTAACGCTGATTTACTTAACAAGCTGGATAGGCTATTAAACAATTGTATCCGTTTTGTTCACAACCTTAGAAAATATGACCATGTCTCCAAGTACAGGTCTGAACTCCAATGGATGCCCATTCGACAACGTAGAAGTCTGCGAGCATTAACTACGCTTTTCTCTTTTCTCAATTCCTCATCACCTCCTTCCTACCTGATTCCTAACTTTCAATACCTCTGTTCCACTCACTCCAAAAATCTACGTTCTTCAAACAATCTTCTTCTTACTTGTCCGTCCCATAGTTCTGATTTTGTTCATTCTTCCTTTCATATTCAATCCATTCTTCTTTGGAATGAGCTTCCTCTCGAGCTCAGGATGGCTACCAGTAGAGAGTCATTTAAAAAGAAACTTCGAAAGTTTTTACTAGATAAAACTTTGGCAGAATCATCTCAATAAGATCTTACTATAATAGTATGTATAGATTTTGTATATATTTATAGGTATGTATATATATGTATATATGTTATAATATTTATATGTTTACATTTAAGTAAGTATATTTTATTAAGCTATGTATCTAAATGTTTGCTTATAATTTTATTTATCTATATTTTCTTTTTATGTTTTAATCTAAAGCACCTGCTTCTTCATCTCTTCACCACCCTATGGTTGACTGGTAGAGAATGCCCAAGGCATTAAGTCCGCCAATGTACATGTTGCATAAAGATTAAATAAATAAATAAATAAATCGTCAAATCAACCCTTTTGGTTGCGGGGGTGAGATGGACAGTCGCTTCATAGAAAACTTATATTCAACTGCATCTGGTTAGATTAGGCCCAACGTACTCGTAGACTAGAAGATTGGAGGTTAACAGATTGAAGATGGGAATACCTAGGTAATACCTAGTTTATAACAATTGTCTGCCTCGGTCTAGGTGGCGATTACAGCATTGGGAAGGGAATCGTATAGAACATTAGTTAATAAGAGTAGTGATAGCCTAATGATAGATATATTATAATAATTAGCCTAATGCGT
The DNA here is from genome assembly GCA_936450705.2 of Protodeltote pygarga. Lineage (NCBI taxonomy): Eukaryota > Metazoa > Arthropoda > Insecta > Lepidoptera > Noctuidae > Protodeltote > Protodeltote pygarga. Next base: position 9,027,317 of record OW388268.2, on the reverse strand, counting down.
TGGAGCATTAGGCACGCACCTCTGACTATTCGTAAGTTAAGTGCGTATTATAATTAATTATCACCTGCTCCGTGCCTCGGAAAGCATGAAAAGCCGTTGGTCCCTCGCCTGAACTCTCTCTGGTCGTGTCAGATTACTGTCCCATCGGATTATGATAGTGAGGGATTACCGAAAAATAAAACCCAAACACTGTTTTTTTAGCTAGAACTAGAGTACTACGCAAAAAAATCACGATGTGTGTACCGTACGTAGTTTCAAATACATACTCATAAATTATTTAACAGGTATTTTATCCTCGTATCAATGAGTCTGGCGTTTTTGCTCAATCGTATGTTATATTATACATTAAGCAGTGTCTATCGAAGTGTATAATGATAGCTAGATTATCTTATGTAAAAAAACATGAACGGTACCTACTCAATGATTTTAAATTGAAATTACAGTCATCCGGTATGCTCAACAATACATATTAAGTTTTTTGGAATCATTTTAGCATGTCGTCTACGTAAAAAAGCAGTTTAAATTACACGTAAAACATCGACTGGTAATTAATCACTGCTTGATTTAAGCTTAATAAAAACACAAGTCACGAAATATCTTAAAATGTATGTAAATATCTACACAGATGAACAAACAGTCTCTAATTAGAATGCAAATATCATAAAATCTGCAGATAAACCACACTTTGAGGATATTAAAATCAAAATAAACATTTATTTTAGCACGTTTATTATCATCTTGAATAACAAAGCGAACTGTCAATTTGGTCCTAACGCCTTTAAAGGATCAAAATCTCAAAGACCAACCATAAATGCAAACCAATGCGACCCATCGATTTACAGATTTTATCCATATCCAACTTCGTTCTAAGGTAAACAATACTTATACCATAAAAGCGAGCTACAGTTAAGTCAGCCCCCTATGACCGTTTGAATACATTTTCTATGGCCGCCACACGGCGGCAAAGTAAGGTCACGATTCCGCCATAATGTTTCTATTTTTGTTTTAAACCGATATTGTTATATTCGGATTTGTAAAGAACGTTTTATTTAGATCTGTCGCCCATTTTGAGTTTTCTAGAATGGGTTTCCTTTTGGAGATCATTGAGGAGTTTATTTCGGCCCACATTCACCCACGGTTAAATCTGTTTTGATTGCGAAGTTATGTTGGTCGTCTTTTTTGGTCCTTTGATTTTACATAAAAATCGCAAATATATAGATCTGGATGTGAGGAAATAATTCATCAAAATCAACGTTGGATTTTGGTTATTATTCCTTTAAAGCAACTTAAGTATCTTAGATCTCGATATCTATTGACATCTTTATGGCTTTTGGTATACATAATATAATTGATTTTAAAGATATTCCTATATTTTAATTGCATAATCACTTTTTGCGACTGCTAAGCACGAGGTCCTGGGTCGATCCACGGATCGGGCTAAATATTATTGAGATTTTCCATTAGGAAATTATCTGTAGCAGCACGGAGTCTGGAATTGTGCCCGGTAAATGGGAATAGGCTCGCCCTCTATTACATGGGACTTATAAAATAGCCGGCGAAACGTGTGTGTACTGCATACACCTCTGCCTACCCCGTCTTGGGTATACAAGCGTTAGTCTATGCTATATTATGTGCTTCACTTTTTGATTCTGACATGAAGACTTCCTTACAAACTGAGGTGTTGGTATCACTTTAGACGGACTTTGCACAGAGTTCTATATCATCCAAGCACTCATAAAGTTTGCTAAGTTATTAATTACTTATCACAAAATTTGTTATGTCACTCATTCATATGCCTAAGCTTTGAACTTAGATACAATATCAGCCTAGGTCAAATAGTGTAATAATCAGTAGGCAATAAGTAATAATATATCAATCTTTTGGGAACGTAAGAATCTGAGTGTTAGATTTTGTTTACAAAAAGCATTTATCTACAAAATGAATGGTAAATAAATACGGTTGCCTAGCAAAACGTCTTATTTGAAAACTATAAGTTTTAACTGTGTAGATTAAGAGCTCAAAGCATGAAATAAGAAAACATGACACTATCTAGTTTTTATACATAATATTTATGTCATGATCAACACAAATAAGCGGTAACTATTATGCACTTTGATACAATAGTAATAAGTATAATTTTCCATTGAAACGTTACTACTACTGACGTGCTGACGACTGTAAATTTCCCATAACATTCCCATCAACATTGAAACCTGACCTGTAATAATTAAACAATACGATCTTTACTCTGTGTCGTAAGGACCAATAAAAATGTTTTAAGATAACATAAATTATTTACGACCAATCAGGAGTGACCGTCATCATTCATAAGATTTTTGTGATGTTTACTTTTTATGCTTAAAAGTATAAACAATATATAGAGCGACAATCAAGCTGTCATCACGAACTGATCAGGTGCAGTTATTAATGATGAAAGGACGTTCTACAACTCAACTTTATTCAAGATTGTCAGCTCAAATTTTACAACAAAACCATGGTATCAGCTGTGCCGAATACATCACGAAGACTTATCGTCGCATTGATCGCTAGTGTCAACAAAAATCAATTAGAAAGCGTTAATACGTCACTACGTCACCTGTGCAATTGGGATTTCTTTATCGGGTTCCACGTGGCGCTCCTAATTTCTTTAATACTTTAAGGTTTTAGTTTATGACAGAGTTGAAACAATTGTTGGGAGATTTAGGGGCTGTTTATGTATTTTATTATACAGGTTTAATGTCGCTCAACTTTACAAAAGTCTTCTCTGTTGATTTATTGTTTCAAGCGTCTTCATAGGGCTTAGTAAAATGTCTCAGCTTAATAATAAAAGGGAAATGGAAATTTATGGTAAACAAGAGACATTATAAAATTATGGCAGAGATGACCTGGTAGCGATTGAGTGATCTATTCTGCGTTTAAAATCACGGCTCCGATTCTTAAACGGCATACCTATATATTTTTGTGCATTGTCAAGATTATGTATAATGTAAGTAATTGCAACCATTCAGTTGAAAATTTGGCATCCTACTACTATTATAAAGGCGAAAGTTTGTAAGTATGGATGTATGGATGTATGGATGTTTGTTACTCTTTCACGTAAAAACTACTGAATGGATTTGAATGAAACTTCACCACAATATAGCTTATACATCAGAATAACACATAGGCTACAATTTATCAACATATCATGCGGGCGAAGCCGCGGGCGGAAGCTAGTTGAAAAATAAAGTATTTGTTTAATTACGAAATAAAAGGAACAAGTGAAACCCTTTACTTATGTGTACCCTTTTCTTTTAAATAACGAGAGACTTTTTCCTAAAATTTGATATATAAAAATTCAAAAGTTGAGCTCAAGGTTCCGTGAAAGCTGATACATTTAAATCCTAGTATTTTTATCAATTAAAATTAAAAGTAAAAACTCATTTAAGACAATTTTGTACCTAAAGACCAAAATGATTAAATTCTGTACTTACCTTCAACCTACACATTTAATTGGTCTTTATGAATGATGTCCTTATGTACAGAATTAAATAAGTGCTAATTTTGAATGATCCTAAAACGGTTAAAATAAACGTTATTTGCGGATAGGCTTAAAACATTTCCACCTACATTGTGTGGGATTGTCCGTTTGTTATGTAAATAGAAAACACTACTACAAGATGACACACGTAGTAGGCTTTTGCGCCACATTCCATAACAAGTTAGCCACGTTAACTGATAGAACCAGTTTAGCTGGATAACGACTATAATAGGAATATTCAACAGCTGATTATCTTTGTCAAAATACCTGATTTAGAAGGTCAGTATACCTAATACTAGATAACAGAGAATATATTGGTAATTTCTGAACGTTTTTATTTTAATTACTCTCACATACATCACTTAAATACAATAGTATGAGGAGCAAATTACAAAAAAAAGTTTTGGAGGCAGACAAAATTTAAGAAGGATTTGAACCTGCAACTTTCCGGTTAGACGCGCTAGTCTACCAACTGAGTTATTCATATCCCGCTTACACTAAAAAAGGAGTCATCAAATTACATTATCATCCATACCATTTTAGCCACCTTTCTTGAACTGATGCTAATTTAAGTCACATAAAAGAAATGACGTCACGTCTGCAGTTTTCAAAGGGTTTAGCAGAGGACAACCATTGTTGCATAAAGCCCAATAGACCATAAAATAATAGATTTTAACTATGTTAACTGACAACTTCATCTTCTTATCGTTTGGTTGATGAACAACCTGGTGCACCCGTAGGCCTCTGACATGGCTTTACACACCATTGAGAAGTCTCTCAGGTGTGTTGGTTTCATCACGATGTTTTCCTTCACCGTTTTAGCAACTGATAATTATATTATAATACGCACATAACACGAAAAGTCAGAAGTGCGTGCCTTGGGATAGAACTCGAGACCTCTGACTTGTCAGTTGACGGTCATACCACTAGGCTATGAGTGCTTCCTACTCTACTGACAACTCAAAGAGTTCAAAAACAACTACATAATTAGACGTAAAAACCTACATTAGTATTAAACAAACTCATTACACAAATCACCATCTATTATATATAAAAACAATCTAATTAACAAACTGACAAGCACCAAGAATCATAAAACGCGGTATCTCTTACTTTTTAACGAGTGAAATAACTTTATCTAATTAAAACGAGGTGCCTGAACTGTTAATAAATAAAACCAGTATACATTGTAGTCAAGATAAAAGTGAATAAAGAGATAGATAAGACGCAGTGGTAACAATTGGAGTAATTCGAAAAGTTTGTTTAGTTAAAACGGACGCCATCTTTTCTCAAAGTATATCAGTAAGAGTAACACGGTCACACGTAGCAGGAGATAAATCTTAGCGTTTGATGACTGTAGACTGTAGAAGCACAGATAATATAATATTAGTAGTAGAGGGATGCGCTCCGGACAAGACTACGCCAGTTTCTGAATGGAATGGAATGGAATGAAACTCACTGAATGGACTCGTTCATTCAGTGAGTCAGATCAGCAGCTTCGCTACATTAAAAACATTGTGACGAAAACAGAACACCTGAGAGATTTTTCGCATTCTGCTAGCAGATTGTTCATCAACTATACCATGGAGAAGAAGATAAATTTTTTAATATATTTAATATTTACCACCAACACCAATGCCTGTAATATTATTAAGATTGTACCGTATAAAGCCACATCTCTCTGTCTCAAACTCCCTTTGACATACATATAATACATTCTCATATTCCCAAGCTTTGCCTCCATTTCCGGACGAACCACTTAAGTAACAACTTGGTTACATAAGCTGTTATCAATCAACCGTCAAGTCACATTGGAATGCGACCCGTGATAAGCACATCTGCCTGCTCTAATTAGTAGTACCAACGTGTATATTGTTTTGGTAGAATATTTGATAAGCATTGTCAAGTGAATTCAGTTTTATAAGCTTTATTTTTCTTATCAAGATGGCCGATTGCAATGCTGTTCTGGGAGGCTATGCGGAGCTCTTATTTTATTTGAGCAATCCAAATGCGATCCAAATGTATGTGTTCTTTTTTTAAAAATGCAATCCTTTTTCTAAGAAATAGTAGATTATTAACCAAGGGCTGTATGACATCAATTGCATACGAGGTTTTTGGCGCCTGAGCGAAGCGAAGGCGCTAATTAACCCGAGTATGCAATTGATGCTTACGCCCGAGATAAATACTCTGCTTTACATATCGATTGTGAGGTAAGTAAACAACAAGACAGCAGGTTTCAATGAACATTTATTAAGAAGAAAAAAATGTGTATTTTATTAAAATTAATAGTAAAATTATTACAATTTGTAAGAGATATGGTCACGTTCTTTTTAGGAATCTAGTAGACTGCCTTTTTTTTTCACGCACGCAAGCGCGTCAAATCTTGCTGGCCAGTTTGATTTTTAAATCGATTCCATCTAACATACGATGTGGAAACAAATAGTTCCATATTTAAAATAAAATCTTTATAAAATAAATTGTCTAGATTCCGATTCGAGTAATTAATCGATACCAAGAAAAAAAATATTAACTTTTTAAAAATATTCTTCGTGCAGTATGAGTATGACAGTTCTTTTTTCAAATTCCAAAACCTATGCTGTAATGATAGTCATACACCCCGGCATTCAGGGGTGTAAGGGTGTACTTACAGAGCAAGAGATATGTAAAGAACATTAAAAATTTAGATAGCATTTGGATTGCTCATTTACGATAAGAGTTCCGCAAAGCCCTGGTTGCGTGGTTATTATGAACTGAATATGAACCCAATCTTATCAAAGTCTTTACCCACTATACCAGTACCAACACTACCAACCCGATGCAGTCAAAGCACACTTCACGCCGTGTATGTCCGGAGACGCGAAGGTTCCAGTTGAAATATGATCTCAGGTGTGCTGGTTTTCTCACGATGTTCCCACACCGTTTTAACAAGTGATAATTGATTTCTATTAAACACGTGAATTCGAAAAGTCAGAGATGGGTTTAAACTTTGCTTTTTACTTGGCAGTAATGGTCATACTATAGGCACTAGGCACACAAGGTCATACTAAGTAAAAAGCATACATTATATGCATTAGATATTTTGCAACTTTTGTTGAGTCAAAATAGAATTGGGTTAATAGTTCAAGATTAAGTCGTCTCAGCAGTCTGATCTTTGAAAAGATTCCCTAAAAGCTTTAGCTCCAAAAGTATTAGCAAAAATGACTAAATTATCTTCACAGCACCCAACTTTTTTATACCTAATATTTACGGGCAGTTTTTATTCAAAAAGCGACCTTATTCCTATGAAGTTAGGATGCATAGTAGTTATTACTGATTAACTGTTGATCGTACAAGGATCACTCAACACGTCAGTCAGACAGTATGATATCATTACTTCCTCGTACACAGGCTAGCAATTATGTGTACCGCTAATTGCTATTGCTCATGTTAATTCTAGGTTTTCTATATATTTGAATGTATAGCTACAAAATAGGAAATAGGTTGCAGATAGGAAATGTCCTAAATTCTGAAGCTGGTCCTTGGGTCCGCATGAGATGGAAGAGATCAATTAAACTTATTTTAAAATAAATAATAAATTTGAAAATACTTTTCTTTCTGATTATAGATACCTACTTTCTCGACTGCCTCGTTGGTGTAGTGGTAGCAAGTGCGACTGCTGAGCACGATGTCCTGGGTTTGATCCTAGGGTCGGACAAAGTGTTATTGGGCTTTTACATCAGGAAATTATCCATAGCAGCACGGAGTCTGGAATTGTACCCGGTTAATGGCAATAGGCTCGCCCCCTATGATATGGGACTTATAACATAGCCGACGATACGTGGGTGTGTACTGCACACCTCTGCCTACCCCCTCTGGGGAATACAGGCGTGAGTATATTTATAAAAAAAAATACTTTTCTCAACTTCGACAACGCAATAACTACGGATTCCTAGAAGCGACGCTGATCACTAAACATCAGGAAAGCTTACTATAACCAGCATGTCCAATTCCCCTTTTTTTACCTAATAAAAAAAACTTTATTACTAAGCCTTGTAGTTTACAGAAAAAAAATTGTTTGTCAGTTTTCTTTTAGTAACAAACTATGATGATATGATTTATTTACACATAATGTTTATAACAAAACACAATGCACAATGGACAAGACCAAAATATTTTTTTGTGCAACTCAAACATTGAAGCGAGAGGCAAGATACTTAGTCTCTACTCCAATATTTTCTATCCTATCATTTTCCAACTATTAAGAGCCAATTATTTGACATCCTTAAGCATCGAGACCTACGCCTTTTTTGATCTGTGCTACGATATTTTCTCTTAGCTTGTAGTATATTGAACATTTATATTTTCATTTAAAAATACCCCAGAGGCATTGGATCTCCCCAGAATTTGGTTTCTTCGCAAAAAACTAATGGTTTTCGCAACGACTCATTAACTTATAACTGTTCATAAAGTTTGACACAGACACTTTTTGGCTGTCGAAATCGCTGTCATTATTACCTTATGGGCAATAACTCAGTAGGCAATTATTCTGAGCTCTTACCCGCTTTTTGGACAGTTGATAAATTTTTTATTTTATAAAATACTTATTGTAGCGTCTTGTTTTGGACTCATCTTTTTTTTGGGGGTAGGAACCGACGCGAACAACCTACCAAAGTTTGGATTCATTAAAATTATTTAATAAGAAACTTACAAAAACAACTGACTCGTGCGGAACTTGAACCCGCAACCGCTGGCGTACCGTGCCATGGCTTTATAAACTAAGCTACCGAGTCTTACCAGCTTCAGTTGAAATTAAAGGCGCTGATATCTACCGGAGTACCTGTTCCATACTTTGAAGCTTAGAAGGCATAGAAACGATATCACCATTCGAGTCCTGCCCGAGTCACTTATTTAGCGAGGTTCTTATTAAACAATTTTTTGTCTGTGTCAAATTAACCAAATTTTCTTTCTTTCTAAAATATACAACGCCTATCTTCAACATCTAATAATCCCACAGTCATAGAATTAAAGTTCTCCAAGTAAACACTCCGAAGAGAAGTTGTTACCCCTAGATCAGGATGTAGTGACTAGCAAAAACGTACATACAACAAGTCTCAACAAAAAACGTACATATTAAATGATGTTAAACATTCAGTTACTTACTACACAGTACAGTTTAACTGCTAAATAAAAACTAGAACTTGTAAAGTCGGTCGTCAGATACAAGTCTTCTTTACCGTATGGTTGATGAACAACCTGGTGTCAGAGTTTAAACTGCCAGAAAGCCTCTGACATGGCTTTATACACTTATTTATTTATATATATATTATTTTTGAAAAATCTCTCAGGTGTGCTGGTTTCCTCACATTTTCCCTCACCGTTTCAGCAAGTGATAATTAATTTCTAAAACGCCTGGTTTTGGAACCTATAACTTTTGACTTGGCAGTCCAGCTTGGCAGACTTTAATTGCAGTTATTCGTAATAATATATTTTACTATTCCTTTTCCAATTGGTGAGACCGTTGGCTGGCAAAGAGGTCTCAGGTTCGAACCCAAGGTACGAACCTCTGACTTTTTATAAGTGCGTATTATAAAATAATTATCGCTTGTTCCGTTCCTCAGAATGCAAGTGTAAAGCCGTTGATCCTCTGATCTCTCTCCGGTCATGATGGATTGCCATCCCATCAGATTATGACAGTGAGGGAATAGAGAGTGCATCTGTGCGCACACACTTGTGCACCATAATATCTCCTGAAGTTCGGCCAGGACGACATTAATCTATCTTTTAATTCAAGAAGGTTTTTTTTAAAGTCATTATCATAAAGGTATTATTAGTTAAAAAGCTTTTATTATTCAAGTAGACTGTTCTCATGAACCAGTAATAAAGGCTTAACTGCATAAAGTTTTACATTCCAGTGATAGAACATTACAAGTATTACAACTTTACACGTCATTAGCGGTAACTGCTAACAGCTTTGCAGAAATTTATTGTAATTATACTGTTTTGTCGGCGTTTGCGTACAAAGTCACACTTAGTATAACGTAGAATATCGATTTGATACCAAGGGCTTAGCCAAGTTGACTATCTACAGTCGCTAACGCTATAGAAAACGAAAGAAATGTATAGGATTCGATTCTATTCGTTTATTTTGACCACGTGACAACGATAATCCTATACATTTCTTTCGTTTTGTATAGCGTTAGCGATTGTAGATAGTCAACTTGGCTAAGCCCCCTGTAACGAAGGCTCCAATCAGCTCGATTGTTACCGGCTTCCCACTGAAAAATAGGATCCATCACTAGTTCCATCGCTAATTTGTTCCATGGAATTAGTGAGAATTTTTTTCTCAGTTATTCCATGAATCTTGTTGGTGGAACAAGTGAAACGAAACTTTTTAACCATTAGTTCCATCGTTGATAAATTCAATGGAACTAGTCTACTGACTAATAAATATTCTCTCGGGATTGATTCCAGCTTATATCAATATTGTTCTTGTTTTGTCTGGAGTTATGGAATGCAAATAGCTCTTAATAGCATTACAACTTGAGAGATGGAATTTCAAGCGGAATAGGCATGAGGACATCGAGCGATTTGTCTTCACAGTCTACAAGTCCCAATTTCGATTCCCGTAAAGGACAAATATTAATGTAACTCGACGACTCGACTTTTTTTTACTATTCAAAGGTTGACTGGTATACGTTTGTCTCCTTTTTGTTTTTTTTTATCTGTATCAAATAAATCTATTTTTTTTTCTTTCTAACTTATGTACTATACTTAGGAACAGCACCTATCTTCTAACATCTATGTAGGTCATAAAATTAAAGTCACCAAAACATTCCGAATAGAACACGGTTTTTTCTTTTAGATTATTCAGGATGCAGGGACTAGCAAAAACAAACATAGGCACAAGACACAATAAAAACCGTAAACCATACCATACCACAAATATGTAATTAAGTTTACCGAATTCTATATATGTTCGTTTAAATTAAAGAATGAATACACTTCGATTTAAATTTCTACGATAATCGTTAGATTTTAAATAAGTACTTGATTTCGTTTCATGATCTGCTAAACACTTACTTAAGCTTACTAAGCGTTTAAGCGCTCTAACGATGTAACTTCTACATAATCTTGTTTGCTAAGTTCCATCAGAGCGCTGATCATTAGCAAGCCGGCAGCTTAGCAGATATTTATAATAATTTTAGTTCATTCACACAGCTACAGAACTTAAACACAGCCTTGAAATGACAGCCAGCTCATAAAAACTGCATGACGCGTGGTGATCGGTAAAACTTACACAGAATGTGTGCTTACACATACCGTGGACTGAGAAATATCTAGTGGTTTCTCGGGTTCTCTTGTTACATTGAGACTACAACGATGTCTAAATTTATTATGGTCAGCCATCTTGAAACCAATAATATAGAATCAAAAGCTTGTACCGAATTTACAGTACTGACATATAATGTTAAATTCAAAGTTTAGCACCTTTAAGTGACTGTGTTGTTTCAAAATTATTGATCGGTGCACCCGCATGCTTTACAGAATTTTGTCACGATTGTTTTACACATTCTACTTGCGTAGACGTGGTGACTGCTTATCTCTAGTATAGTATGTGTTTAGTTTTTTTAGGTATTATGTTTGTTTATTTTTTTTTCTTTAGTTAAAGATCAAAGTTATAATTATATTTTAGTAATGTGTGTTATTTGTGTTCTTTAATAAACGTAGTTTCTTTCTATCGCAAAATATTTTGGATCAAACTAGCTGCTGTATTTAAGCTGTGTTTTTAATTACCTGGACCTACGCGGTTATTATGAAAGTCGTAAACCAGAGCTTGATTTAAATGTTCTGAGTAATGGAGGTAAAGTGGCCGAAGGTAACGTATGTTTTCAAACGATATGGGAATTACAGGTTACGTGGATGTACTAAACGTTCTGTAATGGTTAAAAGTAAAGAGATGTGCAAGTAATCTTTCTATAAAAACGCAATCACAGGATATTTGATCACTATAAAACAGTAGATATGTTATGGACCAAGTGATAAATTGGGCACTGTCATAATTACCGGGCATTATGATAACGCCCAATACGAGATTGCATAATACAAAATTACAATCTTAACTTCACGCACACGGTCATTATTATATTGTTACATGACAATTGGGCAATTTGATAATAGTCCAGTCATTTGGTAGTTTTACCTGGAATGTTTTTAGGGAGTCATGAAAATTGGTATCTTTATAGATTTTGATGTGCTCTTTCCGAATTTCGACTTTGCCACCTCGTAACTTTTGCGCATACGCCGCCATCTTGGAAAAATGGCGCCAAATTGCAGTTTTTCGACAATATCTCATTTCCTACTCATTTTACGATAAAAATACTTTAGACAACATTAAAGCTGAGAAAATTTCCTACAATTTATGCCAAAACATTATTTTTCTACAATCAATAGTTTTAGCGTACGAGCGCCGCAAAATGTACTAATGAATTTCAACTTGTCGCTTGCAATTTGCATCCAGCGGTTACCTACGACTCTAATAATGTCGTCGGTCTACCTGGTGGGGGGGCTTAATCGGTTATCGGTTAGGCCTACCCCACCATAGAGTATAATAGCATCCACTTATAACATCCCAAGGGTGACATAGAAAGCGACTAAGGGAACAACTGCAACAACTACTTTGCGATCCCCAAGATCCCCTGCCCCAAGCGTTGGGAGAGACGTTTTTTTTTTTTTTTTTTGCAAATAGTCCACGGCCCCAAGCAGCAGTGTCGTAAAAAAACGCGCCGTGTACCGTTAGTTATAAATAAAGAAATATGGAAATACGTTTTTTAGCCTAAACGCATGGTTAAGTATACTTTGCGGCGCTCGTATGCCAAAACGATTGATCGTAGAAAAATATTGTTTTGGCATAAATTGTAGGAAATTTTCTCAGCTTTAATGTTGTCTAAAGTATTTTTATCGTAAAATGAGTAGGAAATGAGATATTGTCGAAAAACTGCAATTTGGCGCCATTTTTCCAAGATGGCGGCGTATGCGCAAAAGTTACGAGGTGGCAAAGTCGAAATTCGGAAAGAGCACATCAAAATCTATAAAGATACCAATTTTCAAGACTCCCTAAAAACTTTCCAGGTAAACCCCTTTTTTCGTACCAAATGACTGGGGTATAAGGGGTATTATTAATCGAGCGTATAAATAAATTATTTGCGATATTTAATGGGATATTTTAATACTAAAGCGTGCCAACAAAAATAATGATTGAGCGACCAAGTGAGGAAGAGCGAGCAAAGCAAGCTCTGGACTTGGGACACCCCGACTTGACTTTTTTTTAAACTATCCAGAAGCGATTGGACATTATCATAATGCCAAATTTATTACTTGGTCTATAACAGATACATTAAATAACTTTTCACCTGCTCCGAGGCTTGGAAAGTACGTAAAGCCTTGGCCTGGCTGTCATGAAGATCTTTGACAGTCGATATAGGTAGTCTGTACCCTCATAAAATCCTGACAAATGATCTTACTTTAGAATATCGTATTTAGAGTTGCAGTGGAAGTTCACCTTTCTATTCAAGACTCACTGCAGTGTGTATATGGGGGTAGAGTTCTGATAGCCTAGCGGTATAATCTATTTTAGTGTGTGTGTAGAGGGGGTATGGGGGTAGAATTGCATAGCCTAGATAGGTATATAACCGTCAGAATTTGGGAATGAGGGAATAGATAGTGCACCTGGTTATTTTGCACAAGTGTGTGCGCAAACAGTGCACACACTTGTGCACTATAATCTCTTGCGTAGATTCTAATCTCCAGTTAGATTGGTTGATTGCCGAAATTTGGTCCAGAGGATAATATTAGTATATTATTAACAAAATTAGATAATATTTCCGCACTTCTTAAGAATAATTTGTTTAAAATACCTTCGTCTCGAAGGTCCAGAAGAAATATTTCTAGTATTTACACAAAACGACCTCACTGTATAAATCTTTAATACTAATACTAGGTATAAAATACCACTAAGAGCTCACATTAAACATTTACGTGTTCTTCTTTCTTATATTTAGGGCTATTTTGTGATAATTTTTACTCTTTATTATGCACGAGACTATCCGAGAATCTAATACTTTCACAATATTATTAGATTGTCACGAGCCGCATCAAAAATTCTAATAAACATTCTAACATAATACACCTACAAAACCTAATTCCGCTTGTTAAAATTCTAATATTACGGACAGACTGACATTCCGTCGGGCAGTTTAAACGCTTAATACCGTCTACACGTGTTCAAAGGCATTATGCTGTTTACTATTCATAGTGGCGGTATCCAACATACGCAGTTATTCATGAATGACATCACCAGCCGGACCAACAGCCCATCACTCGAATAAAGGCGTGGTGGCTAAAATATTATAAGTGATGCGTTTATTTGTGATCTTAGAGTATATAAAAAATATAGAGTGATAACTTCAACAACATTGCCTTGTGCAGAGCGTGAGCAGGGCTCACTATTGAAATGTTAAAATGTCTATTTTTAAATTTGTTCTTTATTCATTTTTGCATTTAACACAGCAGTTAACCATGATATAAGCTAAAATGTAAGTTTTTCGCTCGTGGAGCCTAGTTGAATTGCAGTCGATTGAGGTATGATCGCGGACATAGCCCGAGTCGCGGCCGCGTTGATCCTACCCAGGGTTGCTCTATACTTTCTTGTTTACTCTAAGATAATAATGGTCTACGTTTGGTAAAAAAAGTTTGTGTAGATTTTTTGTTTTTGGTTTCCGTTAGTCGCCTATTTGTAGTTGTCAATTAATCATTTTTCTAATTAACATTGGATGTTTTTACGTGACTTATTGATTGTTGAACAAATTACAAAAAAATGCACAATCTTTCCTTATTTCTTTAAGCGGACATAGCCTTGAGAATAAACAATAAGAAAAGAATTAAAAGCGCGGATACTCGCTAATCTGCTATCTCGCTCGCACATTGAAGATGTAAAATCTATGAATGTATACTTTGTGCGGCGTGGCATGGTGCGTGACAGCCTGTTAGTACCACTGTTTGCACTTATTTGCTGTGTTGTATGCTGTAGCTGTCAATGGTGCTGCTTCTCTTGTACATCCCGCTAAACTAATTTTAGTCTAACTATATCTTTTTCTAATAAACACCATAAAAAAGGACAGCAAATTGAACTATAAAATTAGAGCTGTCAAATTAGTCTACGTCCTTGCAATTGACGTAAAATTAGACGAGACCTCTATGACATGCCGACTAAATTCTTGTTGATATCATGAAAATGGACTAGTTTGACAGCTCCAAAAATCTTTTATCTTTTTCTAATGATCTTAGTAAGAAAGAGAGATAGTGAGTCTAAATTAGTTTAGAGCGTGTGCAAGAGAATTAGCACCAGTGTCAGTGTATGGTATTGGTGCAGCTAAAATTGACACTGACAGCTACAGCATACAACACAGCAAATAAGCGCAAACAGCAATACCAACAGCTGTCAGCCGCACCATGCTACACAGCACTAAGTATAGTTTGAAAAATCTAAACAAGCTAATTAAAGGAGAACAACATGACAAAGTTTTAGCAAGAATTTCAGCTTGATTGGAATAAGTTTTCATACATAAAAACAGCTTAATATATTTTTTTATTTAGCTATGCCATTTTTATGTATGAAATCTTACTTCGATCAAGCTGAAATTTTTGCTGAAGGTATGTTATGTTGTTCTTCTTAAATTAGTTGTTTCCATTTTTCATAATTTATTGATTTTATAATTATCTTCAATGTGCGAACGAGATAGCACATTAGCGAGTACCCGCGCCTTAAGAAACGATCGAAATGTTGTTTATATTTCACAATTAGCTGTCAAATTGCAATCAACTCTATTAATATTGCATAAATACATTAATATGTATTTTATCTTCTAGATAACATCGGAGATTCGTAGTGTAGTGCTCTTAATCAATCAATGTTTGCTAAATAAAATGTCACGGTCATTTTGAAACTGGTTAGTAAAAAATTTTGGTAATGACACTGCTAATGATGACGTTATCGAACAACAGTGTGCATTGATTAGAAAAAAAATGGCGTCGGATGTTGTTTTTGTATCTATTGCAAGTTTTACTGTTCATTTAGTTAATTTGATAGTTTTTAGTTCTTATTTATGACGAGCTTGACTTAAAAATAGTTTCAATGACTTTAATAAATTATGTTTGTTATTAAAACTAGAAGCGTTTTTATGACATTCTAGCACAGATCTACTTTGACTATAATGTACTCCTGACCGAATTTCGGTCACAGCGGCCAATTTCAACGGAGATTTGCCAACTACGCAGGAGGTATGGTGCACAAGTGTGTGCGCAAACACAGGCGCACTTTATTCTCTCACTTTCATAGTCCTATGGGACAGCGAGTCGACACAACCGGAGAGAGATCAGGCGTAGGGCCAACGGCTTTACGTGCTTTCCGAGGCACTGAGTACCTAAGTGATAATTAATTTATAATACGCACATAACTTACCTACTAAAAGTCAGAAGTGCGCGCCTTGGGTTCGAACCTGAGAGCCTTGCTGCCTTGACTTTGAGAAGAATACGCTTGTTTTTTTTTTTAATTAATACAGCACCGTCCCCTACCGTTGTCGAGTCAAACGTGGGTGTTATTTATATGACAATTAAAGAATTTTTGACAAGTATGCAACAATAGTGTCATTGGTATGCTAAATATGACAAATTCATGTGACAGATTATTATCAAACATCAAAGATGGCGACGGATACAATAAATAATAAAATATATTCAAGTTAAATAGTCGACTCACGCTGTCGAAGTAATTTTAGTAGGTACCTTATTATATTACAATGATAATTATTTTGAATATTTTAAGAACCTATTAAGATACCTACGTAATATTTTATTGACTGCCTCATTGGTCTAGTGGTAGCTAGGGCGACTGCTGAGCGCGAGGTCTTGGGTTCGATCCCCAGGTCGGGCAAAGAGTTATTGGGTTTTTTTATTAGGAAATTATCAGTAACAGCACGGAGTCTGGAATTGTGCCCGGCTAATGGCAATAGGCTCGCCCCTTACTTATTACATGGGACTTATTACATAGCTGGCGAAACGTACTGCGTAGGTACACCTCTGCCTACCCTCTCTAGGGAATACAGGCGAAAGTCTATGTTATTTTAATACGTCTGTACCTAATACTAACTAACCTAACCTATGAAAAACCTTTTGTATTCTAGTAGCACACTAACAAAACATTTTCTATTGTGTCTCATTTCTCGATGTAAGAATCTACGATCTTCTGGTTAGAATAACTAAATAAACCGACCGTCTATGTATATTTAACCGAAAAATTGAATGTTCAAATCCTGCTCGAATACAGTTTTTTTTTTTCAAAACAAAGTATCTGTCAAAATAGTTATGAGATAAAAACAGTTTCGGCACTGTCTACACGTCTGTCTAATATATCTAATAGCAAAAAATGCTCGATCAATTTACATGCAATTTGTAAAGCATAAAGTTCTTGGAAGGTTTTTATTAACTACTGCCGGGTTATTAGTTGAGTGTAATAGATATCTTATAGTTCTGAAGGTTTGAAGAACTTATGCAAGGTCATACATAATAACAACAAAAGGTCATATTAAGTTACCTTTATTTAAAAAAGCTACAAAAAGAATACGTAGCTGAATCTAATACGCTTTTGATTATTTTACAAAACAATACCTATTATTTTACCACATACCTATTATTATACATACGTACCTATTATTTACCTGTTATTTGTATTCTTTTGTTTGATAATGCTATTTCTATGCTACATTGATTAGTATCGTATTACATTAAAAAACTACAGTTACTAGTGTGTTATCTTGCTCGCCCATTGAAGATATATCAATGAATATTTTGTAAAAAATCGAAAAAAACCAACATCACAAAGTTTCAGCAAAAATTTCAGCTTGATCGAAACATGTTTTCAAATAAAAATATGGCATAAAATAAAAATTCATTTAAAGCTATTTTTTATTTGAAGACATGTTTCGATCAAGCTGAAATTTTTGCTGAAACTTTATGATATTGTGATAGCGCCTTTTAATATTTTCTTTTAAGTATCTGAGAACATCTAGAATGTACCTAATTAATAAAGAAAATGTGTATTAATTGGGTACATCGCTGTAAGTACCTTTTTTGTCGTGAGAAAGACCCTTTATGGGTGGGTACTAATTACTAATTATTATTTAATACTGAATTGTTGTACCTTACGTATCTAAAATATAAATACCTAATTAGTAAAAAAATATTTTTATTAATTAGCTACATTCCAGATGTTTTGCCCACAGCGAAATTGAGTCGTAATGTTAGCTATAATTAATTAACAGAATCATGTTCAAACAAATAATTATTTTTGATAAGTTAAGGAAACCAATAAAGCGGAGGCCGAAGTAAAAAAATGACAAACATTTCGCAAAAAGATGGCTGAACTAGGACATTAATAAAATATACTATTAACAAATCTTAAATAGTTTAAAAGGTTACTAATAAATCTGTCTGTAACTGTCCCACTGCAAGGAGACCTCTTCTCATACAGAGAAAGATTGAGCATTAATCACCACCCTAGCTCACTTCGTGTAGACGATTTTAGATTAATAAGTCCAGGTTTCCTCTCGATGTATTCGCAACTGATAATTAATTAATTTATAATATTTATAATAATAAGTATATAAACTCAGGAATAGTCAGAGGTGCGCGCCTTGGGATCGAACTCAGGACCTCCGACTTGTCAATCGACGGTAATTAATACCACTAGGCTATCAGTGCTCTTCTGCTCATTTGACATTCAAAAAGTCACATTGGTACATATTAGGTTTGAACATATTTGACATTGACATATTGTTAAAATACTTAAGTTACGTTAAATTAGTGGATCATCATATTTTTAATCATAATAATATATGCGTCTGCACAATGGTAGGGCCCCATATTTTCTTTAAGTAGTAATTTTTTTATAAAAGTTAATTATATGGTATAAAATAGTTAATTGCACTTACATCAGTATTGAAGTTAACACCTCATTTAAACGAAAACTGTACAATCAGACTTTACATCGTTTTATAATAAAGTGTTTATACGACCAACTTGCAAGAATCTCGCTTGCCTTGGCTATTTCCTACTTGTCCACAGCTCGCCTCACCTCCGTACCAATAAACGACAACACTGTCATTACTAGGGCCCGGATTAATATGTAAATACATATTTTTTATTTACACGATTTTCGGTCTAGAATGTGTTCTCTACATCGAATATCATATTTACAATGTGAAAAACTAATTTTTATTTTCCATATTTTTCCATATTTTAAGGTATTTCAAGGATAAGTCCATATTTTACAAAAATACATCACAATCATCCATATTTTCCAATTTTATGATATATAAAAAGGAAAATATGGATGATTGTAGTTGTAGAACAAGAGTTAGTTCACAAAAATTGATATAATTTTACGTGTTTGCATTCTCGCCACAATGACCATACGGTCGGCCGCGCGTATTTCATTTCTCTCGCGTTTTATTCGTCGTATTTTGATTTTTGATTCTAAGTTCATTTCACATTATGTATGCTCTCATTACGTCATGTGACGTGGAAAGATTTTTCAGCCAATAAAAAGCTATACATATACCACATGTATGCAATAAATGAATGAATAAATAAATAAATATTTAGACCAAATCGTCAGATTTAATTTTGGTAATTTAAAAAAAGCACTTGATTGTCTACTGCAACCATATAGTGTAGTGTAGTGGCTGATGTAGTGGAAGTTGATAAATGCAAAGCAAATAAATGATTCCTATTCTTGAATAAAACTTAAGTATTTTTTTATTTGTATTACTTACATAAATATTTCAACATCTTTTTATAATTGTTTTAATGTATGTGTTAAGTACTTTACTCATTTCAATGTCTTTAATGCAGACATTGTTTATTGTGAAAAGGTAAAGTACCAACCTTTAAAGGTACCTACTGTTATTTTTTACTCCATATATATTCCATATTTTACATTTTTACTCCATACTTTTCCATATTTTACATTTTTTCGTCCATATTATATGTACATATTTTGAATTTTTTAATACATATTTTTCCGGGCCCTAGTCATTACCGACACGTTTTTAAGGAAAAAAACGGTAGCGATATGCAAATACTACGTTGATGCTTCATCTTGGTAGAGGGATTTCGGAATTGTGCCGAGAAATGCCGCTGTTTTTTTCGTGTTTTGCCGTATTGTGTATCGAAGCTTAATAATGTTTGTAATAATGTGAAGGCAAATAAACTGGTAGTTACTAGACGATGTAGATAATCCCATACTTGACTCACTTTTTTCAGAATCTGTCAAATATAGAACCTATCAAATGTAGAATCTGTCAAATTTAGAATCTGTCAAATGTAGAATCTGTCAAATGTAGAATCTGTCAAATGTAGAATCTGTCAAATGTAGAATCCGTCATATGTAGAATCTGTCAATAGTAAACTAAACTCTTTAAACTGCTCCCAGACATGCAAATAGTTCTTTACAAAATATGCTTAAAAACTGCATAATTTGAGATCTGTGTCTAAGAACAGATTTAGACAAAAATATTAAACATCAAATAATTAAGGCTTTTAAGATCACTGAATTATAATGAAACCACTTTTAAACCGGATATTTTACTGATAACATCGACAATAATCGCCAACATGCAGTAAGCTAGCGTGGTGATTAATGCTTAATCCTTCCTTTGCCCTACAGTGGGACAGTTACAGGCTGATTTATTTATTTATTTATTTATTATCCACAATAATATACGACCGAATAATAATAGCAAACTTTATACGATTACACGAAGGTTATCCGGTAAAAAGAATTGTTTCATTAGAATAGACACAACTCGATAAAAGACTATAAATGTAGACCACAAGTCAGCAAAATACATTATTCTATTACATCATTTAAAAAAGTGCACTCCAATAATTATAAATGCAACTAAATAATTAAAAAAACAACAACTATCTTCTTGAGCTCTTTTAGACTGAAACCAATAAAATAAACGCAAATAATATAATCTACGTAAAAAAACATCAATTTTTTGGTGAAGTCCTTTTCGAATTCGGAAGTAACATAAAAGTATCGATAAACTAAAGGAAGTCCCTATTAGCGTTACAGTGTTAAATCAAAGCAAACATTTGGAAAGATTTTAAGGTAACGAAAAAATCTTGAGGAATTTCTTGTGGTTACGTAATAGGAATTCGGTAAAGATCTTTAACCGAGTAGGTCAGTAGGCCTTTAAGACAAAGTGAAACCCATTAGACCTTTTTAAGACACTGTTTTAAGGTCTCTGTTTCTGTTTTTTGGGGTCTTGATACATCAATATTGACTCTATTACATTGCATACAGAACATCTGGTAGGATAGTTAAAGAACTAGTCCTTTTTTTGGGCGTGGGTTCGAATCTTATCCATGTCAGTTGGTTTTCCATGTCTGTTAATAAAAGTTTTTCGGTTATAAAATATGCCAGCATTGTCACGCTTAGCAGACATTAAACCAATGAAAATGAATAGACAACATACAATCTAGAAACCATAAATAAATCTTTGTCATCTATACATCATTATACTTTTATTATCTTACAACCTTAATTTTCCAAATTGGATAAAATAAAATTGGCTAAAAACATCAACATTCGCTTACATTTTTTAAAATAGTTAAAAGTTACAAGTCGTCTCACTATAAAGCATGTGAATAGAACCAAGACGGAAACGTGTAGTAGGTATGTTTCCAAGAATATGTTAAGTTAACTACCTATTTTCCTTACTTGTAAGCGTTTGAATTGACTACTGATAAGGTTTTTAGACCGTCATTCATTAACATATTCGTTAAGAGCTTTTGTTCACACAACCAGCATGTGAATAAAATAAACACTTGACATAAACATAAAATAATTTACCATTGTTGTTGGGAACCGGATTTTATATTTAAACAAGAAAAGACTGTATACTTAAGGCTGAGAAGCTGAAAATATAACAGGCCACAAGCTTGTCCCAAGTTCTGTCTCACTGCAGGGCAAAAAGGTCTCTTATCACACAGAGAATATGGCGATCTCAGACCATGAATTTCTAGTACGAGTTGGTAAACTAAATTAATACCAAAAGTTTAGTGAGATTCAAGAAAAGGAACATAATAGTCTTTTCTTGTTGCTAAAGGAACTAGAGATATAGCAGGCCATAGGCTTGTCCCAAGTTGCATCATTGGACATAATCTGTAACTGTCCTACCGCAGGGCAAAAAACGTCTCTTATCACATAAAGAATGTGGCGATTTCAGACCATGAAGTTCCATTACGAGTTGGTAAACTAAATGAATACCAAAAGTTAAGTAAGATTCATGAGAATACCTAGAAGGAATAGGAAGACCTGGAATTGACAATTACAGCCAAATTAAAGAGGAAATTAATGAAGAAACATCTAAAGAAGTAAAATAATTGGTGAGAATAAGGGAGCCAAGCCTAGAAATTATGATGATGATGGATACAATTTGTATCGTTACTTCTCGAAAAGGGCCGTGATGGATATACGACTCCCTAAAAATGTCAGTATTGCACTGCGATAGACTAGTTGATTGATTAATTTAAATTTTAAGTCTAAGTATAACTAACATTTTAAATAAGTAATTTCTAATTTAAACATAAAGTTCGACTTTACGTCTTCGTGTTAATACAGAGCTTTATTGTTGTAGGCCCTAAATTAATCAACTTAGGCTTTAAACATCTGTTGAGTCGTTTCAAAGTTGTTCATCTGAATCAATTTGTTTTCATTTAGTTTAGTTACTTTGCTAAGTTCAAGCTGTACTTAAGAATTGGTTTAGTGTTTAGATTTAAGGATTTGCTTATTAAGTGGTTTAGGCTTTTGTAAGTGTTTAACTTTGGTGTTTTTGTTTAACTTAAAACTTTAATGTTGTATTTATTGTTTGAGTCTCAAGATCAAATAGTCTTTTCATTATATTGTAGGTACTAGCTTAAAAACAGGGATCTATTTCATAGATACAAATTCATTACACATTTTTTTTTAATATCGTAAATATTTGAAGGCGTTTTGTTTTTCCATTACGAAACAAAATTGCTAAACAAAAAGTTAAACTTTGGCTTGTAGATAAAGCTTCATTTAAATTGATTTAATCTGGAATGTTACAGAATGTTGCCAAGTATCTACAGCTGCAATTATATGTTAATTTACACTTTAAGTAGCATAGATAATTAACATACCAATGCCTAAGTTATTTTAACTTTTAAGCTGCCAATAACATTTAATTTAATTTTTATAATCAATTGCTAAAAATAACATAGCGGTATATATTCAAATTGTAAGTAACAATAAAATTTATATGTTTTCGATCTCTAAAAAAATATTCGCGTACCGATAATATCTTTTGACCTTGAGAAATACCAAAAGCGGTCTCAGTCAGCTGTATTTGTATTTATTACATACAAGATTTTGAAGTCATTGTACTCATAACAAATTAATGGAACAGATAATGAATATTAAAAGACTTACGTATTTACGTATAGGTATGTAAACTGTTTTTATACTTAAGCCGTAGTAATTAAGACTACACATACCGTTTTGCCATGATAGTGCAAATAAATCCTCATCTCGAAGCCATTGCAGTTCGCTAATTATTGTAGACATATCAACAAGCGACATTAATACATGTCAACATAACTCCACAGCACATCAAAATCACATCACTAGCACGAAAAATAACCAATAAATCTTTCACAACACTATTATCAACAACCAATAAAAATATTATGTTTTAAATGTTAACACTGAAAACTTTCGCTGACAACGAAAAATCACCGATATCGCGTTACAATTTGATGTTACGAAACGTCAGCTTGACAGATCGTAACACGGGGTGAACGAACGGAGTGCGCGGACGCAGCGTACGTGCGGCGTGCGCGATCGATGCCAACCGACTGGCTCGACGAGTCAAGTAAACACTAACACAGCGGGGGGTTATCGATAACCTTCCGAATATCGACAATCATCACATCACTAGTTTCGCTTCGCTACCTCGTGTGAAAACGAAGGCCGCGATTTTTATGATTTAACTTAAGGCATAGTGCGACAATGCGCGGTAGCTTAATGAATTAACTTTTTGATTTTACTTTTTGACGTGACAACGTCTTAAATTAGGTTGCGGCTGGGAGTCACTTATGAAAAAGTGTAACGCTCGGTAACGTTACGATGAGTCACGTAACGCTCGGTAACGTTACGTTGTCACGTAAAATCTTCGCCCGTAAAACCGACTTTACAGGCAACCATTTTTTTTTTAAGAACACATATTGACAGTTGGCTCGGATAAAGTCCGAAGAGCCATCAAGGCTGACGATTATTGTCAGCTCAAAAGAAGATTGATTAAAAACAAAGACTGCAAAGAATTTGAAATTCTAGATTTTTTTTCATCGTACAAACTAGCTTTTTTTTCCAAAATTCCATTTTAAAATATAATTTGGTTTATATTTAAATTAAGATCAGACTTCGTTTGTTGTCGCCTTATCCTCATTTGTACCTACTTACAACTTATTAAATATCCTATAGTCTAACCTTTAGTCGCCTTGCAAAATCATAATCGGTCCATCCATTGAAAGGGTTTTTTGATGGTTTATATTTACAATTGGACCTGGTAGGTGGCGCTGCAATCGTGTTAAATTAGAACCACGCGGGCAAAGCCGAATGAGGGTCAACTAGTTCTTTAAAAAAATGTTTTTTGTAAGGTTATAGAATCAGGTTTGTATATATTTACTGATTACCGATGTTTCGAATGTAATGAGAATTGTATTTTGTAATCGACCTCTCGTTTGGGTAATTATTTGCGCAGTTAATTGGGTCGTATGTTAATTATTCAGTAATTAACTTTTAACACAAGATTATTAACTGACAGTGATACGATAATGTTGAGTGTACGTTATAGCATAGTGGACCGTTGACTGGCAAGTCAAAGGTCTCAGGTTCGAAACAAAGGCGCATTGCACCTTTGACTTTTCGTAAGTTATGTGCGTATTATAAATTATATTATCATTTGATCCGTGCCTCGGACAGCAAGTTGCTCTTGCAACAGCAGTTGATCAATGTATTTGAGAAAATTTAGTTCGTAAAAAATTACTAGATGTCGTTGTTCAAAAAGTTTTGATTTCTGAATCTCGCTATTGTTTGGTGCAGACGATTATCATGAGTAGATTAAAATTATTTATTGTTTGGAGATAGGCTTGACTTGTTTGTATAGAATATAAACCTTAAACAGTTAGCAGAGAGTTTCATTTAAGACTGTACCTAGGAAATTTTACAGCAGTCGCTGTGTATAAAATTTATTTTCAGCTTCACCTGGTTAAATTAGAAGCCGACCGTAACAAAGTTTGGGAATAATATAAGGCTAGGACAGGTTGAGAAAGAGTAGGCAAGTATTAACTTTTCATATTCCAAATTTAAGAAGGTGTATTAACAACAACATAGTTGGGAAAATGCTAGGCAGATGATGATTAGGCATATGATACGCTTTGAAGTTTGAAATCATAACTTAAAAAAGATATGAAAGGCTAAGGAGCATGCTGGGGTGATGTCTAGAAGCCTGGATGTCAGGACATTGCCGCAAGATTGCCAATTTTTGAGCAGGCCTACAGGCAGGCACTGTTCGGGGCTGCGAAGCGCGGTTGCAGTACCCGGCCCCGTCCGATACCGTGCGAGGAACACGAAAGGGGAGACGTTTTTAGTGAGTGCGAGTCCCACTCCCACATAACCGTATGTCCTCGGACGTGCAGTATGCGTAGGCATTTTTTACTCCCCGTCACAAGAAAAAGGCTCGTTGATGTGGGTTCGAACCTCACATCTACCGATGTGACAATTTCAATGTCATATATCTACATACCTACTTTCTTAGTTAATCTAAGACGCCACTAACTAACGGTGAAGTTGTTCATCAACCATACAATGATGAAGAAGAAGATTATTACAAAGTAACTGATTACTTCATCGCCTTATCACTTAATGCCTGACAACGCAGCCATGCTCCTGCGCATCCCAATTCTGAGTTGACACTGTTTAACTAACTTTATTATCTGTGCCCAAATTGATAACACTTAAAATGTCTGCTTTATTGTTTGAATTACGATTACATCTTGTTTAAAAAGCTGGTACGCTTCATAAGTCTTTTGGTGTCTAATTTTAGATGTTATGAGTCAAGATTTTTTTTAAAGTTTTAGTTTAACATGTAGGTATTCAAATATTTTTTAGGCGCGTAAAGAAAACGGTAAAAAATGGTAAAAAGATCAAACGACAAAACAAAACGGAACCAAGTTTGAACACAAGACCTTGGCTTTTCAAAATCATTATTATTAAAATAAGGTTCAAATAACTAAAGTAAAAGATTGAGAGGAAAAGAGAGGTGGTTTAAAATTTGGCTTTTCTATAAAAAAAACTTTATTCAAAGAGAAACAAGAGAGGTTGTGTTCATAGTCGATGAATGAACAATTATAGTCAAACATTCATTAAATGACGTCAAACTTATAGTAGAAATATTACTGACTCGAATCAAAAATTTGTTCCTTTACTTGAAAACTGCGCTTACGCATATCAGCTGAACAAGCAACGTTAATGTCTTTATAAAAATCACCTTACAAAATCTAGTCTTTATACGGCTTAAATATGACATAATCTACGACAAAAATGTATTTAAATTACATACTTACCTTATATTTCTCTGTTATTAAACTTTTTTTAAGTTTTTTTTTATCCTTCATCGTATTATTAAAGAATGCCGCTAGCCTCTGTAATAACTAGCGTGAAGTTACATATTATAATGGTCTCGTAACAACCAATTATTTTGCACGGAAGTGTATAATTGGTGTGGTAGCTGGGTGAATACTCTCGGCCGCCAGTATAAGTAATAACTAAGCGCGTAAGTTCAAATTAATAGAAGCATTAGTTAGCTTTTTTTACGCATGTTAGCTTCATGGCTGTTTGAAATGTTCTTTATCTGAAATATGGCTTTCAGTTTCTTTCAAGAAGGTTTTACTTTTAGGTTTTTATCAAGCTTGTTTAGCATGAAAAAAAAAGCTAGTTTTTAATAACGAAAACTAAAATGCGGCCAAACTCTATGGTAGATTTACCAAATGCACAGGACACGACCGTGTTCGAACAGAGATGGAGTTACCAACGCCATAGACGGTACGAGTCTTAGGTTCGAACCCAAAACCGGTGACTTGTTAGTTAACGGTCATAGCAACTAGGACAGATTAGTTTTTAAATAGATCTCGACATAGGTTTCTGAACCACGGAATGAGGAAGACATCGATTGAATATAATTATGCTGACCACATTATAGGATGATTGCTGACCACACGGCTCTAGAGTATAGGAATCGGAGCCTATTTAGAAATAATGCAGTGAATGCTAATGTTCGCAGTGCCGTAAATAGTCTTTTACGTGCCCGATGCAAGCTTCTACAAGCTATTGATCTGTAATCATGCCATATTCAATTATTCAGAGATGTGATTATATCACTGATATAACACGAATCAAGAATCAATACCAAAAACAATTTTTTTATCAAAAAATAAATTTCATACATTTAAAAGCTAGAAATAATACAAAAACTTTAGTTTTGGTTCCAGATTAAAACACTTCATTCCATGCCTTGGCACAGCGTCCAAAACAAACGATTTTGTTGCGTGTGTAGTTTATCCCAAAATGCTGTAATACAGTACATTGCATATAGGGCGGTAAGTACACGATTACTTTGTAAGCCCGAGCTGCAGGCAAATGATATAATTTTGAGTATTTGTCGAACTGTCTAATCACCCATAAAGGGTGTTCCACACAAAAAAAAATTTAGGTTATAAAAAGTCAGTGGTGCCTTGCGATCGATCTAGAACCTGAGACCTTTGCATTTCATCAACCACGTAACCACAGTTACGTAATCATTTGCTTCTCTAATTTTACTTCGGTTGGTGGTCAAACAATTATGAAAAAATAATTGAAAATGGCGTCTTGTTTGCTCATACTCAGATTCATTAAAATATTTTGCATAATGATAATATTGTTGTTTTTACCGTAGAGTTTAAAAATTATGTAAAAATCTAAATTAAAATTCATAACTTTCTAATTCTAACGAAGTTTAATAAAAAAAATACGGTAGGAATTTTTGATAATGTTTATGTATGGGTTAGGTAGGGTAGTTAAAATTTTTATCAGTCCGTGATTTAACAAAATATTTCAGTTAATAAAACCTTGCTCCGACCACCCCTCACACACAGAGCGCAGAGAAAAGCGGAGACCCAATTTATGAAGTCGATGTCTCCTAAAGCACGAAAATGCTCAAAATTACATTTTTCAAATGGTCACCCATCCACTTTCTGACCGCGTCAAGCGCTGCTTAACCTTACTCGAGGTTACAACCACTGTCATCTTGTTCCAAATTAAATCTCAACCATTTCATTCGCCTCATTCCAACAAGTCAAACGAGAAAATCAAATCTTTACATTCTTTTTTGTTTTTTCGCTCACACAAAGTGATTTACATAATGCTCGGTCCGTAGACACAATATCATTAGATATGTATGTCACAAATACACCAAAGCGAACAACCCCGTACAAATCGCTAAATCTATTTACTCGTGCTTTTCAGCACTTAAGTCAGAGCGGTTTGAGTTATGAGCGAATAGCGGTTTTGGTATTAATCTCTAGACATCTATCTTTGAATATAATAAATATTATAATTCACGTTATTTAATTGTAGGTATAGACAAATAAACACACTGTACAATTTAGGTTATTACTTACTAAATAAATACTAATAATACATTGAAAAGAACTTAATCTTAAAGACTGCTACCAGCGGGCAACGTTCTGGTGCTCCTTAACATTAGAAAAACATTTTGAAACAGCATTAATCTAAGAAGTTGAAATTGTAAACAAAGACCTTAATTTTCAGCAGTGGATAGACTCTAGATGTCCACAATTATGACGACTCTTTCAATGAACATCTAGTCGTACAGCTAGATAGATAGAAGATAATTATGCTCTCTAGTCGAAACAAAGAGATCGCATCTTCTTTATTCACAGTTAAAGAGTGAATACCCCTCCCTATGTATTTCCAGAACACAATAGATTTAGAGATCTCAATCGAGAATGAAAAGGCATTTAAAATTCAGGTGTACCCCACCAGTAGATGTTGGTCCATGATTCAACATAACCGTTTTTCTTTACAAAATAAAAACAGTTGCAGAGTTTTAACGCTTATACCTTGTTCCACATCCAACAATACAATGAATTTACGTCCCAACATTACGCTTCTCATTAACCATTTCAACAGCAGTCCGCCTTCAATTGTATTTACGACACTAGCTACTAACTCTAACACCCATTACTAATCTTAAACAATTAGTGTTTTGAACAAATGTATGAGGAAAAAACGGTGGAACAAAATGGGAATTTTTCCTCGCGTAACATGAATCTGGTGACATACTTGCGGCGCCGAGACAATTTGGCTGGCTTTTATGGTTATGATCTGATTAGTACTCTTACGTATACTCTGTACATCGTCAAATATATTAAGTAGGTACTCCTTTTCTTACAAGCAGCGAAGCCCGAATCCCGGGATTTTCTTCTTTATCTTAAGTACATATGAAGCTATGAATTGTAAGTCAATGACTTCGTTAAAAGTGGTAGGTTTTTAAAAATACGAACCCAAGTGATTATAATAATAGTTAGTCTATGATATTGGAACACACGCACTTTTTTATCGTGGGCCTCCAAGAGCTAGTGATGGGGTTATATCCGACTTACACGAACGGGAGTAAGGAGTCCACTTGTGAATTCACCACCCTTCCGCCAGGCCTTGACTCGCCAACCAACGGTGTACGTAGATCCCACCGTTGTTAGCGGCCTGGGTGCGGCCTGGGCGCGATCAAAAACTCTTGAAAAGCGCGCATGGAAATCGATTCGCCTCCGTCTCGGGCCTGTTACTGGTTGAGTGTCAGATTTGAGCACACCCACTATGATTCTTTTCTCTCTCTCTCTACAAAGCATTCAAAATCTATGGTGTTTTGATAGAAATATAAACGCCGAAGAATATTCTATCCTTTATCTAGACAAATGGATACTCTCAGTGCACTTGCTTTTTTTTTCTTGCATTTCGAACCTATGTAAGTAACCTTGTAATCGCTAATCGCTTATGCCTTTCTCCACAATCAAATTATACGTAGGTACTGAACAGGTCTTGACATTTCTTTTGTGCCTTCAAGTTGATTGCGAAGTAAAAAGCCGTTCTGTCGCGCTCGCGTCAACACATTAGGTAAATGTGGGTGTACTTACCCTTTATGATAACAGGTTACAATGGAATTAGTACTGAACGCAGATTTTCAACGAGTTAACACGATTTAAATTGAATTTGAAATGGAGTAGGTAGCTTTTTTGAAGTGTCTTGAAGTTGGTACATACTAGCGCGGACACGAACGGTGTAGCACTTTGCGATCAAAATGCTTTGAACGATGCTACGAGCGTAGGGGCGGGGTGCTACGTTTGGACGCCGAGTGCAAGCGATTCTAACCTTAAGAATGGTGCACCGGCTTTGTCCACAATAGTACATAAGAGCCCATTCTTAAAACCTGGCGAACAACCTGGGAGTATACTCTTGAATCACAAACCCTAATCTTACAATCAGCACCGCTCAAACTCAAATTGCCACGCACCGCATGAAATGGCACGCGCCGCATTGCAATGAATTTGTAAATATTATAAGGAACACAATCTTGATCCTAAATTAAGTCATTGCAAAGTTCCGATTCGAGCGGCGGGAGGGCGCGCTGTTTTCTGACTGATTAAGAAATTGGATTTGGTTTGTGATTCAAAGGTTTTAAGCCTCAGAGTCCCCAGTTAAAGCCCAGTCGCTTTGCTACTAAGCTATTCCTAACCCTACACGTTTTATTGAACAGCTCTTCCACATTCAACCATTTTAGAAATGGTTGAGTCCAGTGTCCAAATTCCGCTTGAAATCGTTTTTTTTTTTATAAAATTTCGAATTTTAGTGTTCCACATCTTCTTTTCATTTCGATGGTACGTCGAGACTCTATCCTTAATAGTTTGCCTCTAGGTGGCCACTTTGATCGCAGCATCAGTGGCGTTCATTAGATCATAGAAAGTGCAGGTATTGGGACACTTCGAGCACTCCAGCAAGTGGGACATAGTTTGATCTGGAGCACCGCATTCGCATTGGATCAGGGATGGATCTATCATCCCCCATTTTGTTAAATTGTGTTTGCAGCGGCCAACTTGGGCGCGCAAAGTTGTTTTATAAATTCAATATTAATTACAAACGAAATCAGAACTATACCTCCGGTTGCTTTTATTTCCATTGCATTTAAGCTATTAACTTATAACTTGCACCACAGATGTATGACGTACATAGTTCTTACGTATGACGCATATAAGAGCCATCTTGGGTCATATTATGCTCTTAAATAGTTGAAAGTGCTATTCACGTGGAATGGCTCTTTTAACTATAATATATAGTAAGGGTTAAAGAGTTATTATCATTTTTATACTGAATATATATAAAGAATCACGCTACCTACATTTTTTAAGGGTTCTGTAGTAAAAAAAGAGCAACCATGTATTTTTTGTAAAAAAAATTCTTTATGAAGGGTAGGCTGCCCTTAGAACTGGCAACTAGAGTCACTATTTTAATTATATCATAATTATTAATGACTATTCATAGTGAACAATAATTTACCTTAATAATAATGTTTTGATTTTTAAACTAATAATAATATTATATTATGTCTGTCACAGCAACATTTTTGTAAAGTATTCGAATAATAAAGATCGACATTCATGTAAGGAGAAGATTAAAGAGTAGGTAGTAAAAAAAATACATATAAAGAACTTTTAATTTAGAACTTAAACATTTTTTTTATTTACCTTGGCTATTTGCCTATTTTATTGGCTGTAATGAATTGAAAAACCGTTTCCTTTAAAAACAATAGGTAATCTTCTTTTTATCGTATAGTTGATAAACAACCTGGTGTCATAGTTTAAACCTCCCGTAGGCCTCTGACATGGCTTTACACACCTTTGAAAAATCTCTCAGGTATGCTGGTTTCATCACGATGTTTTCCCTCACCGTTGTAGCAACTGATAAAATTAATTTATAATACGCACATAACTTACGAAAAGTCAGAGGTGGGCGTCTTGGGATCGAACTCGAGACCTCTGACTTGTCAGTCAACGGTCATACCACTAGGCTTCCAGTGCTATTAGTATATAATATTTTATTAAATCAATAATGGGTTGAGTTAAACGCAGTTAGAATCAATCGTTTTAAAACAAAGTAGTTGTAGAAGATGGAAAGTGTAACCAAGTTCAAAGGTTGTTATTTGCGTAACGGTAACCTTTAACTTCAGTTAAACAATACAGTAGTCTCTTTATGACCAGTGAGAATGTTTTATCAAAGGGTGGGTACTACTGTTTTAATGGTTTTTTTTTCAGTGAAAAAATACTGTTTCAGGTTCTATTGGACTTTCTCAGAACGAATTTTATAACATTTTTTTAAACGTTTTACATACAGCATGCGAAGTAAAGATTTTCATTCAAGTTAAACTTCGAAAATTTAGTAAATTAATCCTGCTCGTAAACGTAAAATTTTCTTTCTACTAATTTTTAAAGGACTAGAAAGAATTTTTTTTTTTTTTAATTTTACAGAAAGTTTTCTGAGGATATCCAACTCCGGTATACCAAACTTCTGCATTCGGTAAGACAGTCATATTATTTCACTGAAAAAAATAACATTCGTTCTTGACAAAAGTTCTGATGAACTAGCAGGTGACTAGTGAGCGATACAGCAGTGCTAAAATATTAAATATAAAAGGTTAACTAGTAGGGCCCTTTTTCGCTTCGCTTTTTGGTTTCGTTTAGGACTTACTAACATCGCACGCATGCGCAAGAGAAATGTCAAATTCAAATTCTGTCCGTTTTAAGAGCGTTCCTTGGTTAGTTTTAAAAATAATGACAAGTAAATTCGAAATGAGTTATGTCAAATTTTAGTTTTATTATTTTTTTTATGTTTTCTCTAAATTTTTTTTTTCCTCCTTGAATTTCGGTCACTTAGTTTTTCCTTCCAACTAAAGGTATTACTTGTCAACCTGTCATTGTCCTAATTGTGGGCTTTGGGCTTTCACATGCCATTCAGAGGTGAACTATGTTATTATAGAATAGATTTCATTTTGGTTTGAAGATAACTAACTTCTTGCACATCCGTTCCAACAACACGTTCGAAATCAGACGAAACAACAGTGTTCCGGGAAGCATCATTCAACATGGCGTCCATTTTCGTAAATTTCAACGCAATGATCTAGCGCACATTTTGTTTGACATTTATTTCGTTACTTCTTAACATAAAGGATAGGCAGAGATCTGGTGAAAACAGTAGATATTAAATGAACTATTGTGTTAGTATGTTTCACACGGTCAATAGCAATACGGATTGGGAGTTCCATACTCCTTCCTTCCTTCCTCAATTTCACGTCCTTTTTCTATAATCCCTCTACACAGGGCCTGGTGTTGCAAGCTTCTATAGACGGTAATCAACATACCTTCTGACTAACCGTACCTATGCTTGTTTGTCAGTTGGTAGTTTTTAAAAAAAAAAGTCCAAAATCAGTTGAAATGTATTTATTGTTTCTTCTTTTTATTCTGGATCTGATATCTTACTGCAGCTAAACTGGCGCCCATACCTAATTTGGTTTCTTAAAAAAAAAGCTTTCTATCAAAATCATTTTTATTAAGTAATTTTCTCAGTAGCTAGTGTTGTTATTACAGAACAATTTCTTTTTCTCATTACGTCACGCTCATCATTCCGAGTTGCGTTCGAAATTCAAATTCAAATTTCGAAGCAATCGTTCCGTGACACCTCATAAACAATTACTAAGTACTCTAATGCGTGAAGCTTCCAGCATTAGAAACAATTACTAAGTACTCTAATGCGTGAAGCTTCCAGCATTAGAAGACCTGTGAACTTCCTTTATGTAGTTCTTTTTCATACAAAATGTAAAGGGAAGAGAAAAGTGAGAGATCTTGTTAAATTGGTTTTTGTGTGTTGGTCGATAATGGCAGTCGTGTTGTTTCATAGGGTCCTATTTTAGTAATATTTTGCGTTTTTGGTAACGTTTCGTTGTTATTTCATACATTCCAATATTGTTTTTAAAACTAACCATATCTAAAAGAAAATTAATATGATTAATGAGGATATTTATTGAAATATGTTTAAACAGCTTCATCTGACGGGAAAAAGATAGCAATTAGTCCCTTCAGAAATTTAAGAAGCTAAGAACTTGGACGTTCATTGACTGATTTTAATTAATTTGAGAGAAATTATGTAATTAAATCAAATAATTACCTATGTAGGTATTATTGTCAACAAGAGACATCTTACCTACTTATGCACGTGGTTACTCGTAAGTTAAGTTGTAATGTCAAGCCTGATTTTGATTTATAGTACCTAGGCATTCAGGCAGTCGACTGCTAAAAAACCGAGCTGCTAAAAAGAAAATTTTAGATGGAAAAACTTAATAAAACTGTGTAAGATCCTGAATCATAGAACTCGAGACTTTGTGCTTAATAGTCGCGCTTATAGCTACTATCAAGATAACTATAAATTAAAATTTAAAAAATCCCCGACACAAAATATCCTCTATTTTTTTTAACTAAGGACGCTCTACTATGTTACCTTTCAAATAAAAAATAAATAGGTAAATCAAAATCCTTTTGGGAGCTGCAATGCCAGACAGACACACAGACGCAGACACGTCAAACTTATAACATCCCTTTTTTGCGTCAGGGGTAAAAATAATCATCCTCATTATTGTTCTTCTTATTATTGTTTATGAAAAGCAGAACAAAATGTTCACACATTAAGTTATCATCGTATAAGCGTTTTTTTTTTCGGTAGCCGTAATGCATTGTTGAAAATTGCTTTGATGTAAGTAATGGTATTTTAAATGTGGAACACTTTAAAAATATTTGTTCTTTTTATTGTTTTTTTTCTGTAGTAATGAATTAGATTTTTTTTTATTTGTGTTTGTTTACAAGTCTTTTGAGCATTTATGTATGTAACTATATAAATATACCTAATTTATTTATTTTATACTAATTATTTCACACAATGCCTTATTAGTTATTACTTTGTTTAAATTCTTCTTCTCTTCATCGTATGGTTGATGAATAACCTGGTGTCAGAGTTTAAACCGCCTGTAGACCTCTGACAAGTTGAAAAATCTCTCATGTGTGCTGGTTTCCTCACAATGTTTTCCTTCACCGTTTTAACAAGTGATAATTATGTAATTTCTATTACGCACATAAATCCGAAAAGTCAAAGTAGCGTGTCTGGGTTTCGAACTTACGACCTTTGACTTGGCAGTCCAACGGGCCTACTAGGCAATCGCAGCTTGATTTGTTTAAATAATAACGTAAACTTAATTATGCATTATTAAAGTCTTTTTAAAACATTAGCACCACCAAAGGACGGAAGTTTGAACACTCGCTATCAAATTTCAGCAGGAAATTGACATGACGGCGCGTGCGCGAAAGTAAACCTTACTTGACTCACACGATACTGTGGTACAAGTGATGGAAAATAGCGATTTATATGATTCCTATTCTGAAGTTATATTAATAGTCAGAATTTTATGAAGGTACTTAAAGGTACCCTTTGACGACTGATAAAGATCTTCATGACGTGCTTTTCGAGGCACGGAACAGGCGATAATTAGGTAGTTAATAATACGCACATAGTTTTCGAAAAGCCAGAAGTACGTGCCTTGGGTTTAAAACTGAAAACTCTGACTTGCCAATCAACGGTCATACCACTAGTACGCTATCTAATCACTGCAACATTCGTTACAAATAAAAATACTTAAATAATTAAAGTTCCAAATTTTTGTACAAAGAAACGTTGGTGCATAAGAACTCTGCTGAGATACAAGTATAATTATCTGCGGTTTTAGGCGCTTAGGGCATTTGTGAAACGCGATCGGGGCACATTTCACGAGTTAAAACCACCAGCCGCTTTGCTACCTTTTTTCTTTCAACTTTGAAGTTTGTATTCTTTGATCCGAAGGTTAAGTGGCAGAGAATATGATGTATCGCATTTAATCTACCTATGAAGGTACATATCTTAGAGTGAATATCGTTTGCATAATTATCACAAAATAACGTGTATTTTTGCTTACAACACCAAGTGACAGAGGATTCTGCAAGCGTTCTCCGACAGTCGTTTCTCTTTTGGACTGTTCACCGACCGGACTTTTCGTTTTTAAGAGATTCGTCGATAGAACGTTTCACCTATGGACGTTTCGCCGACAGAATGGTTCGCATTTGTTTGTTTCGACGACAGGACTTTTCAACAATGGAATATTCGCCGACAGACCGTTTTCTCTACGATTGTGTTGACATGGCTTTTCACTATTTAACTACAAAACCACCAAACAGCTACTAGCTTGCTACAAAGACATGAAGAAAGAAAATGTTTTAATAAGGCAGTCTTACGCCTTTACTTTTAATAAATGGTATTTATCTATTACCTACCAATATTCTTCTATTTTGTTATTGGGGAAATATAAAATCAAAATATTAAAGAAAAGTATTTATTTATTCATATTAATTACAACTGAGTACACATTTTTAAGCTAGTTTTACTACATCTACAGTACACACGAAAGTTTCTCGAAATAACTTGCTTTACTTGCTTGAAAAGTATTTATTTAATCATATCATAAAGTGGCGATTACAATGTGATTTAAAAAAATATTAATTCTAATCTATCAAC
This sequence comes from Protodeltote pygarga, assembly GCA_936450705.2. Lineage (NCBI taxonomy): Eukaryota > Metazoa > Arthropoda > Insecta > Lepidoptera > Noctuidae > Protodeltote > Protodeltote pygarga. Next base: position 8,990,919 of record OW388268.2, on the reverse strand, counting down.
TTGGTGAAATTTTTTGAAACAACCTCTTTTAAATAATGTTACATGTTATTGGGAACATTTTATATTCGACCTCTTTACCTCTTTATTGGTCGAACAAAATTTGCACCTTGTGTAGGTATCCTGCGCCTCAGGAAGGTGGATACCTACACTTTCTAGCCGTATTTCATCAGGAACTCCGAAGTTTCCTCCTTTTTTATTAAAAAAAATATTTTTCCAACAAAGCTTGGAGTGTCTTGATCGATAATGGTCGACTCAATGCCATCCTTTATAAAACTGTAAGTGCAGTAACAAAATTTAATTCATAAATAATACTAATAACATAAAATAATACTAATAACAATAAAAAAACTACTAAATATTTGATAAACAATAGTAGTGTTTCCCACATATTTTACACTAGCATCTTTCATGGACGGACAATGGTCATATATTAGCCACATACTTTTTAGTAATTTTTCCAATATATAAATTATTTATTAGTAATTTCTATAATTATTACGTCTAAAGTAACATGATTGAAAATACAAATAAATCGTCACTACATACTTACCGGAATTTTTAGAATCACAAATATAATATTTGTTCGTACAACGCGGCAAAAGTCACAATCGAGTCAAATTTCGCACCTCCTTTTTTTAAAACCTCTAATGACAGCTATATGTCACTTTTTTTTTTTCAACGATAAACAATAATATTAAAATACACACTTTACCCCTAATAAAAAAAATTAAATAACAGTGGAAACGTTCCAGGATTAATAACTTTTTTGATGTTTAGTTTGGCATGTCAAGGTGGCACATATATTGCTATTGTTTGATTAAGGGTTAATTAACGGTTTTAAAATGAATGAATGTGAAATTGTGAAGTCAAAACGTGGCAAAGATGTGTTAATTTATGAAGGATTTTCGTATCATTTAAATAAGAGGCGTGATAATAAGTACTACTGGAGATGTACGAAAAAAGATAGTACTCGGTGTAATGTATCTATTTCTTCTTTGCTTACAACCAACAATCAACACATTGTGCTGTCCCGAAATCGTGATCATATGCACTTACCCAACCCTGAAAAACGTATTGAAATGATGTTAAAGGCTAATTTGAAAGATAAAGCTAATCAATCGATGGATTCACCTGCACAAATTGTACAGCGGTGCATCCAAATAGTACCGAGTACCAGTGCTCCCCATATGCCCAATAAAGATGCTATGAGGAAAATTATTCAAAGAGAAAGAAATAAAAATCTTCCACCGATTCCAAAGGATATTCACAGTGTCGTGATTCCCGAAGAATTAATGAGCAATGACTGTGGTGAACAATTTCTGATCGGGCACTATATTGATGATAATGAGTGCGTAATAGTATTTTCCACTATAGATAATTTGAAATTGCTGAACGAAGCGAAATTTTGGATGATGGACGGGACCTTCGCTTGTTGCCCGCGTCCATTCCGTCAGATCTATACAATACATGCAATGGTTGGCGCACCACACTCCACGCATAAAATAGTTCCCCTAGTGTACGGTTTGCTTTCTCACAAGTCAGTAAAATCTTATACAATTTTTTTAGAAATTGTTAAATGTGTGGGATTTAAAATGAAAATGAAATTATTGAAGCCTTTGCTATAATAAAAGACGAAATTATACCGGACGAAGCAATTGATGTGATAACGTGGTTTGAAAAATATTATATCAATGGATCAATGAGAATTACAAAATCAGTTAGCACTATAATGGCATTGAAACGACTTCCACCGCAATTTCCACCTACTCTGTGGTCAGTACATGATAGTATATTATCATATGTTCCTTTATCACAGAACGCCCTTGAATCGTGGCATAATAGATGGAACCAACTACTAAATCGACAGAAGTGGAACATATTTAAAACTATTTCAGAGTTTAAAAAGGAGCAAAAGAATACAGAGAACATTATTGAAAGAATAAAATCTGCAGAACCTATGTCTAAGCGAAAGTGTGGAGGTACAGATTATTATAAGAAAAGGATTGAGACACATTCATCTGAAAAGAATCAAATGGACTTAAAATCATATTTAAATGGATGGGCACATATTTGTCACCTGATGAAATAATTTTATATTTTTTAAACCTACTAGCTGCCCCGCGCGACTTCGTACGCGTGATTATCCTACTTCAAGGCCTATTCTACCCCTACCCTACTCTACCCACTACCCTATTCTACCCCTACCCTACTCTACTCCTACCCTACTCTACCCCTACCCTACCCTACACTACCCCTACCCTACTATACCCCTACCCTACCCCTACCCTACCCCTACCCTACCCCTACCCTACCCCTACCCTACCCCTACCCTACCCCTACCCTACCCCTACCCTACCCCTACCCTACCCCTACCCTACCCTACCCCTACCCTACCCCTACCCTACCCCTACCCTACCCCTACCCTACCCCTACCCTACCCCTACCCTACCCCTACCCTACCCCTACCCTACCCCTACCCTACCCCTACCCCTACCCTACCCCTACCCTACCCCTACCCTACCCCTACCCTACCCCTACCCTACCCCTACCCTACCCCTACCCTACCCCTACCCTACCCCTACCCTACCCCTACCCTACCCCTACCCTACCCCTACCCTACCCCTACCCTACCCCTACCCTACCCCTACCCTACCCCTACCCTACCCCTACCCTACCCCTACCCTACCCCTACCCTACCCCTACCCTACCCCTACCCTACCCCTACCCTACCCCTACCCTACCCCTACCCTACCCCTACCCTACCCCTACCCTACCCCTACCCTACCCCTACCCTACCCCTACCCTACCCCTACCCTACCCCTACCCTACCCCTACCCTACCCCTACCCTACCCCTACCCTACCCCTACCCTACCCCTACCCTACCCCTACCCTACCCCTACCCTACCCCTACCCTACCCCTACCCTACCCCTACCCTACCCCTACCCTACCCCTACCCTACCCCTACCCTACCCCTACCCTACCCCTACCCTACCCCTACCCTACCCCTACCCTACCCCTACCCTACTATACCGCTACCCTACCCTACTCTACCCCTACCCTACCCTACTCTACTCCTTTTTCTCACCTTTAAACCTTCCCTGGATCTCCACAAATAATTCAAGACCAAAATCAGCCAAATCGGTCAAGCCGTTTTCATGCTATGTCGTGACAACGGAAAACGGGTTTCATTTTTATATATATAGATTTACACTACTTACCTACTTATAATAAAACTAAGTAAGTAAATTGATGATATTTTTTTAAATCACATTGTAATCGCCACTTTATGATATGATTAAATAAATACTTTTCAAGCAAGTAAAGCAAGTTATTTCGAGAAACTTTCGTGTGTACTGTAGATGTAGTAAAACTAGCTTAAAAATGTGTACTCAGTTGTAATTAATATGAATAAATAAATACTTTTCTTTAATATTTTGATTTTATATTTCCCCAATAACAAAATAGAAGAATATTGGTAGGTAATAGATAAATACCATTTATTAAAAGTAAAGGCGTAAGACTGCCTTATTAAAACATTTTCTTTCTTCATATCTTTGTAGCAAGCTAGTAGCTGTTTGGTGGTTTTGTAGTTAAATAGTGAAAAGCCATGTCAACACAATCGTAGAGAAAACGGTCTGTCGGCGAATATTCCATTGTTGAAAAGTCCTGTCGTCGAAACAAACAAATGCGAACCATTCTGTCGGCGAAACGTCCATAGGTGAAACGTTCTATCGACGAATCTCTTAAAAACGAAAAGTCCGGTCGGTGAACAGTCCAAAAGAGAAACGACTGTCGGAGAACGCTTGCAGAATTAGTTTTTTTTACTTTATGTCTAAGGGAAGGTTCATATGTGACGGAGCATGCGTCGCGTATTATCGGTCGCGTAACGCTAGAACAGACAAATGTATAGAAAAACACTTGACCGTTCACACTACACCGATGATACGTTAGTGCGACTGATGATACGCTCGGCGTATTTTACGTCAGATATGAACCTTCCCTAAAATAAAATCGCTTTTCGCTTCTAAATTAAACCATTACTCATTAAGGACTTATATTACATGTAACAGTGGCTAGCATTACTGCGAAAAAAAACAACACAGTTCCGAATGACTTCCTTATTCTGTTTAACTGAACGAGTCACTATTCCATTAAAACTATCTCCTACTCTTTCTCACTTGTAATGTTAGATAAGGACGGGTGATATGCAAATGTAATTGGCGGTTACAGAATAATAGTTTTGATGTGTTACTTTTTTATACAAACGCCCTTGTCTTGACATTTGATAGTTACTGTTAGGGTGAAGGACTAAAAAATATGTTGAGAAGACTTTTGTGATAATTTATTTTCATCATATTTGCTCGTAAACAGTGCTATTACAAGTAGGAAAAGCGGGCGGTAATACGCAATACGAACACGCTATTTTTTTGTGTACACTTGGGTATGATGAAAAACATTGTATGTCACACGGGCGCCGGGCGGTACGATAACGTCAGGCCATTACCTATATTCCCCTTCGATAGTAACTGTGTACTTACCGCCCTTGTGTCAAAATTTAGTAAAATGTCGTACTGTAGGAAAAGGAAAATAAATAACATAGACTTGAATAGATATTTTAAAATTACAACCCAAAGATCACATTTTAAAGACAAATAAATAAGAAATGCCTTATTTTTTTCTAGTTAGTAGTAACAGTTAGAGACATTAATCCATTACCACTTTATTTTTATATTCCTTTAAACTAATTAAATGCACACATGCGTATAAGTAGTGCAAAGGCAAAGGAATATTAACTAGCGTGCTAATGGATAATTATTTTTGCGACACACTAATTAGTGTGTGTTTGTATAATAAATTAGTGCAAAGGACAATTTGTTAGCAGTGATAGCCTAGTGGGATGCTCGTTGGACTGCCTGCCTACTTAAAGGTCGTAGGTTCGAAACCCAGCACTTCTGACTTTGAGAAATCATATGCGTATTAGAATTTAATTTTCATTTGCTAAAACGGAACATACTTGAGAGATTCAACGATGTGTTAAGCCATGTTAGAGGCCTACGGGTGGCTTAAACTATGACACCAGGTTGTTTATCAACCATACAATAAATAAAAGATGAATAAAACACAGCATGCTAATGGATTAGGTACTATTTATTGAAACAAATAAATTAGTGTGTGTTAGTAAGTGTAAAAGAATGTAAACATGGCGTGGTAATGGACTTATGTTTCAGTATTGTAGGTACATACTTAATAGTGATATTTCCCATATATTTTTCTTTAATTTAACGCAAGATTCCATTTTCCTGTTGTTTTTCACGACAAATGCTACCAGACGTACAATACAATATACATTTCTGTTTCTTTACACAAAGAATATTTTTCCAAAGAGTCTCGCTTAAACAAACAAAGTCGAGTCCTTGAAAATCTCTGGATAAACACAGCTCGCATCTGTGTCCGATATTGCAAGGCAAATAAGGACCCTTTGTATCTAATTACAGGGGAAAATAAAAATAAAAACAGACCTTCAATGTTTGTGGTCTGTGAGTCATGAAGTACGCTTTGTTTTTACATGAATGGGTCGGCTCAATGGTATGTCAGATTTTTTTGATTTTCGAATGAATCACGCTCGGTTTGTTTTTTAGAACAATATTTCAAATAGAGATATTATTTTGTGACATGACAATCACGCTCGGTCGTTTTTTTAGAACAATTTCAAATTTTGAAATAAAAACATAAAATAAATAGTTTCCAGCCAGTTTCTTTTTTCATGTATATAATCGTGTTTTTGATTCTAACAGCTATAAAGATTTTAATGAAATTTATCAATCTCATATCTACACTCACCGGCACAATTAACCGCCCACCCGGTTTTTCTTGATTTTTGGAGATATTTTAGTATATTGGGAAAATTTGATAAAAGGTTTATTTTAAGCAACATTTCAGCAATAAAAACAAATGTCAAAAGTTCAAAAAAAAATCTATTTACTTGGATTAATTTATTTTAACAACCGAAAAACGTTTTTATTTTACTTGACAAAAAATAACATTTTCTTTTTTTCTCGATATTTAATAATGTTGTTTTTTTTTATTAATGTGTGTTACTTCCCCGGACTCTAATGACTTTTTGAAGCCTGTTTGAAAGTCCACACATGAAAGTTTGAATATCCGTTTGAGGAACACTGTGCCATTCCTCTAAATGAGCTGTCTTGAGCTCTCCAATAGATGTTGGTGCTGGTATTCTTGCCCAGACCCGTCATTTAAGACTGCCCCATATGTGCTCTATGAGCTTGAGATAAGGATTAAGTGCCGGCCATGGTAATTTTTGAATTGCGACCTCGTCAAGATATTGAGTGATGGGTCTAGCGACATGGCAACTTGCATTATCGTGTATTAAGATAAAATTATCTCCAATAAATGGCGCGAACGGTATTACGTGATCTTCAAGAACTTCTTCCAAGTCTCTCTGAGCATTCACACTGCCTCTATTGTAGTCAACAAAATCGGTACAAGCTTCATAAGTGATACCTCTCCATATCATTATTGACCTCCCTGATAATCCACCGTTTCCACTATGGCGCATGGAATGAACCTTTCGATTGGTCATCTACACACTCGCTGACGACCTTCTGTACGTCTTAAAGCTACTCTGCTTTCGTCTAAGGACAGTACATTCTTCCACTGCTCTTTAGTCCAGTCAGCATATTTTCAAGCAAAATGTAGTCTAGCTCTACGGTGCTGTGGGAGATGTTTAGGGGCCCGAGCTGGGTGAAATTCTTTAAGGTGTCTTTCTGCCAATCTTCTTCTTATCGTAAGTTTACTAAACTTACATTTTTCACCTCGAATAGACGACTACAAGCTTCAAGAACCGGAAAAAAGTGATTTTTTAACACGTGATTGACAACTAACCGGTCATCTCGAGCTAAAGTACAACGGTTTTGGCCTTGACCTGGCCTCCATTTAGAAGATCCAGTCTCCCAAAATCTTCTGTCGGCATCCCGGATAGTGGTTCGAGGCACACTTAGTGTGCGAGTGATCCTACGATTCCTGTACCCAGCATCAGCTAAAGCCACATCCCTAGCTGCCCCAGTACCGTCTATTGGCATTTTTGGGTGAATAATAAATAAAATATAGCCGATTACACTAAATAAACAACTTTAAATGGCCAGAAATGAAGAAAACGGGAAATAAAGTTACAATAGTAAAATTGCTACGAATGTCAATATTTGCCTAAATCACAAAAACGCTGCAGAAACACAAATTAAAAAAGGAACGAGGGTGTGTTAAATGTTTAATTTATTGATAAAGTAGGTACCCACTTTAAAAAAAACATTTTGACATGCATTACTTAACAAAAACAAACGTGGTAACACTAAACTTAGGTGGGCGGTTAATTGTGCCTTTAAGTGTATTTCTATAATCTCTCTTGTCTGGGGCGATAAATCAATCTAGCTAGATTATTGAATGATTAATGGTTTTCCTCGTGTTTCTACGTTTTTCAGAGCTCGGTTGCCCAGGAAGGTACTTACTAGGTTTTTATAGATATTCTTAATATCGATAATCCATAGGTTATAGATCTGAATAAATACAAGAATTAGTATCTCAATAATCTATATTCTAATAGTATTAACAAGCATATGCCGTTTTTGCAGTGCTGATCAGAAATCTATTACTTTTTCGTTATCGTATGTGGTATAAACTCATTTGAACTTCACCTTTTTAGATTACCTTTTTGGATTTCTATTTTGTATTCTAAATTCAAAAAGTAATGACAACGGTGAAAACTAGGGGTTCATGTGGGTTCACCTTTGTATGTGTTTGCATTAAGAGTATTTTTATAATAAACTGTGGTTTAATCATTTCCAGCGCCTTTCGTTTAATTCGTTACACACTGTCAGCCACAGTATGGTTGATCAACAGAGTGTCAGAGTTTAAATCTATTACTAATATTAATAAAAGCTTTTTAATAAATAAAACATTAGATACTTAATAAGCAAACTTTACAAGAAAGTAATATCGGTATGTAATTACGAACTCAATATTCCTTTGTTAAGTATCGCTCCAATAATTAAGTTATTAAGGGTTCCAAGAAACAGTCAGCCAACAGACAATGTAACATAAAACAGAATTATGTCAGTAATTGTTATTGCGCGAATTCATGCGAGACTGTCTGTTATAGATTAGATACTTAGATATAGATAGATAGAATGTTGTATAAAATTTTCACGAACGTATAACATCACATCACATCACATAGTATAAAACAAAGTCGGCGTCTGCCTGTCCCTATGTATGCTTAGATCTTTAAAACTACGCAACGGATTTTGATGTTTTTTTAAATAGATAGAGTGATTCTTAAGGAAGGTTTATATGTATAATGCACCCGTGCGAAGCCGGGGCAGGTCGCTAGTAGTAAAATAAATCTTTAACGGCAGTCTTTATGCGACCACGAGAGGTGCAAAGCGCACTTAAAGCATTAGTTGCATCATTTTTTTTTATAGACTCACGCCTGTATTCCCCAGAGCGGGTAGGCAGAGGTGCAGTACACCCACGTTTCGCCGGCTATGTTATAAGTCCCATATCATAGAGGGCGAGCCTATTGCCATTAACCGGGCACAATTCCAGACTCCGTGCTGCTACTGAGAATTACCTAATGGAAAAACCCAATAACACTTTGCCCGACCCGGGGATCGAACCCAGGACCTCGTGCTCCGCAGTCGCGCTTGCTACCACTAGACCAACGAGGCAGTTAGTTAGTTAGTTAGTTGCATCAAGTTAGATTAAAAGCCGACTCTAAGAAAATTTGGGAAGAAAGTTTATAATAATAATGCTAGGTGGAAGATGAGAATAATGGAACAACAAAAGCAACATTGGATGGATTTATGCAAAAGAGGAAAATAATAGGCGACTAGTATGTATGTGGTGGTACAACCATAGGACTAATACGTATAGAAAAGCATACGTCCGTCATGCGCCTAACCACCCCACCAAACGTCATAATTAGAACACCAAAGCTTTATGTGTGTATAATGGGGACGCAATTATGACGTCACTTCACAAGGAACTATCCCTTTAGTTATATATAATTACTCTAAGAATCTGTAATAAATAAAAATGAAACAATTTATTAACAGAGAGTCATACCACTAGACGAACGAATCACAAATCCGCCATTGGCATTATACTTCATGGTAATTAACCCATATAAAACGGATATAATGATTAGAAAGTATAATTATGATTTGTACGGCCTTGACATATAGGGCCCGCCATGGAATCCACGCCGACATTTTATAGTCACTAAATTATTATTTACGATTGATGGTTTGATTAACATAATGTTATTGTGAAGGTTCTATGCTTTCGCAAGATTAACTTTGAAAGTAACTTAAAAGGTAACTTAAATGGTAACTCGCAAAGGTGATTGCCAATAACGAAAGGGAAACTGTCTTGAACTAATTCCCTTTAAATTGTAAAAAAAAAATACAAAATTGTAGTGGATGTTCTATCGACTTATAAAAAAAAGTTTAAAAAACTTACATTATTAATTTGACATTATAAATGTCAAATTTGACAATTAAAATTGACAAATGTTCGATAAAAATTCAATAAAACGATCCGTGCTCGCACTCCTGGAATCAATTTGCGAGTAATAGTCTTTTTTATAATTAATTAATAATCATAAATTTAGTATAATAAATATGTCAAAATAGCAGCAAAACAAAAAAAAAACCGCCAGAAAGTCGCGGTTAAAATATAAAAAGAAAAAAACATTTAGCACTGCTTTCATCTATTCAAATCAAATTAATACGCTGACCCAAAGTCCGCTTGTCAAACAAGGCATTTAATTATGAACATTAACCTTTAATTAGAAATTGATAGAGACAAATCATGGAGCGAGTTAATCATAATAATATTAGGTATCTGACAATTAAATAATAGCTTGCCTTCTAAGAAATTTACATAAAAATGTTAAGGTGAATCTTGATTTCATTCTTGGAAACAAAATAATCTTCGCAGTTTTTTTGTAGAATAAAAAAGGAGTATGTCGCGAAAGGGTATAGGTACACTACATAATATATTATTTTGCAATTTTTATTAATAAAATATTTTCATTTAGCGAATCGATTGAATTTTTAATTTATATTTCTAACAGAATTTATTGTTTTGATTTTTAAAGAATACTAGGAATTTATAATATTATAGTTTATACATCTCAATATGATAATATCTAAAAGAAATTTTATTCTTAATATTAAATAATGATTTCCATAAAATAAGCGAGTTAGCCTTTTCTTTATATTATTTATGGAATTACTTAAAATTCGTAGTACAATTAAAATCTCTTTGATTCCTGGTATTTCTAGAATAACATTCTACAAATTTGTATTTACCTTAGACCCTGATTATACTTTCAAGCATTTCTTGGTATAGAACTTGGGACTTGGCACTCGTTAAAATAATACCTTTGAGCTAGTCTTCCATTCAGAACCACTTAAGCATGAGATTTGTTTATTTCACAATTAAAACTTGCGAACACTTAACGTGTCCTTGTTAATGAGCTATGAATTAATTAAGAACATTATTTTAGAACAAAATTTTTATTTTTATTAGAACAAATTAAAACTAACATATTGTTATTTAATTTAAATTTGTAAATTTTAGTCACCCAAAAATTATTTTATTTTGTTTAAGTTATTTTAAAATAACATGATATAACATAGACTCACGCCTGTATCCCCAGAGGAGGTAGGCAGAAGCGTATGCAGTACACCCACGTTTCGCCGGCTATGTTATAAGTCCCATGTAATAGGGGGCGAGTCTATTGCCAATTTAGACTCCGTGCTGCTACTGAGAATTTCAAAACTCAATAACATACCCCGACTCGGGGATGGCATCATACAACAACGAGGCAGTATTATAATAAAATATAATATTATCTTGTTACAATCTACCTGGCCTTAAGAAACCTTCGAAAAATATTGCGACCGGCTATTTTACCGACACTGATTTACATAAACCAGTCCTCTCTTTTCTATCGCGAAATAAATTATTGCTCATATCAGGTAACAATTAATTAGAAATGGTAGTCATTTATGACCATGTTAATGTCCGATATCCTTGTGGGACTCGAATGGTTGTCATACTGCATAATTTGTAAAAGTCTGTTTGTAATTATTTGCTCTGTGGTTGGGTGGTCTCACTAAAATCTTTATGACGTCACTTAGAGTTAAAAAAAAGAAGAATAAAGCAGTGATATTGAGAGAGGTCAGAGGTATCAGGTTTGAACCCAAGGCATACCTCTGAATTTTCGTAAGTTATGGACGTATCTATACATATAATAAAATCGTAACGAAGTAAAAACTGTACATTGAAAATTTTTGGAAAAAAGTAAATGCTACGTGTTCAGGGAACGATACTGAAGCCGAATATGAAGAAAAAAAAAACTTTGTCTGTCTGTTTGTATGTAAAGGGTTGGCGCGAAAACTACTGGGCAGATTTAGTTGAAATTCGGCAAATATACTTTTTAAATTCTTGGTCAACTTATAGGGTATAAGTTATCACGTTTATAATTATGGGGGATGAGCAGTATTGTAGTAAGCAGCGTATTTCAAGAATTTGCTGCGGAATTGTGGTTGTTGTTGAGAAAAATGTTATTAAATTGCAATTTACAAAATATTATCACGCTATATCCACAAGGAGCTAAACATTACATAACATAACATAATAATATCTTTTAGGAACGATTATTTTGACTACATGTCAACAGACTTCATAGCCTTCCGGTCGGGCGTACGCCTAGGAAGTGTAAGGCTTTGGGTTCGATCCTCAGTTCCGCAAACTTTTTATGGATTCTTTAGTATTTTTTTTTGTCATTTAAATTATGTATTTTTGTGGTTTTTCATTCATAATGACTTTTATTACTTACCGGCTGAAACCCGAAGGAAACAAGCTTTTTAATATTTTTTCAACTTATAAAAAACGTTACCACTTTAATTTGAAACATTTATAATTATATTATTTAAAACATAGTAGTGTTCTAGATGGCGTTATAGTCAATTTAGATCAGCAGAATTCTTTTTTAAATATTTCAATTTGAAACCCGAAGGAAACAACGCGCATCGTGTGGAATTATACTTTTTAAAATTTCAGCTTATAAAAAAATACCGCTTTAATTTGAAGCATTAAAATTATTATTATTTAAAACATAATGTTTCCTTTTTCTTAACTAGATGGCGTTAGGAGTCGATTTACAGGAAAAATATTTATAACCACTGGCATCCTTGCAGTGATCAGGAGGCAGGGCAAAATTACAATTGTAGTAGCGTCTTCGGGGATTACTGCCACGTTGTTTTCTGGTGACAAAACAGCGCATATCATGTTTAGGATTCCCATCAATTTACAGAGCAACGAAACACCTGATTGTGATGGGTCACGGAATAGTGACAAGGCAGGCACTTGCTCAAGAATTGTTCTTTGATCGTATGATGGGATGAATGTAGGTATAATGGCAAACAGAAAGCAGTTGATGCGGTACACAGAACTCTACAAGACATCCGTAGGAACCAACACATAATGGGTGGCGTCACAGTTATGTTCAGCGGCAATTTCCGCTGAACGCTGCCTGTGGTGACGCGAAAAACTGGGGCTGATGAGGTGAATGGTTCGTTGAAACGATTATTTTTATGATTCTGTATTCACAAGTTGAGCTTGACAATAATTATGGGTGGCTGAGTAGGAATCCACATGCTCAAGAATTTTCCAACTCAAAACGCCCAAAAATAATGAAGCTGCAGCAATCGATGAATGCATTCTTTTATAAATGAAAGGGAATGAAGTGTTTTACACATTTATAAACACTGTTGTCAATCAAGATGACGCCACTTATTATCCTGTAAAATTTCTCAATTCCCTCACTGCAAGTGGACTTCCGATGGACGTCATCAAGTTGAAGGTCGGTGTCCCGATTATGCTTCTTCGGAACTTAACGCCTTCGAAATTGTGTAAAGGGACCCGGCTTAATGTAATTTATCTGCAGAGAAACATCATCAAGGCGCAAATTCTAACGGGTTTCGGTACTGGCGTGACAGTATTGTCATTCAGTTCATCATTAGTTTTTTTTGCCTGTGGGTAGTTGGCAGGGTACAAACAAATAAAACGACTCTCTGATTAAAAAATCAGTTAAATAGTAAAATCTTTTAATTTAAATAATTTTATGTTGTTAATTGAAAGTTAACAGTATATACCTGCTGGATAAGTGTTATCTTCTACATCGGAGCACTCCTAAAAAACTAACATGGACACAATACAGAATTCACTCGGTGAGATGATAGAGATGTTTCAGACAAGAATGTCTCAGTTTGATCAGGAGCTGAAGAAATCATCATCGACTTCACCACAAACAACTGTAACTTTGGCCGCTGAATTCAACAACTTCAGAAGTTTTATTATGCAGGCAATTTCTAATCTACAGCAACAGGTGGAGTGTTTAGCTCGTGGTTTCGACAATCTGCAGATGCAGGGTCGTCGGAAAATCCTGCTTCTGCATGGTGTTGCTGAGGAGGCGAAGGAGGAGGACACGGCCAATGTTGTTGTCAATGTTGTCCGGGATAGAATGAAGGTGACTGACTTCAATGCTGCTGACATACGACGGTGTCATCGGATGGGTCGGTCTTCAATTAATAAGCCCCGGCCCATACTAGTGAAGTTTGCCAGTACTACAGTCCGGGATAAGTTGTGGTTCAACAAAAAATGTCTCAAAGGCACAGGCATAACAGCGTCAGAATTCCTGACTAAAGGAAGACACGACGTCTTCATGGCGGCAAGAGACAAATATGGAGTCAATAAGTGTTGGACCAGGGCGGGCTCCGTGTACGTGCTCGGCCCCGACGATTCGCGACATCGTGTTGTGACGCTTGCTGATCTGAGCGCCATCGAAAAGGAGGCAGCTGAGTCTGATCGTGACCCCAGCCCCATAAAGCCAGTTGCTGCTGCGAAGATGGCAAAGCCAAAGCGTGCCGCCGCTAAGAAGTAACGTCAACTCCTTTTTTATGTATTTGTTTCACGTTCACTTTTAGTCCGGGTACTTAGGATTTCTCATTATTTAACTACCTTCTAATGTCACTTGTCTAGTACTTTGTGTAATTCACTCATTCTTATTTCCGATAACCGTATTAATTTAATTCTTTCTAAACACTTTCACCTTCATTCTTGTTGTATTGTATTTCATTTGACTCATTTGACAATCTAATGACAATGTGTCAAAGTCAAAAATTCAAAATATTTGATATGGCACCAAGCCTTTTAGGTAATTGCGTTTCGTTTCCTTAGACTAAATAATTTAGCATTTAACAATTATTTTTTTTTGTTTTAGTCAACCCGGACTATATTTTAAATATTTTAATTATTATTTTTTTTAGTTTTTTTTAAACCAATTTTTAATTTAAAACACAACCGGCAGGTGGAAAAATTGTTTTTGTTTTAAACTTAGATATTATTATTTATTTTAGTTTATTTTATTTATTGATATTTATTTTTATATTATGACCTGTAGTGGCAGCGATAGTGAATCTTTTTTTACAGCTTCAAGTGATGACGACAGTTTTGCAAGTGTACCTTCTCTTTCAGAAACACTTAGTTCACAGTTTTCAGATGTTACCAGAAATTTTAATGTGGTGCACATAAATGCCCAGAGTATTCCGGCACATTATCCTGATATGCTGGCATCTTTTGACTGTAAGAACATTCATGCTATACTTGTTTCAGAATCTTGGTTGAAACCCTGTCTCCCTTCTTCTTCTTACTCTCTTCCTGGCTTTCGACTCATTAGGAACGATCGTACGGTTGGCGGTGGTGGTGGTGTTGCCATATACCTTCGTACGCACATTCCTTTTTCTGTGGTTCACATGTCAACACAACCTCCACCTTCAAATGCTGGCGAAGACCTTTTCCTGGAAGTCGAGCTACATCGCTCTAAAGTTCTTCTTGGCGTTTACTACTGTCCTTCTCTACGTATTGACTTTTTCTCTTCGTTTGAAAATTTGCTAGAAACTCTTGTTCCTTCTTACAGTCATAGCATAATCATGGGTGATTTCAATACCTGTCTTCTCAAAAAAGACAATCGTTCCACCTCTCTCTGTTCTATCATAAATTCCACTAATCTATCTATTTTACCTTCAAATGCTACCCATCACTTTCCTAATTCCACTCCTACACTTCTTGACCTTATTTTCGTTTCTTCCATGGATCATGTCGCTAAACATGGACAATGTTCAGCAGACGTGTTCTCATACCATGACCTACTTTTCCTTTCTTATAAAATCCGTCCTCCTAAACCTAAGCCTAAGATCCTTATGCAGCGCAATTTTGGTGGTATGGACATAGACTGTCTACGTGAAGATGCTGCTAACATAGATTGGACTCCAGTATTCAACTTTGAGTCAGTCGATGACCAAATCCACGCTTTTACGACCAGTCTCATTGGACTATATGATCGTCACGCGCCTATTCGACCAGTCAGAGTTAAACACTTGCCGGCACCATGGCTTACGGATGAAATAAAAACCTTAATTCGGAAAAAAGCAGACTCAAAATTTAAATACAAGTGTCGGCCAACTGAGGCCAATAAAGAAAGATACGTACAGATCCGAAATCACTGCAATAAGGTGTGTAGGAACGCTCAACGCCAACATATCTACAACTCCGTTCAAAATGGTGATCAAGCCAAGGTTTGGAAATTCCTAAAAACGCTGGGGGTTGGTAAATCTCGACACGACACATTGCCTAAACATCTTGACGTAAACTCTCTAAATGACCATTTCACTGTTTCGTCTAATTTTGATAGCGCTACTAAATCTAGCACACTAAATTATCTTGCATCCCTCCCAACTCCCACGTATACACAATTTGTCTTCAGTCAATTTGCCGCATGTGATGTTAAGAAGAGCATTGTATCATTAACTTCCAATGCAGTTGGAGGTGACTGTATCAGCCGTAATATGATCCTCCCAATCCTAGATATCATTCTTCCTGTCATCTCGCATATCCTAAATTTTTCCATTTCCAGTAGTACCTTTCCTAATGACTGGAAAGCAGCGCAGATAATCCCATTACCTAAAAAATCCAATCCTACATCCTTTGCAGACTATCGTCCTATATCCATACTTCCTTTCCTCTCCAAAGTCCTTGAACGTCTTATCCATAATCAACTTAGCAGTTTCCTTTCTAAGAATAATCTCCTTAACCCTTATCAATCTGGTTTCCGTGCTGGTCATAGTACGACCACAGCCCTCGTTCACATTACGGATGACATCAGGTCAGGCATGGAAGTCGGTAATCTAACGGTTCTAGCTTTGCTAGATTTTAGCAATGCTTTTAACACTGTAGACTTCGACATATTGCTTGGCATATTGTGCTCTCTTAACATATCTCCATCGGCAATAGACTGGTTTCGTAGTTACCTGTCTGGTCGCCGGCAGCGTATTTGTATTGAGGAGGCTTCGTCTTCTTGGTGCAGTACTACTGCCGGTGTACCTCAGGGTGGCGTGTTATCTCCGTTACTCTTCGCAATTTTTATAAATTCCATTTCAAATAAACTAACTTCATCCTACCACCTTTATGCAGATGATCTTCAAATTTATTGCCAAGCTCCCCTTGGTCAGTTGAAAGAAGCTGTCGATGTCATGAACGCTGATCTGGCCAGGATATGTGACTGGAGTAGAATGCATGGACTTATGGTCAACCCTGCGAAGACACAAGTAATTGTGGTAGGTAGTCCGAGAATGATTTCTCGAATAGACTGGACGGTGATTCCCCAAGTATCTTTTGATGGCATTTCAATTCCTTACAGTGAGAGTGTTCCTTAGGAATTTGGGGATATACATTGACAGAAATATGTCATGGACTACTCACATGCAAGAGATTAGTCGCAAGATTTTTGCATCTGCAGGATCATTAAGAAGACTTCGCAATTTCTTACCGATGACTACCAGAATTGCGCTTGCACAATCCCTTCTCCTTCCTATCCTTGATTATGCTGATGCCAGCTATCTCGATATTACAGAGGACCAGTTGGAGAAGCTTGAGCGACTTCAAAATTTTTGTATAAGGTTCATATTTGGCCTGCGCAAATATGACCACGTTTCAGAATTTCGCTCAAGGCTCAAGTGGCTTCCAATACGTCTTCGCCGGAATGTTCATTATCTTTCTCTTTTATACAGAATTTTATTCTGCCCTTTTATGCCACCATATCTCAAATCACGATTTGAGTTCCTAGGTGACACTCACACGCGATCTCTGAGATCATCTGAAAATTTGAGACTAAAAATGCCGAACCACTCCACAAGATTTGTTGACAAGTCTTTTACCGTTCAGGCCGCTCGCTTGTGGAATGCATTACCGGTACCCATTAGACGTGCTCAATCACTACAAGTGTTTAAAAAAATGGTAAAGGAACATTACTTGTCATCACTGTGATACCTACTTCAATCTGGTCAAATTGATGCTGCTTTTATCTATATATTCTCACTTTATATATTTATATTTATTAATGTCTGTATGTATTATTAGGTATAGTATATATATATATAGTAAATGTATATATTTATGTACTGTGTATTTATTTTTATGTAGGTACACCAAAAACTACCCATTATATTTATATTTAAAGTACATTCCATCCTAAGGTTGTCTGTAAGAAATTGCCATGTGCGATAAGACCGCCCATTGTACAATTGCTATAAAAATCATTGTTGTAATATTGTGTTTATATTAAGTGGTGTACAATAAAGAATATAATAAATAAATAAATAAATAAATAAATAAATATTGTTTATACCACGTACCACTAATTCTCCACAATTATCCCTTTCAATTTAAGCGAGTGTAGTTTCCTGTGGGCGTTTGTTTCGCCACGATAATCAATAAGTCGCAGAGGTAGACACTAAAGTCTGCGGGTGTCGATCTCAGGACCAGCTTCTCCTCTCATAGACAACTGTATGTCGCTTGCTCTCGGGTCACCAGTCCTGACTCTCTGTAGGCATTTTAGCTACCGAGAGCAAAACTACAAACAAAATAGTTGGTATGTTGTTCTAAATATCTTGGTTCGGGTTTGAAATTGATGCGAAACTTTTGTTCTTTTACATAGGTTTTTCGCTTTATTTGGTCAGACATTATGCAATAAAATATGCGAAGCGCACTCTTAACTTTTGCCCTATAAATTAGTTAGACTTAAATGTAAAACTAATCTTTG
Source organism: Protodeltote pygarga (assembly GCA_936450705.2). NCBI lineage: Eukaryota > Metazoa > Arthropoda > Insecta > Lepidoptera > Noctuidae > Protodeltote > Protodeltote pygarga. Next base: position 8,972,673 of record OW388268.2, on the reverse strand, counting down.
TTGGAATAATTGCTCTCAAATGTGCATAACGATATATTTAAAAAAATACCTCATAATATTACAAGTTTACCATAACAAAAATGTAGGAAAGTTCTATATATCTAGCTGACAGAGAATACATAATGTAAGTAAATTCTTAAATGAAAGCTAAATAATAATATATTTGATTAATTGTAATTATAGGGAATTACGAGTTAATGTAACGGCAATATATAATGTCCAATCTGGGTCCATGATGATACCTATTTTATAACTACCAACTAATTTACATTGTGGAACTGCAATAAAGAATATGAATGAATGAATGAATGTTTTCAATAATAAATATTTTGGATAATTTAAATGTTTATGCACATGTTTTGCTTATTAAATGAAAATAATTAATAAGAAACTCGCAAAAACAACTGACTTGGGCGGGACTTGAACTGTCATATCATGTCATTACTAATCTGCACTAATAAAAGTTTGTGAAGATGTTTGTTACCTAAGCACTTTTGATTTGAATAAAACTCGGTAAACATAAAAACCATATATCCTGGATTAACAAAAAATATAAATTTTATCCTGGTTCGACATCCACGCAGGCGAAGCTGCGGGCAAAAGCTAGTTAGAAATAAATTACATCTGATCCGTGCCTCGAAAAGCACGTTACTACGAAATACACGCCTCGTTGGTTTAGTGGTAGCCAGCGCGATTGCTATGTACGAGGTCCTGGGTTCGATTCCCGGGTCGGACAAAGTGTTAAGTATTCGGTTTTTTCATTACGAAATTCTTAGTAGCAGCACGGAGGCTGGAATGATGCCTGGTTATTGGTTATAGGCTCGCCCCCTATTACATGGGAATTACCTACATAGCCGGTGAAACGTGGGTATACTGCCATACACCTCCCCTCTGAGTGAGTCTATATTATGTTATGTTTTACGAAAAAAAAATTTTTTTACTATAAAGTAGCCTTAAAAAAGTTTTAATTAGTCTTGCACACCACTGTTAATTAGTAGATAGTAAATACACGTAATAGGTTACGTATCAAAACATTATAATTTTATAATTAACATAGAAAACCCGTCATGTTGTAAAATGATACAATTCTGGGCAATTACTTAACAAATTACGATTGATTAATTATTAGATAATTTAATTTGTTAAGCTTAGTGAATCAGTCAGTTTGCGTTAGGGAGAAAGTTATATTGTGGTCGTGTCTAGACGTATGAAGAAAACAATTTGAGGTTTACGTCATATACCTACACAGGGCCGGATTAACAAACAAATTTTTCCTGCGTCCCAATTTCTCCGTCCCTGTCCCGCTTTTTTCTCTGGCAACACTGCATTCGGGGCCCCTGCGCAATGCAATTATCGAAGCCACTAAAAAAAGTCAAAATAGACTATAATGAGTATGTAATCATAATATATTCTGACAGAGAGACACCAATAACTTATTTCCCATCCGACTTCTTCTTTCGCCTTCCCTGGTTCTATGATACTTGCCACTTAGATTAGGCTTGAAATGTCTTTTTCCATTCCTCTCTATAAACCGTAAAAACCTACGGGCGGTTTAAACCACCATGTTCATCAACCACACGATAATAAAAAGAAGAAGCCGTCATCTGAGCATTTAATCCATTTTCATTCATATCAATGCTTACATAATCTATCAATCCTTTCTTTGGTCTCCCTCGCCCTTTTATACACATGCGTTTTCCATCCAACTTATTTCACTAGCCAACTTATTTCCCAAGCCGACTCATTTCCCAAGCCAAATTATTTCCCATGGCAACTTATTTCCCAAGCCAACTCATTTCCCAGGCCAACTCATTTCCCAAGCCAACTCATTTCCCAAGCCAACTCATTTCCCAAGCCAACTCATTTCCCTAGCCAACCTATTTTCCAAGGCAACTTATTTCCCAAGCCAACTTATTTCTCAAGCCAACTCATTTCCCAAAGCAACTTATTCCCATCCGACATTGCTAATAATTGTTATGATTTCATAATGGCCTCCCAAGAAGATTTTTTAATATATTTTTTCGGCAATGTTTACTTGTTATAGCTATTAATTACTATCAAACTCGCCTGATTAAATACCAGACAGTGAAATTAATTAGGTTTGGCAAACGAGTAGCTTGTCATTGTGTAGAAAGTTGGTCGCAAAATTATTGCTCACGATTTTGTTTGGAAGTTCGACTAAATTAAGATTTATTTTTGGTTGATTATTGTTATGTTACGCTATGATTTTATTTTTTTATATAATTATAATATTAATTTTTTTTTAAAATAGTAATCAGAATAAATAATATTATAATATTTATTCTGATTACTATTTTAAAAAAAGATGAAAGATCAATAAAAAAATATCCTGTCACTTAAATAGATAAAAATAATTTAATTTTTAGTAATATTTTAGTTATTTTCTTATTTTTGGATATTTGGTGGTTTTTGATTATTTTATCTAAAAGGGTAATAAATAATTTTATTACCTTTTTAGGCAAAATTTTAGCGTAAAAATATTTTAGATATCAAACACGAGTACTTAATTTATTTTCTTGTATCTAAACTTAATAGGATTTTCATGATATATTCAACTGTTTATGTCTACATAATATCAATTTTATATGATTAAAATAATACCTGTTTAATTGAAAAAAAACTTTGGTAAAAGTAAAAATCACAATTGATTTGATTCCTTTAATAAAATATTAAACTTAGTTAATTCTACTAAAGCTAAGTTAAACTTAGTTAAATAATGTTAGAAATAATATACATAATTATGTAAAACAGTGGCCGTGGCATAACGTACTCTAAATATGTTACTGCTGAGCCTTTCTTCGGTAAGCTATTAATTAAGCATACATTTATTGTTATCTATTTAGCATTCGAACGGCGACTTTGATGTTTGAATACCATTTTTCGTCGACATTAAATATACATTTAGAATTTTTAAATTAAAATCAGAAATACCTTTAATTTTATTTTTATTTACATATTTTTTATCTTAATATAAATATCTTGTTTATGTAAGCGTATGCTAAGTATGTTGAAGAAATCTTATTAACATTCGTAATTCAAAACTACATATTATAATTATAATCGATACTTATTTCTAAAAAAAATTAACTTAAGTAATATAGCAGTACCAATATGACTTTTTCAATGTCTTATGTACTTTCTTGGTTATATAATCCACTGACTAACGGTGAAAGAAAACATCGTGAGAAAATCTAGGCTCAATTGTCTGAAATCACCAACACGCTGTGAGCTAGCGTGGTGATTAATGCTCGATTCTTCTCTGTATTAGAAGAGGCCTTTTTCAAGCTAGTTTATAATTTGCTTCGCATGTAATTACAATAAAATGTACAATAAATTAATAATAGCATTTAAATTTATTAATTTAAACTAAATTTTCACAAAATATGGGCAAAATTACTAAATAAAGTTGACGATAGATCAAAAATAATTAAAAAAAACTGTTCAGACACTTGACATCTTAGTCTGCCTGCGACCACGAGAGCTGTAAAGCATTCGAAACGTCAAGACAAATGAATAAATATTTTTACGCGACTAATTTAACCAAAATGGCGTAAACAAACTTTCGCTCGAAACAAAAAACAATAAACAGTCTATGATCTACAAACATCTGACGTGTCTGTGCAATGCGATGCTTAAGGTGAATACTCAGATGGATAAACACAGGGCAGGGTGAGCGACCGATGCACATCGTTGACTACGATGCGGGGACTATGAGTTGCGTTATTTGCTGGATAGGTTTTGTAGCTTTTGTTGCAGCGAAGTACAATTGCGTCGACTACTTACCTTCCTTACCGGCTACCTGGTAGATTTACGTTAATTACCCTATCTCGTTTTTTCTTATTCGATTTTCGACTTTATCGGTCTTTAATTCCTCTGACACAAAAAAGCGGAAACGCAGAGAAAAAGGCCAGCTTGTAGTTAGGATGATTTTCCTTTGGTGTTCTTCACTTGATTTTATATTTACGTACTCTTTTTCCATCAAAGCTTAATTAATTACAGTTTATCCGACCACAAACCTATCCACCCTATAATCCTGCGCCATTGATGCGTCCACGCACGCACACATTGTATGGTAATTGTGGCACATGCGTCGTGTCGCTAGCGCGGAAGGGATACGATTGTTTTCGTATTTCAAGGAAGCGACACTATTCGTTTATGATACCCGCGGATTAGTCGTACGTGTGCGCATGCGCTTATAATGGATTTGATTGATATAGATTTAGTTGACAGTGTGACAAATTTATTGGAAAATAGTACATAATAGTGTAGGTACTTCATGCTGTGTAGCATGGTGAGGGTGACAGCTGTTGGTATTGCTGTTTGCGCTTATTTGCTGTGTTGTATGCTGTAACTGTCAGTGTCAATTTTAACTGTACGTTTAATACCATACTATATACAGGGTTATTTGTAAAACACCAGCATCCTTAAAAGGGGTCATTAAACTCATCATTATGAACAACTTTTACTATGAGACCAAACCTTAAATCGCAAAAAAAACAGCTGCTCCATACATTTTGTTGAGTTTTATGAACATAAATTAATGTATAGAACAGCTGATTTTTTTTGCGATTTCAGGGTTGGTCCCATAGTAAAAGTTGTTCATAATGATGAGTTTAATGACCCCTTTTAAGGATGCTGGTGTTTTACAAGTAACCCTGTATATATGCCTGGTGATAGACACACGGACAGTGGTGCCTTAAAGTAATCTTACTCAAGCGAACGGAATCCCTAAAAAAAACATTTCCTGTCATCCAATCGAGAGCAATGCAATATTTCAATATCATAAGAGCTTTATAACGTTCTATTCTTAGTCTTTATCAATCAGACAGACTTCCCTTCAAATCACTTAGCATACCGACTCCATAGCTCATACTATACCATACTATACTGTACACCGTTTATCCTGACCACCAGAGTAGAATTCTATTTAAACGCATCGGAAACAGACATCAGTTCGGAATCAGAATTCCAATGTATCGCGAGTTAATAGATTCGCCAATGCAGCTGAGTAGTAGCCATTGTAAATGGCTCTTAAAAAAAAGAAAAAAGAGACTTAGGTACTTACCTATTTATTTATATTTTAACTCCCTTTTTTATTAACTAGATGCAGTTCATTGTAACTGACAAGGCAAGAGTGAATAGGCATTACTTGAGTTCGTGTGTACCACCCTCGACTGCATCATCACTTTCCATCAGGTGAGATCCAGTCAAATGCGCTCAAGTTTTTAATAAAAATAAAAAAAAAACAAATACCCAAAGATATTGGTAATATTTCTATACTGCTACGTAAGTTACGAGTAGGTTCAGTCAACCGCACATCAGAGGTAACAATTTGACATTGACAGCACCCTTATTACGTAGCAGTAAAGGCTATTTTTGTAGTTCAGTGTCACTATTGTCATGCGGTTGACTGTACAAATCTTGGAAGACGATTTTAAGCTACCTTTAGTTGCTCTTGGTTCATCAATTTGTAGTTTTGCAAAACTATGTAATCCGGATGACAATTCAATAATTTGGTACCTACTGTGTAGCAGCTGCAGCTGATCTGATGATGATACCAGGGGCTAGATTGGATAGTGACCCTCCATTATTACTACCACTAAATATGAAATGAGTCTGAAGTAGGTATGTTTTTTATTTTTTTAAATATCTAAGTCTTACGCAGTTCCCAAAAATTTGTACCTAATTCTTTATTAAGATTTTTAACCTGACTTTCTTAAATATATTGTGGATGCAGACTCCAAGGTGCTAAATCCAATTGTCAGATCTAGCAAAGATTTTTTGATTTTTAACGATTTTTCCTGGGTTTGACACCATTAAAAATATATCACCTCATGAAAATTCATAAAAGCCTGTTCTAACGACAAAGTCCAATCCAGTTCTTTACAAAACTTTTAAAACTCATTGTTGAGAAAGTGCCTACCTAGCAGTTTTTTACGCCTTCTTCTTCATTTTTGATAAATAATAATGAGTCACCTAAAAAAGTCACCTAAAAACACTATAATTATTATATTAAAGCATTTTTTTACATGAATAGCTAGATTTTTATCTCTAACTTTATTATCTCTGTCTCTGTTTATGTCATGTTTCGCCCTAAATATTGCTATATTTGAGTAGTATACTTCGATATTAGCGTAATATCTAAAATTATGGTAATGTACCTTAGGTAGGTAATGTTAGTTAACTTAATAGTTCTGTTTATCCGCTGTGAAGTTACCGTAAATAAATAAAATGTATTACTTTGTCTAAAGCTGTGATTTTGTGGTTAGGTCTTCTTTATATTAATATAATGGCGAGTTTATTCAAGTCCAAGTAATATATTATCTAGGTACTTACAACAAAAAATGTTACATTAGCAAATTATTTTATTTTTATTTATTTATAGTACCTACAGGGTGAAATTTAAATCATGAGCATTCCTAAAAGAACTCATAATTATTATGAATAACTTTTACTATGTAACAAACCTTAAAATCGCGAAAGAAACCAGCTGTTTCATACATTTATATTATGTTCACATAACTCAACAAAATGTACGGAGCAGCTGATATTTTTTCGCGATTTCCGGGTTGATTCCATAGTAAAAGTTGTTCATAATGATGATTTCAATGACCCCTTTTCGGGTTGCACATGATTTAAAATTCAACCTGTATAAGGAACGTAAAATCAAAAGAGAAAAGAGTTATTATATTGTATCAAAATTAATGGTTTCCTTGTTATTCCGTATATTCTTTATATTATTGTAAATTCTATTCCTCATTCTCAAACGAAACATTTCAGTAAATGTTTGCGCCTACCTAATTTATAATAGCAATCAGTTGAAGCGTTGCGGCTGTAGGTACTGTTTTAGTAGGCGCTTGTTGCGTAAACAAAGCTGTTACAATACGATTAGGCGCTTATTTCTTCTGTAGCGTTTTGTTCAAATAACGAAAACAGCTTGACTGTGATAAAATAAGGTTTTTAGTACTCCCGCTCGTGATCGAATTTTTCTACAAATTTCGAACTTCAGAGGATTCAGGATAGGAGTGGTGTTTGCTTGGCATTGATTGATGGTATTTTCTTAGACATCGTACCTAATTATTCTTTAACAACGTAGAGTTTAAACCGCTCGCTGTTTGACACAACTTAAGAATTTACACATTAATTACTCAAAATGATTTAATTATGTCACGATTTTAAACCAGTCAAAGGCTTTACTGGTTTAAAACCGTGCCTGGATTTCACGCTGAGACCTCTGTTCTGGCAGTGCTAAGATCACTAGGCTTACACTGCTTTTATTAATAGTAAAAGTGAAAGTCCGTAAATTTATTGTTTTGTCAACAAAAATGCAAAATAGCGTGTTAATTGTATTAATTGGGATGTTTACACAGTTTACAGAGCACAAATACGGGCTGAACTTCAAATTAATTGATGTTGTTTACAAGAATGAAGTCTAATTAAACTAACGATTTTAATAAGCTCGGCGACAACTTAATTGTAGGTACACCTTTGTACATTACCTGCTGGATTAGTTGCCAGGATTTTATGAGGGTACTGACTCCTTATATCGACTATCATAGATCTTCATGACAGCCGGGGCCAACAGCTTAACATGCTTTCCAAAGCACGGAACAAGTGATCATTAATTTATCATACCCACGTAACGTTTACGAAAAGTCAGAGGTGCGTGCCTTAGGTACGAAACTGCGACCTCTGATGTCTAGTCACCGGTCATACCACTAGGCTATCGTGGCTCTTAGCACAAATATCAATAGAAACTACAATTAGAGTTACTTACTATCGATATTTTGATTTGTGGCTGTTCTCAAATCAGCTGAAACGTCGTTGCAACTATGCTGTTAAATAAAAACATTCGTAAATGCTATTAACGATTTGGCGAGCTTCCAATCCAGCCACTTCATGGAATAAACGAATCTAAGTTCTTTAATGTTTTTGTTAAACTGTGGGTTAAGGCATTATACCATTTGGTTTTGTTGAAGCCAAAGTAGGGGTATAGAGTTTAGCATTCTATGTGTGTTCGTATTGTGTGTAAGCAAAAATTAATAAATTAATTGTTTTAGACTAGCTCCTAAACGACCAAACCGATTTATTTAAATAGGATATTATGACGCGTGGAGAATTTGCGAGTGTTCTAAGGTAGGTATTATATGAATTATAAAAGTCGAGAATTTGTATTTAGGCATCACTATAGTGACCGTCACTGGTGTCTAAGCCGTGTGGTTTCCGGCTTAAGACTAGAACCAGCCCTACACGTCTCACGGGTGTCGTAAGAAGCGATAGAGGGAAAGATCCGGAAGATGGGCAGCAGCCTTCTGTTTAACAGTAATCATCTGCTACTGCGATCGCCAACCCGCTAGCCCAGCGTGACAATTACGGGCAAATACCTCCAATGAGCGCACAAAAGTGGCGTGCATTGTGAGAGACCTATGTTCAGCAGTGGTCAAATACAGGCTGATGATGATGATAAAAGTATCTTGTCCGACCAAAAAATTCAAAGAATATTGATTTTGATATTTTATAACCTCAAAAAGTAAGACGTCAAGTGCTACTGAGGCCCTATAGCCCTGATGCATATCTATACAAAAATTTAACTAATTAAAACATTTCCAAATATTTGGCTATCGTACAGAATCTTGACACAAATGCTTAAAGGTCAAATTGATAGGATGTCGAAATCCCAATTTCATCGCTCCCTATCCAGGAAACGATTTGATTAAGATGTTCGCTCTCCAGGGAGTTTAGGGAAATTGTTTATCTACTTAAAAGTTGGTGTGAGGCGAGAGCGATGACATCCAATCAATCTGATAAGAGTGTCTTGAGAATCATTTAAGTGTGAATTAGATAAAAAAGACGATGATTATTTTCCTGGTTTTGGCATTTGTGAGCGCAAATACTGATTCAGATATTGAATTCACATCAACCAATCAACTCCAAAAAAGGCTTTATCATTCAAAATATGGCTGAAAACTATAAGCATGTTAAACTCTGCTGCTTATGTTTTTTTTTTAAATTGCATATAGGTATATATGGCCTTTGCGTCTATACATCTTTGCGTATTTAAGGCGTAATGACTGCGAGACAGCGTTATTGGTGGCTAAATAAACAAAACAAATAATATTCCTACAAATTCACACAATGGCAATGTTACAGATAATGTAACAATTAAAAATGTCAAAATCGCCAATAAATTTTTATTAGTTAAGAACACTCTTCATCGCATTTCAAATAAAAAAAAACTATATCATTTTGATTTTAAACCTGTTAAAATATTCGCCACATATAAACATAAATAGCTAAAGTTATAATATATGCCAAACCGCTTGGACTTTTTTCTATTGTGACAAAGGTCGTACCAAAAGAAGGACAGAAACTTTAATTCAAGAAGATATTACCCTACTTAAATATTTTCCTCAAACTTTTATTCGGAAGCCGACACGCACCTACTCAGAACCCTATTATACTTTGTAGCAATATACTCTGGCCACAATAAACGCAATTTCACACCGAACCAACTTTTATGACCAAAATACTTTAAACTTAACTTCAACCCTAAACCAACGATAACAATGTTGTCAATTTTACAAACCATTCGTTTAACTGCGGGCTCTCAGACCTTATCTATATCTACATAATAGGTTTTATTGCGCATTTTATGGCGGGCCCTTCAATCTAATCTAGTTGAGCGTTTGATAAACAAAAAAGACATAAAATGCGTCTTTAGGAAGGCCAGTGTCCTTGAACTTGTGGAAACCCATCGGTTACGTGACCTTTAGAAGGCCTTTGTAAGGGCGTGAGTATTTAGAAATTTGCATAAGCAATCGTTTATCGCGTGATAGCGATGAGGAATGCCACAAGGAAATGCCAACGGACCCATTAAGTTTGTTTGTGCTAAAGTTGTAATTTTCGTATTGTTGTCTTGTAACCAACCACTATTTTTAATTTTTCTATTAGCAAGAGTGTAATAAACAAAATACCTACGTAGCTTAAGCTTAATTTTATCATTAACACATCTTTTAGCTTGCTGTCGAACTTTTAATTTAGCTTGGTGATATAGATAGTAATAATAAACAAGCCTGTAACTGTCCTACTTCATTTTCATATTCTATATTTGCAATTCCACAAACCAAACTTCAGGGCAAAGTTTTTTTCTCATACAGAGAAGGATCGACCATATATCACCACGCTAGCTCACTGCGTATTAGCGATTTCAGACTTATTATCGCGATGTTTTCCTTCACCGTTAGTCAGTGGTGTCAGATTAACTAAGAGAGTACGTAAAACGATGTTTGACCTATGGGTCCTGGGTATGCCCAGGAGCTTGCAAAGCGGGTTCGTAACCAATGCTCCACCAAGACGTTTGGTGATATAAATAATTCAATAAAATTTCGAGAACGAAAGGAAAGGTCTTATTTCTAACTAACTTTTGTTATACACCGCAAAATCTTATAAACCCTACCCTATTCCACCTACAATAAGCTCGTGTTTACCGTGAAAAAAAAAAGGAAATTAACGGCACTCAAGGGAAACCGCATGGTGAATTTAATCTTCTTACTCAAAAAAAAACTACTCGAAACAAATTAATTAAAAGTTAATAACAAAGAGCTGAACAGAAAGTTTCCCGCTTTTCTTCTAAGGCTGAAAACAGCTGTGGTTCCACAAGAAATTCAATTTCGTTTAACGAGTAAATAAAGCGTTATGAGAAAGCTTTAGGCTGTCTGCACGCTCCAGACTATTTGAACAAGACTTATAGTCGCAGATAATATTTGTAGTCGGGTCAATATTGGTAAGGGGATAGAAATTGAGGCTTGATGTTTATGTTTTCTTTGTATTGGAGAAGTATTTTTTCGTAACGATATTTTTGATTTATATATTGGGATATATCAAAACACACAATGGAATTTGGTGTTTTGATTGTTGTGTTGATGTGAGTTGATTGGCGGTAGAAATTTACAGATAAATAGAGATAGAGTGAGTAGTCTTTATTTTACATAACGTGATATAATAATGAATGTATTAGGTGGTGCAATGTGCGGTCTTACCGCTGAAAGCGATTTCTTACAGACAGCCTTCGGGATGGAGGGAGAAAGAGGAAATACGATAGAGTTTATACCTGTTTCTTAATAATGACCGCGGCTCATGTGTCTCTTCCCTTCGGACACCTATAAACCCTAGTACAGACAACGGCATTAGACTCAAACGGAAATACCTCCCTTGTGGGAAAAAAACATGTATATTGAGAACTCTTCACCAAAGGAGAAATCGAAATCGAAAACAAAAAATCAAGTTCTATCACTTGATTTTTATACTATTTTCTGTAACATTCAATCATTATGTCAGTATATCTTTTTTCAATATAATCTTGGTCCTTTTTGTGACGGTTTATTTCATAATTTTTCTCACAAATCATCAAGATAATAAAGTTTTTATACAACAAGGATGAATCAGCATCTTTTCGGGTATTGTTAGCTAGTTGAGTGCTGTTATGTGACGTTGCTGGAACTTTATACAACTTCTTTTATTTTTTTAAGTAGAGCGCAAATGAGGATGACTTTTTCTATGAACTAAATAATAATTCTATCCTATAATCTAATCATGTTAAAAAACTGAACTGTTTTTAGTTGGCGAATTGAATTGGATAGGAAATTTAGTTAGATAGTGATATGAACGGAGTAATATGTAAAAATTCAATTATATCATGCTAATTATTGATAGTAAACCGCCATTTCTACCGTAGAATTTTTCCAACTACATTTAACATTCTTATATCCTTCCTTTAGAAGTTTGTTATCAATTAAAAGTAACTATGGTGTCTAGATTAATGTTGACAGAACAAAAAATGTTGCCTGGTTTAGTGTTATTAATTTTCGGAATTTCCCCGTGTATCGTAATTACCCCAATGTATTATACCGTAAAAAATAATCTCATCACAAAACGCCAGCAAGATGGTCTGATGGTCTGATAATATAAAAAAGGCTTGTTGAAGGCTGGATTATCCATTCGGCTCCACTCTAGTGGACTGCATTGCTTAGAAACTTATCTTATTTGGTCGCGATTCTCAAAAGAAGAGAAAAATCGAAAGTGTGTAACCAGCTGTTATTCAAAGTTCAGTCTTTATTCCACACAAACGCGTATCACGTAAGCATTGAGACCAGAGCTTGATTGAAAGCGTACCGTCTTTATTGTGTTGTGGTACGTTTTGATTATTTTTGTTGTATGCAACACATGTAGCACGTAATTTAATAATGCTATATTTTGGTTTGTTAATGATGTTATTTTCAAGAATAATGCAAGTATAATTTAGTTTGATATCTAAATTTATACCTTTGTGATGTTTGTATCTGTTGACTGCCTTATAACTTGGACAGCTTGCTTGGAAGCAATAGGGACGTCTATATTAATGTTGCCAGAGCCAATAATATTGTCTGGTTTAGTAGTAAATCTTAACTTTCGGAATATCCCCGTATATCGAAATTACTTGTAATAATCAAAACGCCATAATTTTTAAAAATAAAACAGTGTTTTACAATTTAATATGTACAAACCTTAAAAATCTATGTTCGTATTTATATTAATTTATTGTTGCTTTCATGTTGTATAAAAATAATGTTCAAAATGATGTTAAATAGTTAACCATCCGATAAAAAAAAAGTTATCAATGGTATGGGATATGGGTATTTGACCTAGTTAGCGGTCAACCATACAAAAATTTAAACAAAGAATCCTCAAAACAAATTTCGAAGACACCACAATAGCCGTTACACCATAAACAACTAAATAGCCCCTTTGTTCCTAAACCTAGGTGTCATAATAACCTCTTTGCCAGCCTGGCTCATTAGAAGGCAAGCGTGATCGAGTCGTTTATCGAATAGGCGATTGTTTTAATATATTTAGCGAATGATTGTCATCGGAGTATTGGACTTTCGTGACAAAAGGCTATTGGGATTGTGAATTCGTATTGTAAGTAGGTTGGGTTGGATAGAAAAGGATTGTATAACGAACAACATCATAAAAGATTTAGTTAATAAGGGGTCGTGGGGGCCGGGAGCCCGATTTTTTTTTTAATTATCGGGGAGTCTGGTCGAAGCTACTCGAGATCAAAACAGAAACAGTAGGTATAAGTTGTCAAATTGTTGTACGTTGTAACTGAAAAATTAGCGACAACAAACATGATTTTTAACACAAGCCTACTAGGATCAATAATTAAATTAATTAAATACTTACTCGAATTTTAAAAATAACTAAAATTAAAATACATACCTACTTACGAATTAAGTATTGGTACAAACCTAATGTGCTAAGTAATATTAATAAAAATATGTCAGAAAGGAATCAAATTATTTTAAAATTCCGCTCGTCTTTGAAACAATCGTAATTAGTAATTATCATGATGAATTAAAAAAAACTGTTCTGACACAGTTTACAATCATCAGTACCTACCTACATAGTATAAAACAAAGTCGCTTTCTCTGTCCCTATATCCCTATGTATGCTTAAATCTTTAAAACTACGTAACGGATTGCAAAGTCGGGGCCGGTCGATAGTTATCTGTAAATTATTATTATTATGTCAAACAAAGTTTGCACAAACATAGCAAAAATATTGTACGGGGCAAATACACAACTATTTCGCCAAGCCATATACAGCCCGGCTAGCTCAGTCGGTAGAGCATGAGACTCTTAATCTCAGGGTCGTGGGTTCGAGCCCCACGTTGGGCGCACTCTTTTTGCATTTTTATTTAGTTTCCTACTCCATTTCACTTACATTCTATTAATTTCCAATGATATTACTAAAAAATTCGTCACAAAAATATTTTTATAACACAATTTATATTGAAAAATTCTTACCTGCAATTTTTCTTTCCCGCATTTTCCTCCATAGTTGTTCAGCTTTTCTCATCGGCCAATTTTCGACTTTGGCGCTGAAACTTCTGAAGAATTTGTACTCCTTGAAATGGGACATTCTTCTCTCCATTTTGCTTGGAGTATGTCCAGGAGGGGGCGGCGACGGGGCTTTCGGCGCAGTTGACGGCGAAGCAGCCATATTTATTTCAAGCCGAATATATTTAATTTAGCGAAAACAAACTTCACAATTCAATTTCAAACTAATAAATTCGGATTTTAATTTTTGGTCCCGAATTTAAAATTTAAATTTCCATTTGATCGTTAATTTATTTTTCAATTCTAACGATTCCATTTTCAAATTACTTTATTCATTTTAAGTATTTTTCTTTTATGAAAAAATCTACATTTTTTGGAAAAGTTTGTACTTAAGTATATTTTGTTTAACTTATTTGGTACTTAAGTTAACACTTAAATTAAAACACTTGTTGGACTAGTCACCAATTTTATCAAGTGTTTTCGTTAATTAACCTGAAACAAATAAAAGGAAAATTGATTAATTCGTTCAAAGCATTTACATAAAAACATAATGAATGAGTAAAAATAACTTTAATGATAGATTAAAAAGTAGAAAAATTCGTAACATAATTTTTTTTAATATTTTAAAACGCGTGTGAAACGAACTCAAAATTTTAAATTTATTGCAAAAGTTATTGTACAAGTTTTAACTTTCGTAAGTTAAATATTCGGATGTATGGATTCGAACTTCGAACTAGTTTCAAAATATAGCTAATCAGTGTTAGTAATTAAAAATATATTAAGCTATATTCGACTTTTACAAAATTGCCATCTTAAACATCTGTCTGCAATCAATTTTTTTTATATGTTTAAAGGGTATGTTTAAAAAAAATTGATTGATGTGGCAAACATTTTTACCGACCATAAAATAAAATTCACAATATCTGGGGGCGTAACCTTTTCACTTTATAACAACAAAAACAAATGGGTCTAAAGTGCCCCGCGTCACATTTTTACGATCAAAATCTGTGTCGTTGTACGCCATAATTGTCATATTAATATTCATCGCGTTACCTTTCGCAAACACGACGCAGCCGTCAATTAAAAAAGATTTATTTAATAAATAAATATAAATATTAATTGGTTGTTTTTGTACTGTGGCAGGGTCTAATCTAATTAGCGCGGGAGAATGGTAAATGCGCAAGTGAGTCGGACATAACCCCCTCACCAGCCATTTGATGAACCTATAAAGGGTTAAAAAAGGAAATAAAGAAAACCCTAATGATGAACTAGTAATCAACCTAATGATGATTTAGTAGTAGTTACCTAAAGGTTGCAGTAACAGTTGCACAGGGTTATCCACAGTTTAAAGCATTTGAAGAAAGTAAAATTAGACTAAATTAAATAAGAAATGATATTTAGATGTATGAATGTAGACGAGGCAATAGGAATAAGTAGGAATCGTAGCAGGTGGTGTTCGGTTTCTGCCTACACCCACGGAAAAAGGCGTGAACTTATTTATGTATAAGAAACGTTTGAAGTTTAAAATATAGGAATAATTTCTTGAGATCATTAGACATTATAAAGAATCACTGAGATATAATAGGTAGGTATAGATATATAAATAATCATAGGTAATTGAAAATAATATCTCAAGCATAGAAATTATTTGATGCTTGAGATATTATTTTCAATGAAAATAATTGCTCGAGATCGAGATATATTTTTAACGGACTTCAAAAAAAGGAGCCTTTCATTAAGAACTTGACTTGGAACCGACTCCAAACCGTTTTAAAGTTATTTTAAGCTTTTTTGTTCCTTTCGGTTTTATTATCAATGAATTAATATTGCTTTCTATAGCTACTCTTAGAATCCTAACATCCTAACTAATATTCTAATTAATGCGAAAGTAAGTTTTGTTTGTTACTTTATCACGCCTAAACCACTGAACCGATAATTCTAAAATTTTGCATATACGTTGTCAGATGTACAAAAACAGACATAGGATACCTTTAATCCCATAAAAAAATATACTATTCCCGAGGAAAACAACAATAACGTTCTGATGATAAAAGATGGCGTCACATGTCATCATCTGCCTAGCCTTTTCCCAACTATGTTGGGGTCGGCTTCCAGTCTTACCGGATGCAGCTGAATACCAGTGTTTTACATGGAGCGACTGCCATCAGACCTCCACAACCCAGATATTGGGTTACACGGTACCCCTTGGTAAGACTGGTTGGAGATGGCGTCACATGTCGTAAAACCCAAATTGTTCCAAATTCTAAATTAAACCAAGCGAAGCAGCAGGCAAAAGCTAGTTAATATTTAAATTGTATTCGAATCTTGATTTGTTTCGATTGGGAATCTAAAGGGCTTAACATATTTAGGTGAGTTCTATCAGACACGAATTCATTTCCATTTAAATATTGGGGGAGATTTTGTGGTCTTAACTGATTTCATTTCGTGTTATCCATTTTAGCCAATTTGTATGCCGGGGGTTATGGAGTAGGCTTTTATTATTTTTAAATCGCATCACGCCTGTATTTGTCAAAAGCGAGGCAGGGGTGTAGGTATATTGACCTCCTGACTGAATTTCGGTCACAGCGAATTTGTCACGAGTGTGTGCGTCAATATAGGTGCACTCTCCCCTTACTCTTATAGCCATGTGACGACAATTTGACAGGACTGGAAAGAAATCAGGCGCAAGACCCAGACTAAGTGCTGTCTGAGGCACGGAGCAAGTGAAAATTAATTCGTAATTTGCATAATTAGGTATCTAACTTACGAAAAGTCAGAGATGCATACCATTAACAAAATTTAAATATTTTAATTCATGTAAACCATTAGACAATTATGAATAGTCAAAATTATAATAATTACTTATTATTGTAAGACTGACTCCAGTTGCTAGATCAAAAAAAAAATGGAATTTGTATCAAAGGTTTTTACATTTTTTAATTTATTGCCATTAACAAAATTAAAATATTTTAATTCATGTAGACCATTAAACACTTATGAATAGTCATAATTATAATAGGTATTATTGTAAGACTGAATCCAGTTGCTAGCTAAAAAAATTGGAATTTGTGTCAAAGGTTTTTAAATTAATTATTTTTTTAAAGGTATCTACCCTATGTCCGTTCTGTACACCTGGCAAATACAAAATTTTAGGAAGATCGGTTTAGTGGTTTAGGTATTAATAATAAGTAACAAACAAACTTACTTTCGCGTTTCTAATATCAGTGAGGATATACAACCCAAATCATCTGTCTAGCCTTTTCCCAACTATGTTGGGGTCAGCTCCCAGTCTTACCGGTTGCAGCTGAATACCAGTGTTTTACATGGAGCGACTGCCATCAGACCTCCACAACCCAGATACTGGGTTACACGATACCCCTTGGTAAGACTGGTTGTCAGATTTCGGGCTACTGACTACCCGTAACGACTGTCAAAGATCTACAATTGACATCCGGGGCCAACAGCTTAACGTGCTATCCGAGGCACGGAGAGTGATAATTAATTTATAAAACGCACATAACTTACGAAAAGTCAGAGGTGCGCGCCTTGGGTTCGAACCCGAGACCTCTGACTTGCCAGTCAACGGTTACCACCACTAGGCTATCACGACTCTTACAACCCAAATATAGGTAAAAAAATCTATTGATACCTTAAATGCAATATTTTAGCATTTTAAATAGGCATTCCTTTTAGAGTTAGCTTTTGAACAACTTTATTATGTTCATATAATATTTTTGGTCGTGTTTGTCCCTACAGATACAAAAATATCATAAAATCTAAAAACCTTGAGATCTCTCACAAATGTTTCTCAAGTTCTAATACTCTCTGTAATACCCGCTCAGAAAGGATTTCTGTGAACACGACGATTTCTGTGTACGGACTTTCCTGTGCACGTAGCTATGTTTTCTTTCATTATTTATTCAGAAAATTCTCGCATGTCGAAGCCACAGGAGCTATTTCAGTTTCGGTCTCATTATTATGCGAAATGTTATCTTATTAGAAGGCCAAAAGGTTAAAGTTTATTTACCCACAATTATGATGTTTCTAAATTAAATTTGTATTTAGTTTTCTTTTGTTTATGACTATGTACTTACGCTGAAAGGTTTAAAAAAAAGTTGGTACGAATAGCGTTTGTAAATTTTAATTAACTGAAATCTTTTTTAGTGTAAATAGGTGCCTAGCAATTAACAATATTGCCTAAAAAACCTTTTTAAACCCTATGGGATGATTTTCCTCATAATAATAGTCGCGTAAATTGAAATAAGTAAGACAAAAAAGTCCAGTAAGTTTTTTTAAACTTTTTGTAAGTTATGTGCACCGTGCACTAGCCCTAGTATCGTGCCGCTGAGCTCGTAAAGCCGTGGGTCCTGCACTTGATCTCTGTTTGGTCGTGTCGGATTGCTGTCCCCCGGACAATGAGAGTAAAGGAATAGAGAGTGCAGTTGCAGTTGCAGTGCACACATTTGTGCCCTTAATATCTCCTGCGTCAATGACCAATCTATATTAAAATTAGTCACTGTGAAAGAAATTCAGTTAGAAGGACACTATTATTTGGGCAAGCCGGGCTTGCCTAAAAGTTACGAAAAAACGCAAGATTTACGTATGCTCATAAACTAACTATTTTTACTAAAACAAAAGGCACCACAAAACCCGAATACTTAAAACACTTGGGAAAGGAAAAATACAAATTATTTACTTAAGAAGATTAAGAAACTGTAGTAAATGAAAACCAGAGCTATTTCGGGTCCCTAGAGTAGCTTTTTGTTTGATGAAAGCTAGATGGATGACGGGTTCCCAAGAATTAAAGTAATTGAATATTCACAAGTTTGATCGAAGGTTTGTGTTTTTGTAAAAAGTTGTGCTTGTGTGAGTGGAAAACTCCTATTTCGTTTCGTTCCTATTCGTGGGGGAGTTTGACATGTGGAACTTGATTTATGTACAGTGGAGAGTTGGCCTATTTGCTAACCAACTCCTTGGAAGCAGGCCACTTGATGTGACAGCCTTTTTAAGAGATAAAGAATATATAAAAAAAATATAGAATAAGATGGTCTGACAACCAAAATAGATTATAAAAAAATATGTATAAAAAGTGTTAAGAAAATTATAATTCATTTAAGTATTCCTAGTCAAAAGTGTTTTTATTTAAAAGTAGGCGCAAAGGAGTTGCCGTGCGTCCTACAGTACCTACTCACGGTTACAAATCAAGCTATACAAAACTAATATGAACCGACCTCGCATTATATAGGCTCTTCGTACAACAAGATGTCACCTTATACTGGAAATGAATAGCTTGATATGCAGCCGTGTATACCTAATTAAATTAGAAAATTGAAATTAAGAACCATACATTCTAACTTAAGTTTAAATGTTTAATAACCTAACCTAACTTAACCTACCTCCTAAAATATTATACACTAATAAAGTTAGAAATATTTTATTCTTCAATTAGAATCATATTTTAAATATTATTGCGGGTCTATTCGCGCACAGATAATTAAAAATAATCAATATTGAACTAAACTCGTTCGATTTTTAATTGTCTGTGCGCGAATAGACCCAAAATAATATTTAAAACAATAAATAATCGGTACGTTCTGGCTACCCCAAAAGGCATAAACCATGAACAAACCACAAAATGAAGTAAAGGGCATCCTTAACTGTCATCCCAGGGATTACGTCGTTAAAATTACAAGGCTTTCATAGTAGCCAGCAGGTATATAATTAATTTAGTTTGTTTTGACAGGGTTGAGATAGGGATCAACAGTAGGCAGTACATGTATGAAACATAATAGCTGCCTTGTTGAATTTACGAGGGTTTATGACCCCTTTGTTGCTAGTTTGATTCCTGGTTGGTGAAAATATTGATAAGGACTACTGTAGGTTAGTAGAAGTATTAAAAAATCCAAAAGAGATATTAAAAAAAGAACATCATTATTATTTTTAGCGTCGGCACGGAACGCCGAAGATCGTGGGTTCGAATCCCATCCATATCAGTTGTTTTTTCAAATTTCTTATTAAATATTTATATTTAATAAGCTAACATGTGCTAAAACATGTAAAAATTTCACAAAAATATTAAGACAATTGGTAATATCGCATCGGTGCCTTCTAAAAACTGCAAAGTTTGGAACACTGAGTCGGATACGTAATGTATTCCGATAGATATTACCACACGCCCTAGGCGTATAAAGAGATTTGAAATTTCGACTGATTCTGATGGGATACGGTGGCTCAGCGGTTAGAGCGTCGGCACGGAACGCCGAAGATCGTGGGTTTGAATCCCATCCGTATCAGTTGTTTTTTCAAGTTTCTTATTAAATATTTAACATCATTATTATTTAGTTTCACAATTCTCAAAATAGACTCTTGTGTGACTCGATATAACTATATATCTTAACATTCTTATCTCAAAGCTATCCCTTATAAGCTCATTTATTTACGAAAACCCACATCTTTTAGGATTATATAGGTAAATAATTCTAGTTTCTCAACAAAGGCCTAGACATAAATAAGTTATTTTAATATATAAGGTAAACTCTCAGGGCTGGCAAACCTAATTCAAGCTTTGAAAATGTTTAATATTCATAACTTTTTTTTTAAGAAACAAGACTCCTTATAATTTTTACTACCTAACCAAAACAGTTCTAATTTTTAGACTAGAGCACTCTCTCGTTCAGGTCGCCTTTAAAAGAAAAAAAAACGGTTTATCTATTTAGGAGCTACGATACAACAGACAGGCACACGTCAAATATTAAGTATTACACGCCTCTGTTATCTTTGGAGGTTAAAAATTACCGGATAAAATAAAACACTCCCTGAAAAGCGAACAGATCAAATTGTACGGTTCTCAAACTACACTCCCTGCAAGCTAGCATGTCAAATTTGACAGATGTCAAAATATTATACTTCTTAATGTCATTAGAAGATTTAAAATCAAAATCTACCGATGAAAACTTTAGATGTTTGAATGAAATTAATTTAAAATGCTGAAAAAATTAATTAGAATGTCAATACCTTATATCTTCAAAATCTTTTGATTGATATGACAGAAGAGCACGAAGAGGTCGTAGTACCTAAGATTTTTCAATTAATGTCAAGTAAATCTTATCTTTTAGATTGCGGGTATTTACATTTATTAAAGTATAGCACCTAACCTTCAAACATCGAGAAATGAGACAGAAAAGGAAATCAATTGTTACTCGACGCCTGCGTCCACGAGGGAGTCAAAAGTTTAATGCAATATCAAACAATATTTAAAAACGTACGGTGCGTCTATCTTATTCTCTATCTCTTAGCAATTTTGATATTTTGGTTGATGTTTTTCTATCAGTTAAAACTGTTTTAGTACGACTGTTCGTACTAATGTTATAAATGTTAATGTTTGTAAGGATGTAGTTTGTTACTCATTCACGCAAAAACTAGATACTGACAGATTTTGATAAAACTTTACAGTAATATAGCTTATACATCAGATAACACATAAGTTATAATTTATCAACATATCTAACATTGCATAACAAGCTAATCAGTTAAATATACAGAAGTATATATCTTTATTCCTCCAAATTCTCGAGCGTCTGATCTGCATCAAATGCAAAGGATTATTGATAGAAATAAGACGGCAGGCAAAACAGGGAGATTGCCGATAAACATTAAAAAAAAACATACTTACCTACAGTTTTTTGACCAGAAAAAAATATCTTTGAAAATTATTTTTAAGAAAAATAGAAACATTTATTTAGCACAAAGCGCTCAGACATATACGATTAAAGGCAATAATTATAACCTAACAAAAAAAATATGAATAAAAAATAAATAATTTTTCACCAGAAAAAAATATTTTTGAAAATTATTTTTAAGAAAAAATAAAACAATTATTTAGCACAAAGCGCTCAGACATACATGACTAAAGGCAAATTACAACCTAATAAAAAATAATTGAATATGAATAAAAAATAAATAAAAATAAAGGTTTGACACCCCTACTAAAACATCTGTGGACGGTCTCATCTAGACTATTAAAGATGACGTAGCATCACAATACAGGCAGATCCACCCTCCATTGTCATGTAAAAAATCGTCGCTAACTCGGGAATGAAAAGAAACTAAGCCAAGGTTTTTAATAACTTTTTATGAAGAATTCTGGAGAATATCTTGATGTTGATATAGCGGATATTATTAGAGATATGAGATATTATAGTTTACTTAGTACCGGGTGTCTAGGAAAATGGGTCATCTGCTTCAATATTTAGGTATTGCTAGCAATAAAATTAAAATTTATTTTTATTTAAAAAGGGCCAATCACTACTTAACACGACTGCCACGCCGCAGACACAATGCAATTTTTATTGTTTGTCGGTCACCGGTGACTGCCGTGGCGTTCAAAGGGTTAATGATTCATATTTAAAGTTTCAATTATTTTATATTAGCAAAACAAGCTAGTGTGTTAAGAATGAATCATATTTTTCATTGATATTTATAATTGAAACCTGAAATTGTATGTATGTAACAGGAAAACTTATGGAATTGAATAATTTATAATTATTATTATCAATTAGTAATTTTTTAATTAGAAAGGTATGCATTGTAATTGTAATCTTTTCACTATATAGGTACAACACCATGTATAATGATGTAATTAAACATAAATAAATACCTACACTGAATTTCTGAACATTGTCAAAGGGAATCCATCCTTTATTCCATAGAAATATTAAATATCTTTGCTTTATTCTATCTTATTGGTCTATCCCTAGGATAAACCAATTAGGTCTGTTCTTTTTTTAATTAGAAATATAACTAAAGATTTACAATTAAAATATACTGTTTTGAATAATCATATTGTCTGCGTGAGTCGACATAATATTTATTTATTCTGCCAAGGTGTTTGTAATGAAATAGAAGAAATTTATGGTAGGCATGTATTAAAAGCACTAATTAAACTATAACTTTAGTTTGATAAACAAGCTTAATGTGGCATACGTTTTTTTAGAAAATTATTGAATTTTTAAGAATTATCGTTACATAGGTATACTGTTTTACATGCCGCGGCTTTTTTATTTCAATAATGTTTCCAAAATATCAATCTCTCGCTCTCTCTCTATCTCTTTGTATTTATCTTATTCATTCAATATTTTCCACGTGTAATAAACCAACAAACGTACCTTCTTGTGCATTGCAGAAAATAAGCATGTGCGATAACGTGAATAATTCTAAAACGAAATTATTTGATAACAATAACAACAAATCTTCCTCAAACACGTTTCTAATAGAAATTAGTTTACCTATTTAGACTAAGATAATTTTTTTGACAAATATTTATGCAAAATGATAATTATGTTAATTAGTATGTATAAATACATGAAGCGAAAACTTCGGATCCCTTTTTAATAATATCGCACGTACGGAGGAGTGTGAGATACTATTAACTAATATTATAAATACGAAAGTAAGTTGGTTTGGTTGTCATCCTAAAATTTTGCAAAACCTTCGATCCCGAAAAATTATGAATCCGAGGAAAACAACAATAACGTTCTTAAGATTATTATCTGTGACATGGATGTGTCTTTCGAATCATGATTGAATTTTAAATAATTTCAAATTCTAAATTAACGCGAGCAAAATTCGGCCTAAAGTTAGTTGAATATAATTAGAAGCAAATAATACATTTTAATTATTTTAGAACCAGACTTGTGTAATCTAATCTGGATGTTCTGAAAAGCCAGGTATTGTTCTTGGGTGATTATTTATGATGTAATTGATATCCAATTAAAATAATGTAAGTTGATATGCTAATATTATATTATGCTCTTTTTATTCGTTTACAGTGATAGCCTAGTGGTATAAACCGTTGGACTAAAGTGAAAGGTCATAGGTTCGAAAACCAGGCACGCACCTCTGACTTTTCGAACCCAGCGTACCTACCTATTAGAAATTAATTATCAGTTGATAACACGGTGAAGGAAAACATCGTAAGGAAACCAGCACACTTGAGAATTTTTTCAACGGTGTATAAAGCCATGTCAGAGGTCGATGGGCGGTTCAAACTCTGACACCAGGTTGTTTATCAACCTTACGATAAAGAAAATAATATCTGTTTACTAGATTTTGCCCGCTGATTTACCCGCATGGAGATCTGCCCTGAGATAAACTGTGGGTATCCTATGTAGTAATTCAGGTTAGGGTCTATCTGTGTATTAAGTTTTATCTAAATCCCTTCAATGGTTTACGCGTAATTGAGTAACAAACACCACCACAAATTTATAATAAGTAGATATTAATTAAGATTAAAAAATAATAATAATGTCAGTATTAAAAAAATAACGTTATTTTTAACGTGTTTTTCTGGCAAAGAGCGTTTACGTTTTAAATAAATGTATTATTTAATTGTTTTTCAAAAATTTCTATCTAAATTTACCTAAAAACCATTTGCGAATATTTAATCTCGAATTTAAAAAAGTCCGACGTGCCAATTTTCTTTAAAAATAACACTTTTATTAATATTTTACTCACCTATAATAAGAACTGTCATCAAATATAATATAATCAAGGCCGAAGCAACAATTGCAATAACTCTTATCATAAATATCCGTCGATTTAGATTTTACAGAAAGAAAAACAAAATAAAATACAAAAAAGACACTTACCTCACTGTATGTCTTTCATTAATAAACACTTACACTAAACACGACACAACACAAAATAACACTAATACTTATTTACAAAAACACTAAGATCTCACTAAAAGTTATTTAGATCGGGAATCGGCGAGAGCTCTTACGAAAAACCGTCCTAACATGTCCCGAGAACCTACAGGTCTGGCCGCAATGCCACAGAATTTCCCGCTCCAAAGCTAGAAAGAGACACCAAGATGTAGCTTCAGTATCTCAAAGAGAGATAGCTGTGTTTCGCGCGTTTCCTATCTGCGGAAAAGCTCGCAAAACATAATTATACATAAGTGCGATAGTGAAACATGAATGCGATGAGTTGTATAGGAATTCGCTTCATACACGATCGCTTATGTTAAATTATTAATTCATTCAGAATGCTCCAGTTTCCATAGTTTGACTCTGTTTTTTTTTTAGTAACATTTGGGACAGTGTTGCTGTAAAAAACGAGTATTTGCGCTCTTTGTAGTAGAATTGTTTCAATATGGAATTATTTTTTGCTCTTTTAGTGTCTAAACACACTATGCCGAATGTACGCGACCGAAGTTGCGCGGCTGATTTTACGTTCTGACGTGTTCGGCTCATATGACACACTACAAGTGCCGAACTTATGCGGCAGAAATTCAGTTGCGTTACTTGATGCGTGTGAAGTGTATTCAGTTGAGTCCTCCCCCGCTAGATGTTCGTCGGCAATCGAACCGAACTTCGGTCGCGTATAATGTGTCCACTACAGCTGAACGCTACGCTGAACTTACGCCCGACCGAAATTACGTTGCGTTTATAACGCAATGAAACTAATTATTAACATCTGTCCTAGGCAGAGCTCGCCTAGGTGCTGAAAAGTTAAGTTAGCTAAGTTACAACTAAGTTAAATACGCACAAAGACATGTCACACGTTCAAATCAACAACTTAGCCTAACTTTATACAACTTAATTTGAGCTTTTGATAATATTATATTTGTGCGAAATGTTCAAATGTTCTAACTTTTGATAAACCGTTTTACGTAAAAATGTTTACTTACATATAAGCTTTTATTTAACTTGCAATGTATGTTTGTTAGGGTGGAATCTTGCAAGCTGAATTAGAACCACTTCCTCTTATCCTACGGAGTTGAATTTTTGCATATTAATTCAGTTCCGATGACAATGCGTTTTTATGGTAAGCATGACCTGAATCGATATCCAGGATTAGCTCCAGATAAAAAAAAATCTTTTGCGGTCAACAGCACAGATATAAATTTTTGCATTTAATTTTAAATTAATTGCAAATTTAATTTTAATATTCCAATATAATCAATATAAAAGCAGCACTGGTAGCCTAGTGTTATAACCGTCGACTGACAAGTCAGAGGTCTCGAGTTCGATCCCAAGGCATCTCTGACTTTTCGTAAGTTATGTGCGTATTATAAATTAATTATCAGTTGCTAAAACGGTGAAGGAAAACATCGTGATGAAACCAGCACACCTGAGAGATTTTTCAATGGTGTGTAAAGCCATGTCAGAGGCCTACGGGCGGTTTAAACTCTGACACCAGGTTGTTCATCAACCATACGATAAGAAGAAGAATATAAAAGCTTGATTAAAAACAATGTTTTTATAAAAACATTTTTTTTACGACAGTTTAAAAAAAAGGCTCTAAATTGGGATAAAGATAAAGTGACGAGAGGTGATTATAATTAAAATCCTTTCACCCTTTCAAAGCCAAAAAACACAGGTACCAGTGTCAGACAATTTACATTATATATTGAAGCGACGGTAAGCCAATTTGGTTTTCATGTTTTCCCAAACCTCGTCGTCACTCAGTTACAATAACAATAACGTATCACCGACAAAGAGAGCTTGTATGCAATATATACCCTTTATAAGTGCGTGCTTACCGTAAAATTTTCCGAAGCCCGGCCGAAGCTCGACATTAAAATGCAAATGTAGTCATCTGCATAGCCTTTTCCTAACTACGTTGGGGTCGGCTTCCAATCTTACCAGATGCAGCTGAATGAATACCAGTGTTTTACATGGAGCGACTGCCTATCAGACCTCCACAACCCACATACTGGGTTACACGATACCCCTTGGTAAGACTGGTTGTCAGACTTTCGGGCTTCTGACTACCCGTAACGATTGTCAAAGATCTACAATTGACAGCCGGGGCCAACAGCTTAACGTGCTATCCGAGGCACGAGGAGTGATAATTAATTTATAAAACGCACATAGCTTACGAAAAGTCAGAGACCTCTGACTTGCCAGTCAACGATCATAATATAATATAAACTATAGGTATTAGGCTCTGGCAAACTGTGAGAATCAAAACAACCCTGTCTAGCCCATAAAGGCGAGATGTTACGATGAATGAATCAGATCTCTAATACCTACTCCAAAAGACTAAAATTAGAAAACTTATTCATAGCTGAAAAACTACGTTGTTATTGAACATCTCAAACTAGACCTTGATATTGGTAATGAAAATAATATTCTTCGAATGATATAATAAGTGTTACATGTATTTTAAATAGTTTGTTAGTTTTAGATTCAAAACGATTTATCGCAATATGTGTTCCATAATGCTGCTCTACCTGCGTCATAATTTGTATGTCGAGGGGTGGTTGCCTCATTATCAGATGGGTCACTCATCGTGATGGAATCGAAATAATACTTCGGATAGCTAGTTTTACACTTAATTAGATAATCAACGTTAACACTTTACAAAAATGATTACTGATTATGAGGATGCTGGCCGATGAATTACAAGGTTAGGAAACGCGGTGATTTCGACGCAACGTGGCAGCAGCGACCCCTCGCTCTCGAGTCTCGTTTCAAAAAGTCAGTCCAACTAACTGCCCATAATGACATCGCAAACGTCAACTGTCATGATTGTAATGTGTCACAATCAAACATCAAAATCAATGCCAATATTGTATTGACTTTACCCAAGGGCTAAGTGTACTACTGGATGTTTCCGTTATCGAGTGTTTCTTAAAAAAAAAATTCAGGGATGGCTATAGCTCCTCTGTCAGTCGACACTCAAGCTCAGAACACCGCAAAGTCGCTTAGCGGCAATGATTTGGTACAATATCGGCAAACATCTTGACAATTGCGCAAAAAAAAGGTCTCTTTGGTGGACCGAAGAAGGGGCTAAAGAAATTACCATGCCGGTGCACATGATTGGGTGTTCAGTCGTGAACCTGCGCAAACTTTTTCCCACTACGCCGATTTATGTTCAAGACATTTGCCGATATTCAGCCTATTACCGGAAGCAAGCGCACTAACATAATTAAATAATGATGCTAGTACTATACATATAGGTACATACATAAGTTTGTACTTACTTTTAACAAATATTTCTGAACTAGGTAACTCTGAGGTAGTGATTCTTGTAAATCACACTAAACTAATTTGTATAACTATTTCTCTTTTTAATCAACACGAACGAAAAAGAACAGCAAATGGAACTGTCAAATTATTCTACGCCCTTGCAATTGTCGTGAAATTAGACGATATCTTTATGACATGCCGACTTATATTCTCGTTGATATCTCGCAAATGGACTAGTTTGACAGCTCTAAAAATACCTATCCTTGTCTAATGGTCTCCGTTAGAAAGAGAGATAGTGAGTCTAAATTATTTTAGAGCGTGTGCAAGAGAATTAGCACCAATTCTAAAGTTAAAAGAAATTTTGTAGAATGAAAATTTATTTCTGAATCGTTATTTGTTTATTTTAGGAATCATCATCATCATCTGCCTAGCCTTTTCCCAACTATGTTGGGGTCGGCTTCCAGTCATACCGGATGCAGCTGAATACCAGTGTTTTACATGGAGCGACTGCCATCAGACCTCCACAACCTAGATACTTACTAGGTTACACGATACCCGTTGGTAAGACTGGTTGTCAGACTGGGGCTTCTGACTACCCGTAACGACTGTCAAAGATCTACAATTGACAGCCGGGGCCAACAGCTTAACGTGCTATCCGAGGCACGGAGAGTGATAATTAATTTATAAAACGCACATATAACTTACGAAAAGTCAGAGGTGCGCGCCTTGGGTTCGAACCCGAGACCACTGACTTGCCAGTCAACGGTCACCACCACTAGGCTATCACGTCTCTGTTTATTTTAGGAATCAATGAGAGTTTTATGTTTCGATATTATTGTAGATTTTATTAGACGATTGGTTCTTTTATGCGTTTTGTATAAGTATACTTATATCGTATAATCGCGTTTAAAAGTTATTTTGGTTAGTAGTGGATTGTTCTTGTTATACAGAGGATATTTTCGGAGAACGCGTATAGCCTAATCTTTTTTCGGTCGGTCGAATGCTGTCCCATCAGACTATGAGTGTACCTTTGTCTGAACACACACTTGTGCCCTATACCTCCTATACCTCCTTATGAATGGCTAATCTCCATAAAGATAGGCCGCTATACCCGAAATTCGGTCAGTAGGATACTATTAAATGATAAAATTCAAGATTTTTCAATATTTTTCTTCAGCGGCTTACTAATACAATTGATTTCAAATCTTGGGACACCCAGACAATTTTTTATGACTCTTTAATTTATCTAAGGTCGAAAATGAGACTCAATACTGTTATACATGTAGCTGGGATACAGAAGATCGTTTATAGGTTACTTAAGATTTTTTTTATAGACTCACGCCTGTGTTCGCCAGAGGAGGTAGGCAGAGGTGTGCAGTACACCCACGTTTCGCCGGCCAAGTTATAAGCCCTATGTAATAGGGGGCGAGCCTATTGCCACTAACCGGACACAATTCCAGACTCTGTGCTGCTACTGAGAATTTCCTAATGGAAAAACCCAATAACACTTTGCCCGACCCGGAGATCGAACCCAGGACCTCGTGCTCAGGAGTCGCGCTTGCTACCACTAGACCAACGAGGCAGATTTATTTTGGATGATTTTTAATTTAGTAAATCCAATCATTTAAAAGTTGCGCCATATCTAGATGGTCGACAACATAATTATCAAGTGAGAAAATTCTTTGATCGCCAATAAAAAACATCAACACGAAGAAATTAAAGCAAGAAATAAAAATCAACTTGCATCATTCTGTTTAAAATACACACAAACCTTCATCGCACCTTGATCTAAAAACCATCGCGTACGCATCAAACTTAGTAATATTGAATAAAGTAGATAATTTTAGAAACGTCTTGACTTGTCGTAAATACTATTGAACGGTAACGATGAACGCGGAGTAAGAAGAAATGGAGTACTTACATTTTTGTGATTCCACATCAAAGAAGTAAGATTCAATCTTAGGTAACGAAGTGAACTAAGTCGTAACATCTATCGTCGCCATTAAACGATTTATTAAGGATGATTTTGACACCACGAGTTGAGTCGCGGATATCATTTGGTATCAACTAGAAAAGCACGTAAAGCAGGTGGTTATGGTTAAGACTTCATTTTTTGTCCTTTTAAAGTTAGGGTTTTACTTTAATAATCTAAAATAATCATACAAATCATGCTTATTCCCAAGCAATGCCTTAAACCGATGCCTAAGGAGCCCATTAAGGAGCAGGCGCAGTCGCAGCCTGAAATTTTGGAGGGGGTCACTTACTACACTAATAAAAAATAAGTATCTGAAATAAAATTGTTTCTAAACTAGATGTCATTTTTCTAAGTTATTTTGGCCATCGTACATAGTTCATTAAAACACCACTAAATGTCAGCAAACTATAAATTTATCGCTGTTATTTCCTTTTATTATTTGTCAAATTTTTGAGATTTTTCAATATGATCTTTGATTTTGGGGGGGTCATGTCCCCTGTGACCCCCCCCCCCCCCTTCGGACCGCGCCTGCTAAGGAGCGTCCTTAGGTGTTGTTGCTAAGATATTATAGTGACTTAGCATGCCTTTTCCTCGAAATTCGTTTAATCAGTTTAAACTATAAGTTCTAACTGAAAAAGACGTAGAAAAAAAAATGCTTGCGAAAACTTTACCAACACAGCAGTCTAATCAATGTTTCTCTCCATGTCATTCCATTTCTTCCTGCTCTATGTGTTTTGTATCCATGCGTTTCAAGAGGCCGTCTATTTTTGTACAAATCATAACACATTTTGTAATAAATTCTATAATTAATGTGCTTATGTTTTCAGTTTAGTTGAAGAAGGAAAAGCAGAAGATAGCTTAAGATGCATTATAGTGTATTTATTGGAATTTCTTGTGTAATAATAGTTTTGTTAGATTCTGAAGTATATTTTAAATATGATAAAGTGTTATTTATTACACTATTTTGGGTAAGCAAAACGAAAGTTTTATGACTAGTCTTATGTACAGTACGTAAGGTTAGAGCAAGTCAGACGTCTCAGATTCAAACCCAAGGCATCTGACTTTTTGGAAGTTAAGTGCATATTACAAATTAATTTCCAACTACCTCGGAAAGCTCGTTGGTCTCGATTGTCATGAATATCTTTGACAGTTGATATAGGAAGTCGGTATCCTCATAAAATCCTAATCCTAAACAACTGATCCAACTTTTAAATATCATTTATCTTTTTGGGTTGAGGCGTTCAGATACGCAATTCTTCCATAGAGGACTGATATTCAGCTGCATCTGGTTCAAATCAGATGCAGCTGAATCAATCAGTATCCAATCAATTCAAATCAGTAAGTAACCAAAGTTAAAGAATGCTTTATAGGCCTCAGCCTTAGAGTTTCAATCGACATAAATAGGCCACTTCACATCAAGTAACGAACTCCAAGTTAATTTCCTCTTGCCGGTCCGTAAAAAGATAAAGCATATTCCACTTCGATATTAATATTTTTCTTCGAAGAGTTACGGAAGTATCTTGAAGTTACTGAAAAAATCTGATTAGAAAATACCAGTGTTGTGTAGCAAATATAGCAACCTTATTGGTAAAAGTTAAATCATTTATTCAAAAACTAATTTAGACTAATTAAAACTATTATATAGTTACAAACCTATAATCTAAAACCTTAAAAATAAATAAAGATACAAAACCCTTAATCTAAAAGACCGCTACCAGTAGGCAACGTTCCCAAAATGCTGGCTGCATTTCCTCGCTGAATAGCTATACTCAGCCTTTGGGCCAGGTACAGACCAGCATTTCGGTCACGAGTTGCCTCGACCAGACGCCCAGATAGGTCTTTGTAAATATTTATATCTTTGAGCTGTTTGGAGTCGAAACTCTGGTACATGGGGTCCATGTGCGCGTCTTGATTTTCTTTTTTTTTCCTCACTAAAACTGCAGCAGTAAGGAACTATAGAATACTTTGAATATTGTGTGATATCATCAGTTATAGAATATATCCGGGAAGTGCGGTATTCTTACCTTTATTTTTTGGGGCGGGGGGATTTAAAAATGTTCCTACCGCATACCGTATGTCCGAGGACGTACGGTTACGTAACGGTGGGACTCGCACCCACTAAAAACATCTCCCCCCTGCGTGTTCCTCGCACTGTTTCGAACTGCTAGCACGCTTCGCAGCCTCGTCCAGTGCCTGCCTGTAGGCCCGCTCAGTGGTATTCTTACCTCGCTGAAGCAACCCCGAGGTCCCATAATCCTCTTTACGAAAACCCAGCTCCGGAACCCCCATCTCTGCAACGCCTTTTAGGCATATTCCTGGAAGACTGTAAATAAAAATTTACTGAATACATGGAGTCGAATTGCACATAGAATAGTTAATAAATAATGTAGGTACACGGCTACACATCAAGCTATAAAAAACCAGTAAGAACTGACCTCGCATTGTATAGGCTCTTCGAACAACAATATGTCAGCCTATACTGGAAATGTATTGCTTGATGTGTACTATCTGCAAAGAAATCTATTCTATAACAATCAATACTCGTATCTTTTTTAACTTTTAGAAAAATATCGCCCGTTATTCTCTAATGTCATGAACGTACAGAGAGTGAACACAAAATAGTCGACCAGGACAAAAGTCGTAATTTTTATATCATTCTGGTTTAAACAATGTTTACCGGACCGAGAAATACGTACTTACATGCAATCTTGTTACTGGACACACAGGAATTCTTGGGAGGAAGTTGGGGTTAAGTGGTGCAAATGTAGAAAATTAAAGGAATTATTAAATAGGGAATCTTTCCGATTTTCTCAGCAACAATGCCCAAAGTTGCTTTGGGCATTATGGCCAAGTAAGAGTTATTTATTTCTTCAATTAATTTTAAAAATTCGTTCAATTTACAGCTAAATAAGCCAAATTATCCTTGACGCAAACGCATGCGTCGATGACTTTGGAAGTGTTTATCAAATGATAAATTGATTATCATTTGCTCCGTGTCTTAGAAGACACGTTAAGCGACCGGTCTTGGTAGTCATGAAGACCTATGAGAGTCGATAGGTAACGAGAAGACGTACTCTCATAAAATCCTTGTGTTTCTTCTACTTAGAATATACTTTTCCTGTAAATTGTGGTGATCAGTGGCTCTGTAGAAAACTAACCCATCATCATCATCTCTATTCATAGATTAAATCCAACCATATTGCTAAATATAACCTTTCGTCCTAGATGAGCGATGGAACGTGACAATTTGCTACGATACAATTAAACTTATTGCCAAACTATACCATAGCCGACGTGTGTGAGGCATGATGAAACCTATCTAAAGCTGGACTTTGACGTCCAAATTTCGTCCTCTTGATTTGAGGTAGATTTGTTGTGATGTAATGTGCTATTGTAGACCACGAAATCCCATACCAACAGGTGTATTCGAAACATTTTTTATATAAAAGCTAATTTTCTGAATAAAATGTCCAATTTTACCCACTCTCCTTGCCCAGCTGCTCCTGCCCACTGTAATCAAGGCAGCAAAACAAACATGTTGTGACCGCTATGGGCGGACTTTTAAGAGGAAGTTTTGCTTGAAAAATATTTATAAATAATTTTATTCTTTAAAATTTCAATAATTTTCTTTGAACCTATTCCAAATTAGGTACTTACTTTATGGTATTTTTAGAAGTGTGTACCGTGTGATTTCCGGCCTAAGAATAGAAACAACCCTACTCGTCCCGTAGGTGTCGTAAGAAGCGACAAAGGGAAAGATCCGGAGGATGGGCAACAGCATCCTTCTGTATAACAGCAATAATCTGCTACTGTGATCGCCAACCCGCTTGCCCAGCGTGACAATTAGGTATGTAGTTTGTAAGGAACCACAGTTACTCAAAAATTAAGAGTTTTGTTATTAGGTATTGTTATTTATTTATTTTAACTAGCAATCAACTTCAAATACTCAATTGAATTTGTAAAATTGACAAACAAGATTTGTATCATAGATATAAATAAATAAACCAACCTGCAACTGTCCCACTGTAGGACAAAGCCCTCTTCTCATATAGAGACGGATCAAGCATTAATCACCGCGTGTTGGCGATTTCACACTAATAAGTCCAAGTTTCCGTACGATAGGCCAAGACCAAATTGTTTCCTACCATGCTGTCTCTCAGCCTACAGTTATACAACTACTGACTGTTTTATTTTAATCTCATCATATCTTTAATACAAATCTTGTTTGACATTCCGCTACAATAGATCTATGAATCAAAAAATCCAAATATCATGCATAATAACATCCAATCCCATCTAGTAATATTTATTTAGATGGGAGATTCTAGAGTCAAGGTCAATATGTACGAACATCCTTATAAAATGGGGACAGAATCAAAAATTATGTATTCATTGATTCCTTACTGAACTTGATATTGAAAAATACATTCTTTAGGGTTGCTGCATGCAATAAAAGACCAGCCTGTAACAGTCCCACTGCAGGGCAAAGGCTTTTCGTACAGAGAAGGATCTCACGCTAGCTCACTGCATGTTGTCGATTTCAGACAATGAAGTCCAGGTTTCCTAACGATATTTTCTTTCACCGTTTGTCAGTGGTGTCTTAGATTAGCTAAAAAAGTACATAATTATGACACTGAAAAAGTCATAAATAAGTGTGAGCTCAAACCTGGTGCGTACCAAACGTGACGATCCTTTACTTACAATAATTTTATATAGATTTATTCGCCAATTTAGACATACTTAGTAACAGTAAAATTACGATTATTCTCAATCATCATAATCATTATTACAATTTTCAGAACAGTTGCTTTGCCTCTAAGTGATTAAGCTATTTGTAACCCCGCCATGCTATCAAAATTCTCTTCCACATTCAATCATCTCAGATGGTTACGCTCTCACCAAAATGTATTTAAATTTGAAGGTAAAATTCGTTCACGAGCGTAACGCGAAAGGTATAGTACGAAATTGATAAACAACGGCGGGAATTATGAGGAGAATTCTGTTGTTGAACCACTTATCACCACTGCATTAGTAACTTAGACCCAATTCAGATCAGAACCCACTAACTCACGATACACATTCTGATACAATAATCATTGGTGGGTTCGTTGTACTTTAAAACAGTCATTTTCCCAATAATACAATGTTTCTAAAATGTTATTCTGTAAACTCTAATAATGTACACTGCTTCTTGTCAGTTGATCAAAAGATGAGCAATCGTGGTAAGCAGTTCAAAATGGGCTTTAATAGGTGACCAACGCATCAGTGACTTCTCTGTACTTATTGCAATTGTTGATGGGCAGTAATTGTTTTATCTACAAATCCTCATACTACTCGTTATCGTCTGTCTTCTTTACTACCATTTGTCTAGAGGTCATAAGTAAGGCTGCCTGTGTACTATTTGTATTAGGTGAAATAACAGTAAAAAAATTAGTCTATTTTTAATAAAAACTGTTGGGTAAAGTGTTCTCCCTCAAAGGTTTTTGTTAAGAATTTCTAAGTTTAAGAATTAAGGTAGCAATGTGATGAGTCCACATAAATTTCCATCGTTCATCAGAATTTTAATCAAAAAATTGCACAGTTCTGGATTAAAAGCAATTTTTACATACAACATAAACAACAAGAACTGCCTCTTAAATCCGCCGCCTTAATAGAAGTCCAGAGCAATACGCAACGAGCATTGTTTTAATTTAATAACAGTCACGTATCCCGCAAGGATTGGAAGGGACAAACAAAAAAATTGGTTCTGACACCCCTAGAGACCTCGCCTACTCGCCCTCGCTTTATAAAAGCCAGGACCATTGCAACCAGTCCTCAGAAAAGAAGTCGCAGCCCTGAAGTCACTACAGCGTTTGATATCCAAGCTGTGGAAACATGGTCTTAGATATAACTGGAAAATTTATGTGAGTAACTAAATTAATTATTTTAACTAATATCTTTATTGTTTCATTTGATATAATAGCCAAAAGTTTTATAGTATTTTTAATAATGCATTCAGTGTAAACCATTTTATGACAAACCAGAATTAATATTGCTGTGTTCTGTAAAATATAAGTGTAGTCTATCCCGAAACTTAAATTAATGCCAAAGTGAATCCTTGATCTCCTTAAATAGGTTTGTTAATCAGACGATGCATAGGATAAGTTGATACAGGTTTACAAATAAACGTATTCTATTCTATTCTATGTTGTTTTTTTAAATACTTTAAACGATGAGCAAGTGGACGTAGTGTATAGTTAAAATAGTAAATATTGTTTTTTTTTTCAGACTTTAACGAGATGTACAATAAAATACAAACGTTTCTCATCTTCGTCTTAATTATAACAACTAGCGTGGTGTTGGGTAAAGCAAATAAAACAAAAATTAATAAAACTGTTCATAAGAAACACGGTTCTTTAAAACATAATCCAGATAATGAACGCCTAAAGAGATCCTTAAATGATGATGATGACAGACCATTTTGGCCAAACAGAGGGAAAAAGCAAATTGGCGACGAACCAAACTATTATAACACAAAATATGACAATGATTTGGAGAATACACAAAAGTATATTAAATCGAATGAAAAAGTTTTAAAAGAACCGCCATTCTGGGGAAATAGAGGAAGACGAGATAGCTCAGAAGATATTTTTGGATATCCCGTTGAATACCCTGATTATTTTGTGAAACACTGTGAACATTGTGACTATACTCAAAATTTTGATGAATATAAATATGTGAAAGATAGAAGAGACGATATTATATCTCCCTTCTGGGGTAATCGTGGTCGCCGAAATTCTTTGGAAGTTGAAGAAGCGGATGATCCATTTTGGGGAAACAGAGGTAGAAGGCAAGAAAAAGATGATCCTTTTTGGGGAAATAGAGGTAGGCGAGAAGAAGAACCATTTTGGGGAACACGTGGTAGGCGTGATGACGTAGAACCTTTCTGGGGGAACCGTGGAAGAAGAGAAGAAGAGCCTTTCTGGGGAAATAGAGGAAGAAGACAATTAGATGATCCGTTTTGGGGTAATCGTGGACGAAGGGAAGAGGAACCTTTTTGGGGAAACCGCGGCAGAAGAAAAATTTTCGATCCAAATTGGGCCCGTAACAGAAAAGAAGATTTAAAAGAGTCTATATTAAACGCAATAAATGATGTGGAAAACGACATAGAAAATCTTTCTAGGCTTAAAAAGAGTAAAGTAGATCCAAATTCTTTTTGGAGCAATAGAGGAAGAGATAACAAAATGTCGCAACTCTTTAACTTGCCCTCAAGAAGCAAAATTAAGAATAAAGTAGTGAGATCAATTGCACAAACATCTGAACCGGGGACTGTTTTGGATAACAGAATGTTTGTAGATGAGCCTAAATATATTTTAGTGGAGAGAACTGGCCGTTCATCGGCTGAAGCTGGAGACCCTTACTACATATCGAGAGGTAAAAAATATTATTTTAATAGCTTGGAGCAAGCAGCCAGGGACAGGCGTGGAGCTATTGAGGAAATTGTAAAATCTGTTCGTAACGACCCTTATTACATAGCTAGAGGGAAAAAAGATGTCGATACGAAGAATAGAACAACAACACGTAAAGAAGAATTTGCCAAAGCCAAAGAACTGATATGTGCTGCGATTGACTTGATTAAAAACGATGGAAGCAAAGTAAAACGGGATATTGACGATAACGATCGAGACAGGCGAACTATATTAAAAAAGCTGGCAGCCCAGTTACAAATGGATCCTTATTTCGTAAGTAGGGGTAAGAAAAATCAAATTTCCGGCGACAAAGATTATCTTCAGGAATTTATAAGTAATTTAGCCGAAAAATGTAACTAAAATTAGAACTAAGATCTCGTACTTGATGTTGTCAATGATATAATTACGGAACTTGCTGTAACTTTAATCGATAAGTAGTTTTCATATTAGTGCAACTATAAAATTTGTCTGTGACCTGATCAAATAAAATATAGATTGTTTATCATGTCTTCATTTATTTACTTTCTTAACATTCCTCTCAACGTGAATAATTTTTATCTGACCTAACAGAAATAAAAAATGATTTATAAAAAATATACCTACTAATCTAAAAGTAAATTAGGTCAATAAACGTTAGACATAATAATATTTTTTGATGTTGGTTTTATTTCATCAGTAAAATATATAGCATTTAAAAACAACCAGCAGCTTTGAAACGTACCCAATGTTTAGAATATTATTCTCATTCTTGATTTCGAAATCACAGTTAATTACACTGTTTTAATACTGTTGTAACTATAGGATTTATTTCATAAAAAAGTGAAATAAAACACAAGCATGTTAGTGCGACTTTTTTATTACTCTGCAATATTATAAATATAGGATACATCGTCCAAACATCCTATTTTAAAATTTGTTGCTTTACAGTGTCAGGTCAGGAATCTTTTCAAAAATTTTTGAGCAATCATAAAATTATAATATTTTTACCAGATTTTCGATGATATGGCAAGGTACATACATTCACATTCGGAGTAACATTTGTATATCTACTCTCTAAGCTAAACGAGAAAATATATATTACAAAATTGATCTGGGTTCACAAAGTTACCCATGATTACTTCCTCAACATTTCTAAAGTTTGTGAAAGTGAATAAGAAAGATTTGATCTAAAAGATAGTTCTAAAGATTACACCTAAGTAGACGAAGAGATCAGTCTAGATTATTAATTTAAGACATCAAGAATCTTTTGCACGTTTGAGAAGAGATACAAGCAAAGTTTCGCTAAGAGAAAGTCTAATGAAAACCAAAATTGAGCTAGTAAGCACGAGTAACTAAATCTGATAGCTGTGTTGGCGAAAGTAATGAACAATTTATAAGACCTAAATATTTTAGGTACTCAAATGTAATCATTATTTCAATAATCTACAACAGTTTCACTACTACTCAAACAACGATAATATAAATGACACATTGTGTCTTGATATGGGTTGGATACATGTAAACAGTTCTAAAACACTTGATAGACGTCTATAAGGTACGCAACAGGCCATTATACAGATGGTCCAATTTATTTAATAATACTGCAAGTTTTTAAACAATTTTGATACATTGGGGCAAATTGATAAAATTTGACATTTCATGTCCTAACGTTAATAATCTCATACTACGCTCACAAGCGTAAAACACAAAAAGATTTATTATAATTTTTAACATACATCAACGTTTCGAAATGAAAGCTGGAATAATACTAACATTCATTAACGAAAACATTTAAAAAATAAAACCTTTAGGCTTCAACTGACGTAAGAAACGTATGAAGATAGAATTCTAAACGTCAATTTCAAAAGTCCTTTACGCGGTAAGCGTCGGAAAGTTTTAGATCCCTGTAGGCCGTGAAATTCATTCAGACTCTCCACAGTAGGAGGTGATTGGTCGAATCTTCTCTGCCAGCGTCTTCGGTCATGGTGGAACTCCTGAAGTCTTCGTATCCGTCTCCACCAGATATGATGAGGGTTTCCTTATTATTTTGAGTAGGTTCAGTTTGTTTCTGCAGTTTCTCAGCATTTGTCGACCTGCGACTTAGTGCTTTTGTCTTCAGTGATGTCTGTGTCGTTTTTGCTGGCTGTTTCTGTGCCGCCGGGTTCTCAACGATCGTCAGGAATCTTACGTGGCCGGTATGACCGTAGGTTATACCTGAAAAAATCAAACGTTACGTAAAAAAATTACATCTGAACTACGAAAAAATCGGCCGATGGCATTACAAGGGCTACCTCGCGCCGCAGTCTTTATGTGCATTTTACGTAAAATTACAGGCCGTGGACAACTAAACGTGGCCGGTGGAAAAATAATACTATGGACAGGAATGTCGGATGGACAAACAAATGGATGACGTGGACTTAGTAATATTATAGGTACTCGTTTGAATACTCTTTGAATACAAAACTCTAAAATAAGAGAAATATTTCCCCAAACAACCATTTGGGTTGATAAAGAATCTATTCCTAACTCAATTACCAGTAAGATGCGGCACAGTGAAAACCCCAGTCCTAGGGTTGGGCGAGTTGTGCAGGGGTGCTGTCAGCAACACGCCGGCACTCGTGCCCACCCACAGCGTCTCACGGTGAGCAAGGAGCGCTGTGACGCGGAGACATGCAGCTTTGTGCTGACGGATGATGTCGTCGCAACCTGGGAAAAAGAGGACAAGTGATTAAATTTGGTACTTCATATCCTATTTCCTGTTCCGTGAATCACATATGATTCATAGTATTGATCTTTTTATTGTGTCTGTAGTCGGGAAAACATCGTGAGTAAACCAGCACTCTTTGTCCTTTGAGAGATTTTTCTAAGGTGTATAAAGCCACGGGCGGTTTTAACTCTGACACCAGGTTTTTCATCAACCATACGATAAAGAAAGATTGGCGTGAAATAACAGTATTTGTATTGTTGTGATTCATACGGTCAGTGAAGAGAATCCCAAGCCAATCCCCCCAAAGGCAAACGAACAACAATGACAATGAATCAGCATTGCTTTTGGTGTTGCAGGAGTTTATGGAATACCTGTTTGTTTGCGTTTTTTTTTTCATTAAAAAAATTGCAATTACGATCCACACACTGACCACATCAAGCGCTCGCGCTGCTAATTTAACAGAATCAACATCATTACTTACCATGCAACATCTTCGTAACTTGAGGCGTTATATTGATCTCGGCCAGCTGCTCGCGATTGCTCGAGTTGTAGCATCGGAGCTGAGCCGCATTGTGTAGTGACAGCCATATTGTGCCGCCGGCCACTGCCATGTGACTGATTGGTTTCGTCTCAGAACTTATTTGGAATGTTTCGTCCACCTGGAGAAAGAAAGTCGAGATGACATTTGATATTTATTTTTTTGTATTGATGGCTTACTTCTATCTATTAGTCGAGTTATATCTCTACACACACATACATACAGTTTGTACAGACGCCAGAACATCAAGCTATCAGAAACTGTCAAATGTTCCTTATCAACTTTGAACCTAATGCATTAGCAGGAAAATTAAAAATCTATTAAAGAAATTTGACAGATTGTAGTGGCTTGATGTGTTGGCGTCTGTACTACCCATATTTTGGTCTACTAGTCAAGGGGTTCTATGCAAAGTTCTTAATGCGTTGCAAATGTAGACGAATCTCTTTGCTTCTTCCATAGAAAATCCTCATCCTTCTTCTTATTAAATTGATAAAAAATATTACTAGACTCTAGAAAATTTTCATTGAAATTAGTCATACTTATATTTTTTTTGTTTCAGTCATGCATTTGACTGATCTCTTGAAACTTAAACCTTAAAACTAATCATAACTAGTCTATTCTGACCGCTCTTTATAGACATTTCTCTAGAGATAGTTGCAATAGTTTTGCATTACCGCATGCGGTAGAGTTAGTGCCCTAACGGCTTATGTTTATTTGAGCTGTTTCCACTGTCTGTACCTGTAAGGTGTGAGGGTTGATGATCTTGATGGAGGCATGGGTGGCGCACCAGAGCTTGCCTCCGGACAGCAGCATGCTACTCACTGGGCTGCTGCCAGTCCCTACTGGTATGGTTGACCGCTCAGTCCAGGAACCATCTAAATAGAAAAATCCTTAAAT
Organism: Protodeltote pygarga; assembly: GCA_936450705.2. Classification (NCBI taxonomy): domain Eukaryota; kingdom Metazoa; phylum Arthropoda; class Insecta; order Lepidoptera; family Noctuidae; genus Protodeltote; species Protodeltote pygarga. Next base: position 8,931,255 of record OW388268.2, on the reverse strand, counting down.
AAGAATGTGTAGTGTAGTAGTATTGTTTTTGTTATTCCATGAACATTTATGGGTTCATCCTCTTTAATCTATTGGTTTGCTTTTTTAAAGACATCAATGACGAATATACCTTGATTTTTTTTCTTGATTTGGTGTCGTTTATGATTTGATCATATATTTTTGTTTTTTTTTTTTGGTACTTACCAATATCCCGGCAGTATACGACTAGATCACCGTTCCCAAGCGCAACAAATACTTTGCCCTCCACGTACCTGTAAAGGGTAATCATAATGTTAATCTTCTTAACTAGTGGTTGACAGTCCTAGCATCAGAGCTTTTTCTCTTCTCCCAGCCATTTTATAGGGAGAGAGTTCCCTCTGAATATACTCTCGGGTGCTCTAGTTTTCTTTTTATGATTTCCTTTATCGTTTTAAGTAAGTGGCTTCAATTTCTAGTATGTACGTGTACTATCGTGGACAAAGTCGGTGCACCACTCTTAAGGTTAGAATCGCTTGCACCCGGCTTTCGAACGTAGCACCAGTCCCGCCCCTACGCACGTAGCATCTTTCAAAGCATTTTGATCGCAAAGTGGTGCACCGTTCGTGTCCGCCATAGTACATTATAGATTCTGATTTTTAATTTTAACAATTGCAAATTATAGCAGAAATACTTACACAATGGAATGGACTCCCGAGTTGTGTTGCAGTTTCACTTTATTCTTCTTTATCCGGATGTTATCAAGACAGTTGTATACATGTATACATCCGTCTTCAGTCCCAAGCCACATGGTTGGCTGATTGGCTGTGGTTCCACTGTCTTCTGAGGACTGACGGCTGGCTGGCGATGAGAGAGTACCTGGAATGTTTTGAAGAACTTTATCATGAATTGTATGTTGTGTATTGAAATAAATATGTTGTTGTTTGGTAAGCGTGGATTTTGGGAAAGCAAAGCGTATTTTTTATTGAAACATCTGATTCGCTATTACCCCTTATTTTCTAAGAAAATAGTATTATATCCGCAAATTGAAAGCCCATGGTCCTATATCAGATATGGCTTTTCATTTTACCATTTCAACGGACGCTTTTGCGTTTTATTATTGCACGATTTACACACATACTCCAGTTAAAACGAATTTCACAATAATATATGTAGTATCAATATTAAATAAATAGATATTAAGTAATGAATAAATAATAATAAGGAAGTACAAAATATCAGCCTCAAGAATTTTAAAAACAGGTCAGCAACTCTAAATATTAGTTGTAAGATACAGAAAGCTTTACTTTAAAATAAAATAAGAACTATTTCAGCAAATATTGTAAAGCTTAATAACATGCAAATATAAATATCCGATGTTCTATATTACCCAACATTGCTCGTCCAGTTACTAAGTAGCATTAAAATGGGAAACATTTAAATAAATAAATAATTATTATTAAACATCCAATACAGAGTGTTCAGACCAAAAATGTGTGGAGCGAAATTAAACTACACGGAAAAGACTACACGACAAAATAGAATGTATGTTATAATATAATTAAAGAGAATAACATAGAAATGGAATTAACATTTAACTAAAACTATTTGCGGGGAAACATTTATGAGAGGAAATAATATAGATAATACCAATAGACACTACTAGATATACATAGAAATATTTCGAATTCAATAACAACGACATACATCATTTTAAACAAAACTACTTCAAGGAAACATTTATGAGAGAAAATAATGCAGATAATACCAATAAGACACTACTAGACACAGACTAGACATAGAAAGAATTCGAGTTTAAAAAAATAAATATTAAAATCGATAATTTAGAGCTTCGCCAGCAATTCTTTCAAGAATAAGATGAGATGGAGAATGGAGTCACTTTTCCATCCACTGTGAATATCTAAGATGGCAGATGGCTCTGACGTCATCCTAAGACTTGAGAGAAGAGAATTTAGAGGTAATGAGAAGTTTAGTGACGATCTTGTTACGTTTGTTGCATTTCGAAACTTGTAATTTAGTAATTTTATTTTATCATTGCATTCAATTAGAGCCTAAAATCTGGGACCGTTGGAACCAGACCCCTTACGAAATAATATTGGGGTGTTTGGTCGAGGCATCTTCTGACCAAAATGCTAGTCTGTATCTTGCCCAAAGACTTATTTAGTAGTCATCCAACAAGGCAATTCTGACAGCATTTTAGAAACGTTGCTTAAAGGTAATCTTTTAGAATAAGTTTATCTTTTTCTAGTTGTTGTTGCATATTATTACCTACGATATAATTGATTTTGTCCAATTTTATTTAAATCAAATAATACATTTATATACACATTTCAAATCTTTGCATCATTATATCAATGCTCTAAATCAAATAAGCAACGAAAAATTACCAAAAAATCCAACTCACCAGAATTAATCCCCATAGCCTGCTTATCCACCGCTGGGTTCGAGCTGGACTTCATAACTGGATGTACTTGGATGCTCTGCCCAGTGTGCGGAGTGCTCAAGCTCTTGCTATGATTGGGGGTAAGAGTGGTCCTGTGGTTCCCAAGACTGGCAGTCAGGCTGCTGTGTAAGCGAATGGTGGCTGACTCCTGGCTGCGTTCTGATTGGGCGTCCTGGTTCTCACTGGTTGAAGAGCCGTCATCTTCTTCGTCGCTTGATGAAGAACTGAAGGTCAAAATATGTTTTAATCTTAAACCTGTCCCGCTTTAAAATAAATCGGCTGATTAGAAGTCTTCTCACACAAATCGAGACAAGAGTTTGTTTTACACCACTACCCGCGATTGTCAACTGCTGTTGAAATTATTGAAACCTTAGAGGAAAAATGTATCATTCTTCAAAGATTGAAACTTTTGGACTTCTAATTCGGCATAACGATTACCACAAAAAAATTATGAAGTGGTAGCACAAATCACGGAGTCGCTTCAAATTAAATAAAATAATGGTAGGTACCTAACTGTTTATATGTAAGATATTACAATTAATAATTCACTTAAATAACAGAAATAACCTTATGCTGCAGTCTTGATATTTCAATATAACTCGGTTTACAAACATTAAAACTACCAAAATCCATCCGAACAATTATAGAAAGACCGAATATTCTCCCTGAATATTTCGTAATGATATCGTAACAATTTCTTCCCTAAGGATTGGCTGAGTAGCACACAAGTCAAATATTTGTATCACCCACAAATATTTGGTCAGTTCGGATTGTGTGCCAACATGATTTGTTTGTACAGCACCCGACTCTGTTGTACATATTACGTATGATATCAATGTAGTTGGGGTGGTATTGGTGTCCAATAATAGTTTATTGCCGGGGACTAGGAAATTCGAATCTATTTATAGTTCGCTTCAAAAGTTGCTAAATCTATAGACACCAAATATATTGATTGCAATAATTATTTATAAAAAACTTCTTAACAAAAGATTTACCGTCCTGAAGGTGGGGGAGAGGTCAGCCCCCACTTTTTAGAACTCTGTTATCAACAACACTTTTAAACTAAGTAAAATTAGTATTTATTGCTATTCTCCTACGATTACCTAGTTCTATAGTCCATCTCCGAAGGTCTATAGTCTATTTGTCTTCACCAAATAGAACAACTTTAGTAGCAATCCCATTCTCATTCACCCAAAAATGTAATATAAGTACAGGTACAGGCGAATTGTTAACCTTCTTTTTTTTGAAGTCGGTTGAAAATTTTATTTGTTTTGTTATAGGCTCACTCTGTAGATTTTTATCTCAAAAATCTGATCCAATATACCTATTAATTTTTATAATTATTTCTCGATACATACCTATCCAGTCGGATGTTCTTGCAGCTGTCATCAGGATCAGAGATACTGATGCCAGGCTTTACTGAACTGGTACTATTCAGTGAACTGGTACTTCTGGAAATGAAACAGGATTTTTTTTAAAAGACCCCTATTATTCAGGTTGTTTAGAAGAACTACCTACTTATACGTAGTTATTATTGATTTAAATAAGAATTTTCTGTCGTCGGTTGATCTTGATTGATTTCGAACTGGTACTATTACTGACAACCCTTATCATCCCACTGCTGGGCAAAGGTCTCTCCCCATGATTGCTTCGTCTTTTGATCCAGTGTCAGTGAGTAACAGTCGCTACTTGTTCTGTACAATTCGTGTCACTTTTTTTTATCATATTCTACCGCAACAATGATTGAATGACTTAGTATAGTCAATTTCAATTACAACCGAGGCAAATAATTATGACTTGGAAATGATGAAACAATAATTATGATTTTCTGGGTTCCTGAATTGTATTCAAGTGTAAACAAAACAATTCAGCTTACCGCATTGTTAAGAATAAGAATCCAACTCACGGAATATCAAGCGTCTGCTGCCGAGTAAGCGCGGGAGCAGGAGGCACGCACGCGACGCACAGGATGCGCGCGTTGCACACTCCGTTACATGACGTCACTTGAGGCTTTGGTGATAGGGTTAGCACGCACACTTGACCAACGTAGCCGTCACTGTTGCATACCTGGAAGACGGATAAAATACGAGACTGTTATTGTTTAAGAAAAACAATATTAGTTTGATTGTACTAAAAGCAACAAAAATAAAGTCCTAATATTTTCTAACCAACCACAATTACAATAACAATTTTTTTTTACTGGATACCTCGAATCATCAGATTCACTCTCTATTACGGTTATGATATGGCCCCAAATTTCTTTGTAGAATTCGAACTCTCGACTCCTTCGGGCTTGGATTCTACTAGGTATAGCAAATTCTTACCCAAACGTCAGGCGATTGTCCCTTTGGAGGTAAGGTGGGAGCTGCACAAGTAAATTGCAGACCAGCACGAGTCTTACGTATCGGCACCGGAGACAAGAACTCTGGTGCAGGACGTTCTTGACCGTATACACCTGAAATTGGAATATATTTATTATTTTTTATACGTTTTTCAACTGATTTAGAGGATAATACATTACTAATAACTAATTCTAAGAACTTTTTATTTCTGAAATCAAAATTCTGTTAGAATATGTCATGAATCTAGTTGTTGCGTGCAAGTTTAGTGGTAAACCTTAATTGGATTTAGGCAATACATAACTGTAGCATGGAGTTTGGACAATTCCAGATAAATTGCAATAGAAGATGATATTTAACTCTAAAGATATTATTATTATGAGCAATTAATTTCAAAACAGATCTAGAAAAGTTTATTTCATGGCACTTAAATTCAGAGACAATCTATGTATATTGAAAAATATTTTCAATTTACTTACATAATTTCTGTTTGGTCTCATTAATTAAGTCCTCCCAATTGCTCCTCTTCTCCGCTTTGGGATATATAATTGTCAAATTTTCCGGACCATTTCTGAAAATAAGATGGTTTTTCCTTCCTCATTTATATTTTTTCATTAATACACAACACATTTGTTTTTAATTCAACTTTGATAGCTGCTTCTTCTCTATTTCTAGCTACTTTGCATACCTATATTTTAATTGAAACTCTAAAAATAGAAGTAGGTTCTATATGAGTACAAGTACGCCATAATTCGATCAACCGACTACTCAGTCTATTATGAACCGAAAAACGTAGCATGCGATTGTCCCTAATCAAGCGGTTGACCTGGTTGAGGGATTTTCACGCCCTGATCTAACCTTGCGGAAGGTTACTGGGTAGAATAGATTGCGGTAGGCTGAGAAACGGGAGTCATGGCGCAACTTTCGGAGAACTTTGTGTAGAAATGGACCGATATATCATAATTTACTTAAAGAATATACTCACGAAGTATTCAAACTTATTTCCATATAACACAGTTGAGTATCACTATTCTGTCTCTCCGACAGTTGTCTATTTAGCGTGTGTAGCATATCTCTCACTATCTCCTCTAATTGTAAGTGTTGCGTATGTAATGCCGCCACGTTTTCTGAGATCTGAGTGAGTGTGTTCACGTCTTCTGTTAGAGTTTCCACTTCATGCATAATCCTTCTTAGATTTTCGTCTTTAGCTGTTAGGAAAAAAAATTAGATTTGTTAGCAAGGTGAATTTAAAAAGATGTGAGATGATTATGGCAATTTTTGGTATTTCTCTAATTATGTATGCCTAAGTTTTTTTTTTTCGTCTTGTGGATATTGATCAATAATAAAGTTGTTACAACTGTTTAAATTGTGAAAGATGCTCTTACATTTCCTACAGCATTTCAACGTTCCATAATTTCTTTTTAGAATATTATTTTGGTATTAAAAATAATGATCGATGACACCTTTCGAAGTATATAGCAATTGATTTTTGCACACTTCTATTTATAACTCATCGATCTTGAAATCGACAAAGGTGACCTATTTCATAACACAGAGAATATAGGAATTGAACGTAAAACAGGAAATCCTGCTTTATGGAAGGAAACGATAAAATTTGCTCAAATATTACCAAGGCCGCCATTTCATCTGCTAATAAAATTCATTGCTTTTAAAATTGCAATAAAGATATCAAAAAGATTTGCGCAATTAAATATGTGATATAATAATATATATAACTTATACAATGATGATATGAGTGGTTTATTTTTTCAATATCAATATCAAGTGTTAGTTCACTTGTCATTTTCTAAAAAAACTTTGATGAATGAAAAATCCTTATCACTTTTGACATGCTGATGATAATATATCTACGAATTAAGCAATACAAACTATATTTTCTGCATAAAACTCAACTTTACACTCCGCTACTGCTGTGGAAAGTATATTATTCGTATTGAATCAATATTTCACTACTTACAATCTGACCTAGTTTCCTTACATTTCAAATTAAAGCAATCGCAATAATTTCCTGGTTTTCCTTTTGTTTGTTCCCACGAACTGACCTTTAAGAATTCTGGCTAAACCATTTTCAATAAAAACATTTTTTCAATAACCTTTTTAAGATTCCTTTATGTTGTTTATTTCTTCTTTGTGGTTGGATGTTATTCTATTTGCCCGCTGTTTTGGACATACTTTTATCCATGTTACATTATTTTTTGTATCAGTAATTTCACAAAAATATTTTTTTACATGTATATTTTTATTAAGGTCGTGTTATCATTAGTTCTTTGAATGTCTCTTATTGTTGGTTATGTTAAAATTTATAAGACCCTGTTTTTCAACTTACTGGAATTGTTAATTTTTAGTTATCTGGTAGATAATTTTATATATCTGTTCTATTTTTGATATTAAACTTTGTAAACCGTGAACAGGCCTTAAGTCTTGTACACTCTCTGATTTTTTATTACCTTATTACTTAAATGCGTCATTAAAAAAATATAATGTATCGTATTTAACCTTGATTTTACAAAGATTTTGTTGACCACATGTGGTTTCATTGCTTACATAAAACGGCAGTTTTTGTAACCTCACAGTTTTAATTAACAGATAGGATCTAAATGGAGATTACCTTTAACAATCTCGAGATCGGCCAGCGATATCCTCATAAGCAGTTTGTACTTATTTCCTTCCATCTGACTTGCTATAGAACTTTGGTATGTTCTGAAAAATTAAACAATCATTACAAAATATCACAACTTGATGATCGTAATACTTCCACTGATTAAGCGTTTTTTCTTTTGACAAATTTACATTGACTTCTTTACAAAACACCGTTAGATTGCAATAAAATAATAACAATGTATCTAAATATTAACAGGATTTAGACGAAATTTTCTAATCATAATAATTATGATTGTTTTACATGTGACGGCCATGTAATGCCTCATAAAAATTGGAGCAAATTGTAAACGAAATAGGATAGAAATGATCCAAATTGATGTATAAAAACTTGAAGACCGTTTGCAAGAGAAAACAAAAAAGTATATCTGTAGAAGAAATTAATAAAAAAAAAGATTAAAAACTTACGGCGCAGGCTTTTTAATAGTGCCCGTCCTTCTCTTAACACTAGTAATCAACAGAGTATCATTGAACAGAAACAGAGCTCTATCTTTAATGGTCCCCTGAGCTGATGGCATCGTCACCGTCTCATATCTCAAGAACATTCGATCAGCCGTCATCAGGTTAGATAGACCTTCAATCATTTGCTCTAATTCTCTTAAGGTTTGTTGCTGTAGTTCAAGCTCCAAGCTCTCCCTTTCAGTACAATTGATCAATTCTAGTAAATCGTGGATTTCTTTTTGGGCTTCTAGTAATAGTTTGTGGTCTGGATGTGACTGGTCTGAAAACAAGTTTAATAAAAATACTAATTGCTGCCTAAGAACCTAAATCATCAATTTTGATTTTCTCGGGAAGTCTGCTAGCCTTTTAGGCTTTGTATCCACTTGCGAGTGCGGGCAATGAAAGTGGCTCAGCTTAGCATGTAGATACCGATTTACACAGTCCCGCTCAATCCCTGCACCCTCGCGCTATTAATTCTTTGTTCATGCAAAGAACGCTCAGTCTGAGATGCACAGATTGTGGAGACGGTTGTGAACGCAATTCATAGGTAATTATTGGCTCTTTTTAGCATAAGGATTATAAGATACTTTCATAATAAAAATGATATGAGCCGCTTAATTGCACTCGTAGAATGCTCACATCAAGCGGCTTAATACAAGCCCCTCACAGTGCGCTGCGTTTGTAAGATATGAAGCTTTAGATTTGCATATGCAATGCTAGACAAACGGTCATACGTGAATCCCAAATTTCGAAAGCAAAATGTCAAATTGTGTCAAATTTTAGAGCGTTTATTGGTCGATTTTGAAAATAACAAATGAATTTGAAGTGAGAACAGACTTAGTTTAAAATAATAAGGTTAAGATCTTGCTTTTAAAATAGCAATACCTAACAAGGGTACAATATAATTATAATAGATACTCAATATACGTAAATAGCTTCATATTTTAGTTATTCAGTTACCTGTATGCTTTATCAGCCTCTGTATTAGCAGCTTGTAACTCGGGAACTTCTGTACTGGTTTTATGAGCAAGTTGTCTAGTGACAGTTTTCCTTTGTGATCTCTTGCCATCGCATCGAGGAACTTGGCGAACGCCGGTTTTGATGCCGCTGCTGTCTTGATGGTCTCCTTTGCTTTCTTCAGATTGTTGATAAACGACATGTAGGTGTCCATTACGGTGGGTTTGGTGAACTGGAATTATATTTTTAGATAAATAAAGAAGAATATTTATTTCGTATTCTCACAAGATGACGAAATTTAAGTAGTTTGTACACACAAAGAACCAAAAATGCATAACCATGACATTATGTGGGTCGGACACAGTAAAAATCATTATATCAACGCAACTTTATTAATAAATTTATTTTAATTTCAGTCCAGTACAGTCGACTGCATATCAATGATAACAATTTGACATTGACAGCACCTTTATTGCATAGAAGTAAAGGTGATTTTCGTAGTACAAGTTAACACTATCATACGGTTGTCTGTACGTTGGAAATTTCCCTACTACCTAGCCTCCAAAGAACGAACTGTAATTATGTTATAACGTAATGAGTAGTTCCTCTAGCGACAACTAAAAGCTATACTCTGAAAGTTATATAACTCGAGCACTAGCTTCCGCTTCGCTGCATGTACCGAGGTAGGTAATGCAATTTCCTACATTTGCCTCTACATCTATCACACGCTATACCTACTAGATAGCGTTACACAGTGATTAGTTTACCCAACCAGTCTCCGGCGAGCTGTCGAGCGGTGATCGCGTGTTCCACGTCAATTTAATTTTAGTTTGCAACATGTTAAACTTGTCAGTATTTGGAGTGAACATCACGTATCTGAACTTAATTATCAGTCCATTAAAATTTTACAAAAAGACACTGTCTTTTTATAAAACAAAATAGACACGGTTTAAACTACCATTTTGGTTGAATTGGTTGAATGCTAGCATAGGTATATTCATTAGCAGCTCGCAGTATATTTTCTTTCATAAAATGTTTTTTCAATTTAATAACTATTACTAGAAATAAATATATTTCAAATAACGATAATGAACAATACTATACAATAATTTGAATTTATCATTATTAAACTACAAAGATCGAGCACAAAAATAACTATAACTATAACTAACTATATATATACACCTAGAAATAAACTATCTATATTAACTAATTAAAAAAAAAAAAAAAATTACTAGAATAACTTTATAAATAGATAAATCAGCCTGTAACTGTCCCAATGTAGGGCAAAGGCCTTTTCTCATACAGAGAAAGATTGAGCATTAATCAATAAAAGAATGAATAAAATAATAACTTTATTATAATTTTATAATTTTGTTTCCATGCCGATACAAGCAATGATATTTTTGGCCGTTTGGACCTTATGCTAGTTAGCCATTTAAAGATAAAAACACAAGTTATTAACAGGTTTACGCCAAGTGATTTCAAAAAGACTTGCCTTAGATTTATACCTAAATAAGGTACATAATCTCTCAATTTTCTTAAGTAAATATAATTATAGTAAAGTCTTCGCTTCATCTCCATCAATCATTACAAAAAGGGGAGCGCGACTTTATGTAAAAATAATTCTCAAAAGTAAAGGAGAGGAGATATTTATTGGTCTTATGAATTTTGTTATGGATGAGGATAAAGCTTTGGATGAGGATAAAGTTAAGGAAGATAATGATAATAAGACTTAACCATAAATCCAAAAGAAAATTGCACTGACTCTCGCCAATGTAAAACCCGGAAACACATTTTCATGTAAAATGTTGCCAAGAACTCACCATATAGCTCGCACTATAAAAGAGTTATCAAATCTCATGTAGAGCCAAGCTTTTAACTCTACACGCCATAGCTCTACACGCCCTAGCTTCACAAACTTCACACCTTAGTCAAAATATGTGGCTTGGCCATATATTTTTTTATTTTAGCTTTCTGCACTTCTTCTCCATATAAACTTTTTCTATGCCAAGTTTTACACTCCTCCGTACGCTTAATAGTCTTAAAAAAAGATCCACAGTTTTCGCTTCACGTATTAATTATACAGATAAATATAGTAGAGGAAAATAAAGATGGGTACAAGTAGGAGGAAAATGGTAATCAAAATACAGTGTTTGAAGGATAAGCCACGCAACATTGTTTAAACATTGCCTGAGGCTTTGATTGGCATCCAAAGTGTGTAAGTTATCCAGCACGTTCAAGTTTTGAGGTAAAACTTGAGTTATCTAACACATTCTTATTAGAGTACTATGTAGATAGTTCGACTTTGTTGAAAGGATGAAATAATTGAAGACAATAATGATAAAATAAATATAAAATATGATAAACATCTGCCTAGCCTTTTCCTAACGTTGTTGGGATTGGCTTCCAATCTTACCGGATGCAGCTAAATACCAGTGTTTTACATGGAGCGACTGCCTATCAGACCTCCAAAACCCAGATACTAGGTATCACGATACGATGATAAAATAAGCATATAAAGAGAATTAAGGAAAAGTTTAGACTTCATATAGAGCAAGTGTTGAAACAAAATAGTTGTCACATAGCAAATTAAAAAAAACCCGTAAAAACTTTCACCTTTCAAATATAAAACTATAAATTAAAATCGGTTTATCCGTTGAGAAGCTGTGATGCTACAGACACACAGATACACAAATACACTCGTTAAATTTGTAACAACCCTCCGTTTTCGGCGGAAGTTAAAAAATTACTGAAGCATTTATTGTAAATTATTGTGTAACTCCAATATGAAATGTATGAGTGTATTTTTTTAATTAAATAGTAGTTTTCAATGATATTCCCTCGTTTGCCCAAACACCATTAATTAATTACTTATTTACCATTTATTAATTAACCTAAGTACTTAAAATTCTGCTCCACATTGCTGACATTGGATAACTTGTTTAGAAAATTGATACCAATATTGATAACAATTCTGATTCTTAGACTATGTAAATAATAACTTCTTTAGTCATGCAAGATGACAAAGCAGTAGCGTAGCGTGGGGGGTGCAGGGCCCCATGGCCCCGGGCGGCAAACGAAATTCGAAATAAAAAAAACTCCAAATCGCGCCCGACCCCTTTACAGTCTCTCCGAGGATGTTAGGCACATAGGACACAGGCGTTGCGCAGGGGAGGTTCCGGAGCTGGTCTCTTAAGAGGACCCGGGATCTCCCCTCATGTGCTGATGGCGATCACCGGGCTGATTTTAGTGAGGTAAGAATCCCACACTCCCCGGTCTCTTTCCCGGAGTCAGGGTTCCTTTTCAAGGTTTCCCCGTAAACAAAAAAAAAAAGGTAATGTTACGTGCCAAGCAAAACCGCAAGTGTGTAAAAGAGAGGAAACGATGAAGTCTTTATAAGAAATGATATGATGAAACTTTGACTTGATTGCAATAGAAAAACTAACTAATCATTAAAATAGGGGCAAATATTTTGTCTGTCCCGGGCGGCAAAAACTCATGCTATGCCACTGCAACAAAGACACCATTAAAGGGCAAGAATAAGACTCACCACATCCAAAAATACGTCCCCAACTTTCTGTTGCAGGTCCCATTGTTCCAGCCTCCTCCTCAACTGCTCCAAAAACACCTGATGCACGTTTAGTATCCCCGGGACTTGGTAGAAGATCTCGTCGACTAAGAACGCATCCAGAAGACTCGCGTTCTCTGGACTTTTTAGCGGTTGGAGATATTTCTGGAGACAAAAATTATGCATGTTATTATTTATGGCAATTTTTAAATTAACATATTCTTCTTAGGTTATTTTTCGACCTTTGATATATGAATTAATAACTTAATTGTATGTATAATATTCATAAATGTATATGATTTGATTCTATTCGTTTGTTTTGACCACGTGACATAACGATAATCCTATATTATATTTCTTTCGTTTTCTATAGCGTTAGCGATTGTGGATAGTCAACTTGGCTAAGCCCCCTGTGGTCATTATTTTATTGTTGTCATGAAGTTAGAAATAAAACTTATTTTTTAACATGAAATATCATATAGGTATTGAGAATTCACATAAAATTTGAATATAATTATGACGATGTTTTGTGTAGGAAAATTTTGCTTACCGCTGGATATAAAACTCTAATCATTATTAATCCATTTTCCAATTCCGTGCGTTCAATATCCGGAGTTTTCCTCCTTTAATGTAATATTTATTAAATTTAATAAATAGTATCAGAATTACCACTAATACACGTAATATTACTTTGTTTAAAAAAAGTAAATGAGCTACTTTATTCTTAGTACCTTTCAAGTTTCAGTTTACATTAAATTATAAGCAGTGATAGCCTAGTGGCGGTCATACCGTTGGACTGCTAAGTCAAAGGTTCGAAGCCCAGACAGGCACCTCTGACTTTCATGTACGTATTAGAAATTAATGATCACTTGCTAAAACGGTGAAGAAAACATCGTGAGGAAACCAGCACACCTGAGATTTTCAACGGTGTGTAAAGCCAGAGGCCTACGGGTGGTTTAAACTCTGACACCAGATTGTTCATCAACCATACGACAAAAAAAGAAGATAAAACGAAAAATCGGCGCCATGTTCACGTATTCCAGATAGGTTTCTACAAATAAGGTCAAGTGTTTCGGAGTGTTCATTAGAACAAACCTAGCAATCCAATTACAATAATTGGATGTTTCGCTAGTTGTTAACCAAAATGTTAACTAACTGGAAGTAGAGTCAGGTAACTTGATCAATAAATTAATTAATTTGCATTTTACAAATTGGGATTTGTAAGGTAGCTAACCTTTAAGTTATGAAAAATCTACCAAAATGAGAATTGTGCTACACCTACGAGGCTTGAAGAATGAAGATGATTTAGAAAGAAATAATAATAAAAGTTAGCTACCACCACCGGTAGCTTGGACCCTGTTCCCGATACCGGTGGTGATGGATTTTATATTTTAAAATGTATATTTTTATGTTTTATTATATATTTAAAAATGTATTTTTTATGTAGGTATTGGTAAATGAGTAAATGTGAATAATTATACAAGTTATAATAAATCAGCCTGAAACTGCCCCACTGTAGAGCAAAAGCCTCTTCTCATACAGAGAAGGATCGAGCATTAATCACTATACTAGATCACTGTATGTTGACGATTTCAGACTATTAAGTTCAAGTTTTATCACGATGTTTTCCTTCACTGGCGTCTTAGATTAACTAAGAAAGTACATATAACATTGAAAAAGTCACATTGGTACAGGCCAGGTCCGAATCCACTGGGTCCGTAACCAATTAGCTACCACTACAAAAAGTATTAAAAAAGTATTAAACAAGTATTAAAAAGTATTAAACAAGAAAAAAATAACCGTGCAAAACCGAAAAAGGAAAATGTCAGTTTGTCATTTGTTTTTTTTTTTAAATTAGCAAATTAAAACAAATCTAAGCCAATTACCATGAAAATATAAATAGAGCACATACATGTACACTCAAACAGGAAAAGCCATACAATAATAATAATAATTAATGTAATCATTTAAAAGACTGATATCATCTTTTCCAACAAAACCTTCATCAGCCGCAGTACACTGTAATCCTTATCTCCATCATGAAAACAACGAAAACACCATCCCAATGATGAAATAGTAATAATTCCAAGTCCCAACCCGACATAGCTCTCAGTAGAAACATAACACCATAATTACGGGACACGCTAAGTACTTGGAAGCCCATCATGTGTCACTGAATGCCCTTTACAGACATGTGATAATGAGTAGGTCGTCCAAAACTAACAAAACGTGGGTATATATATATATATACATACCCACGTCTTTTTGATGAAGATCAAAGATCTTCTTGATGAACATTATACATTTATACTGCAACTAACTATTTCTTGTGACTACGTTCACTAAAACGCTTCAACCGAGTTTAACTTGAAGTTAAACTACTAAGGCCCAATTTCACCATTCACTTTTAAAACCGAGTTTAATAAAACTACGTTCAGCCCTACGCAAATTGCAGTTCTGAAGTCAGTTAAACGCTTGAACTTAGTTTGTGATTGATCACGTTTAGTGACGGTGGTGAAATTGGCTCTAAAAAAAGAAAAAGCCTCCAGTCGTACTGCACTATGCTATTCGTAACCCTGCCCGTGTTATCGAAATTCCCTTCTATATTCCACCATCTCTGATGAAAATATTGTTTATGTTGCTTACTAGCAATATCTCCTTTCACACAGTCCTATTCTTTCTACTAGACCTAGACGGCGCATAACCAAGTTTCCTATTGAGTCTCATTTTTGGACTTTCATAATCCAAAACCAAAACATAATAATATACGGAAAAGCCTTGAAACAAAAGCCAGAACATTTAGCCTTTCCAGAACCAATTAACAAAAACTTTTGCCACCTTCAGGGAACCTTAATCACCAGCGGACGAGCCTCGATTAGATAAAAACGAATGACTACCGACTTTCACCAGTAAAACTCACAATACCTTCTTTTATATTTTATGAATTTTACAACCGTAATAAAACGTCGGTAAGTACCTCCTACAAGGCCATAAACATGCCTGCAAAAAACTCAAGAATATAATAAAAATATAGGCAAATTTCTTATCTGGCTTACAGTGACAAAGTTTTGCTCAAAACATGGGATTACTTTGATGTTTCGTGTCTCAACTTTGACAGTTTGGTTACCCTAATCAAAGAAGGAGTGACACACAGAGATATGAAGGAAGTTCGTATCGTTATGAAACGCTGAATTTGCTTGAGGTAGAACTGATTTGGCGAAAATCTTGTTACATAAATATGGAGTGGTGCCGAGTTGGATAAGGATTGAAATTGTAGATTAGATGAAAGCGATAGGATTAATTATTACGAAGAAAATTGGGTTATCTATTTTCGGAAGCAGTACTTAGCAACTTTTGAGCCAAGTCAAATGTGCTAGGTCGAAATTCAGGCACTTCTGACTTTTCAAATGTATATGCGTATTAGAAATTAATTATCACTTGCTAAAACGGTGAAGGAAAACATTGTGAGGAAACCAAGAGAAATAGATAATGCATCAGTGTTTACGCACACACTTGAGCACTGTAATATCTCCTGCTTAGTTGGTTAATCTCCGTCAAGATTGGCCGCTTTATAACACAAGTCTTCAAATTATAATAACATATTTTCATCCCTTTGAATTGTTAGAAATATTATACAGAGCCCTCAAGTAAAATTTCATTTCCAACCATTAGCAAAAGCCTTGAAAGAAACCGTCACGAGCAGGCACTAAACTGGCCTAGAAAATAATTAAAACTACCCTCCCGACACATTTCTATGACGATGAAACATCTGTCCTTCGCAGACAAGGTTGCGGTGAAAAGTAGATAAGTAAATAAAAAGATCCACCAACGCTATTTTGGTGCACGTTTTTAGCTGTTGTTTTTAATTTTAATATTTTTAAAAACCCGTGCTTAATGGGTAAGTTTTTTGCTGTTATTTTTAATTTTAATTTAAAAAAAACCCGTGCGTAATGTGTGCTTTTAGCTGTTATTTTTTATTTTAATATAAAAAAACCCGTGCGTAATGTGTTAGTTTTTAACTGTTGTTTTTAATTTTAATACCTATTTTAAAATCCGTGCGTAATGTGTTAATTGACGGGTTAAACATTAGTCGGGGCACTTGACCAATTTTTTACCCGTTAATTAAACCCTAGTTTATTTTATACACAGCAAAAAACAAAAAGTGGTTCTACGTGCTATTGTACGTAAGTACAGGCAGCTTTATTAATTGGTGACCCCTGCCGTATAGAACCTTCTTCAAATTTGAGTTAATGTAACAATTTTTTGTATTGTATAAAAAGTTTATTATACCTTATCTATTGAAGAGCAACAATATCTACAAATAAACATTAAATATTTTTTTTACGTAATACGGTTTTTTCATCAAAACTAAAGCTGTATACCAAATATCAGATAAATCTGTCAACAGGAAGGGGGTGAAATATAGATTACTAAATTTGAACCAAATAAAAACAGGCCAAACTAAATAAAATCAGCTAGTTCAATGTTATAGCAATGTTTTTAAACGAAGAGGGTCACCAATTATAGTAATGCAGTCTCTACATAATATACTTCAAGTTTTCCATTTACCATATGATGAGTAGAATAATCAATTCGCCACGTTTTGATTGGTGACCTATTTTGTAATCTTTAAAAGATTTTTTAATTAACTTTTGGTGCCGACCGTACGTAATTTGTATGAGTACATTTTTTGCATGAATGAGCATTCTGAATTCTCTTGTTTTGCGGGCAAAGGAGGGTAAAGAGGGGAACCGGTGACAATAAATAGCCCGACCCACACGATGGAAAGGTAGAGCGGAAAATTTGAGCGGGAAAACCAATGCGAATTTAGGGCTGACCAATTAAATGAAACCGTTCTAATTGGGGAAATGGAACAAAAAGTTGCTGCCGTTTTTAATTTTCTTTTTTTTCTGCTTTTAATGTTTTTGTTTTGTTTTTCTCGTGGTTTGAGAACGAAAAAATATTACTTCGTCATTTTTGATTGGATGGCTTAAAAGATAATAATATTTTGTAATAAATCAATTATTTTACTGATGGTTTAATTATTATTTTCATGCATTGAATTCAAACCTTAAATAATCACAAACTTTTTTTTTCTATACTATAATCAGCCAGAAAAGTTTGGGAACAATAAGGCTAGGAGGATGATGAATCAGCCAGAAAACAGCGAGCCTATGACACGCGCCCACAGATCGTGCATGCGCCACATGAATTGGTAAGTAGCCCACAGCACAAACTCAATATCGATCATGCATGTAGTGTATGCATGCAAAGTTCGTGCTGCGGTGCGGTGTGTGCCGATTCGAGTGGCGCGTGCCAGTATGCGATAACGCTGAAAAAAGTCCAAAATCAGCCAGGAAATACTGGCTGATTAGGACTTTTTTCAACGTAAAAACAGGATTTGAATAATGGTTTCGTCAGATTGGTCATTATTACTACATATACCTACCTATCTTTTTTTTATATCTGAAGCAATTTATTATTCAATATTACAAAAAATTACATAAAAAGAAATACGTAACAGTTAAACACGACCAATTTACAATAATTTATTTAAACAAAAAAAGTATTTTTATGATTTTCTATTAAAAGTTTGTCAATTGACATCATTTTTCAGCGGTTAAAGGGCGAGCGAGCGTTTCGTCACGCTCATCAAATCTGTTGGTTTATTATTTGAAAAGGTGCATGAAGCGACTCAGATGACTACCATGACGCCAATGAACGCCAAAAAAATGATGATGACGCCAAAAAAATCGTAGTTTTTATAAATCGAACGCGTATTTTAAATATTTTTGGGTCTATTCGCGCACAGATAATTCAAAACTAATCTTTATTGAACTAACCTCAACGTTACAGCAGTCTTCTCGTGATTTCGGTCAATGAAACTTGACCGAAACGCCAAGGTTACTTCAATAGATTATTTTGAATTACCTACATATCTGTGCCTGAAAAGACCCGAAATAATATTTAAAACTGATTCCAATACGCGAATATTTAAAAATTTCAATCGTATGCGTTTACTTATCACCTGATTATGTGAATCATGGGTCTCAATCTCGGGTGCCATGGTGATTTTTAGAGTTCCGTACCCAATGGTGTCAAACGGGACCCTATTACCAAGCCTCCTATTATTTTTATTTTTATTTGTTGTTCTAGCGGCTGTGTATCTACTTACTATGCGAAAATTACTAGTCTCTACCGATTACGGTCTAAAAAATACAGTCCTTGGGCAGACAGACGGACTTTTTGTACGGGTTTTAAACGAAACTCATCGTGTACGAATTCGACTCGCAATTGGCCAGGTTTTTAACAATCATTCTACCTTCGAGTATTGTATAGTTTTGCGTTATTGAAATCACTGAAAGCCAGTTATTTCTTAGACTGGATTCTAGATAATAGAAAATCAATATTCAGATGTACAGTCGGCAAAATAGTTGGGTTGGCAGAGGCGCTGGTTAAGATAGAATTTTTTTCAAGATGTCATCAATATAATTAAATTTTACCATATTTTTTGAAAAGGTATGACTGAAACCTATACAAAACTAAACAATTTTTCACAACCACATTCAAGGTTCCATAAAAAAATTCATCCTTAACTAGCGGACCTGTCAACCTTACTTCTTTGCCTTGTACAAAACGCGGTCTATCTTAAATTAAAAGTCAACCTCAATTAGATTAGGAAGTTATCGCAACGAGATTTGACATAAACGATGACAGTAAACGACCAACCTAGTGTCATCCACGCTCAAACCTAACAATCATCAAATACCAAATTAATCAACCATTCGCCAGCTCATTAAACATCTCACATCGAACAAAGAAAAGCGTCTAAAAGCAAAAGATTGATCAGAATTTCTGTGCTGACAACCCTGAAACATCGTCGAGTCCATAAATATAACGAATTTGTCAGTCCTCACCTCATTTCGTCCAGATTAACGAACAGACTGACTTACCGAGTTATTATAATAATTTTACGACGAATAATTAATTTCCTGATCCGGTTTTAAATTAAAAAGAAACTGAAGGAAGGTTGGGAAGAGATTTTTGATTGTAATTAGATGTTTGTCTTAAGACACCTGGAAGTCGTTCTGCAAGTTTTAGACCTTGAAAAACCGAGTAAGCTTAATAAATTTCTACATCAGAATGATGACTCAGGACTGTATTCCCTAAGTGGGGTAGGCAGAGGTGTATGTAATACACCCACGTTTCGCCAGCTATGTTATAAGTCCCATGTAATAGGGGGCGAGCCTATTGTCATTAACTAGGCACGATTGTAGACTCCATGCTGCTACTGAGAATATCGTAATGAAATAAAAAACAATAACACTTTTGCCCGACCCCCGATCGATTCATCACCACTTTTTTTTTTGTGGCCGGGGGGAGTAAGAAATGCTTTCCGCATACCGCACGTCCGAGGACGTACGGTTATGTGGGGCTCGCACCCACTTAATCAGGACTTAATCGATTCATCACCAGGAATTAATATTTTTAACTAATGTTAACCAAAAAATCTTTTTCAGTCCTTACAATCGAAATCTTCTAAACCAATGCAGGGCAGAAAAACATTTTCTCCCGTGTATTTCTTAGAGCTGACCTATATAGACGGTTCACGAATGTTGCGACAGATAGGACTTCAAACTTATACTTTTTAAAGTTAGCAGCGTCTATAGTTATAAAGTTTAAAACGTTGAGAGACGGAATTCTAGAAAATATTGTACAATAGGTTCGCGATTGCTGGAAAAGTTGTCGAGTTATTGAATTTAAGATGTCGTAATGAAACAACTTTTAACGGATATAATTCGGTTTTTATTTTGATAATACAATCCTGACGTTTCGAGTACTTTGCAGCACACGTGGTCGCAGGCAGACTGTCAGAAACGTCAGGATTGTATTATCAAAATAAAAACGCGAATTATATCCGTTAAAAGTTGTTTCATTATGTTGAGTGTTCGCGAAAGTTTGAGACTATATTAAGATGTCGTTTTAAAAATAAATGTGATGATTTTGTTAGCTATATTCTCTAGAACGTAGAAATGTGACCAATATGGTGAATAATATGGCTAGGTTGATGATGACTAAGACCCAATTTCACCATACACTTTTAAAACCGAGTTTAATAAAAGTTCAGCTAAGTTCAGCTTGACGCAAATTGCAGTTCTGAACTCAGTTAATTTCTCATTACTTTAATGATGCTAATCACTTTGAATTGATCGCGTTTAATAGTCTACATAACCAAGAACCTCTTACCTTGACTAATATCTCCAAAGCTTCTACATACGACTTCTCAGTCTCGTATAGTTCCACCACTACATGTGTCCGAGTGTCCTGCAACAAACAAGAGAGGAGATTAGTACAGTCTGAGAAAGAAAAGTGTGCTGTGTTGTTTCTGGGTGCCATGTGGTTTCTGGCCTAAGAATAGAATCACCCCTACTCGTCCCGGGTTCGTAAGAAGCGACAAAGGGAAAGATCGAGCAGAATCCTTCAGTGTAACAGCAATCATATGCTACTGCGTTCGCCAACTCGCTCTCCCAGCGTGGCGATTATGGGCTAATACGTACAATGAGCGCTCAATAGTGGCGCCACACTGTGGTTCAAGGGCGGAAATAAGTCCGTTTAGTTGAGTATGTCCAACACATTTATAACTTTGCATACATATTTTAGAATCTTAGTAGACACAAGTTCTAGTAAAAATATTTACAAATTCATAAACACTATTTCAAAATATGACGTCAAAGTTGGGTGATCAAGAATCAACAAATTTCGTGCGAAAATTACCGTAGTTTCAAGAATCAAAATAACCGGAACGTTATAATTTTCAACTTTTATTTTTATTAAGGGCATAAGTCTATACTATATAGTTGTTATTTATGTAAAAATATTATATGATAAGGATTTTAAATTACTTGCAATCACATATTTAAAAAAGAAGGTCATTTGGGACCTATTGTTTTCAAATAAAGGATTAAAAAGTGATCTCCGTTATCGACCGTTGCGTAACTATGTACCTTTATGGATTCATTAGACCTTCTTGATTAATAATACACACATCAAAAGTGTCTAGGGATATTTCAATTAAACCGAAATAACTAAAATTCTATTAACTTTTTGTTAAGACACCTACACATTAAAATAAACCTTGTTTAATAGCCTATCTAATCTGATAATAAACTTTTAGATAAAGTTAAATTTTTAAAAAAACTTAGAAGAAGAGGAAAATCTCAGACAAAATTTCAATCTTAACTTTATTTTTGAAACATCAAAACCTAAACAAAACAACATTTTTTTTTTATAAAACGCATCTCCGGTGTTCATTTATCATGCCACGTAGACACTTGTCCAGGAACGAAATGTTAAGAGCAGTGGGGATGATTCAAGCTGGCGCTACCCAAATTACGGTTTCTGAAGCCATGAGGACCAGTCAGAGCGTTATATCCAGGCTTTGGTCATGTTATCGTGTCACGGGGGAAGTGGTGGAACGGCACCGAGGACCTCAACGCATTACAACACATGTACAGGACCGATTCATAGTAAATACTGCACGAAGTCAACCAAATGTAACGGCGATGCAATTGGTGCAAAGGGTACAGAGAGAGTATGGTTTGCTGGTAAGCGGTCAAACTTTGAGAAGACGACTGCATGAAGTCAACCTACGTGCTCGTAGGCCACTTCGGGTACCAGCGCTAAGGAGAAGCAATCGAGGAAGAAGATTACAATGGGCTATTGCACACGAAAACTGGAACCATTCTCAATGGTCACTTGTGCTTTTTTCTGATGAATCCAGATTTGGATTTCATCGTGATTCGCGAAGAGTACGCGTTTGGTGAGAACCTGGATGTCGGAATCGACTGCAGCACCCACAACAAGTTCATGCATATCAAGGTGACATGATTATGGTTTGGGCAGGAATTAGTCTCAGTGGTAGAACGGAGCTCGTTTGGATACAAGGCAATATGACTGCTCTAAAATACCGAGATTAGGTGCTAGAACCTGTAATCTTGCCCCACAGACAGCAAATGGGACAAAATTTCCAGCTAATGCACGACAATGCCCGTCCACATACGGCGCGTATCGTTACAAGTTGGTTACAACAACATGATATCCAAGCTTTAGACTGGTCTGCACAATCCTCTGACTTAAATCCTATTGAGCCTGCCTGGAATATGCTTCAGAGAAGAGCTCTTAGGAATTTCCCTGAAGATATTGTGCATGAAAACTAGCTTTTCTTGCATCTAAGCAGGACTTGGGGCAGTATTCCACAACAGGATATTGACACCCTTGTTTTGAGTATGCAGAACCGCTGCAGATGTGTCAGGAGAGTCTTAGGTGGATTCACGAATTATTAATTTAAAATTTTCAACAAATTTAAAAAAAAAAATAGTTGTTTTGTTTAGGTTTTGATGTTTCAAAAATAAAGTTAAGATTGAAATTTTGTTCGAGTTTTTCCTCTTCTTCTAAGTTTTTTTTTAAATTTAACTTTATCTAAAAGTTTATCATCAGATTAAATAGGCTATTAAACAAGGTTTATTTTAATGTGTAGGTGTCTTAACAAAAAGTTAATAGAGTTTTAGTTATTTAAGTTTAATTGAAATATCCCTAGACACTTTTGATGTGATCAATTTTAGCTGAACTGCGAACTTGGAAAAAACACGTCATTAATTACTGATGACGCTCTTTAACTAGTAAAAAAGTGTATACGCGAATAAGTTAATCTAATGACCGTAATTTACATTTATTCATTACAGGTACGACATATAAGGTATAGAATTTTTGTTTTAACTTTATTTACAAGTATTTACTCAGATGATAATTGTGATATTTCTGTTGTGAACTCCTTTACTATTGGATTTTCTGAATTAGTCGAAATCATAATTTCAATCGGTTGAGAAGTACACAAATGCCTAGAAAATATAAAACTTATAATCGTACAGCTTACAGAAAATACTCTAGAGGAAATTTATGAGAATTTAAGTCGTAATTTTTACCAGGACTTCAGGAAGAAGTGGCAAAATACTGCGAGTAACAAAAATATTTTTGTGGCAAAAGATGAACAGTGGCTGAATAACATTTTTACGGCTGGATCATCTTCCCTTAAACCTGATGTGGTAGATTCTGATAGTAGTAAGTAACCAGAGGTGATAAGTAATTAATTTATCGGGTTGGTATTCCATTGCAGACAATTAATTCTAGACCAATTGGTCTATGGTATTTGACGAACCAGATAAGTTAGGCAGTTACTGCTACGAAACTGCTGAGCTATAACACGTAAGCCTGTACAGCTGGTATAATATGCCAAACAGTACACAAAGTCTTGGTACATTGCAAACCCATAACAAGTGTTGCTACCTATTGGAATGTTATCTGAGGAAGCTCAAGAAGCACGAAATAAAGATTACCAAAATTATAGGTTAAGTCGTACAAGAAAATGTACACACCTATCCTGTAATGAGGATGTAATACATATGCCCTTGGCTTCTTCAGATCCACTCCTCCACAATTTACGTGTAGTCCCATATAAAAAAGGTTATCCTCTTCATGAAGACGCCAAGGCTTTGTTGGTGGATAGCATCCACAAATAAAGCTTTGGTTTCACTGCTTATATATTTAGTAGTTAATATATATGTAGTTGTAATAGTAGTTAATTTATTTATTTGTTGCATATTTTTTATAATATTCTAAGATCAATTCACATATATGTATTTATTTTTATATTGGTATACCTATTTATATTCAAAATATGTATAAATATATATTTTTTATCCTTAATCTTGAATACTGGTACATTCTTTATATCATTTTAATAAGGTTATTGTGTGATACATTAAGACTTTTCATAAAAATAATATTTTCCGCGCCCCCATACAACTTGAACCACTGTGCGCCATGTTCAGCAGTGGACTAATACAGGCTAATGATGATGATAAAAAAAAGCATTCGATAAAATATTATCGTACCGGTCCAGCGCTTTTACCAACTGAGCTATCGTGTCGCTACTCGTATCAAATCTCAAGTTCCCTGAGAGGTCTTGGTGATGTCTTTTGGCAATTTTTGCAAATTACTCAATTCAATGCTACAACTATTGCAGTTGTCAGGACACTGAAACGAAATAGCATTTAACATCCTTATTTAATTATAATATATTGATTTTAATATACATATTACAGCCATGCAGTGGTGTAGCGTGGGTATTCGCCGCCCGGGGCAGAATGAAAATTCGCCCAAACTCCCATTTTCATTATTAGTCATTTTTTCCAGTGCAATTTTCCAAAGTTTCATATCCCTTGCGGTTTCGCTTTATTTATACAAACATATACACGTGCGCGAATATGGTTTTTTAAAATTTACAATTTAAAAAATCGCTAACCGCCGCTACCTTTCATATGCCAAAAATTGCTTAACTTGATGCCACCAAGGTTTGCAAAATTAAATTAATTTTGTTATCGAATCTGTGTTTTGTTACTGAAAAGTTTTGACAACACCAGCTGGTGCCAGAATTTAAACAGCGCTTGTTGGCTTCTGTAAACCTTTACCTATCTACTTATATTTTATTTTCATTCACTCTTTTTCTTTGAAATTCTTCTTCTTATCGTATGATGAACAACCTAGTGTCAGAGTTTAAACCGTCCGTAGGTCTCTGACACACACGCACACGCACATGAATTCGAAAAGTCAGATGACCTTTGACTTGGCAGTTTAGTAGTCATACCACTAGGCTTTCACTGCTATTCCTCACTGGTAAAGATGGATACGGATCACATCTCACTTAAACTTTAATTATTCGTATGGTTCGCAAATAAAGAAAATAATTTTCGCTGCTTTACACAAAAACTCTATGCATAATATGACTTCTCAAATATATAGTTCAAGCTATCGGTTATAAGTATAGGTTTAAAAAAACCAAGTTAATGGTATTGACCTTCACCAAATGGCGTCCACAAAAACCATTTAAATACGACACCAAAATTCACTTACAGGTAAAAATTATATACGAAGAAACCAGGACTCCGAAGGTTGACCAACATAGAAGCCCGAAAGAAATTTATTTAAATGAAGCCATGAAATTTACATAAATAGCGCTAAGGATATACTGGGGTATCCACGGTACAGTCAGCGATAAAAAATGTGAGCACAAATAAAATGAAAAACGGCGCAAAAATTTTCTTATCTTTTGCTTTTGTGTTTAGACTTGTTGCATAGATTACCATCACACCTTAACTGTCTGAAAATTGAGCCAGAATTGTAAATTACCCTTATAATAATTCTAAGTAGACCCGTAAGGTGTCCGGGTTAGAATAGCACCCACATATTTCATCCCGAGGGTGTTGTAGAAGGCGACTGAGGGAAAATCTAGATTTCGGGCAGCAGCGGCTTTCGTGTCCCTACTAACTTCACTGCGATCCCCAAGACGTCTGCCAAGCGTGGGGATTATGGCAACCCCCCCCTCTTTATGGGAGAGGCCTTTGTCCAACAGATGATGATGATGATTTTTAAGTATGAGGCGAGCCCTTTAATTTATTTTATCATTCCTGGTACCGTTCCCGGCTGTCATAAAGATCTTTAACGGATTTAACTTAACTTAGATTTTGGGTTGCGGGAGCCAGAAAAATAGTCGCTCTGTAGAAGTTATTAATAGTTTAATTAGAAACCAAGCTAAAAATTTAGAATAATAGGACTAGAAGAACTCCGTGCTAAAAAAGACAATAATATTTTTCCCTTAGTACCTAAGTCATCATCTGCCTAGCCTTTTCCCAACTATGTTGGGGTCGGCTTCCAGTCTTACCGGATGCAGCTGAATACCAGTGTTTTACATGGAGCGACTGCCTATCAGACCTCCACAACCCAGATACTGGGTTGCACGATACCCCTTGGTATGACTGGTTGTCAGACTTTCGGGCTTCTGACTACCCGTAACGACTGTCAAAGATCTACAATTGACAGCCGGGGCCAACAGCTTAACGTGCTATCTGAGGCACGGAGAGTGATAATTAATTTATAAAACGCACATAACTTACGAAAAGTCAGAGGCGCGCACCTTGGGTTCGAACCCGAGACCTTTGACTTGCCAGTCAACGTTCACCACCACTAGGCTATCACGACTCCCTTAGTACCTAAGTAATAGTCTGTAATCACGCAGTGAGCTAGCGTGGTGATTAATGCTCGATCTTTCTCTCTATGACAACAGGGCCTTTGCTCTGCAGTGGGAGAGTTATAGGCTGGTTTATTTAATATTATTATACTAATTGTCAATTTTCACACGAAACACTTATACAATGACTTCTTTTCCCCCTAAATCACATGTCTGTACCATGATAAACGAGTACTTCTCAACTTTTCTATCACAGGCGCCATTTTCCAACTCCCTAATGTACTCATTTGTTATCCTGTCTATTCTTATTACAGCATCCATCCATCTCACTCAACGAATTTCTATTTTCCATGGCTAAAGTGGAAAACATAACAAGAAATTGTTATGTCTATAAGAAGCTTATTAATAAAATTATATTGTTACAAAATATCAGAATTTCTCGTTGGTCTAGTGGTAGCAAGCGCGACTGCTCAGCACGAGGTCCTGGGTTCGATCCCCGGATCGGGCAAAGTGTTATTGGGTTTTTCCATTAGGAAATTCTCAGTAGCAGCACGGAGTCTGGAATTGTGCCCGGTTAATGGCAATAGGCTCGCCCGCTATTGCATGGGACTTATAACATAGCCGGCGAAACGTGGGTGAACTGCACACCTCTACCCCCTCTGGGGAATACAGGCGTGAGTCTATAAATAAATAAAAAATAAATAATATCAGCATTGCCACCTAACGTCATACTACTAGTCTTCTGGGCATGCGCACCCGAGGACAGCGATGCCGAGGAGTTTTTTGAGGCTTACATTTAAAAAAATTTATCTTTAATGTATATTTTCTTCTTTACTTTATGTTTAAAAAGTGTGTACCTGTATAAAAACTTCTTTATTTATAAATTGTATTTGGTAAAAAAATATTTGTTTGACTTTTCGGTTTTAGACGTGTTACTATCGTCTATAAACACTTAACTTAACACTTAAAATTTAGACCTACTAGTCCGGTCAATTTAGATAGAAATAGTGGTCAAATAAGAAAAATTCCCGGAAAACCAAATATTGGTAGAGAGCTGTTTACCATTACAAATAAAGTTTTAAAAATTCCCATTGATCCTGTGTGCTACAAAAGTTATTCGGGGTCAAAGGTCGAAATTTGAGGTCTTTTGGATTTTTCTCGAAAACAGTAAGTTTTATCAAAAATAACCTCAAACCAGGTGATTGGCATAGGAGATCTTCTTGAATCCCTTATTTACAGATAATTGACTCTAGGTACAGATAAAAAGTCACAAAGTAAAAAGTACATAAAACAGTTATTATCTATAATTTTAATCATCATCTGCCTAGCCTTTTCCCAACTTATAGGGGTCGGCTTCCAGTCTTACCGGATGCAGCTGAATACTAGTGTTTTACATGGAGCGACTGCCTATCAGACCTCCACAACCCAGATACTAGGTTACACGATACCCATTGGTAAGACTGGTTGTCAGACTTTCGGGCTTCTGACTACCCGTAACGACTGTCAAAGATCTACAATTGACAGCCGGGGCCAACGGCTTAACGTGCTATCCGAGGCACGGAGAGTGATAATTCATTTATTCTATAATTTTAATATCATTTTTAAATAGTTTTTCTACTTTTCTTTACTTGAAACCGTAACGTAACGTAACAAACATACAAACATGACGAAGTTTAATCATGGACCCAATCTAAGCGCACAGCAGTGCGCATTGCAAATTTTCAAGAAAAGACTGCGCAGACGGTTCATTCATTACATGAAACGTTTTAAATTATAGTAACCCCCCTTGCCCCCTGCTACTTTATTCTAAGGATACCTACTATTCTCTGGTGAGTTCAGATCTATGAATACCTTTCGTACCCGACAGGTACGGGTACGGTAGGTAGGTACTAAGTGGTAGCCCAGTACATTAATATTCATACGGGTTAAATGTGATGTGCGGTAGGTAAAAGAAATGTATATAATCTAGGTAGAAATGGTACGAGGTCCTTTGTAAAAATACTTTTGGGTAATATTGGGTTTATTATGAACGTAAATGGGTAAAATCCTTGGCGAGTGTGTTATTTAAATGTAAAGAAGGGAATAAACGAGTTTTCTTTCTTTCTTTATTTCTAAAGAAAATAGGTATAGTAAGAATCTAAACCAAAATATTTTTATTCATGTAGACCATTAGCCACTTATAAATAGTCATAATTCTAATATTGTTTGTTGTAAGAGTGACTCTAGTTGCCAGTTCCAAGGGCAGCCTACCCTTCATAGAGAAGAATTTGGCAAGAAACTCTATGGTTTCTCTTTTAAATAATGGCTTACAATATTTTAGGTTACATTGTTCTGAGGTCTTATGTGAGAACAATGTCAGTCGACTAAATATAAGTACACCTTAAATATATTTATTTATTATTTAACGCAAACTTAGTAGGCCAGGCTGAAGTTAGGCACAAACAGTGATATTACTAAGTTATAAAACGCACATACCTAACAATTAAAAAGTCAAAGGTACCTTCGCGCTTTGGGTTCAAACCTGAGACCTCCAACTTATGATATCACGGCTCTTTTGAGCACGATGTTCATATCAAGTTATCAAATACAACACATTATTTCCTTTTCAACAAACTTCAGGTAAGACCATTTTAACTTGATACCTGAAACACCAAACGCTTTTATTTATCACATTGTACTGTTTTCACTTAACTTTTCCTTCATATTCCAACTTATACTGGTTGTGTAAAGTAAAGCTCACTTTTTAATTAGACAAATGCTTTTATATTTTAACCAACATACTTTAGAGATGAGTTTTGGGTACCGAGGATTTTCTAAAAGTTACGCAAAGTTGTCTTTGGCACAATATTATGGTGTACTTCGTCAGCTTCGAGAGTTATTTATAACTTGTCTTTTAGGATTTCTAAACATAATAATTATGATTAAATGTATATGTTACTGACGGCGTGAAATAAGGCGCTGGAATTGATAACCACAGTTTATTTTGAAATACTCTTTTTTAAACAATCTTAATACTAAGGTGAACCCGTATGAACTCCTAGTTTTTCACCGTTGTCATTACTTTTTGAATTTAGAATACAATATAGAAATCCAAAAAGGTAATCCAAAAAGGTGAAGTTCAAATGAGTTTGTAACAGTATATTCTTTTCTACGTACTCCTGCCTGCTTGCTTCCTGTTTAACAATTAAAAATATTATACTATAAAGAAGACTTAAAAAAAACAAGTTAAATGTTAAAAAAATAATCAAAATTAGACGCTTAATGACGAAGTTATAATATAAGTTTTCCAAAATCCTGGAGGAGATAATTGCTCTCCTCATCCCGCAAAATAAAAAAAATAATTATCTATGTTTTAGTGGCGGAAGCTGAATTTTTTCAAGCCTGAGCCACACCTGAGAATAGCCAATGGCACAGTCAGTAAGTATTATTGACTGTGCCATTTTTAAAAGAAAAGCCGGTAGGAATTGAGTTGAATAGAGCCTCCACCACTGCTATGTATGAAATGACAGCTTTTTGACTTTGACATAAGAAACAATGACGTCATTTGTTCATAGGATTGTCTCTGTCCAGCAAATAATGTGCAAATCATTTTATCATCTTTGCTGCAGTTCGTTAAAAGATATTTTATTTTCAATTTTTAGATACTTACTTAAGTTAATTTGTTGTAGTAATTTTTTTATCAGTTGATGAACAACCTTGTATTAGGGTTTATACCGCCCGCGTCAGTAGGGGACCCTCCCTACTGATGCAGGGGATATAAATACGAAACGATAGCTAGTAAGGTATGTATATTTATCAAAACTATTAGTAGTACTTATGTACAGTAGCGAGATTATTTTTTAATTTAGAAATGGGCAGAGTACTCATTTGTAATTCGGTACTCGACATTTTTTAATTACTCGTATACCGCCCGGGCCGAATTCTCGGTTCGAGTGCCGAGGCGGGACGGTTGTAATATAATCTACATAAAGCTAAAGTTTAATTGTTAAGTGTACTTCTTACAAATAGGGCCATTTAAGAGCTTAGCTTTTTCGCGCTCTGGTTTTATTCAAGCTAGGTACTTGTAGATGCTTAGATTAGGCATCAAATCCCGGAGCACATGTAATAATAATATCTTCCTGACCGAATTTCGGTCACAGCGGCCAATCTCAACGGAGATTAGCCAAGTACTCAGGAGATATTATAGTCCACATGTGTGTGCGCAAACACAGGTGCACTCTCTATTCCCTCACTCTCGTAGTCCGATGGGACGGAAATCCGACACGACCAGAGAGATTAGGCGCAGGGCCAACGGCTTTACGTGCTTTCCGAGGCACGGAGTAAGTGATTATTAATTTATAAAACGCACATAACTTACAAAAAGTCAGAGGTGCGCCTTGGGTTCGAACTCGAGACCACTGACTTGCCAGTCAACGGTCACCACCACTAGGCTATCACGACTCAAATCCCGGAGTACATGTAGGTAGCGATAAATATGTTTCAAAACTGTGGTAAATATGTTTTTGCACCCCACACCTTCTTAAACCGGGAGTTCCATCTCCCAAAATCGAACCTTGAAGTTTTGAATCGAAACGTAATAATGATTACAATCAAACGCAACCGATTTTTTTATTGTTTATTGTACTAAGTGCTTTCGTCTGTCGTTTCGAGTCAAATCTTTAAAAAAAAAACAATCGAATAAAAGGTGATTTAATTAACAAACGTGTGATCCCTAAATCAAAATAAAAATATTTTTTATTCATGCACACCATCATAATTCTAATCACTACATAGTATAAAACAAAGTCGCTTTCTCTGTCCCTATATCCTTATGTATGCTTAAATCTTTAAAACTACACAACGAATTTTAATGCGGGTTTTTTATAACAGAAAGAGTGATTGAAGAGAAAGGTTTATAATAATATGTATATAGCATCCGTGAGAAGCCGGGACGGGTCGCTAGTATTATTATAAAAGTGACTCTAGTTGCCAGTTCCAAGGGCAGCCTACGCCTCATAGAGAAGAATCTGACAAGAAACTCCATGGTTCAGACAGTCTGGTCTTGGTTCAGACTTCAAACAGTCGAAGCTTCGTCATCGTTCGAATTTCGAAGTAGGGCTCCTGAACCTTCATTCGGCAGAATACTCGACTCGGCAAAAAAAACTGAAGAAATTTCAGTAAGTACTTGGTTAGTCAATTACCTGTCTAGACATGCATCTCTAGTTTAAAACTCAACTAGCGACGGGTGCAATGCTTATGTAAATATACCTACCGCACAGCTCACAGCTTTTTTGTCATTAGACAATACAATCATGTTTTGCTTAGAGGTTACTCGCAAAAAAACGTGCTTATTTACGACATTACATTAGAAACCTCTAAATTTATCAGTGTTTCTCTACTATATTATGCATGTATTATACATATAAACCGTCCTTAAGAATCACTTTATCTATTAAAAAAAACCGCATCAAAATCCGTTGCGTAGTTTTAAAGATCTAAGCATACATAGGGACAGACAGACGGTGGATAGCGACTTTGTTTTATACTATGTAGTGATGCTGCTATTCTCGTAGAAAACTCCAACTATACAGGGATCGATATACCCCAAGACTTAACATTCGCCAGCCAATAACAAAAATCTATATTTAAGTCCCACATTAATGAAATACCTTACCCGTACACCTCAAGCTATTATCACCCTTAAAGGCAAAGCAGCCTTCGTTACGCAATCTTACTCAGTCCTAAGCAAATATTTAATGCATGTTAATACCGTATTCGCATCGCATAACTCGCTACCGTGGGAGTAGAATAAATATGAAATTTGTTAGGTATTTCCATTTGAATTTTTCCTGTTATTTGGGTCCTTTACCTTTCTTTTTTTGGTTATAACGTGTTTTGCTTTAATGAGGGGTATGTTTTCATATAACATCACGGTTGTAAATATGTCCTGATGGGTATGGTAGAGGTATTTAAGGGAGCGAACCATTACCAGGGCATATATTGTCATATATTGAGCTTATATATTATATGATGTCAATTTGTTGTGTGTTACCGGGCACATAGGTTCAAACTCGATGCTGGTAGGTACTAAAAAAAATATAAAAAACACACACACAAACCGACCCACCTAAGATCACAACATAAATTATATATTATAACATCAAAAATAATGTGCACTGTAAGTCTGTGCGTGTCTGTGGCATCGTAGCTCCTAAACGAATGGACCGATATTGATTTAGTTTTTTTTAAATAAAAAGGCGGTAAAAAGAGGTGACTTTGATCAAGAATTCTTAGCTAAAATAAAAATACTTTATAATAAGTTTATTTATTTATCAATGTACTTTTTCCTTTTTTTTAATACAATATTCCGAGCCGACTGTGCCTACCATGTATTTTAATAGTTTTTAAAATCGTGAAATTGGCAGTACACATCAGTCACTAATTTCTTCACGACGATTTATTTCACTAAAAAGCTAATTAAGTTTGCTAAACATTATTTTTAAGACCTAATTAAAACCCCACAAAGCAATTAATCTGTCTGGCGCTTTTGTGACGTCATTCGGCTTAGTAAACACTTAAGGTGCGTTTCCACTGTTGCCGAGCGAAGGACGCGGTATTTGTAAGAGACCAGATGGCTTTTCTCTGCTCAACTTGAAGACATAAAATCAGATTGTAAAGTAAAGTAAAGTTTACTTTACAATCTGATTTAAAAACGTAACGTAAACTTTATTGTTTTTGATTGAGTAAGGTACAGATGTTATTTATACTTATGATAGTGTTACATCAATCAGCCCATTTTGAGCATACAATAATTTTAGAAGAAACTTATGGGGATTTATACTAATAACAATAAAATCAAAATAAGTAGAACCAAGTTACAATCAAAATTGTCAAGGATTGGTCTACATCTATCTCATATTTCAATTACCTACGTACTAGCTTTTGCCGTCATTCGCGTTTTCATCCGCGAAATTTAATATAGATTTTTTAATCTAAAATAATACGGGTTACATAAAATGTAAAATAAAATTATCTAATTGATTTTAAGATAATCACAAACAAACAACAGTTCGGCCAACATGTATTAATACTATTGATCCAGTATTTTTTTTTATACATTTTAGTTTTCTGCATTTTTTCTCCACATAAACATTTAATAAGCCAAGTTTCACACTCTTTCGTGCGCGCAATATTCTTAAAAAAGAATTCACAGTTTTCACTTCACGTATTATTATATAGATATTATATATATTACATAAGTTTGACTGATGTCCAATCTTGTACACACCACTTCTAATGGAAACGCACTAAGCCAGCTGTTTTTACGTCACGTGCACCTTATTATGTTCGCACACTTTGCACAGAGCGTGTGCTAATCGCATGTTAAACGTGTAGTGAATGGCTGTTCACACATAGCAGTTCACCCCCTCGTACTATGTATACTGACATTTCGACGCCTAGATTTCCTCTACAAATTGTAAAAAACTTTCTTCAGGGTTTTCAAATCTTGTTCTTCTTCGAATTGAAGAAAAACCACGTATCTAGATTTAAAGTTTGTGTAGGTAAGTGCACTGTAGAAGTAACATATATTTTTATATTAGATCGGAAATACTTTGTTATGTAATAGGATTTGATTATACCTAATACATTTATTTTGATTGAACATCTGATTAATGTAATTTTAAAAGTGTAATTATGATTGTGTGAAATAATAAATTACATTTAACTATCTATACAGAGTTCTTTGTAACACACTAGCATCCTTAAAAGGGGTCATTAAAGTCATCATTATGAACAACTTTTACTATGAGATCAAACAGGGTAAGTAATAGATCATATAACAACAAAATCTCTAATATTTACAACATATAACAACGGAAGCTATAATTTTTTTTAATATAACGATTATTTAATATAATAAACGATTGATATAATTTTAAAATAACTAATTTTTATAAGCATAACATACATTTAATATAAAATTCGTTTGACATACCACTCAAAAAGAGTAAATAACAAATAATATAACAACTAAATCTCTAATATTTTCAACATATAACAACGGAAGCTATAATTTTATATAGTATAACGATCATTTAATATAAATTCGTTTAAAATATCGCTCAAAATATGTAAAACTTATTTGGTCTAACGAGATGAAAACGCCAAACATTTAACGAAAAACATATTGTAAATTAATGGTCACAGTTTTAACCTAACTCAAATGGCATCTAACTAAACCTTAAAATATGCAAAGAAATGCATGGTCGAGGGTGGGCTAGGTCGACGGAGCCCCGCTTCGCGGGGCTCCTACTTCTGGGTGGTTTATAAAAAAATAACCACGAAGGGGATGGCGGGGTCTATTCGCTCGCTTCGCTCGCTCACACGACCCCGTCATCCCCTTCTAACCTAACCTGTCCAAGTCGGGGTACTCTGAGTCGGGGTGTTAACCATATTATGATGTTTTTATATACAGGGTGGAATGTTGTAATGCCACCTGGAGGGGAAGTACTCTTAATACTTTAGATAGAAAATTTTACTCAAAGGAAACATTCCTTTATTTTTGAAAAGAAAAAAAACTGCATTAAAGATTTTTAAAAATTCGCTTGCCGCACACGGTAATCGAACCGACTAAAATCTGTAAAAGTTGCACCGTGTACTTTTATTGCATTGATTGTTAGGGTCAATAAGGATGAAATCTCTTTAACAAACTTCATAAATTGAATAACATGAAAACAATTAAATTTTAAATTAATTTAATTATGCACAAAAATTTAAACTAACTTATTAATTGCTCGAAATGGGCTCCATTTTCAGAAGTTCGAAGAATAAATTTGTGTATCCAAGAAAATGGAGCCCATTTCGAGCAATTAATAAGTTAGTTTAAATTTTTGTGCATAATTAAATTAATTTAAAATTTAATTGTTTTCATGTTATTCAATTTATGAAGTTTGTTAAAGAGATTTCATCCTTATTGACCCTAACAATCAATGCAATAAAAGTACACGGTGCAACTTTTACAGATTTTAGTCGGTTCGATTACCGTGTGCGGCAAGCGAATTTTTAAAAATCTTTAATGCAGTTTTTTTTCTTTTCAAAAATAAAGGAATGTTTCCTTTGAGTAAAATTTTCTATCTAAAGTATTAAGAGTACTTCCCCTCCAGGTGGCATTACAACATTCCACCCTGTATATTAAAACTTAGACCAAAAGATTTTCGATTAAATAATCAATATACATACTAAACGTTAGACCTAATGATTTTCGATTAAATAATCAATATACGTATTAAACATTAGACCAAATGATTTTCGATAAAATAAATAATATACATATTAAAGTTTAGACCTAATGATTTTAGATTAAGTAAATGTTATATCAAACAACGTTATATAAATAAATTTTAGAACAAATAAATGTTAGATGTTAAAAACATTATATCAATAGTTGGTATATCTCACGTTGATTATATCTTATGAACGATAATAAAATGAAATTAGATCAAATGAATTTATATGTTATGAGACGCACCCGATCAAACATGAAATCGCAAAAAAAAATCAGCTATTCCATACATTTATGTTCACATGACTCAACAAAATGTATGGAACAGCTGTTTTTATTTGCGATTTGAACTCCAACACCAGGTTGTTCATCAACCATACAATAAATAAGAAGTAGATCATAATATTGATCTGTCATTTTACTGCGATGCGGTGCTTAACCTACTTCGGTAAAAAGAACATCATCATTATCTTCATCGTTTCCTATATTTCTCTTCCCAAAACGACAGAAAAACATATCATAATAAAAACCAATTACAGCGAGTGCCAACCCTAATCAAAAGAGTTCTGAATGATACTTAGTTTGCTCCCCGTTGTCAATAACACTTTTATTATGCTTTGTGTGGTTAAGGAAAGTCGGAGGTAATGTGGAGGGGGTAGGGGTAACCAGGGGTAAGGGGTAAGCAGGGGTAGGTAAGATTGGACTTGTATAAAAAAGGCATGTTTACTTGGGCGAGCTTGCTACGTCATATGTTTCAGTGTCTACCTTAATAAAGGTTGGATTGAAGATGTTGGATACAAATACTATCAAATAAGAAAAAACTTAAACAAAATCGGTTCATCTATTTAGGAGCTACGATGCCACAGATTTTATACACGCGTGACACTTATAACACCCCTCTGTTTTTGACAGGGATTAAAAAGGTGACGACGGAAGTGTCAAAATAGTTTACAATACCCTTTTATAGTGATGTGAAAAGATTTCATCTTAATAAATTTTAATATCAACAATTGGGACACTTTCACTCTATGGACTTAGAAGTAGACGAGGCTATTCTCGTCTTAATTCTAAATGATATTATAAACACAAATAGATTGTTTACAGGACTTTCAATTTTCTTTTCTCGACGAGTCAGAGTGCTGTAAAGTTCATATGCGACCTACTCCGTACCCACGATGCAGGAAAATTTCTAGAGTATAAACATAAATTAAAACAACTGCGCACAAAAGAAAACAGCTCTACGGATAATACTATAAGACTGTAATTTGCAGTGCGACTGAAAAACGAAACCGAATAAACATAGTACTAACATAACACACTACGCGAACATTATGCGAATTTTCTTACGAAAAAATTATTGAAAGAATTATTTAAATAAAAATTATTTTTTTCTGAAACATAGGTTCTAAAATTCCGATGCAAAAAACTTCCAAAATTTTATTTTATCTAAAACTCTCTTAAAGAAGTCATCTAAACTGATAAAAAGAGAAAAGATTTACCTAATTTTTATGCTTGTACGCTGAAAACTACTTAACCGATTTTGAAGCTAATGGTGTTAGCACTAATGTTGTTTCTACACCATAAACAAATCAAACATCGCCTTTAAAATTCGTCAAACTCTTTTGAAATTTGCTTACAGCGAAACCATACACGTGTACATTAACTTATTTATTAAACGGTTCTACTTAGCTTGACCTGCTTATTATTTGGTTCAAATTTATTAATCGATATTTAACCCCCTTCCTGTTGACAGATTGATCTGATATTTGGAACACAGCTTTAGTTTTGATGGCAAAACCGTTTTACGTACAAAAAATACTTATATTATTTTGATAATTTTTAATAGTTTGCAGTTCGCATCGCTGACTAATGTAGTCTCAGCCTTAGCTATATTTTCATGCAATGTGTAGATGATAATATAAAAATGTCACCTACATTTCCTGTTTTCAAATAAGAAACAAGGAAATACCAAATTAGTTTATCATTCATGAGTATTTAAACTATCAACGAGACGTCGCATTCGCAACGCTTGATGTTGATGATGAATCAAAGACCTAATATTGTGCGTAAAAAATACGTAACATTAACTCACGCCTATATTCCCCAGAGGGGATAGGCAGAGATGTATGTAATACATTCAAGTTCCATGTGGGAGCGAGCTTATTGCCATTAATCAGGCACAATTCTAGACTCCGTGCTGCTACTGAGAATTTCTTAATAGAAAAACCATAGCTTATAATTAAAACAATATATAATTCTTCCAGAAACATTTTATAACACTAGCCAAACCAAATTTTACAATTATAAAATTTAAAACAAACTAAATACAATAAAATTGAACAAAACTAAATCATGCAAACCCAACTAACCTTACAGGTTATGCAACACAAGTACTTACACCAAGAAACGAAACTGCAAACAGCCAAACCAAACATTTGTGGCCAACAAGTGTGTTGTAAAGCTTTCGTCGACAACCAATATCGCAACAACATACAACGAAGCGAGTAGGATAATGGGAGCCGTAGATCAGAGTAAGCATAGAAACAAGAGTAATACATTTCTCTTTGTTTCGATAGACGGGGAAAATATATACGTAGACAAAGCATTGGGAATGGAAATTAGATACTTCTTTATCGTATGGTTGATAAACAACCTGGAGGCTTAGCTAAGTTGACTATCTACAATCGCTAACGCTATAGAAAACGAAAGAAATGTATAACTTGGCTAAGCCCCTTGGTGTCAGAATTTACACCACCCGACCCGTAGGCCTCTGACATGGCTTTACACACCGTTGAAAAATCTCTCAAGTGTACTGGTTTCCTTACTAAGTTTTCCTTCACCGTTTTCAACAAGTCATAATTAATTTCTAATATGCACATCAATCCGAATAGTCAGGGGTTCTCTGGGTTTGGAACTTACGACCTTCGACTTGGTATCCAATGGGCATACCACTAGACTATCACTGCTATATGGATTAAGATATAATTGATGAATTTATATTAATACCCGCCTAAGAACAAAAGTAAGCTTCATTAAAATTATTTATATCACTTATGTTGAAGACGAATAATTATTATAGACGTTGACGAATCAAATTTATTTTGACGTCATCACATTGGAAACTTTAACCGACAAGACATTTTGTCTCATAAAGAAAATAGACTTCAATTCAGAATCAAAACGTTTAAAAAAAACTGTTGGAAAGTTTCCCTGATAGAAGAAATTCCTGTTAACATTATTTCCAATAAAACAAAATGAGATTGTAAACTACTAGGAAGATAGAATAAATTGCAAAATCCAATAAAAGTCTGCAGTTTTTCCTGCGAAGCGACTAAATTCTTTCCCTGTAACGTCGAGTTTAATTTTCTAGTTTATTTAAATTGCAGTAAAGTGCGACGCAGTTTAATGAAAAATATTTTACATTTTTTATTTAATTATCGTCGAAATTTGTAAGTTTTTAAACGGATTTACTTAGCTTGACCTGTTTTTTATTTGGTTCAAATTTAGTAATCGATATTTTACCCCCTTCCTGTTGACAGATTGATCTGATATTTGGTACACAGCTTTAGTTTTGATGACAAAACCGTTTTACGTATAAAAATATTTTTACTTATAATATTATTGAAAAACATACATAATTACATGATAGTGTAGATGAACTTGACTGCAGCGATGTAATTGTTATTCTATTTGAAAGTCATTTAGCTACTCATAAACCCAACCACGTGTTTGGTATCGATAGCATTGCCCCAAACGTGTTCATGATCAAAACATCAACAGCAAGTACTAATGATTCCTGAAACGTAATTACGTTGACTTGTGAGTTGTGAGTGTGACTCATTGGTGTCGATTTTGTAATAACGTAAACTTAAATGTTCAAAGTAGTTCTGCCTTTTACCCATGTCATTCATAAGAAAGAGACGACACGTGATCAAACGTTATTAAATTGATATTGTGATACGCATTCCCGCCGTCCTAATTTTAAACTGTTTACGCTTAATCAAAAGCTAAAGATTCCAGATGACTCAGATTTAGTCCAATTTTTAGATCTAGACTAACGAGTCAAGATCTTTAAATAAAGTTTATTTAAAGTGAAGTAAAAATTCAATAGTCCTCATTTATTTTCGCATATGAATCAAATAGAAAAGTTAAAGATTAAATAATATAAACGAAGATTGATGCATTGGATGATATAATATTAATAACGATCGTTTACTTTCACGGTGTTGCAAATATTTGTTGCGTTATAAATAATTTTCCTGTTGGTTCAGATAAAATTAAATGCAATGCCTAGCTATTGATGGACAGAGGAAAATATCCAGCTGGATATTTTGAAAACGGTAATTATAGCATTACAGTGAAAAACAATTTGGATAATGCCAAGTATTTTAGATATAAAAAGATAAAGTACTAAAGAAGAAGTGAACTAATGCAGAAATTAGAGTAAGAGCTGCTATAGCTGCAAATAATCAAGATATAATAGGTATTGAGCAGTTTTATAGTTATTATTCTATTTTGAGTTATATTTTGGTCGATATACACTTACCTAGTGTGCTAGTATAGTCACTGGTATACTGCTGTACAATTATTTTTCAAAAAATCTTTAATGGACTAACTACCTGCTGTTGTAGGAGTTTATGACGCTTCAATTTACGCTTTTTTTTTTCTTCAATTCATTTAGAGTAAGCTTCCTCCTTATATGCACTTTTAATTGCTTCCAAGTTTTCAATATTGTCACTCCCTTCTTTTTGCCAAATATAATAAATACCTTAATGGTATCTACTCTATCATTTTAACATCCAACTTCAAATTTAAAACTTTTCTTAACTTAAGTTACTAAAATTTGATCAAATACTGTTTCTATTTTATCAAATAATGCCTTTATTTCATCAAATGCTAATCTTAACTCATCTTCACTTTCATATCAAAGTAATTCGTGTAAATAAATAATAAGCACTACTATCTTGTATCAGTTAATTGTGGCGTTATCAAACAGGTGTAGCGACTAACAGATGTTCTCAGGGTATTACAAACGTTCAATTGTTTTACGTTTATCGATTTTATTGTCCTGTTAGGATTACTAGCTACGAGCCTAGCAAGCAAAGACTTGTGTTTGGTATTACAATTTTTTACCTATGCAGTTTATGTACCAGATTGAAACGTTTTTATATGCTTTCATAGCTGTTTTAGTAATTTTGTCAAATGTATATAATATATTTAAGACGCGTATCTATGTTTGAGAAGAGACCTTTGCCTTTGGCTACAAAGTTACAGGCTAATTTATTTATTATTTATTTATCTATGTTTAGTCAACTCGCATTGTTCTCACGTAACACCTCAGAACAATGTATCCAAAAATATTGTAAGCCATTATTTAGAACAGCAACCACGGAGTTTTTTTGCCAGATTCTTCTATATCATCTGATGGTCTATCTGTCACGTTTGGCTAGTTATCGATATACCACCGCATAGCATGCGCTACCACGATTTATATTTTGAGCCATACCGATATTTAGGCTGACAAATATAAAAGTGAAATGCTTACCAACCTAACCTGCCTAACGCTAAAGAAAAATACTGAAATGATTTTCTGAATAATAAATATCCAGTTCAATTTGTAAATACATGTTCCCTTCCATATTTCAGAGTGAATCCAATTTGCTTCAATGTTCTCATAAACTTTTATTTGATGTTGTATCCGTATGCATTCTGTAAGAGACATCAATGTTTAGTATTGGATGTATTTCAATATGAGGTGAATAAATGTGTTGTGTGTATAAATGCGATTACTTAGAAGTATTAAGCATTTTTTTTTAAATTAATAAGGTAGGTAATCCCGGGCACTTCCATGGGTACTGTGGGCTTGTGCCCAGGGCGCTAAGATCCATGGACCCCCAGTAATTCATACCAGATCACCAACGAATAAGTAAGCAGTGTTAGCCTATAGGTATGATTGTTGGGCTGACTAGTCAAAGGTCGTAGGTTCGCACCCAGGCACGTACCTCTGACTTTTCGGATTCATGTGCGTTTGAGAAATTAATTATCACTTGTTAAAAACGGTAAAGGAAAATATCGATAGAAAACTAGCACACCTGAGAGATTTTTCAACTATGTGTAAAGCCATGTCAGATGCCTACGGGTGGTTTAAAACTCTGAAGTCAGGTTGTACATCAACTACGATAAAGAAGAAGAAGACCAACCAGTAAGCAATTAGTAGTAGCAGTAGTAGTATATTTGAAGCAAATTCTTTAGCCAAAGAATATACCAAGCCTCTGATAACAAGAAGGGTCCACGCTTCGCAATTTTTTGGAAAATAGCTCGTACACTCGTACACTTAGCTCGCACACTCGTAAACATAGCTCGCACACTCGTACAAATAGCTCGCAAACTCGTACACAGTTCTTGACTATCGAACATGTGATATGTTCAACCCTTTGGGAATCGCGTGTTTCCAAAAGCGTTCCCAAATAAGTCTGTCTGTTATCATACATGTATTAACACATTATCAGGCTAGCCGGCGACCTCGGTCAACTCGTGGCCGATCGATATACCATTAATTATGTCCTGTTGCTACTGGAAACTTTTGTACGATATAGAGTTACAATGTTGATTGAAAATGTTGAGTTGAGTTGTTGGGAGTGGGAGATGGGTTGTTGAATTAGCGATTATTATTGCTAATTCTCTTGCCGTTGATAATATACTATGATTTATATCTATTAGAATCATATTGACAGCTATATTAACAAGTTTTTTTTGTGGTAAGACCGTAGATTTGTAAATCAGAGGTTTTAGTTCGAACCTTAGACGTAGTACCCCTGACTTTTCGTAAGTTATGTGCCTATTATATTATTTATCATCTGCTCCGTGTCTCAGAAAGCACATTATGCCATTCGCCCCGGCTGTCATGAAGATCTTTGTCAGTCGATACAGGGAATCAGTACCCTCATAAAATCCTGACAACTGATCTAATTTTAGAATATCAGTCAGATAGGCAGTCGCTCCGTAGAAAACTGATATTCAGCTGCATCTGAGAAGATTAGAAGCCGACCCCAAAATTTGGGAATAATAAGGCTAGGAAGATAAGTATCATATTGACAACTATAGTAACAGTTTTTTTTGTGGTGTTACCTTTGACTGGCAAGTCAGAGGTTCGAAACTAAAGCGTACCCCTGACTTTACGTAAGTGCGTATTATAAATTATCACTTACTCCGTGTTAGTTAACCTATTAAGAGTATGAGATAATATAACAAAACACAATTAATTTGTGACATCATAATGTTCAAAAGTAATGGTCCATTCAGCCCTGTTAAAAGATCAGAAAAATTCAGTAATAGGTGTTTACAGTGATGTTAATTTCGAAGCCTTGACCGATTTTCATAACCCGGTCAGGGTTGTAAGTTCAATAAAAGTATTTTTACGATTATTTAAGCTTCAGAATTTCTTCCAACGTTAAAATCACGGTTTATTAAATTTGTAAAAGACTAAAGAGCTTTAAGTAGTTTTAAATGAATCTCATTTTTTTTAATTTTATGTGAATGTTCCCAGTTATGTAAAAAT
Organism: Protodeltote pygarga; assembly: GCA_936450705.2. Lineage (NCBI taxonomy): Eukaryota > Metazoa > Arthropoda > Insecta > Lepidoptera > Noctuidae > Protodeltote > Protodeltote pygarga. Next base: position 8,887,946 of record OW388268.2, on the reverse strand, counting down.
TTAAATATTCAGTAAGACGTTTTTAAATACCTTTTGTGAGAGTATCTACACCTCCAGACTCAGTCTTGAAAAAGACTGTCTCAGAGTTAACCATTTGTAGGCCCGTGAAATGGTGTTGTACAGCATTCGAACACTTATAACTCGAGAACGGCTAGATCGATTTTCATGATTTTTAGTTTGTTGGATTTGTCTTTGTCCAGAATACCAGAATAGATCAAAACAAAGTGGACTTATATCCCTAGGATATGGTAGGGTAGGGGTAGGGTTCGGGAAGCATAGGGTAGGGCAAAGGTAAAGTTAGGAAGTGTAGGGTTAGAGTAGGGTAGGGTAGAACAGGCGTAGAGGTAGGACGTCGCGTACGAAGTCGCGCCGAGTAGTTTCAAATTCCAATTCTGCTGAATAACCGACGATCTGGGATACCGTCGTATTTTGACAACTCAAGGGACGTCGCGTCATTCCCATTCCGCACGTCCGATGCTATCGATTATCGAGACTGACTTAACTAGACCTGCCCTCGTTTAATAAATCATAAAATTCTGAACGAAACGACACCGAGGGTAGACCTCGATAAATTGGGTGTACAGAGCTGAAATTTAAAGGGATTTGTAGACCCAATAACGGTAATAACGGTAACGGTATTTTATTGTTTTACTCAAAATAAGGAAGGAAGTTGGTTTTTTAAATATAGTATTTTTTCTAATCGAAGCTGTTTACTGAGACGTTTATAACCCCATTTATTTATTTAACTTAACTTAGACTTTACGTAAAACTTATGAAAATAAAATCTATTTTATTTTTAGGTTTATAGTTATTAGTCTAAGTTTTTTGGTAAATCGTTGATTTTGTGAGGGCCTAGCCACATCACCACGGACGCGGCGCCGCGCCGTACTGTAAACTCGCATGGTGCCGTGTTAGACATGCCAGTTAGCATTTGCATAATTAGATGCATAGTTAGCTAGATGTCACTTTCGTCTGAGATTGTTGTAAAACAGAAATTTAACAACACATAAGGGATTACGAATAGCTCAGTTGGTCGGTGTAACTTTTAAAATCTGCAGTCCGAAGGCTAGTTTAAATTCTGCAGTCCATTTTCAAGAGCAAGTGTAACCACTGGTGAGGTGCTATTAAGGTTCAAGACGCTACTGCGTGAACACACACTCTCTTGAAAATGGACTGTGTTTAAGTTCAAAACTAGTCGAGCAATCCTGAAATTAAGCCATGACAAAAGTCATAATAATATGATTAAATTGTTTATAGACAGACAGACTTCAGCAGTTACACGTGAAAAAATAAATAAGGAAAAACATTTCGCTCTTACAAGTCTCAAAATGTAAAGGAAATGTCAAGAGGTTCACGGTATGAACCCATACAATACTTTCAACTTGAACCCCGATGGAAAAGGTTTCTTCACATAAAAGCCACAGAAAATTTTGCAACTTTTTTTCCCTACGGAACTTTTATATTAAACTTGAAAAACAACGGTAAATTGTGCTAAGCCCACGTTTTAATTAAACATTTAAAAGTTGTGCTGCTTTACTAAAACAAATAGCAGTTTAAGGGTGCTATTGGGGTTGCCACGAATCTGGGTTCCTACTTCCTACTCCCTTTACCATTCTATAGGTATATATCAAAAAAATAGTATCTGTGCTGTTGACCGTTGAAGAATTCCTTTATCTGGAGTTAATGCTGAATGTCGATTCAGGTCATGCTTATCATAAAAATGCATTGTCATTGGCACTGAACTAACATGCAAAAAATCAACTCCGTAGAATAAGAGAAAGTGGTTCAAATTCAGCTTGCAAAATTCTACCCTAACAAAAATACATTGCAAGTTAAATAAAAGCTTGTAAATAATATAAGTCAACATTTTTTTTAACGTAATATGGTTTTGTCATCAAAACTAAAGCTATGTACCAAATATCAGACCAATCTGTCAACAAGAAGGGGGTGAAATATCGATTACTAAATTTGAACCAAATAATAAACAGGTCAAGCTAAGTAAAACCGATTAAAAAGGCCAATTTTCATACCTGGCCAATGCCTTTGTAATGGTGACTGTATCTACTTAAAACCAAATAAATTTTTACATAATGTTAACACACATTAGACAACGACTTCAACTCAAATACACATAAACTTCATCAAAATTTAGACATGAAGGAAGGGTAGACCGTGTTTACATATTTAAAATCCACAGAGTTTTCGAAATACTGTTGACTTGGGTTGTATAAACTCAGGTACCTACACTGAACCAAAACGCTGCAAGGCGTAAATTAAATATACACCCTGGTGCTTTAAATACCTGCCAAATTTTAGGAGGTAATAAGGTCGATGAAACTGAACAACTTTTCCCAAGGAAAATCTGAAAATTAACATCTCATACAAAAGTGAGTCACGTGACCAGTCACTGTATGAAAAGTCAATTTTTTATTATCCAATTTGTAAAATCTGTCCATATGTCATTTGAATTGTTTAATAATATATTTGCATTTTATAATCATTGAAGTGTTAAATAATAGAGTGGTTTCATGAGTCAAACGCTTTCGTTCTATTGAGATAGATTTATAAAAACTATTTTCTTATCTTTAATTGATGTAACTCAATTACTTATTGTAAGAATTTAAGCAAACTAATGTTTAGCGAGTGTACTTATGAGGCTGACTTATTTACCTTGTGGACAAAAGAAAAAAAAGTATAACTGATTTTGATTTGTTTAATGTCTTTTGACGTAACATATAAACGTTTTGGTCTATACATTAAATTAATTAAATAAAAACGAGAATTAGATTCGTAATTCAAGAGTGAAACAGAAAGAGAGATCGTAAATTCTCTAACCACTGTACTATCTACAAAAACTAATAAGTCTCAGTAAATCAAACTAATCAATATTTGAATGCCAAGGATGAACATGTTTCTGACGTCATAATTACAGCCGTAAATCAACAACTAAACTACCTAAAGAAAAAACCGTAAGCTAAACATTAACTCTACTGCCAAGACAGTTGTGATGTCGATACGCTAAATTTAAATCGAATTTGAACCTTGACCTAACCTAACAAATGTCTTTTGAGTTTATCAAAGTATTCTTAAAAGGAGTGATAGCCTAGTATGGCTTGTTGAACTGACAAGTCAAAGATCGTAGGTTCGAAATCCAGGTATCTCTGACTTTTCTGATTCATGTGCGTTTTAGAAATTAATTTTTTACTTGCTCACGATGTTTTTCTTCACCGTTAGGCAATGGTGTCTTAGATTAACTAAGAAAGTACATATATTATGACATTGAAAAAGTCACATTGGTAGATACAGCCAGGTTCGAACTCACACCCACATGCTTGCAAAGCGGGTCCGTAACCAATACGCCACCTCAACGACCGTAAAGTTAATTAATTATCCAATACAGTGGAGAAAATCAGACACCATGTTCACGTGGCTTTGTCTCCTTTGACATTAGCAAATTGGTTATGTTAGCTGTCACTGCCAATCTGTCTTACTGTTACATTAATTAATTACAGACCAATTAAGCCATAAGTGACAGCAGATATACTGAGACTATTATAATTATACAGCTGCATTGATACCAAAAAGAACAAACACACGAACGATGGCGACGAGTTAGATCTTCCCTCTCTCGGAAATTCTCGTAGAAATTTGTTTTTTTCCAATATCTATACATCAAACTTTCCATCTACACAGCCTTTATAAATCTACTGCTGGACATAGGGCTCTTTTCGTATACATCACTTATTTTGTGCGCTCATTAGAAGGTATTTGCTCTTAATCGCCACGCTGAGCAAGGTTGGCGATCGCAGTAGCAGATGGTTGCTATTGCACAGTAGGATGTTTCTGCCCATCCTCCAATTTTTTCTCTTTGTCGCATCTTACGACAACCGCAGGATAAATAAGGGTGGTTCTATTCCTAGGCCGGAAACCACACGGTGTCAAACTGTCTATAAAAGAATTAATTACAGAAATTCCATATTTATTAATCCAAGAAAAAAAATTACGAAACATCACTACCGCGAAATCATTCAGCTCGTCATTCATAATGAAACCACTTCACCTTGAACTAGATAATTTATGATCTCCACGATGGTTTTGACTTGACATATTTTACGCTTAATTTACTCGAGCTTACTAAGCACTTTTTGTGCTTACTCACGTAAGCTTAGATATTATTTTCAGGGAATGTTGTTGAAATGAAGTGCGTTTGATGAATTAATAGAGAGTAGTGTTTGTGATATTAAGTTTTGTTGAAATTCTGATGTTTTGTTAACGTAATGAAAAATAAAGATTTTTATTTCATCTCTCTAGCCTTATTATACCCAAACTATGTTGGGGTCAGCTTCTTAACTAATCAGATGCAACTAAATATAAGTTTTCCATGGAAAGACTGTTTATCTGCCTCCGCAATCCAAAGGGATTACGATATTCTGTGGTTACATCAGTTGTCAGGATTTTGTGAGGGTATGACTTCCTAAATCGACTGTCAAGGCTCTTCATGACAGCCGGGGCCAACGGCTTAATATGCTTTCCGAGGCACGATGATAAAATAAAATTCGAAAAGTCAGAGGTGCGCGCCTTGGGTTTAAACCTGAGACCTCTGAGTTGTCAGTCCACGGCATACCACTAGCACAGATTACTAAATAGTTACTAGCCACTACTGGCTTTCACTGCATTTTTTTTTTTTAAGAAAATAAAAGATTTTTTATTATTGACCTTTTATATCTTGTTGCCCAATCTCAAATATTTACTGTCTACACACTTTTGCCGTAATTTTAGTAATTCGCGACATCTCTGCCAACCCTCAAAGGTAGTAAAGAGATGCATACCTTCACAAAAACAGATTAAATAAAAACCCTCCCTTCGCCGCGGTTAGCGAAGTCAACGAGATTTTTAATAAAAGTTTAAATACGACGACTTTTTTCATTTCGCTGAAGTAAAGCTTTCCTAAGATTTCCTTTGCGGTTCACGAAGAAAATTGATTTCATTGAATGAAAATTTCTAGATTCTGAATCTGTGGGTTTGCGTGAATATTCTTATCAAGAGTACTCTAGAGAAAGGTACCATGGATTAGGTTTTAGAAATTTCTAGAACGATCTATCTTTTTTTTTTTGTACAAGTTTACATCGTGGAATTTAAGTCGTGTTAAAAACTAGCAGTGGTCATAATGTAAAAAACTTTTACAATGAGACCAACTACAAAATTCGAATTTTAAAAAGCTGGTTTTTAAGTAGATTTCTATTTTTCTGGAAAAAAAACGAAACAAGTATATTAAGAGCCGATTTCACCACTGACACTAAACGCGATCAATTCAATTAAACTCGGTTCAAGCGTTTAACTGAGTTCAGAACTGCAATTTTCGTAGGATTGAACTTGGTTTTATTAAACTCGGTTTTTAAAGTGAATGGTCAAATTGGGCCTTAATCGTCTCATTAAAACTGTAGGTTGATTGTCAAAACTCATACTAAACATGCGCGATCAATATGCGATTTTGCGCTTAACGCCTAAACACGAATCTTTAGCGCGCATAAATTAGTAAGTTTCCACTTAACACCTAAGTATCACATTGTGGAATGCAATAAATACTTGAATATTGAATAAAAACTTTGTAATACCTATTATCAACAACAAACTTCACACTTTAGTCAAAATATGTGGCTTGGCAGTTTCATTACTACAAGCACATAGGTATAATAGAAAAGTAATGAACAGTGGATAAATTTTTAATCTCACGCCCATGTGAATGTAACGAAATGGCCAAGCCACATATTTTGGCTAAGGTGTGAAGTTTGTGAAGTTAGGGCTTGTTGAATAGGGCGTGTAGAGTTAGAAGCTTGGTTCTACATGAAATCTGATAACTTTTTTACAGTGCGAGAAATATTTTACTTATTTATTTATAGAACAAGTAACAATGACCCAAATGTGTAAATCTAAGTAACAATATCTTAATAACTATGTTAGTATTTCTATACTTAACTTAGGTATATGCCCCACGAGATTCGCAAATCCCTGCTACAAGCTCGATACTGAGGTAGACAGCTTGCAGCAGCGGTTCAGAAATACGCAGTCGAGTCAGCTCGCGATACACCGTAGTATAATGTTGGGGCTGGCCCACACCTGATGCACCAGGGAGGCGCATCTTTTTCGCATCGTAGCGTAAAAACAATCAACGCGGCTTCAGCAAACATCAACATTAGCTACAAAAGCGGAACAGCCCTATTAACACATTAACATAATGGTCTCGACTTGGCAACATTTTACATGAAAATTTGTGGGATCCTTATGTCTATTACCTGAGCAGCGGTGACACAAGCAGGCAGCACGTGGATATCTTCTACCCCACTTCGGGAACTCCTGCTGCCTCTATCCGAACTCTCCTCTTCCGAGTCCGAGGCATGGAACGAAATGCTCCCGGGACTGGGATCACTTAGCCGCAACTTGAGGCAATCCCGACGCATTTTGAGGCGAAATTTTATTCTTTTAGCACTTATCTTGAGACATGTCTTTGGTTTTATCTTTGGGAATGTTACGTGTTTTTTTAAGGTTTTATTTCATTTATTTTTTTGTAGTTTTGTTCATTATTAGTGCTAGATGTTAATTAAAATTGATTGGTTAAGCAATAATTATTGATTTTATAATAATTTCAGGTACATATCGGCTTGGCGGTTGTTTTAACAATTAAAATCATAAAATTAAGTATGATTGCGTTTTGACGAATCGATAATTTGTATCTGCATTATATTTTAGAAATTACCTTGCAGAACATGGGAGTTTAAAACCATTTTTTCCCAACGCACTGGTCTTTACTTTTAAATCACGAACCCAATCCAGATCCTAAATGTATATACCTACAAACTTATTGTAAAGTTCGTGCTCCGGTGTATGTCAATTCGTGCATCAGACGCGTACCAGGACTAAAAGCTCGCAAATAGTTCGCTCATTTCGCTACAGTGCAGATTTTATCAGATACTAAGTTTAAAAAATATGACGCCATCAACTCACAATTTGGATTTATCAAACTGAAAGAAAAATTAAAGCACTGTAATACAACCTTCTCAGGATGGTAATAAGTTTTGAAAATATGAGGCCATCAACTACTATTAAGATTTATCAAACTGAAACACAAAGTAACTACATTCACAATTTTCATTCGCATTTTGTTCACCTGTCAATATTCACCATGTGACCCTGCCTAAGCCCTCGTAACGCGACACCTTGCCACGTAAGGACTCTGTTACGTCCTTCTATTGTCACACTTGTATAACCGGCTTTATTGCGACACAATCCCAACTAGCGAGTTAGCAAGTATTTTCTTTGCAAGGTTTTTTCTCAAGAAAATGTACGTTTTGTATCTTAAGATGACATTTTTCCCGATAGTAACAATAAAGCTAATGACAATTTTGATTTTGGAAGAATTTAATGATAACTAATATACAAGCTTGGCCTAATTTTCGATTAAATAATATAATATTTCGTAATATATAGTAAGTAATATAATATAATAGTTCGTGTACAAGATACGAGACGTATAAGGAGGTCGAGGAATTGGCTCTTGATAGGGAAAGCTGGAAGAAGTTACATCTTCAAGAGTGTAGCTCTTAAATAAATAAAATTGTTGATGTTGAGTTCCTATAAATTTTATCTGAGTTATGCTGACTATGACGGCCTAGAAAGTAAACAAAAAATCAATCAACGGCTCTGAAGTCTTTAATTTCAGTAGCAGGATTTAATTACGTACTTAATTTCAGCAAGGACACTGGATTGCTCTCGATTCAGTAATTACGACCTCAATAATAAAATCATAGATACTGTAATCAAATTGAATCACTTTAATGATAATAGGCAGATAAGAAAAGGCGAGGAGGCGGTGTTGAGGCCTTTTATAAAAAAGCTGAAAAAACTGATGTTATTTAGATAATAACTCTTAAGTTCAAAGACTCAATTAGTGACACTACAAATGAAAGGTTCCAAGAACCATAACCACCAAACAGTGAAGATAATGCAACTGTTTCAGTTAAAACATTTATTGCTAAGGAAAAGTTAGTTAACAAACCCAAATTCCATAGCTCGTTCTATGAAATACTTGAAGATCAATTAGGACTCGTAAACACAGAAATTGATATGTAAACTGTAACGGATTGATTTGCAAATGTATCTGCGCATTCCTATTGTAAACAAACTACGATATAAACCAGGATTGGGAAATGTCTTAAAATTATTGACAGTGTTTAGTTATCTTGATGCAGTTCTTTCGTGATGTGACTAAATTTTATACTTATTGCATTCTAAAAAATAAAAATATTAAACAAATTTCATTTAGGTCTAAGATCTTGATTCAAGCTTTGAGCTTTCTAATTCCTTTTACCAGATCCAACTAGTTTTTTGTATATAAAATCTTTTAGGTTTGGCATGAGGAAGTTTTTTAAATTATAGTACGAGTTTACTAGATATCATTGTATTATTGATTTTATCTCTGAACCGAAACAAATGTAGTCTACTGTACTACCCTTTAAACGTATGGAGATTAACATCTTATTAATTATTCGTCGTTCTTGCCAAGAGGAGGACGAATTTCATTTAAACATTTCCTTTCTATAATAAGATGTACCCTTTCTTTCAGGTTATAACCCTCTAACCCTTTCCGAGCTAAAGTCATGATGATACATATCATGTTTAAACTCTCCTTCAGCGTTAAATTCTGCCGATTAATAATTATCATTACTAAAAACCTTAACTAAATTGTTTCTGTGGAATGTTAACAAAAAAAATTTATCATTCAAATCATCATGAATATTAATATTTCTTATAACTAAATTGCATAGTGCAATTACTTCAACAAACTTGCATCTTTGAATTTAGATAATGCTGTTTATTTATAAATTTTTATTGTACTTTCGGCCGTAAAAAAAATGTTTTGAAGGAGCATCGCACTTTGTCATCATTAATATAGGTAGCTGAATATTTTGTGTAATCATTTACATATCAATAGGTTATGTTATACTACTCACTACTAATAAAATGAAGTATTAAGTTAACAACAAATGAAATGTTACCTAATAATATTTTGATCAATACTACAATATTATAAAAACGTATCAAAAATAAATACGACTTAAAAGCACAAAAGATAACGGGATCAAAACTGAAAAGCAAAAGGCTTAAGCCATCATAATACTTAATATCATTTGTCGGGTTGAAGCATTGTGTAATCCGCATTTCTCTATTGATTTTATCAGAAAACTGTCTGCAGTTGATCTTTCATTATAAAATGGAAGGAAAATTCCAGATTAAATGTAGGAAGAAGTGAATTGTAAATATGAAAGCTATTTTACTAAAGGTTAATACAATAACAATTAAGATTATTCTACAACTTCATCAACCTATAAAGTTCACCAAGCTACGAAACCTAAAATATAGTTACAGTATCCCAAATTCGTCAATAATTATATGTTACACACAATAAAACGGTTATATATTGAGTTAGAAAAGATATACCATAACATAAGATTTACAACTAGTATATCTCGTTTCATCACAATACATAGCTGGATATGTTTTCGAGGTACACTGCATTAAGTAAATTTTAAACCGGAATTTTTTGTGGAAATACTTTTGGACAAATATTTTTTGTGGAAATACAACATTGATCATGACATGTTATTAAAATCAATTATATATATTGAACTACCTTTCATCATCGATCAACTTCATTCAAATATTAAAAATCACGAAGCACAAAAATCTCAATAATCTACCACAACAAACAAGCAGGTAATAACTGGCATGGATATTAAAGACTGACTCATACAAAACAATCCTGACCTTGAGGTGATTTTGAAATAGGGAAGAGTGTTATGGACTAGATCGAATCGGTTGCATTAAAAGCTGCAGTTTCCAAGTCGAACTATAAAAGCCAGGCACTAAATCATCCGGAAATGATCTACATGAATTTAAGTATTGTCGTGAATGAGTATTTATATTCAATACTATTGAAATGGCTACTGCTTTTTCTCTCCAATAATTTTCACATCAAATTAATCTGCTGCAAACTACTATCAAAATAGCAAATTTCTCACTGATTAATAAGCCTCATAATCTAGCAGATAAAAATCATTGCAAATTATATCTAGAGCCAACACTTCATCGTCAAATAAAATTTCGAAGAGATTCAGAGATGTAAATTTATATCAAATAATTGTAAAAACTGACACATAAACTGAATCATAAAAATTCAACAGAAAAGATACTTTAGAGCAGAACAATGATGTTACAAGGACTTTCTAAATATAATGGTATATCATAAAATTATACTGTGTAGCGTGTTATTGAGTTGAAATACACTTATCAAGTGGTTTTGGTGAATTACTAAGCAATATATCACGGACTAGATTAGATTGGAGCCAGGTGGATGGGGACGCCAATGCGAAAGTAATGGCTACATTATGGCTTACCTTGAGGGAAATAAGATTGGTGATAAGTTTAAGCTAAAATATTCGAATTGGAGGAATGGACTCAGAATTACTGTCAAAAACCGTTAGTAACTAAATGGATTAGTCTTGGAATATCAATCTACAATAGCTATTTCAAAATTGATATGAAGCAATATTTAAACTTTCTATATTAAGCTAATTTGATATAGTAAAAGAAAGTGCTAAGAAAAGTGGCCTAACTTTCTGTTTTACGGAACAACGGATTTCCTCGTGACGTAAACGCCTTAATTGTATTTTATTCCTGACTGAAAATCAAAAGTTGTTAAATGCTGATGATGATAATAAGAAATTCATTTCGAGTTATTGAATTTGCGATGAATTTAAATCAATTTTCAGCAAGTCGTAAAAAGGCACACATTCCATAACCCGTTATTAATAAATGAAAGTGTATTAATTTCCTAAATAAACAAAACGTAACCAAACATGTACATGAAAACTTGACGCAAACATTTGTGATGATTTGACTTTTAAATTATTAAATGAATACGTAATCCAAAGGGGAGACTTAGATATCAAAAGGAAAACAGTTGCTAATGTTGAGGAAATTGATAAGGGCAACGAAGAGGTGAAAGAGCTCTGAGATTAGGAAGATTGTTTTCCTTTCAAAGAATATTTATTGGCAAAAATAATAGTGGCTCTTATGTAGGGGACGAAAAATCGAGGTTGGCTGGGGTAAACATTTTTTCGTTAGCATAATTCAGATTCAGTCAAGAGTCATATCCCAGTTGGGATTTAAAAAACGAAATAGGTATAGGACGGATGAAATGACCATATCATAAACAAAATTAGTGTAGTAATTTAAAAATTATAAATACAACAAGAATGTTCTGACATTCATCATTAAGTAGTTATTTTTTTCCACATATCGAAAGTGATACTATTTTAAGTGATTCATCAATTTTCAACATCGTAAGATGAAAATTCTGCTTCATCAGTTTCTTAATATTCATACAATGCTGCAAAGAAAAATGTTTCTTTCGGGGATTTGACCTACAAATTAATTTAGCTCTTAGAGACAGGAAAAATTAGTCAGTTTTACTGTGAAATATTTCTAGAATCAACGGTTGTGACCTTTGACATTTAATGCTAAGGGTAACAGGTATTTAGTAAATAGCAGCTTCTAGAATTTTCGTCCTCTACTTAGTAAAAAGCATTTGCAGGATCAACTTCTTGAATGTCAAGGTTTAAAGGATATTATTCTACAGGCTATGTTTTATCCCCATATTTTGGGATCTAATCTGAGAGTAAAATAACGCCCAAACTATCGATATTTATATCGATATATGCTTCAATGATTAGTATTTTTCCTTCTATCTAACATTGTGCGTTGTGTAAATCGAATGCTGTATATCTATTTACAAATTAAATCATTAAGTTCGACATAATTAGGTTAATTTTTCTTGATTACGACACAACTTCTAAATATAGTATTTCTACTACGATTATTTATAATATTAATTCTTTTATTCATTTTTACAAGTCCGTATATTCTCATTGCAAATCCAACTTCTCTCCTTTTACCTCTATCTGTCTTAGAGAGCTGCTAAGGATTAGTTTTTTAAAGGAGTCAAGTTGATCATTTACAACGATTTCAGAATAAAAGTAGGGTTCGAAAAAATGCTAGTACTGGCAGAATACCTATGCTAAAAAGCAAAAGGTCTTGTTTTAAATAATTTATTAGGTACCGTTTATGATTTTGTGTTCTCCAATTTCGCCGTCCAGTGAAAAGATTTTAATTATTCTTAAGAAAACACTACGCTAAACAAAAATACGCAGAATTACAGAAGATTTATGATAATTTCGATTAGATTTACGACAAAATATAATGTGGGATTTTCAGTGAAGTAATGTAAATCCAGATGTAAGACGTCTTGTAAATTCATTTGCCCATTGTATGGAAATATAATGTGGGTCAGGAAACTCTGTAGAGCAATTATATCTTAGCTGTGGTTGAACTAAACAAATATCGTTTTAAAATATTGGAAATCGAGAACAGAAACTGGTGAAAAAATAATTTATCAAACCGTTATCACACACAGTTTTATATTTTAATTTTCTTCACATTCACAAAGCAAAAACAAACGAGACCTATTTAAAAATAAATCAACATACTCTCATACATACACAAATTCAATAATATTTACATCGAATACGTCGAAGAAAAACGTATTACGAATTAAATTAGGTTTACTTGTCCGCCCTGATAAACAATTACGGGAAAATTCTTGAGATAAATATGAAAAACGCACACACTGGGCCGATGTAGCGAAATAATCGGTCTATTCGGTGAAAATACACGCAATATTTAGTGCACGACCGCCATGCCGATCTGCACCGTAAAACGCTTATATACACTATTTTTGTATCATTATTTTGTAAACGTAATCGATTACAAACGTCACACAGATAATAATCACCAATCGTGGATATCACTCGGGAATTTTTATTTAGTATCCGTTGTTTAAACTGTACGTTCTTTTTTTATTATATTTTTTTTCAGTAGGCGAAAGAAAAAAGCGCGGGGTTGTGTTTGGGAGCGCGTAACGACGCCCACCGACGACAGTGGCGCCGCGCGCGGCACTGACTGGAAAGCAACTGGCTACGGGCAACAGGAACGTTCCATTTCACCAGCAAACTTACACATTCACTCACACCCACCGTATTGTCATACAAATAGAGTTCGAATTACTTTCATTTGGCAGCAAACTGTAATATTATGTGTGTCTATATAGGCATCAGGATGTCCCTTTTGTTCGAAGCGTTCTTGTTCCGCTCATTTGAGTAGATTCCGTTTCATTTGGGCAGTATATAATCGTTACATTAATTTCAGTGCGGTTAGCCCAATGTTTGTAATTATGTTATTCATCGTACATTGGTGTTATTTTATGAATAGATACCAATAACATAAACAGTACTTGTTGATGTTTGTAAATATTTCTCAAAGGTTTGTTTGTAAATTCTGTGCGACTATGGTTTCTGAAGACATTTTGTCATGGCAGAGATATAGGTAGTACTGAAAAAAAAGAAAGTGATTTTTTTAATCAGCTGACTATGAACCTTAAAAGCCTTGACTTTTCCTGATGAAGATAGATTTCCATATTACAGAAGCCACATCTGAGGACACAATCCTTTTTTAGGTGTCCATACCAAAAGGATCCAATCGGGAACTACGAGAAGTCACAGCCTCTAGTACTGACGCACGTTTGTAAATGTGGTAGCCTAGTGGTATTACCGTTGGACTGCCAAGTCAATGGTTCAAAACCCAGGCACGCACCTCTGAATTTTCGAATCATGTGCGTTTTAGAAATAAACTATCAACATTAACATTATAAGGAAACCAGACACGTGAGAGATTTTTCAACGAAGTGTAAAGCCATGTCTGATGCTTATGGGTGGTTTAAACTCTGGCACCAGGTTGTTCATCAACCATACGATGAAGAAGAGAAGAAGCTATCATTATAGTATAATTTTATCATAGTAATGTCCTTCTGACCGAATTTCAGGACCAGCGGCCAATTTTAACGGAGATTAGCCAACTACGCAGGAGATATTATAATGCTAAAGTTTAAGCGCAAACACAGGTGCACTTCCTAACCCCTCACTCTCAAAATCCGATGGAAAGGCAATCCGACGCGACCAGAGCGAGAATAAGCGCAGAACCAACGGCTTTCCGTGCTTTCCGAGGCATGGAGCAATTGATAATTAATTTATAATAGCAGTTAACCTACTTTAAGACGGTTTTAGAAGGAAAAATTTAAGGAAAAAGAGGTAGGGGACGACCGAGAAGGACATTGTTGCATCAAGTGAAGGAGAAAGTAGGAGTCTTGACGTATCAAGAAGTCAAGAGACGAGCGGATGATAGAGAGAGGTGGAGATTGCTCCACCAACAAGAGCCTAGCTGCCTACTCTGCCAATGGGCGGTTTAAACTCTGACAACAGGTTGTTCATCTACCATACGATAAAAGAGCCTAGCTCTTAAAATATAAGAGAGACATAACTTAAGAAAATTTGGAGGTTAACATTTTGAAAATAGTGGGAAGCCAGCAATAGAAAATGATACATATGTATACTTTTATTTGAAACAACTAAAATTACCAACTACCATTGCTTGAGGTATTAATTACATACAATTATAACTGAAGTCTGTGGTACCTTATACCTTGGGTTCGAACCTCGTCAACGGTCATGCCACTAGGCTATCACGACTCAGCATTTGTTTATTAGAGTAACAAATAAATTACCACCTACTATGCCAAAATCGTAGGAGAAAACGCCACTAAACATTTACTATTAAATGTTATGTATTTTGGCGTCCCACATAATTATTAATATTTTAATAACTTTAACATACCTAGCACTTATTTTCGAGAATGGATCAGCAGTATTTGTTTTGAGTCTTGAAAGCCTAGTGGTATGACCATTGTCTGGCAAGACACAGGTCTCAGGTTCGAACCCAAGGCCGCACCGCTGACTTTTCAAAAGACTTTCTTTTTTAAATTAATCATCACTTACTCCGTGCCTCGGAAAGCACATAAAGCTGTTGGCCCTGCGCCTGTTCTCTCTCTGGTCGTTTCGGATAGCGTCCCATCCATCGGACTATGAGAGTGAAGTAATACAGAGTGCACCTATGCGCACACATTTGTGCACTATAATTCTCCTGCGTAGTTCGCTAATCTCTATCAAGATTGGCCGCTGTGACCGAAATAACTTACGAAACTTACGCAAACTTACGCCTTGGATTCGTACCTAAGACCTCCGACTTGCCTGTCATTAGTCAAACCACTAGACTACTGCTGGAACGAGCATAGCTCTACTATAATTATATTCCAATACTTACAAAGTAACCCTAACGCGCCACCACGGGTATAAAAGACCCGTCTATATTATTCCGTTTATTTATAACCCGACCTACTTGCCCACCTGTCATACCGTATTATAAATTTATCGGTGTCTTAGAATATTCATTATAAAACGTTTAATCTGGTTACACGTTTATATGATATTAATGTGGTCGGAATTCTGATGGGTGTCAATAGTGCGGTAGTATTTATAGTTAGTGGGTATATAAATATATATATTTAGCTGTTTTGTTTTTTAAATGTAGGTACACTTATAAAACAGTACAGTAAACTCTCTGTATGAGAAGAGGCCTTTGCCCAATATTGGGACAGTTACAGGCTGATTTATTTATTTATTATTATTTATCATCATCTGCCTAGCCTTTTCCCAACTATGTTGGGGTCGGCTTCCAGTCTTACCGGATGCAGCTGGATACCAGTGTTTTACATGGAGCGACTGCCTATCAGACCTCCACAACCCAGATACTGGGTTACACGATACCCCTTGGTAAGACTGGTTGTCAGACTTTCGGGCTTCTGACTACCCGTAACGACTGTCAAGGATCTACAACTGACAGCCATTTATTATTATTTATAAGTAATGAAAAATAACCGTACCGTACCGTATAGTACCGTAGATCATAACTCTTTAAAATTAATGTCTTTTTACTCACACGTAATATACTCACAAAATGTCACTCATACCATAATTTATAACCTCCACAATTAAGTTGCTCCTTTATTCCCATAAAGATTATTAACGTCGAAAAGTTTTGACAGTACCAATCATCAAAATAATTATCTAAAAACATAAATATGCAAAAGGAGCCAAGTCACCTTGCACGCGATGAGAGAGTTGTGAATTTAATTGGTCCCAAGTTTTGTAGTACCTACCTAAAATCGGGGCTACAGGAATGAGTAAGGTTTTTTAATTACTTTAAAAGTTATTATTATGTTATTCTCAACATAATGTAGGAATAAAGAAAACATAATGTTTCAGGAAAAAACATATTTTTTGTGTAGGCGCATAAATCTGCTCTTTTTTCACATTACGGTTATGGTGGCAATTATCATTATAGTTTGTTAAAGTTACGTCATTATCTATGCAAATATAATAAATAGATGACCTATTTACGTTCAGCAAATAGGTACGTACTTTTCATATTTGTGACATTTCATTAAACGCGACAAATTCTACGCGACAGGAGATGGTTGGTGGAATAGGATAGGAGTCACTCCTTAAGCAATCATCAAAAAATAACATTACACAGAATAACAAGCACCTACTTATTGGTAGCACGTTAGTAACAGTATTTTTTTAATTGCGCTCTTTTATTTTAATGCACTTATAGCACACAGTTGGTATTACATTTTTAAACGCTATGCGGTAACAAATCACCCGCAAATATTACCAGAATATTTAAGAACCCAACAACAAAACCATAGACAAAATCCATTACATCATGAACGGTTAAACACCACGCAACAAACAACACTTCCAGTACGTAGGTGTGACACCATAGGTTATACAAATGATCGGACGCTGAAAATAGATGAACGAGGCGCTTTAAGAGCAATCAGACAACGGACATACGACAGGATTTTGATGCACTCCTACGTAATCTATCATGAATTTGTGACGTAAGTGCGCGTGTGTTTCATGAAGGAAAATCATGTGAAAAGCCTTTTTAATGACGTAGACGACTACCGGGATGCAGTGAGTAGAAGATAAATTTATAAGGAACTTTTTACTCACGTAGAGTAATAATGTATATATTAATAATGTACTCCTGACCAAATTTCGGCCATAGCGGCCAATCTCAACGGAGATTAGCCATCAAAGCAGGAGATATTATAGTGCACAAGTGTGTGCGCAAACACAGGTGAACTCTCCATTCCCTCACTTTCATAGTTCGATGGGACGGCAATACGACACGACTGGAGAGAGGTCAGTAATAGTATATATTATATTCTTTGGCTTAACAAACGTGCTTTCCGGCACGAAATAATAAGTAATTAATTTATAATAAGCAAATAATTTACGAAAAGTTAGAGGCGTCTTGGATTCAAATCTGAGACTTCTGACTTGCCAGTCAATGGTCATACCACTAGGCTATCACGACTCAACGTAACGTAACAGAAATTAGACAAGGATTTACAAGGTTAACCATTCGAGATAAGGTAACAGAGGTGATGAAAAAAGTGTCCGTCCACACTGTGCACTTATAAATTTGCTAAATTTTCGTCACAGGGTCGAAAACTAACTCTAGCGCGAGAGTCAAAAAGGTACGGCGGCTTTGCGAAGTGAGTGCACGTAGACTTATTGTAATACTCGATTACAATCACAATCTAGCACTGATAGCACTGATAGCCTAGTGGTATGACCGTCGACTGACAAGTCTGTAGTCTCGAGTTCGATCCCAAGGCTTGCACCTCTGCCTTTTCGTAAGTTATGTGCATATTATAAATTAATTATCAGTTGCTAAAACGGTGACGGAAAACATCGTGATGAAACCAGCACACCTGAGATATTTTTCAATGGTGTGTAAAGCCATGTCAGAGGCCTACGGGCGGTTTAAACTCTGACACCAGGTTGTTCAACCATACGATAAGAAGAAGAAGACAATCTAGCGAAATTGATCTAGCAATTAGCTATTGTCCATTTGGCCCTAACTTTTTAATCTGACGGAAGTTAATTAGGTACTCCTTTATATTTAACCAAGGGTCGTAGGATTCTGACTTAGCAATAAAAACCATTGAAAAATCCTGTTGATATTTTCCTTTACGGTTTTAGCAAGTGAATGATTCATTTCTAAAACGCACATGAATTCGAAAGTTAGAGATGCGTGCCTGGATTTAACCTAATTAAATTTTTGATCTTACAAGAGTAATTAGAAATGGGTCTTGTATAAGCCCTTGAAAAAGAATCAATCATACAGGACTATCTTCCTTTCCTTCACTAAACATAAACAAATACTTCCACTGCCCAGCCCAGTTATTTATCACCTTCAAACAAACCCGCGGACAACAAGTATCATTAAACTTTTAGTTATACTTAACTGCATGCGTTCATGACCCAAAAATGTTGGCAGTCACTCAAACGCGCGTATAAACATCGTGTTGATATCGAACTTCTTGGTTCAGGAGCTCTATGGTAATCTCTATGGTTAAACGTTTGAATTTAGAAAGATAAGTGTCAAGGAAGATATCATTTTTGAATTCATTTCTCCCTAACACGAAGCAAATCCCCTAAGGCCTTTTCTAAGGGTTAGGTACTGTAGGATATATGACCTCAATATGGGCTACGAACCTACTTGCACCAAATCATAGTGCAATGAGGAAGTTGCGATTTCTTGTGGACTAGCGACCCACCCCGGCTTCGCACGGGTGCAATATACATATAAACCTTCCACTCTATCTATTAAAAAAAACCGCATCAAAATCCGTTGCGTAGTTTTAAAGATCTAAGCATACATAGGGACAGACAGACGGCGGATAGCGACTTTGTTTTATACTATGTAGATGATATGTCAAGTGACAGACGTTTTGAAATATAATTCTATTCGTGGGATTTTTGTATTTTATAAAATATATCTTAGAGTAATAAACATAATCTGGATTAATTTATAAAGCGTTGAGCGCAGCTTGAATAGCGCTCACTGATTCTCGCTTGTTACAGAGAGCAAGATTCGGAGACCTAGTCATCACAGTACATACTGAAGTATTAGATGTTCAACTTAAGGGAAGGTTCATATCTGACGGAACATGCGTCGCGTATTATCGGTCGCGTAACGCCAGAACAGACAAATGTATAGAAAAACACTTGACCGTTCACACTCAACCGATGATACGTTAGTGCGACTGATGATACGCTCGGCGTATTTTATGTCAGATATGAACCTTCCCTAACGTAGTTTCTTGCTGTAGGACAGTTACAAGCTGGTTTAATATTATTATTATTATATACAAAAACGTGTAGGACGCTTAACAGCCTTTATTTGATGTGGGTTTCCAAGAGTGCTGTAATAGAAATAATGAGTAGGGTTGCTGTACATGTACATTAGTTGATACAATTCCTTAAATCTTGCGGGCAATGTTCAAAGGTTATAGCGTACCATTTGGGTAATGATACGCTAAACATAAAGTATCCAACTTTGCGCCTGGATTTCCAGGATTTTGTTTTAGTTTTGCTTGTGACCACAAAAACCAATTAGGCAGTGTTGTAGCCAGATTCGTAAACCGATAATTATAATTTATCGCTTATAAATTCGTGTGCTCGTTAAATAATATTAGTCAACGTTATTAGGAAGCTATAAATACTTTAGGACGGTGTTACTGACTTTACGATGCGGTGCAATGAGATCATCGTATTGTAAATATTTTGATCGCCGTGACGAAATTTGGTCATCTGCGTTTTTGTGATAGCCTGTGATAGCGGGCTTGTAGATCGCGATTTTGTTCACATGGAAAACAAGTTTCAGCTTCAAGAGTTTACGGCGATTCAGATTTTATAACATTTTAAAACAAATACAAACTTCAAACTATAAAAAAAAAAACAATTACGAGCAGAGTTTGAACCTGCAATATACAAGTTGAAGCCACAAGCCGCTCTAGCAACTTTTCTAATGTTTTCCTGACCGAATTTCGGTCACAGCGGCCAATCTCAACGAAGATTAGCCAACTACGTAGGAGATATTATAGTGCACAATTTTTTGAGCAAACACAGTTGCACTCTCTATGCCGTCACTCTCATAGTCCGATGAGACGAAAATCCGACACGACTGAAGAGAGATCAGCTGCGGGGCCAACAGGTTTACGTGCTTTCCGTTGACGAAGTAAGTGACAATTAATTTATAAAACGCACATAACCTATGAAAAATTAGAAGTGCGCCGCCTTGCCTAAGCCCTACGTTCAGTAGTGAAATAATAGGTACAGGTTGTTGATGATGATGATGATGATGAACTTATTACTTAAAACTTTTATCATATTTCTAAAGGCTAAGTTGGCAGAGCGTCGAGCGTCTGTTTGCATTCGATTTTTTCTTGAGCTAATTTCCACGCGTTGTGATATTTTCCCTCATCATATTTTTAGCTAATTATTATTAATTTCTAATACTCATGAATTTGAAAAGTGCGTGCCTGAATTTGTGACCTTTTGAGATCCTATCATGTTTATATACTATATCATGCTATCATTGTTTTTTCTGTGCAAAATCTGCGCGGCGATCGCGATGGCGCGCCATCGGATTTTGCACTAGTGTCGAAGCGATATCGCGCGCTTGCACTAAAATGACGATATCTCCGAAGTTTTGTTGGGGAGTTATTATATTATGTATAATATAATAATTTTTGCATTTATTACAGACGATTTATGGCGCATTATAGTATGCGAGACAAGTTTTTTTTTTATAAATACAGACCAATTAATACAAGGACCCTTTACCTACTTTCCTTTTTTAAAAATTGTATTAAAAGATATGTACCTAATATAGTGCGGATTTTAATACGCCAATTACAATAATAGTTCTATCTTTAAATAATGACATACGAAAGAAAGAAATGTAAAGTTTACGTTTTAATTCTCTTTTCAAATTCTGACAGTTACATAAACCAAAATCTGAATAACAGTAAAAGTTGAAATAATAATAAAAAAAACGCCAATTTTTAACCATTCTCTTGCGTAATAGTACGGTCGAATACCTTGGCAATGGCATTCGACAGAAATAGATAATGCATACTCAGCCGACTCAGCCGCCATTTAGAATTTAAGCGTGAAATATGATGAACTGACGGTTACTCGTGACTTTGTATATACAAACGTCAAGATCAGGGGGTTACTCTTGGACTAAGAACCCATAGGTACCGACTCATAATTTTTACTATGCAAAAGTTGCTAATTCTTAAAACGGTTAAGAAACAATTTGCCAATTCGCATGCAGTTTTGCACTACAAAAGCTACGTTGCGTTAGTCAAGTCGTATTTCTTTATTAAATTAGACTAAATATTCGGTCGAGTAACCTATATACGTCAAAGTACTTTCGAGTAAAAGTCTTAGTTCGTGGTTCAGGAGTAACCCTCAACAATAAAAATCTGTGAGAAAAAATCTGTTCTATTCTATTTGATGTATGGCCCTTGACTTTTGATAACTTTGCCAATGTAAAATGATGGAAAATTGTGTTTTTCACTCAAAAAGGGACAACAATTTATTTCAAAAAGGTTTCAATTGGACTAAATAGTTTGATAATGTCACTTACGAATTACGATACGAAATAACTATTATTAAATATGTAGTATGTGTGACTAAATGTGTTCTTAAAGCGATTAAGTAAATGTGCAAATTTAGTCAATTTTGTTAGTTTGAAGAACGTTTTAATAAAAGCAATTGAATTGGAATTAAGTTGGCAGCTATGATTTTGAATTTCACAGACTAAAATGCTCAACTTAAAAAATATAATTCATAAATCTTGTGATTGCGTGAAAAAAATTAGTCTAAATAGTATAAGAGATCTTAAATAAGTCATAAAACTTCGAGAAACGATAGTTCCTTCCTCGTCTGGTCACGTCTTGGCGAGGGCGCTCTTGTGCCCCCAGAAACGATGTAAAAATTATTGGTAACACACGTTGTGTTGACGTTCTGATTTTAAACTTGTTGAAATATGACGTCACGTTTTTTTTCGACAGTGACAAAGATTGCATAAGAATTTGTTTTGTTTTTTTTCCTGAAGTAGCTGCCAGTAACTATTTTTAAAGCTAATATTTTACTGTACCTAATTCAAATGCTCTGCACTTAGATATTAATGATTGGTCTATGGTGTGTTCCAACTAGACACTGCCCACGTTCTATAAACAGACAACAAATAGGTACTACGCCGAAGTTTTGATTTTACACACGGTGTTGATTTTACCATTAATTATTCATTACTAGCTTTTGCCCGCCGCTCTGCCCGCGTGGATGTCGGTTATAGCGTAAAAAAGTAGCCTATGTCCTTTCTCATATTCCAGGCTATATCCCTGTCAAATTTCGTTCAAATCGGTTTGGTAGTTCAGGCGCTATGAAGTAACAAACAGACAGATAGAGTTACTTTCACATTTTCGTGATACATCGTGGTGGCGCATTGGTTACATGCGCATTGGAGAGGCAGTATACCAACACCAATACCGCTTCCGCGCTTGCGATGTTGGGTGTTGGTGTGTACTGCCTCTCTATTAGACGTCTCTCTCTCATACATCTACATAGAAAATACCAAGCCATACTCCACCTCGATGTTCCAATGTATGTTAGAAAAGCATTAGAATAAATAATATCTTCTTCTGATCAGAAATGCACAGTATTGAGTGGCGTAATGTGCTTATTTTTCAACGATTTTATTTAGCTTGCCCTGTTCGTTTTTTTTTTGTTTGGCTCAAATTTAGTCATTGAAATTTTACCCCCTTCCTATTGACAGATTGATCTGATTTTTGGTACGTAAAACGGTTTTGTCATCAGAACTTAGCTTAAGTAACAAAACCGTTTTACGTAAAAAAAAATTTTGCTTATATTATTTATAATCTTTTCCCGTCATTGGAATTGCCTGCATTATATTACTTACATCATTGCTTATGTCATTGCTTACTTACAAGCAAGATATTATCTCAGAAAGAAGCTCCTAAAATCCAAAAAATATTCAACGCTCATGACAAATTTCACACGGCACACCTGTGGAAATCTCGACACCAAACCAAATAAGGCTTTACGCGACAGACAAACACACAAACCTTGCGAAAATATAATAAAAACCGTGACCCACTTCCCTATTTAAAAAAAAAACCTTTTGACTTTTGTGACATTTAAATAAATTATGACATTTTATTAACTCATTATACTTACGAGCAGATCTCGATGTCATAATCGATTTTGAGTTGACTCCAAATCGATTTTTATTTAATAAGTGCAGGCGATATGTAAAATGAGCCTTAATTAACTATAACCTGTTGTGATGTTTACATCGTTTATATGACCGGGTTTAATTAAATAACTTGCAGATTTTTCGTACTATCGTGGACATAGCCGGTGTACCACTCTTAAGGTCAGAATCGCTTACACCTACGTCTGAACGTAGCGCTAGCCCCGTCCCTACGCACGTAGCATCGTTCAAAGCATTTTGATAGCAAAGTGGTGCACCGTTCGTGTCTGCGATGGGAAACCAGCACACCTAAGAGGTTTTTCAACGGTGTGTAAAGCCATGACAGAGGCCTACAGCGGGAGGTTTAAACTCTGACATCAGGTTGCCCATCAACCATACGATAAAGAAAGACTAATAGTAACTTAATATTGTCTCAAACTTTCGTATAATACTAACTTAAGTAACTTAAATACCTACTAACTTGCTCCGAAAGCTACATAGAGTTCGGCTCTGAGCTGCTCATGAACTGATCGCATGATTGTATGTGCAAAAAAGGGCGGTAAGTACAATATTACACTCCGCTATTAAATCTCGATATTTACCTATTTGTAAAATCATAACACGAGACCGTTCAATGTTGTCCTTGCATTCCACTTCCCCTAATAGTCCGTTCTATTAATATCCAGCAATAATTGATTTAACACCAAATGTCCCGAGCCACAAATGAATCAACAGGTGCTTTTAAGTCTTGAGAGAGTTTGTGTTTGTAGGTATGTATATTTTAGGAGGAATATCCTGTGTAATCTTCTCAAAGGGAAAGTAAGTACTTCTCAAAGGGTAGTTAAGAGCATATTGTCCCTCTATCGCATGACACGTGCTATTAATTTAAATAGTAGGTACTTAATTTAAAAACTGCCTCGTTGGTCTAGTGGTAGCAAGCGCAACTGCTAAGCCCGAGGTCCTGGATTAGATCCCCGGGTCAGGCAAAGTGTTATTGGGTTTTTCCATTAGGAAATTCTCAGTAGCGGCACGGAGTCTGGAATAGGATCAAGCATGAATAACCACGCTAGTACACTGCGTGTTGGCGATTTCAGACTATTAAATCGAAGTTTCCTCATGATGTTTTCCTTCACCGTTAGTCAGTGGTATCTTAGATTAACTAAGAAAGTACAAGAAATGTCACAAATGACCACCCATCTAGAAACTAACCGCAGCATGTGCTACTTAACCTTAGTGATCAATTTTGAATTTGAAGCCAGTATGAGATTTAAATAAAATCATTAGTTTTCATAATTCAGTATAGGTATCGTCACGAAAGAGAAAATAAAAAAAAACTCAGTAAGTATATTAATTCATCGCAATCTCTTGAAATAGAAAACCATCTAAACTTTGGAATTTTTAAAATAAACTGCGCAAGGACATAAAACCAGCATTTCACGACAAAAACCGCGAGCAACAGCTAGTTTCATGATGAAGTAAAATGTAATGTGGGCACAGAATACTATGAAATGGAGTGTTCAAAGTCTTACCTAAAGTTTACCAGCTAATTTGATTCTACAAACGATTAAATATATAGCCGGCGGATTTTCTACTTTAAAAAATAAAATAAAACAAATGAACGTTTAGGAAGAAAGTAAATTTCTTATATTACATTATTTCTTATCATTCTAAGATAGTCATTCTATAAGTAGTTAGGAATTTATAATAATCTTACAGAGGAAAAGTTATTTGTTTGTTAGAGTTTCATTGTTAGTAATTAGAAGCAGTTTCAGAAACTAATATTTCACTTACCTATTTAAAAAAATCTTTAAATAACGGTAAAGAATGAAGTCACAGGAAAACACCATTAAAATAAAAGGTTATCATGCGTTGATGTCTAATAAAAAACAAACATATTTTTGCTTTTAGGAAAATTTGTTTTCATTTAATTTTGTATGGGTATTAAAGCTTATCGACCGCAAATAAAATTTTCCAAGGAGAGTAGATGTTTGTATTTCTAATATCTATGAAGTTTTTATCAAGCGCAAGGCTAAAAGCAGTCATTTGCATAACACAGCTGCACAGATGAAAGCGCTGTGCTTAATTACTGTGATGGAATACCGAGCTGATGAATATCCCCTAGTGATTAGGCATATCACAGTAGGCTTCAAAAGTAGATCCTTAGACACCGCGGGCGGACGCTAACTGACTACAAAGTTGTATAATAGCTCTAGGATATTCTCAATCTGTCTAAGTTTTCTAGTGATGAAAAGTTTTAGCTAAACACAGCCTGTTTCTAATGCAGCTAATGTAGCTATTAGGGTTAGGTTTGACAATCATCAACGCGTGAAACATCATTGCTAAGCTGTTTGCAATAGGCGTCTGTGCATATTTTGAATTAAGATTGTGCGACTATAAACTTTTTGTTGTAATCAAAAAGGTTCAAATTGTAAAACGCGCCAGTTTATGAAGATGTCTTTAGCGTCGTTTGCACATTATCATTCCATTTAGTACTACTTCGTGGACGCGGGTGATTCCGTACTTGGATGATTGCCAAGCGTCTTCCGCTCAAACCGCTGAATAAAATACGATAAATAATGAAAGACAATCACACTGGGAGATTCCATGTGAAGAAGAATAGTACTAACTCTCTCTAGTCACAAATGAGTCGTGATAGCCTAGTGTTGGTGACTGTGGACTGGCAAGTCAGAGGTTTCGGGTTCGAACCCAAGGCGCGCACCTCTGACTTTTCGTTAGTTATGTGCGTTTTATAAATTATCACTCTCCGTGCCTCGGATAGCACGTTAAGTTGTTGGCCCCGGCTGTCAATTGTAGATCTTTGACAGTCGTTACGGGTAGTCAGAAGCCCGAAAGTCTGACAACCAGTCTTACCAAGGGGTATCGTGTAACCCAGTATCTGGGTTGTGGAGCTCTGATAGGCAGTCGCTCGTATCCAGCTGCATCCGGTAAGACTGGAAGCCGGCCCCAACATAGTTGGGAAAAGGCTAGGCGGATGATGAAAAGTCACAAATTAGCAACAATCGACACCCTTCATCGCACATCGCTTCTCGTGGAAAACTACGGTCGTCGCTGGTTTCCAGCCACCCGCGGACAAAGCCTCGCTAAAAATTTTGTCGTATTCCAGCATGATGTTCGTTACAACCTATCTGGGGGATAAATTTGGACCGAAACTTCCAACTTTCGTCCTCCTAATTAAAATACAGGGATGCTCCATCACAGACAACACCGCTAACCAGGCGGGTTCGTGATCACATATTTTCTTTTACAATATTGCTAATTTCAAATACCAAAGAATGTATTTATACCTATTTGATTATTTATAAGGAAAAACGGGACGAACGAACAAGCGGGTCTAATGGTAAGTGAACACCACCACCACAGGTCTGCAGGCAGCTCGTATCTTGAAAGTGCCAATTTCATCTTTTATATTTTTAATTTCGTTCGTTTCGTTTCGTTCAATTATATTTCGGTATAATTCCGTGTCAAATACATTCTCGTAACGCACACATACACAAGTCAGGTTGCGCTTACTAAAACGCTTGTAGAAAACTGTTGGTACTTTTAGAATAAAAAGGTATTCATTCAATAAAAGGACCTGAAATAATAAAGACGTTTCACTTAACTCCTCACCTTCTCGGAACCTTTGGATAGGTATTTTTGTCGTTTTTGTCACAACGAACATAGCGCGCTGCAGTACCAAACAGTTGGGTAAAAGACAGAATACTTGGAAAAAACTCTTGTTCAAAGTAGAGTCGTTTTATAGTAGGTACCTACTAATTACTAACTTTGCCTCAATCTTCGTAGAAACCCAAGCAATAAGAAAACACGTGTGGCTATATTTCGTCGGATTACATTTCGCCGAAATCTATTTTCTTGAATTAAAAGAATGGGTCTGTCTATGAGCGTATACCAAAAATGGTGAAATGTGTAGAACTCAAATTAATTGTAACACCTTTATCTGTAAGTACCACATTTCATGCAAATAAAATTATTTTGATTTTGATTTGATTTTGATTTTTTCGATACTACGCCATCAAATAAGGAGAATCTGAATCATGATAGCCTATTGGTATGACATTTAACTGACAAGTCAGAGGTTTCAGGTTCAAACCCAAGATGACTTCCAACTTTTCGTAGGTAAGTTATGCGCTAATTAATTAATTATCAAGTGATAATTAATTTTTAGCGCATAACTTACTTGATGATATTTGCGCAAGTGCGCGTTTCCTCGGAAAGCATGTGAAGCCGATGTTCGTGTGCCTGATCTCTCTCAGGTCTTGTCGGATTGCCATCCTATCGGACTATAACTATGAGTTAGGGAATAGAGGGTGCACCTGTGTTTGTGCACAAACATAAGCACTATAATATCTCCTCAACTCTCCTGCATAGATTGGCCGCTCTGACCAAAATTCGGTCACGAAGATATCTTTAGCAAGATTTTTAATACCTTTAAAAACCTAAATGTCTTAAACTCTACGTTAAATCTCAATCAGAACTGTTAACAAATTACCATTAAAATTGCTTTAAACGCCTTTCCTTGCTGATATTCAAGTTATCTAAATCATCCACTTTACTGCACTAATATTGCAAACGTGACAGGTTTCCAATTAATAACTCGAAAGTTATAGTATATATATAGTATAGAAAAGATAAATTGCCCCATAAATTGTCTGGTTACACTCAAGGTGATGCCAGTTTACCTTTTATGGGAAAATTACACGATACTTTTTTATCAGCATTAACTGTCGGACAGGAACATTTTTTACTCATAATCCCTTCGTTCACATACGAAGGGATAAGATATTTAAGGGTTCCGTCGCAATTTAATCGGAAAAATGGTTATGGAATCAGTTTGAACGGACAAACCGCTATTTGGAGACGTTTCGTTTGAATTATGAATATAAAAGTTTTATTTAAATAACATTTTAAAAACAATGTCTAATTTTTCTTTATTGTATGGTTGATTAACAACTTGGTGTTAGAGTTTTAAGCTGCCCCGTAGGCCTCTGACATAGTGTTTTAAACACCGTTGAAAAATCTGTCAGGTGTGCTGGTTTCCTCACGATGTTTTCTATTACTGTTTTAGCAAGTGATAAATAATTTCTAACACGCATATAAATCGGAAAAGTCAGTTTAATAAATATACAATTTTTAATAAATTATTACATTATATTCTTTGTATTCTTACTGCAAAGTTAGACCTACCAGGCCTCTAGTACGCCATTCGAAAGGAAGGTGTCACTACCGTTAAGGATGGTTAAATACTTGAATGTAGAAGAAAATTTCGATGCTCGTGATGAGCAGGACTACGAATAGCTTAGTTAGCAGAGCGGTTGACGGTTTAAATAGGTCGTAAGTTCAAATCTAGATCCTTAATTACAATTTAATTATAAGCTAAAAATAATCATACCTAATTTTTATTTGGACGAAAAATACCTACTCAATTAGCTTGGCGACCCAAAATATTTCATTGCAAATTCCTCCCAAAACGTCTTACGTACAGCACTAAATCGCAATGAAAAATAAAGATTTCCCCTCATCATAACGTTATAACACATAAATAATAACTTCAAAAACTGCTATTCCAGCCGACCCCGTTTGAGAATTACGTAACTACGTAATTTGGGCGGCTGAATTACAATAATTTACGCGTCCAGTTAGAAAAATGTCGCGTAATTATATTAGGATGTTTACGATCTTCATGCTTATTTACAAAGTGACGTTAGCAAATAATTTCCGTTTCATGTTTAGGCTGAAGCCTGACGGACCGATGCGGACGGTTGGTCATCATCTGCCTAGCGTTTTCTCGACTATGTTGGGGGGGGGAGTGTTTTACATGGAGCGACTGCCTATCAGACCTCCACAACCCAGATACTGGGTTACACGATACCCTTTGTAAGACTGCTTGTCAGACTTTCGGGCTTCTGACTACCTGTAACGACTGTCAAAAATTCTACAATTGACAACCGGGGCCAACAGCTTAACGTGCTATCCGAGGCACAGAGAGTGATAATTAATTTATAATACGCACATAACTTACGAAAATTCAAAGGTGTCTTGGGTTAGACCCTGCGACTCTGACTTGCCAGTCAACAGTCATACCACTAGGCTTAATCGTTCGTTAAAAGTTAGTGTTTACATTTTTAAGCTATCGATCTATGGAAATTTCACAAAATAAGATCAGCTATACTTAGACAGACACCTACCTAATATAATTTCTCAACAATTTCACACTTAATAATTATTCTTGTATTTTTGTTGACTCCAGACATCAAACGGAAGATATGTGGAATGCTATTGAACTATTTCAGTTTATAATTCAACTTCAATTTTTAAAAGTATGTATTCATTCTCTTTTTTTTTCCTCAACGGAGATTGGCTAGAAAATATTATAGGCACTACTTAATGCGTGCGCAAATTCAGATGCACTCATTATTCCCTTATTCTCGTAGTATTGATGCACTCTCTATTCCCTCACCCTCATAGTCCGATGGGACGGCAGTCCAACACAACAGGAGACACTTTAAGCACAAAACTGTCGATTTTACGTGCTCTCCGAGGCATAGTGCAAATGATATTTGAAGGGTTTTTTACAAAAAAAAGAACGCTTTTTAGCATATATTTTGATACGCACATAATTCACGAAAAGTGGTGCGTGCCTTGAGTTCGAACCTACAACCTCTGGCTGGCTAATCAAAGTTCACCACTAAGTTCTCATTACACATTACAATGTCCATTATCCAA
This sequence comes from Protodeltote pygarga, assembly GCA_936450705.2. Lineage (NCBI taxonomy): Eukaryota > Metazoa > Arthropoda > Insecta > Lepidoptera > Noctuidae > Protodeltote > Protodeltote pygarga. Next base: position 8,857,991 of record OW388268.2, on the reverse strand, counting down.
TAAAAAAAACATAATGTTAGTCTCTTTCTATGTCAGTCTGCAAGTAAAAATTCTAACTACCGTATATCATCCCACGCTGCAGTAATTCTTTTGGAAGTAGGTTACTGTGTAATCGTATCCAATGGGCCACAGACTGGCACATTTTTTTTATTTTAATCGTGACAAACAGTGTTTAATACAAATAATTAGTTTTTGCAAAATTGCAGCCATGTGTACATCACAAAAGAAAATAAAAACTTTTAAAAATAAAATTGGCTAAAAAAAAATCTTCACTACTTACATAGTATAAAACAAAGTCGCTTTCTCTGTCTGTCTGTCCCTATGTAATGTTTAAATCTTTAAAACTACGCAACGGATTTTGATGCAGTTTTTTAAATAGATAGAGTGATTCAAGAGGAAGGTTTAAAATATGTATAATACATGCATAATTGCGTGACCGTGCGAAGCCGGGGCGGGTCGGTAGTTTTAAATAATTTATGAATTCTTATTAAATAATTTTATCGAAAATAGGTAATATAAAATCGGTACTAAGCCAAGAGTGTGGTAGACCATCGAATCAGCTGTCGCACCGACTCCAAAACGAACTATTTTGTGTTATCTTTATCTTTTTTGTTAAAGGTCCCTAAATATTTAATTTTTTTGTTAAGCATTTTTAATTTTTAGTGGCTCAAGCTTATTTTTTGAGTATTTGAAAAAGGTGTTAACAATACTCCTTTTATTTATATATTTATTATATACTTTATTGTACACCATTTTACATAGCACAAAAAAAAAGAAATAATTGTAACAAAAGTTGTACAATGGGCTGTCTTATCGCACAAGGCAATCTCTTCCAGACAACCTTTGGATGGAAAAGAGTGTACTGAGCAAGATATGGGAAGCGACTATATTAACTAAGCTTACTGACTTGACTAAGCGAAGATACTTTTATTTTGTCTCTTCTATCAAAAAAAAAAACAGGTGTCACACACCCGAGGGATTTTTCAACGGTGTGTAAAGTCATGTCAGAGGCCTACGGGCGGTTTAAACTGACACCAGGTTGTTCATTAACTATACAATGAAAAAACACCACCAACTACTGAGAAAATATTTATTTTGAATCCGCTTTATACATATAAATTCAAAAACCAAATACCAACTTGTATCAATCTATAATCTATTCTACATAACATCAATCCCTGAAATTCCCGTTACTTCTATAATAGTTGAGCAAATCAATACGGTTGCTACGAACTACAAACGCATACGTAATACATCAAGTGCAGAGGATCGACACGGACGTGAGGTTATATTATAGGGTTAAATAAAACTTAAATTAAACATTTTAATAGCAATCGACGCAAAAAACCTAAATTTTTATGCGATATATTTAACGTATGGTTGATAAACAATCTGGTGTCAGTTAAACCGCTTTTAAGCCCCTCACGTGGCTTTATACACCGTTAAAAAAAATCCGAAGGTTTTCAGCAAGCGCCGAAATTGAAAGAACTTTAAATACCTACTTTTAACCATTCTGCAAATAAATATTCTCAGTAAATAAATATTAAGTATAATGTTGACATTATTTTAAAGTTTTTTTATTTTATTTGTGACAACTGCAAGGTGATTTAATAATTTCGTAATTCTTTTTTTATATATAATCAACATACACTTAAAAAGAATTATTTTATTCACTTTTACCTAATTATGAACTGAATTTCTTAGATTTGACTGCCTCGTTGGTCTAGTGGTAACAAGCGCGACTGCTGAGCACGAGGTCCTGGGTTCGATCCCCGGGTCGGGCAAAGTGTTATTGGGTTTTTTCATTAGGAAATTCTCAGTAGCAGCACGGAGTCTGGCATTGTGCCCGGTTAATGGCAATAGGCTCGCCCCCTATTACATGGGACTTATAATAAAGCCGGCGAAACGTGGGTGTACTGCACACCTCTGCCTACCCCCTCTGGGGAATACAGGCGTGAGTCTATAAATAAATAAAATATAAATAAATAAATTTCTTAGAGTTAAGTAACCTTTAAGCATAATATCCTTCAGTTTCCAGCCAGAATTCCCTGTTACTGTCGCACAACTGTCAAACTTCAACTGCAAGACAGAGACGGGAACATATTTTAGCCAAAGCTCGTATTAAGTAACGTTTATTTATCTTCGGCCTCCACGAACCTCAAGAACGGAAGTGCGAGTTTCACTTACAACCATTTCGGTTGTTGCGTAGAAACTTTTACTAACTTACAGTTCCTACGCAGCGACCGAAATGGTTTATAGTTTAGAGCGTGTCAGAGAATTGGCACATTGATGTTATATTGTTGTACGGGTTACCGGTAACGACCCGTAAATATAACATCAGGTCTATACGATATGCACACACATGTAATGGTTTGATTGATGCTCAATTCAATTATTCATCGGGACGAGTTGATGTTTTATTGCTTTTATACCTATTGTACTGTATAATTATATGTGGCTATTGGATTGGACGTGATTGTGTAATGTCACGGACATTTTTGATGCAGGGTAATAGCTCTATGATGAAAACTTAGGTCCTAATAACAGATGAAAGTACCAAGTAAAATAATTATGAAATATTTTTACTAGAATAATAGTGTATGTGTGTGTGTAGAGTCGTGATAGCCTAATGGTATGACCGTTGACTGGCAAGTCAGAGGTGTCAGGTTCGAACCCACGCCCACCATGGCTAGAAATTTTTATTTCGGATAATTAAAACCATGTAGAAAGAAGCTGCGGAAAAGCTTAGCAAATAAAAGTGCCTTGGAAATAGTTACGTGTTTCCTTCTATAAGGTTGGCGAAGAACCCTTTCAATCATCTAATCCTAGAGATAATGGTGCTGATTCTCTTGTGCATTCCTCTACTTTAATTTTAGTCTTAAACACTATTGAAAAAGGATATCAAATTGAGCTATAAAATTAGAGCTGTCAAATTAGTCTACGTCCTTGCAATTTACGTGAAATTAGACGAGACCTCTATGACATGCTGACTAAATTCTCTTTGATATCACGCAAATGGTCTAGTTTGACAGCTCTAAAAATCTTCTATCCTTTTCTAATGATCTCTATTAGAAAAAGAGATGGCGAGTCTAAATTAGTTTAGAGCATGTGCAAGAGAATCAGCACCATTGCCTAAGTTTCATCCTCACTAAGCTTGGCTGAAGCTTACAAAATCATTGTATCTAACCAATTCTCAGAAACGCATCTAAACGCTCGTTTCTCTGTGTCTAACCCAGAAACTGACTAGCAAAGCAAAACGTTACTGACCTAATTTAACAATGAATCATCCGTTACTGGCATATTTTAACTATTTTCAAACATTACATTACTTAGCTGAGCGCAGACTACAAGATTGTCTGAGAAATGCGCTTAGCCTGACAATATGTATAATAATATAATAGAATAAGTAAATACTCAGTAAATACAGTGTTATAGTCAGCTGCCTCGTTGGTCTAGTAGTAGCAAACGCGACTGCTGAGCACGAGGTCCTGTGTTCGATCCACGCGTCGGGCTAAGTGTTATTGGATTTTTCCATCAGGAAATTCTCAGTAGCAGCACGGAGTCTGGAATTGTGCCCGGTTATTGGCTATAGACTCCCCGCATATTACAATATGGGAGTTATAACATAGCTGGCGAAAAGTGGGTGTACTGCATATGCACCTCTGCCTACCCCCTCTGATGAATATAGGCGAGAATCTATGTTATGTTTATAGTTATTTGGTTTTCTAGCATACCTACAAATGTGGGAAGCCACCACGTAATACCTTCCCACTCATTTGTTCAATTTATTGTACAAAATCAATCTTTCAATGTCTTTCAATCAGGTTTAAACAACGGATGCTGTTTACCTACTGTTAAACGTTAGTAATGAATCATCTGAGTACTTATTGTTGGTAAAACATCGTAAACAATGTTTAAAATATAAACTGGAATATTTGTGGATGTAAATGTAGCTTCGGCAGTATTTAAAGGGGTGTATCTAGCCGTTTTCTCAGCAGATACGCCCCTTTTATACAGAATTTCGGGCATATCTGCTGAGAAAACGGCTAGATGCGGCCGTATCTAGCTATTTTCCTAGCTTACAACTTGGGTCACTATATTTTTTGACTTGTAAAAGTCCAACAAACTGTGCCGGATTAAAAAATTAAGAAAGATTTTTGCTATAAATTTTAAAACAATCGCAAAAGATGACAAAGCAAAGTGTCTATTTCTGTCAATTCGACACTTCATGCAATGAATGGCAATTTCCAGAGTATAATATTGAAAATGTATAAAAAATTATATTTATAAAAATTCGCAAAAAAATAACGACTCCTTGATTGACAGACAGTCCTTATTTCGGCAAATTTTAAAATTAGATCAACTCAGAATTAATTTTTGATCGAACTGTTCTATAGAATTTAATTTGAAAACGAGTGAAAATCACGAATGTGCTAGTTACAGCTCTTTACGTAGGACTCATAAACAAAGTTTGGCCCCAACAAAGTTTGGGAATAATAAGGCTAGGACTAGGAGGATGACATTGAACTCATCGAGTGATATATAGCCTGAGAGATACTCAAAAACCAATAAAAAGTAAATTAAAAATAGATACTGATGTTTAGGTTTTCCTGAAAAACCCCAAAGGTAATAAAGTGGTAGTTAAGATTCAATTCCAATATGTCAGAATTAAACATTAAATCTGTCTGTATTTGTATCAAGAAAGATTTATGGTCTAGCTATAATTTTGTTTTGATGTATAAGCTTTGCTGGGTTTTTCTATCGGGCAGTTCCTGGTAAACGGTAGGATTTTACCGGGTAGTTTTATTTAGGCTTGCCCCCTATTCTAAGAATAGATTGAAGAAAAATAGTCGCTACAGGACTTGTAGTAACCATTGATCAGATAATCGAACGCTTTTCCTTATTCCAATAAAACGAACTCTCGAAATTTAAAAAAACGAACACAATAAGACATTTATTTCTAAATAATTTTAAAACGTTGGGATTTGTTTAAGTTTAAAAGTCCCGAAACAGCAAAAATGTTCAACTATTTATTTGCGAAAAATGGAATTTAGGAAAATTATCGATGACTTACTACTCGTATTCCAATTTCTTCCGATAGAACGTGTCAAATTCAATATCTGCCGCATCAAAGATTACTTATTTCGTTTTTTTAACGATGCATGCATGCATGCATATTATTTACAACGTGTTCTACGTAAAATGAATAAAATAATTATTTTATTATATTAAACTAACTCGGTTGGCAACATAGTTTAAAATTCTTTAATACATGAAAACATACAAGTACTCGTTATAATATTTACGTGTGAAATCGTTTCGTATGCGAATTTCAAAAGTCATCGGTGAAATTTTTAAATACTGTAACGGCTTTGCTCATGGATTGATTTCGGGAATGCTCGACTAGTTTCGGACTCAAACGAAGTCCATTTTCATTTTCAAGAGCATGTGCAGTTGCGGCGGTGTTGTGAACCTCACCTGCTCTTCAAAATGGACTCCGTTTGAGTCAGTTTAACTCATGACAGTTATTATTCTGTTAACGGTTAAATTCAAAATTCGACTTTCAGGTAGATTTTTTCCGAACGAATCGCAGATCTACTTTTGTCATGCAATTAGATAGAAAATGGAAATACGGAGTGGAGTGTTTAATTTATTTATCTAATGAATATTATGTATCATTTATATTATTGAATTTTGACCACTCTCGACCACTGGTAGACTAAAAATATAACCCTTCTTCAGGCGCAGTCGGGTAAATATTACGCAGTTGCGGAACTAAAAATAAAACTAACTTAAAAACACTAAAACGATAGAAATACCACAAAAACTGTAAGGGGAGACTGTAAAGGGGTCTCCCCTGTGCCTTGCTGTGCACGGTAACTGTGACCACTCCACCGTCGGTCGTCTCTGGGGTCACACAGTGAGCGGACAGACTCTCCAACCTGTCACAACTATACCTATTGAAATTTATCAAAACTACACAGCACTTCATAATTAAACACTCCACCGGTACTTCACATAGCTGTATAGTACATATAGGTATCAGCAGTAAGCATCTAAATAAAGAACCAGACATAGTTTCTTGACCTAGTGATTCATCACTCGTATTGTGCGGCGTTGAAGAAAAAATAATGTACCTAAGTAATTAATTTGATTGTGGTTAAACAATACATAGATTTTTCTTGTATTCTTGTTATAGAAAGAAAGTTTTCCGTCACTGTGGTTATCACAATTATTAAGGTTAAGCAACACTTGGCGAGGTCGTTTTGTGGATGGGTGACCATTTGTGTTATGGAAGTTAAGCAGTGAACCCTGGGGGCCTACTCCGAAATTTTAACAATTAATATAACAACGAAGCGTTGTTAGAGTAGAGTCCCTGGTTATTATTTCATGTGGTAGTAGTGTGGTAATGAAGTTTAAGGCCTATAGGCGGCTTGTTAAATTCAAACAATGGGTGTCCACAAGGTGAAGTATGGTCTATTATAAAAAAAAAAGGAAATTGAAAAATAAATTGAAAAAGAAATACAATACGAGCGGCGTCCTCTTTTTCAATTTCCGGGGGTCGACTTCCAATAACCAAATGCAGCTGAATATCAGTTTTCCACGAAGGCGACTGCCCAATGCCCATCTGACCTCCGCAACCCAAAAATGATACAAGGGGAGCGCTCTCAACGGAATTTTCCTTCGGATTTCTTTCCGGGCCTGAATATAATAATATAATAATATATTTTTATGTTATGGTATGTCTGACGCCAACATTATAACTTAATTAACGTGGGAAGGTAAAAACTTTCGTATAAAATATTTTAATTACTCAATTGATTCAGTTGCAGAATACTTAATAATTTAATATGGTGTACGTAATGATTGTGAATCCATGTCAAGAATTGGCTGAATGCATTTTTTTAAATTAGCCATGGTTAACTGCAAATACCTTGATTTAAAGGTAATGATTTTGCGCTCGTTTGTAATCTGATTTCGAAACTGTAGCTATTCGTTTTTTTAAATAATTATTTTAAAAACAGTACGATCTTATCATCCTACTAATATTATAAATGCGAAAGTTTGTAAGAATGAATGGATGTTTGTTACTGTTTCACGCACAAACTACTGAACAGATTTCGATAAACTTTACAGTAATATACCTTATTTATACAATATATCAACATACCACTCGGGCTAAGCCGCGAGCAGAAGCTAGTACATAAATCAAATCGTAATAAAAACATAAATGCGGAAGTATTGTATAAGTTGTATCTTAATTTGTCTTTTTTATGCAGCAACAGAACAAATTGATGTGACTTTTGCACAGAGGATAGATTATGTGGAACATCTACCCAAACTGAGTAATCTGCTCGAAACGTCGGGAAAATAAAATAATAAGATATGTGCGCTAATCCCCGTTTTATACCACGGTAGTCAAGGCGCGGGAAAAACTAGGCTAATCATAATCTTAAAACAAATCAAATCCCTAATAACTAATAATTTCTTCTTAAAAAATCCACCTCTTCACCTTCTTGATAGTATTAAAAAAAAGAGAAATCTTAAAAGTTTTATAACCAGAATTTTAATTAATTATAATAAAATTTCATGATAGCAACTCTACCTGCTAAAGTACAATAGGTCCGTATAGGCTACCTCATTAAAAATCTGGCTTATTGTTGCTGATAACAATGAGTTTATTTTTTACTTTGTTTAATGAAACGAACGTTGAAAGCGTAATTCACTAACGAAGTAATGCAAAAAAGATTTTTTAAAAGGACTGCGAAATTGAAAGCGCGACGTATGAAGAGAAACAAAAAATTTGTCCGAAACGCGTCGCTCTGTTCCGAAATTTCCACCATTTTGTTTTGTCGACAAAGGAGTGAAACACAATGTGTATAACGGACATGCAGAACTTAATTGAATTTAGCTGGTAGAGTTTATTTGGTTACCATAGGAATTTTTGACAGGTCCGAAATTTTTGCTGTTGGGAAATCCCATTGGGAAAATTTTAAATCGTCATATTTTTTTTTATTGAAACAGTGATAGCCTAGTATTACGATCGTTGACTTGCAAGTCAGAGGTCTCAGGTCCATATCCAAGACACCTCTGACTTTTTGGAAGTTATGTGTGTATTATAAATTATCATCTGCTCCGTGAATTAGACGTTAAACCATTGGCCCCAGCTGTCATGAAGATCTTTGACAGTCGATATAAGGAGTTAGTACCTTCAATCCTGACAACTGATTTAACTTAAACATAGGTATCCCTTTGTTTCGTTTGGTTTGTTTTGTTTGGGGTATCGTGTAACCCAGTATCTGGGTTGTGGAGGTCTGATATGCAGTCGCTTCATGTAAAACACTTCCCACTATTCAGCTGCATCCGGTAAGACTAGAAGCCGACCCAAACATAATTAGGAAAAGTCTAGGCAGATGATAGGTATCCCTTTGGGTGGCGGAGGTCAGATAATTATGCAGTCGCAGTAGAAAACCGATATTCATTGATATTCGACTAGAAGCTAGGGCGGTAACTCTTGAACTACGAACCTAATATCAATCTCTATTTATATTCGAACTCATTGCAACGTTGGTGCAAAATCGCATGCCAATGCCCGCATTGTTTACTGGCTGATTTAGGGATTTGTAACTTTTCCGAATAAAAATAGGATTGAGATTAGATTCGTAGTTCAAATTAAGCCCTACGCCTTCCAAATTTGGAAATAATGAAGCTAGGAGACAGGATTAGCTAATTTTAGTTTTTCAAGTTTAGACCTTCACATGGTTTCGCCCTTCTGATTCTATTTAAACCATTCGCAGCGCCACCTTCCAGGTTCAATTTTGAATATAAATCAAAGAGAGAGACCAAACCCACTCAAACCCGCTCAAAAAAATCAGCAAAATCGACCCAGCTTGATTGATTTTTATTTGTACATATTATTTGTATATAGATTGTTAGACGAGAAAAAGCTAACAATCAGAATTCTAGATAAACACAAAGCAACTTCTATATTTGTATCCAACCTAGAAATAAATTCAATATGTAACAGTACTGTATGATGCATAAAGTTTTCCTAGCCAAATATACCACCACTGCAATTCCTTGATTCCTGTAATTCAGGATCTACGGTTATGAACAAGCGTTTGGCGTCTCTTTGAACGCTAAAATGTCTTGGGACCTTATTATTAATGATGTTCGTATAAACAAAGTTCCTGATTCATCCATAGCAAATACATTCAATGCATTTGCTGTCAAAATTCCATTCCAAATTACCCCATGTTTTCTGGTGATCTGACGTTTGCTATAAACATTTCAGAATCACGAGGAATGAGATGCTGATGGTCTTACGTAGATTGATCTTTTAGATGTACCTAACATTTTTATCGATAGGTGTTGCTAGGCTTATTAATAAGCTGTTTAGGCAAGTGGAACTTAAAAGCAGCATTAAAAAAAATATCTAAATAGTAGTTTATTACACAAGGTTGTCAGGAAGATATTGATCTTCATTAAAACCATCACAACAATTAAGACAAAAATCGTTTGATAATTCTTCTTAAATCTTGTTTTCATAAATTGAAATGGGCGAATTCCGGGCACAAACATTTGTGCATCCGTCCTTTACGATTAATCTCGAGTTTAGTGACAGTGATTTAAAATAAACACGATTGCCCTTAAGATTTTTAATGCCCCTGGAACAGCTGTCGTATGATTCACGCGACATTGGCCCGAGAAACGCCGGGGAACACGAATAATATATTTAAACAACCCACGACCATGAATATGATCGCGGATTAACAAAAACTGCGACCGAAATTGTATATTCCACTAGCATTCATTCGCACAACTGACAAAAATCTTAGTGTATAAACTCAAATAAACTTTGGCAATAACACAAGATCGTTTGTTCTTAAGCTATTTTCTGCTGAGATAAACATCATAACAGAATTTGCAGTGTTTCACTTTGTAGCTCTTTTAGCGGATGTAATCGGGGTCAATAGCAAATTGAATGTACTTACATTGTGCTGATGCAGAGTCAGGACCACGTTGTCGAAGGTAGATGAGTTGGAGAGAGCCTCCGAGCTGCCTCGGAGCAACTCAGCCAGCAAGTCAGCTCCAGGCTTCACTCCAACTAACTTTGAAGGCGACGATGTAGCTCTGACGTGTGTAGGACCACGGCCAGTGGTCCGATTTGACGTCATTGCCCCAACACTAGTTTTACGACAAGGTACAGTTGCGTCAGACAGACTCCTTCTGCCCACCTCTACTGACCGACTTGATGGTGCCTCCAAATTTTTACCAAACGGCCCTCTAGTAAACTGTTGACGTCTCGCTTCCACATCCGATGTATCTGACGGACTGAATGGAGAAGGCGAGGCTGTTCTGTCTCTAGAGCACGTGTCACTGTCGGCTTCAGAAGGCGAGTCACCATATTTCCGTCTCGCTCGAAACGAATCATCATCTCTCTCGTCCGAACTTTGTTGATAAAACCTTGCACGCCTCGCTTTTAACTCTTCAGACCTGGGCCACATCGGTCCTGCACCTTCAGATGGACTTGGTGGTCCATTGGTACATGAGTCGTCTGATTTGTCACCAAGTAACGATGAAGTTCGTGTTTCAGCCGACAGACGCATGTCTTGTAGTGACGTCTCACTACTTTCACGTTTGCAGCCATTCACTGAAGGCGAATCTTCCTCACCACCATCGTCACTTGGTGTTGTGATGTAGATTCCTTTTCTCCTTTTCGTCTTGTCAAGTGGTCTACGTCTTTCTCTAGCACCAATGGGGGCAGGAGTGCATGGATTTTGCACAGCAGCCAGTAAGTGGGCAACTTGTTCGCTTGTTATAGTTTCGTCCTCCTTATCTCTATCTAACGATCCGTCTGACGCAGCATCCAACCTATGTTGTTCCTCTTCCGGTAACTCCTTCGACCACTGTTTCACTATACACTCATACACTGGCACAGGGATTAAATTCTCCTCAACTGGACACTCTTCTATCGTATTAGGAAAATTCGAACAATCACAGTCCACATTAACACACGCGTTCGTAGGGGGAGCAGGGAGGGGAGGAAATGCAAAAGGCTGGGGTTCTAGCGGCGAAGTACCTTCACTATGTGCTTGTGCACTGTCGGCTTGCGAGCCGTCACTTTCTTCACGGAGTTCATGTAAGACTCGCGGTGCCATCAAGGCTGGCAAACTGCCTCCGGCTTCGGCCGGACCCTCCTCCCGCACAGGAGGGATGCGTCGCGGCAGTGGGTGTGTCAACGAGCGAGCCCCCAACTGCTTGTGTGGAGCATCTGGAGGTGGTGACCGCGGCGCTGGCGATGCGTGTGCAAGTAACCCTTCGTCTGATCCTACCGCAGAATCGACCGACGCAACCGACCCGCCTTCTGTTGTGTTTTCATCAGTAGTAGGAAGACTCACGGTCTCTGCATCGCGACGTTTCGCACTTGCGGACTCCGACACTGACTTTGTAGGGCGTTTTCCAAAATCGAAAATCGAATGCTGGCTCCGCGGCCCTCGATAATACTTATCTTGTGCGAAATCACCTTGCGAGAAGGAAGCACTACGATACGGTATAGTCTTTTGCGCATAGGAGCCGACGATAGATCGGGGTTCTACGCGAACAAGGTATATGTTATTGGCATCAAATTCATCGCAACGATCTACAGAGACACCGCGCGGTGGGCTGTGTCTGTGCCGGGAACGGGGTGGCGGTACCGGAGGCAGCACGGGCGCTGAGTGTGGTGGAGGTGGCGGCGGGGGCGGAGGCGGCGCGGGATGCGCGCGCGGCAGGAGGCGCTCGGTGAGGGCCTGCAGGCCCTGCAGGCGCTGCTGACGCGAGGGCCGCTCGTCGCGCGCGCCGCGGCCCAGCCGGCGTTGGATACGATCCAGCGTGCGTCGATCGGGCTTGGCGCGGCCGAGGCACGCCGCCACCGCCTCCTCGGAGCAGCAGCGGCAGGGGCAGGCCCGCGGCGGCGGTGCGCGGCGAACGGCGTACCGCACCGCGCCCAGCGTCACGTACGGAGACCTGCGCACACGACGCCGATATAAATTTAGAAGCGAGAACGAAAGCGCGTGCGGCTCGCCGTAAAGCTTGGCGGCAAGTGCGACCAATTTAGAGCGCGCGAGCTTCCCCGCGACTCGCCGCTGAATTCCGGGAGGATTCCCCGCGACCCACTCCGCCACGGTTCAACAGTTATATCGGAGCAGATGACTCGTGTCCGAAGACGTGTTGCTTTGAAGCGACTAACGCTTGGTATAATTGACAGTTGCGCGTTACAAGATCCACATACTAACGATGTAGTGCAAACATTAGTAAGTGTCTGGTAGAAGCAGGTGTCGGACAGACAGACGGAAGACGCGTCGGCTATAAATAGCCGAACGTTGGCGATTTGGCGACACAGCGACCTCGTAGCAATGTTTACAATTCTCGTGGTTGGTTGCTGTGGGTGATGTTTGAAAATATTTCTGTACGTGCTAATATTTTTACTTTTCGAAAATACCAAATTATGATTAATATGTCTGTATGACATCTACTTCTACGAAAAGCGACTAATTTTATTATATGCAAAACTAATTGCAATAATATGAATTAATAAAAAATCTTCTTACAAATTTGTAGTACCTGGAGTATTCTTTCCGTCTCCTGGCGCCATCTGTCGGCGATCGCGGGCGCGTGTCGGACGCCATGAGTGTCACGTGACCCCGCGCATAATGCGCCTGCACACACTCTGCAACAACAAATCGTATAGCTTAATGTTTGTATCATTATGATGTTAAATGTTTATTTGGGTAGCTCGGAGTCTTTTTTACGGTTAATAGCAATAGGTTGCACCCTTGTACATAGGCCTTATTGTGCTACTAGCGAGAACACATAAGGGTAAAGCAGAGATGGAGAATAGAATATTCTTTCTGGTACCTACACCGTATAAAATTAACAGAAATGATGTACATAGTTCAAATAAATGAGAAAAACAAAAGGCGATCTTTTTGTCTTCTAGCAATGTCTTACAGACCACCCTTTGGATGGACAAAAGAAAAAGAAAGAAAAATACATGAGAAAATTATCGGATAGGCTGAAAGCGGACCGCATAATTAAACTAAAACAAATACTTTCGGTCTCAGCGGCCAATTTCAACGGAGATTAGCCAACTATGTACAATATAATAAAGTGCGTCAAAGTGTGTGCCCAAACACAGGTGCAATCCCTATTAGGTAGATAACTCTGTTAGTACGATGGGTAGGCAATCCGACTCGACCGGAAAGAGTGCAGAACCCGCGCTTGTAAGTGCGTTCCGACTTCCGAGTCACGGAGCAAATAAGAATTAATTTTTAATACACACAAAACTTATGAAATGTGAGAGGTACGCGTTAGGATTTGAACCTGAAATAGTTATACCCTATAAATTCTACTTACACAAAATTTTGAAGGCTTTCCAACCTTTCGTCTGATTTAAACAGAATTTGCACTAACCAGTTTGCCTAGTTAAGCCGAGGATACTCACTAATCTACTATCTCGCTCGCACATTGAAGATATAAAATCACAATGATTGAAATTTTGTTTATGTAAGTGCAAAAAACGAAAATATATTCACAGAAATTGTATTAGATCATGGAGTTTTACTAACAAAATGAGCCGTATATAATATTAAAAAGCTTTTTATTTTTTATATTAAAATAACTTTCGTAAGTCTGACTAATACAGGGTGGGCGGAGAATAGAGGTTCACAAATTTTTTTTAGATGCCCCGCTCCAATAGCCATTCGAATAACCCCCATGTATGTTCAGCGATTATTTATAGTTTAAGAGCTAGATTTTTTTAACCAATTTTTGGGAAAGTATCACCTGACTTTAGGTTTTATTTTTTTTCTTCTTCTGCATTGTAATTCTTGAAAATATTTTTTGTTATATTAAGTCTTTATAGTATGTTCTATGATCCATAAAAAATCTGTCTGTCTAATCATCTCATAAGGTGCCTAAAACTTTGCTCAAAATGAAAAAAAGTGCAAAATAAAATTTGTTCCAGATTTTCATTAAATCAAAAAAAAAACAAAAAATGGTGGCAATGACCCCAAAGTAGTTTTAAAAACTCCCGCGGACTTTCAGCATTTCAAAATAATAAAAATATTTCCTACTTTTCGGGACATTATTTTGTGCAATCATAGTTCAAAGATGGTAAAGAGAAAAAATCTCAATTAATTTAATTATTTTCTTCCCAAATTTTTATAATTTGATAGCACTTAATTTTAATGGAATACAATTTACATTAGATATAATACAATAACAATACAAAATTTTAGCAAAATCTGTGCTTAAAAAAAATATTTTGAACTTTTAAATAAAACTTTATTAAAATGGTTTAATTTATTGTAGATTTTTTTTCTGCCTTCAACTGCCTCTACGTATGTTTACCACCGGGTTGTATCTTTTTGATTGCAATAATGTAGCTAGTTAAAATGCCAAAATTTATGTATTCCAATTTATTTGGCGCAAATTAAAAAAAAACAAAGCCAATTTTCCTTTTGAAAGTGATAAAAGGTTGTTTCAATACATTATTTTCGTGATAATAATATCCTCCGGACCAATTTTGGTCACAGCGGCCAATCTCAACGGAGATTAGCCAGGAGATATTATAGTGCACAAATGTGTGCGCAAACACAAGGGAACTTTCTATTCCTTTACTCTCATACACCAATGGGACGGCAATCCGACACGAGACCGGAGAGAGATCAGGCTCAGGGCCAGCGACTTTACATGCTTTCCGAGGCATGGAGTAAGTGATAATTAATTTATGGCACATAACTTATGAAAAGTCAGAGGTGCGCGCCTTGGGTTTGAACCTAAGACCTTTGACTTGCCAGTCAACAATTACTACCACTAAGCTATCACAACTCAATGAACTTTTCATGATAAAAATGTATTAAAACAATCTTTTGAACTATCAAGTAAATGAAAAAATTAATTGAGATTTTTCTCTTTACCATCTTTGAACTATGATTGCACAAAATAATGTCCCGAAAAGTAGGAAATATTTTTATTATTTTGAAATGCTGAAAGTCCGCGGGAGTTTTTAAAACTACTTTGGGGTCATTGCCACCACTTTTTGATTTTTTTTTGATTTAATGAAAATCTGGAACAAATTTTATTTTGCACTTTTTTTCATTTTGAGCAAAGTTTTAGGCACCTTATGAGATGATTAGACAGACAGATTTTTTATGGATCATAGAACATACTATAAGGACTTAATATAACAAAAAATATTTTCAAGAATTACAATGCAGAAGAAGAAAAAAAATAAAATCTAAATTCAGGTGATACTTTCCCAAAAAGTGGTTAAAAAAATCTAGCTCTTAAACTATAAATAATCGCTGAACATACATGGGGGTTATTCGAATAGCTATTGGAGTGAGGCATCTAAAAAAAATTTTTGAACCTCTATTCTCCGCCCACCCTGTATATATTTAAATATTATAACGACTCAATAGACTGCACGAGAATGCCCGACTAGACTAGACACATAAATATTAATAAGATTTTTTTTTTTAATATATTTAAAAAAAAACTGATACGGATGGAGCTGTTTTTTAAAATTTTCTTATTAAATAACTATATTTAATAAACTAACATGTGCTATAAACATGTAAAAATTCACAAAAATAGACACATTAAACTAGAAGTCCGCGACCTAGGCGACTTACTCGCTCTTGAAAATGGACTCCGTTTGAGTTCGAAACTAGTCGAGCATTCCCGAAATCAATCCTTGAGTAAAGCTTATGAAGTATTTAAAAATAAAATAATGAATAAGTACACATTTTCTAATTTACGTTTTATCATAGAGCTACCACGCCCGGCATCTTGTGGATTGTATCGGAACTATTTCATAGGGCGGGCGGCAACCGATCGCTTAGTTTACCTTATGGTGTTACTAGGCGGGCGGAGAGCTTCGATAATGAAGCGATAGAGGTCGTTCGAGTAGATTGTACGGTTAAAATAGAAATTACTTTGTTCGATTCCAATTTGGTGTCAATTTTTGAAGTCCCCTGGCCGGGTCAGTTGTCAAGATTTTATGAGGCTAACTCCCTATATCGATTGGCAAAGATCTTTATGACATTGTACCAATGCCTACGCCTTAATAGGTACCATTATTCCCATAAATTTATTACATTAAATACAACAACAAGGAAGCTACACCAATAAAAACCTCAACGAATAAAGTGACAAATAAATAACACGTTATAAATAACGTGTTGCTGAACTGTTATTAATAACAGTGATGCACTTTTGTTCAGCAACCTTCATAATCAATTCTCAGCGATTATTCTCGATGAGAAAACGATATCCATATGTTTCAATTTAAGATCACAAGACCTGTTATTTTATGGACCTATTAATTATTATTATGAATTGCGGAAATGTTGAGGATTTATGAAAATTAGGATATTCATGATTTCGGTTTGCAATTTGTATGGAGTTATCGTAATTAATTAGATTTACTTGTTTGCTATGTTACTTACAGCTAAGACTATTCTCGAGGCAGAAATAAATAAATAAACCAGCCTGTAACTATCCCACTGCAGGGCAAAAGCCTCTTCTCATAGAGAAGGATCGAGAATTAATCACCGCGCTAGCCCACTGCGGGTTGGCGATTTCAGACAATTAAAGTCCAGGTTTCCTAACGATGTTTTCCTTCACCTTCAGTTAGTGGTGTCTTAGATTAAAGCAAATACTTACTGTCATTAAAAAAGCCAGGTTTGAACCCGTACCCATGCGCTTGCAATACATCCACGTTAAGCCAGCTATACTATCAGTCCCATGTCACAAGGGGCGAGCCTATTACCATTAACTGGGCACAGTTCCAGACCCCGTGCTCCTACTGAGAATTTCCTAATGGAAAAACCCAATAACACTTTGCCCGGAGATCGAACCCAAGACCTTGTGCTCAGCAGTCCCGCTTACAACCACTAGACTAACGAAGCAGTCATTTGTCAGTTGAATATTTTAAATGTCTGAAAATAATATTTGTGTCAAGTTTCTTTTACTATTTTCGTTTTTCCATTTCCAAAGTTGAAACATGTTCTTGAAAAAACCGTTGCATTACCCTGATAAATTGTATTTACTACATCAGTTAGTAAGCCCGTTAATCTAGCATCTGTTAACTGTCCAGTAAGTAATAGTAATAAATCTTTTTACGATGTGATATCTACTGATCGATTTAATTCTCCGAAGATAGGTCGTTGTTCTGAATTGAAATTATGTCATTGAAACTTTTTAGATACGATGATCGAACACTTTGAGTGTACGATTGACACTAGGGATGTACCAAATTTCGATTAGTATTCGGTAAAACCGGAGTTTGCTGGTACCGAAATATTCGGTTACCTCAATCTAATCTAAAAAAAAAAGAATAATGGAAATCTGAAAAACTACTGACGTAATACCCGCGGGTGTCGTAAGGAGCGAAAGCAAAGGGAAAGATCTGGAGGATGGGCAGCAGCATCTTTCTGTGTAACAGCAATCATCTGCTACTGCAATCATCAAATCGCTTGCCCAACGTGGCGATGATGGGCAAATACCTCCAATGAGCGCACAAAAGTGGCGTGCATTGAGAGAGTCCTATGTTCTGCAGTGGACTACAATGTGATGATGATGAGAGTATAATTATAATATTAAAAAAAAATATAGTATAAAAACTAAAACCCGACTACTTAAAATCTAAAAACAAGCTTCTTAGATTTGAAATAAAATTCTGTAGTCGGAGGCCACCAAATTACAAAGTATTTACCCTTGGAAGATTATCTAGTACCTATTTACCTATAATACATTAAGGCCTCCGACTACAGAATTTTATTTCAAATCTAAGAAGCTTGTTTTTAGATTTTAAGTAGTCGGGTTTTAGTTTTTATACTATATTTTTTTTCAATGATTTTTAGTGGTAAAGAAACCAATAAAATTCATTTTAATCACAATTTTTTAGAATGTGGTAGTTCTTAAATAGGTAGATTTCTTTAACTGTCAACTTCGGTTCAAACCTTTAGTCAATGTCATGTATTTTTTAAATTAAATTTATTTCAAAGGTGTCGTCCGCGACTTCGAGCTATTAAAACATGGCCTCATATATTTCTTAGAAGTATACATGAAAAGTAGTAAGAAGTACAGCTTGGCAAAAAAGAGTCTGGAAAAATTGGGGGCGCCGCTGTCGCACTTTCACACTACAATTCAAATTACAAGTTATTAAGTGCTTAAATATTTCTATGACGAGTTTTTTGTCATTAATTTTAATCAAATGAATCATTTTTATGTTATTTTAGTACTCACAAACGTAGTTATTTAAGATTTTTATTTTTAGTTCCAGCTGTCACCGCCTCAGACTCTTTTTTGCCAAGCTGTATAAGTACACATGAAACCTTTTTTGTGGGATATCATCATAGATAGAGTACATTTACCTAAAGTTCGAGGAAGTAAGTAACATGGAGTTGATAATACCTGCTCTAAAATCCCGAAATCATAAACATTACAATTAATTCCCGAGAAATTAGAAATTAATTTTACGTATAATTATTTAATAAGAAATTTGAAAAAACAACTGATACGGATGGGATTCCAATCCACGATCTCCGGTGTACCGTGCCGACGCTCTAACCGCTAAGCTACCGTATCCCATCAGAATCAGTCGAAATTTCAAATCTCTTTCTACGCCTTAGGCGTGTGGTAATATCGAACGGAATACATTAATTATCCGACTCAGTGTTCTAAACTTTGCAGTTTTTAGAAGGCACCGATAGATATTACCACACGCCCTAGGCGTAGAAAGAGATTTGAAATTTCGACTGATTTTGATGGGATACGGTGGCTCAGCGGTTAGAGCGTCGGCACGGTACGTCGGAGATCGTGGATTCGAATCCCTTCCGTATCAGTTGTTTTTCAAATTTCTTATTAAATAATTTATTATATTTAATAAGCAAACATGTGTTAAAACATGTAATAAATTCTCCAAAATATTAATTTAACGTTTTAAATACATATGAACTAAATTATTATAATAAAAAGTCTTTATTATGTTTTTAGACATCGGTAACAGATAATGTAATACTTAAGTAGTTCGGTACTAAAACTGTTAAATTAATGAGTTTTATTTTACATACAAAATTAATTCTAATAAAAACTATAGGTCAAAATCCAGTCCATATTAATAAAATCCCGGAATTGTTATGTTTACGATTCCGGGATTTTTGAGGAGGTATTTTTAACTCTATGTTACTTACTTCCACAAAACCGCAAACCAACGCCATCTAGTTACGAAAAAGAAATCTCAATTTAATTAACATTATTTTAAAATATAATCATAATTTAATAGGCAGTGATGTGTAGAAACTTTAATTTAATTAGTAAATATTTATTGTTATCACGTTTTCACATTGTATGCAGTGTTATAATCACATATATTTGTGATAGTCGTAACGGGTAGTTAGAAGCCTGATATTCTAAGAAATGGTCCAAAATATATAGATAATATATACATATTCTGAATGTGCTCATCAAGACCTTCCATTTGATATCAAACACGATAAATTTACCTTAACTTTATTTTTTTCGAGCTGACTAATTTATTTTTAAAATCCACCTTATTTGATTTTATGAAATTTCATAAATCCTATAACCCGCAGACCATTAAGACGCATCGATAGACACCTTATTTATTGAATTACAACAAATAGTTTAGGAGCTACGAGGGAACAGATGAACAAACTTACATACATACAAACATACATACATACATACATACATAGACTGCTAAAATCATAACCCTCCTTTTTTTTGTAGTCGGGTAATTAGGAGAAATTGGGAGAAAGTCCTCTTAATTTGCTTTAATTCTGTTTAATAGCTATAGTAAGAGACACATTAAGACAATATGGTTAATCCATGTATATCAATGGGTTAATCCAAACTTTTTCTAAACACCATAAATTATACCATTTCTTTTTTCTAATAATGATGTATGCCTTTCAGATCCAGCTATAAATTTTTTCAACACTAATCTAAATTATTTATCATTTATTAATCAAACGGTGAAGGAAAACGTCGTGAGGTCGTCGAGGGAAACGTCGTGAACCAGCTCATCTGAGAGATTTTTCAACGGTGTGCAAAGCCATGTCAGAGGCCAAGGGCTGTTTAAACTCTGACACCAGGATTTTTTTTATTCTTTATTAATTATAGAGGGTTTTTTTGACACCAGGTTGTTCATCAACCACACGATGAAGAGAAAAGAAACACTAATCTATCCACACGCTTACTTAATGCACCTGCATAACAATAACACTTGTAAGAGAACACTGTACGCTGAACTGACGGCCTTGTGCTGCGGCTGCGCAACCGCAGTGCAGTTTGATCTAATTTGTAAAGCATGTTATATACTGACAATGTATGACTTTATTGCAGTGATGAATAATAAAGTGTAAGATTATAACGATTGCCGTAATTTATTTTGTAGTAGTGTATTATCTCTAAAATACTATCTCGCTCGCACATCAATGATATGAAATGACTGAATATAGTTATGAAAAATGGCAAAATCCTTAAGTTTTTTGTTATACTCGGTGTTAGGTACGATGGGGTTGACATAATAATATCTATTGGATAAAGGCCCCTAAATATAAATAAAGATTTTTAAAAAATGTTAAGGAGAATACAAAGTTTCAAAAATAATAGTTTGATCGGAATAAGTTTTCATACATAAAAAATGCTTCAAAATTAATTTTTGTTTAGGATTTTTTTATGTACGAAAACTAGTTCCGATCAAATTTAAATTTGTACTCAAACTTTGTAATAATATTCGTTAACTTGGTTTTTTTGCTGGTTTTGGGAGCTTGGGAGTTTTGGTTTTGATTGAATTAAATTGAATTGTTTGTCCACAAGAACCTAACGGCAAAATATTTATGTTACTTTCGATTGATTCTCTTTCGATTTGATTCTACTTCGATCTCGAAATCTTTCGGCTTATAACCAATCATCAAAATCGAAATATTTTTACTCATGTAGATGTCATGGAAAAGAATCTGGCAAGAAACTCCATGGTTGCTCTTTTAAATAAACAGCATAAAGTAGATAATCAAAGCCTTTACAGGGTTTAGAATAAGATGTTCAACAAATCATAATCTGCTAATATATTCTATTAATAAAACAATAATAAATAGCTAGCTTTTAACGTAACTATTAGACATTAAAGTTAAGCTTGTAAAACAATACAAACATGATATTTTACTTTAAACAATATTGATAATGAAGTAGCAGCTAAAACGCTCACCTATATTTAAAAACACGCTATCTCTTTCTTTCCTTTGTATATCATTAGAAAAGGAAGGAACTACACTGGCCGCCAAAACTAAGTAGTACACTTTTAAAATTGCAATAACTTTAAAAGTACACAAGATATATTTTCGAAATAAAAAGGATTAGAAAGAGAATTCTTTTTTTAATTTATAAAGTTCATAGTTGATAAAAAAAATAAGGAATGGCTAAAAAAAACTTTACAAAACAAAAACACTCCTTTTCAAATTGCTCTCTTACTTTTAACTTTTTGTTTTGTGATTTTTTTTTACATTTATTTCTTGATCTATGAATTTGGATTCAGAAGCCTAGGTAACTACAGCACTTAAACTTTATTTCTCATGCCTCTTTGACCTTAAGGATGTGCAAAAATCATGAAACTTTTCTAAAACTAGGCATCAGTATGTCGGAGTGTAAAAATGGTGGGTGTAACATTAAAAACGGTCCGAGAGGTAAAGGAAAAGTTCGAAGAAACTGAAAACCATCTGAAAAGATCTTGTAATGGCAGACGCAGGTACACTAGTACTCGAGAAAACCGCTATATTGTTTCCACTGTGTTGAGAAATCGCCACCTCAATGCAGTTAAAGTTCGGCAACAGGTTCTTCAGGCGCGAAGAGACTACATCAGTGATAGTGTAGTGAGAAGAAGACTTGGTAAAGCAAACCTGAAACCCAAAAGGCCAGCAGGTTGCCCCAAACTCCACAGGGGGCATCGAGTAGCAAGACTACTCTACGTACGTAAAACATACAGGGGTGTGACTAAGAAAAGGCAAGATTTTTGTTCACTGATGAGTCTTAATTCTCACTATTCACTTCCAATTAAAGGTGAAGAGTCTACAGGTGACCTGGTGAGCAATACATTTAAGCCTTCTTTACAGAAAGAGCCCAATACGATGAAAGCTCTGTACACGTACGGGCTGACAACTTTTCAGATGGTCGCACAGAGTTAGTGGCTATAGATAATGGCACCCTGACTGGAGAGAGATATGCTCAAGAGGTCCTTAAATGAGTATGTAGTAGTATTTAATAAAAATGGTTGATGGATCGATGCTGATGCAGGATAAAGCCCCGCCACACATCGCTCGGATCGTACAAGACATGCATTTATGAGGTTGTTATCAGCTTTATGACTTGGCCATTAAGAAGTCCTGATCTCAACCCGATGGAGCATACCTAAGAGGAACTCAGGAGGATAGTCAAAAGCAGCAAGCCACCTCTTATCACCCTCAGGACCCTAAAACAAGCCCTATTGGAAAAATGGGAGAATATTCTCCAATATCGCCTCCAAAACCTAGTATTCAGTATGTCAAACCGGCTTGAAGCTGACACTGGTGTCAGCTTCAAGCCGGTTTGACAGAGCCCGAAGAGGCAATATCATGTATTAAAATGTAAATAAGGTGTAAAACATACTTATAAATGTTGTTTAAGTTTTTTGCCAGTAAGTAAACAATTGCTATATTTTTGGATTTTTTCTTTTTTTAAGATAATAACGTTATTAATGTATAATAAACTATAGCTTCAAAGAAAGCTGATAAAATTTGCTATAAAACGTTCTATTATTTTAATACTCTAACTTCTATAGTTTAGGAGAAATTGCAATTTTAAAAGTGTACTACTTAGTTTTGGCGGCCAGTGTATTTTTATTTACGATTAAGATTTACTTGGCACTTCAAAATCGACACCACTAAACTGTTAAGGTTCAGAAGGTCAGTTAAATACAATGCGCCTGCGCTGCACCAGACGCATTTCAGTGTGAGTTTGCGTCTATGTGAGTGGATCTATTAACACTTTCACACTTAACAGTAAATAGAAGATATTGAGGCTTATAATTCTGTGAACTTCTATTTACTTCTTCTGACTTCTGTCTAATTCTATTTACTGTGTATGCCTAACAAAGCCTATGGATATAACGGACGCAGTAGCTGCCGGACACGACAGTTTCTGTCCGATAGATACTAGGTCCGTTTAAACATAGTCGAGTCAGCACCTATCGCTCAGTTACTATCGGTCAGCTACTATAATTTTTTTTTTATTTTACTGTCTTCTACTTCTCACTCATACTCCACTCGCTCCATACGAACGCACCTAGATGGGTTAGAAACACCAAGGTTATAGGTAGTAACAATGAAGTTGTGTTTCTATACCGACCAGCACCTGTAGCATGGCCGGAGACATTTTATCCACGGGGAGAGGATAAAATACTATTCCCCTCTGTCAATTTTGTCTACCCTCCGAGCAAGGCGACATGGGTGGATATACTAGTCATAACATGCTATAGGCGGGGGTGAGTATCCACGTCTAAAGTCAAAAAGTGATATAATTCTCTTTCCCCTGTTGCCGTGCTTTGGCAGGTGGATAAAATAATTTAATCCCTTGTCAGTGGAAATAAACGGTGGACAAAAGTTTTATCCCCAGCCCATGCTAGGGGTGCTGAAGGGTTAACACGTTGAGACAGTCGAGACAGCAGAATTTACAGTTTCTTACTACTGAGTCTTACTACTGGGTCTCCAGGAACTGGCCATATGAAAATCAGGCTTAAGTCTGATTGTTAAAGGTTACATTTGTTCACAGTCCATCGGTGTAACTCGAGTAAATGCGTAGGTATTGAGTTGACCTTCTGTTGTGTTCTCCTTATTTTGTGCCAGTATTGAGAGTTCGTAGCAGAGTAAAAGTAGGTGTTGATTAGGATCAGATACAGCGGCCGAAAATAGAATTCACTGTCTTGTTTGTTTTTGATGTGTTCAACAGTACCGATCTTCATTCTTTGAAAACTTTAAATTTAATTATCTATTTGTAAGATTAGCTTTTGCCTGCTGCTTTGCTTGCGGTAATTTAGAATGAGGTAATTATTGTAGTTGTCCTCGGGATGAAAAGTACTCTATGTCCATTTCTATACACCTGACAATGTATATGCAAAATTTCAGGATGATCTGTTCGGTGATTTAGGCATGAAAAGGTAACAAACAAACGTACTTACTTTCTCATTTATAATATTAGTTAGGATTAGGATAAATAACGCTTCGTCTGCGGCTTCTAACGCGTATACATATATCGCTACTTACTACTACTTATATATAAATATCTTCTATAATATATAAATAATAATAAATAATATATAATAATAATATATAATATATATATAATATCTTCTGGAAGAAATCTCTAAATTGTAGAGAAAACCATATCAACATATTCTAACGATGGGGCACTTAATATCGTGCCCTGCATTTGTCGTTTGTTCATTACAGGAACTGATGGACGCTACTGGAGACGCCAATTTCGTAGCCCAGTTCTGGGCTGATACAATTTAGATTGTCATCGACACGCTAAGAAGAAGACCATATCAAGATACGTTAGCGGAGAAACAGAGAGACGAAAACAGAGACTTTTTTCCATATACTACACTGGCCGCCAAAACTAAGTAGTACACTTTTAAAATTGCAATTTCTCCTAAACTATATAAGTTAGAGTATTAAAATAACAGAACGTTTTATAGCAAATTTTATCAGCTTTCTTTGAAGCTATAGTTTATTATACATTAATAACGTTATCATCTTAAAAAAAGAAAAAAACCAAAAATATAGCAATTGTTTACTTACTGGCAAAAAACTTAAACAACATTTATAAGTATGTTTTACACCTTATTTACATTTTAATACATGATATTGCCTCTTCGGGCTCTGGTGTCAGCTTCAAGCCGGTTTGACATACTGAATACTAGGTTTTGGAGGCGATATTGGAGAATATTCTCCCATTTTTCCAATAGGGTTTGTTTTAGGGTCCTGAGGGTGATAAGAGGTGGCTTGCTGCTTTTGACTATCCTCCTGAGTTCCTCTTAGGTATGCTCCATCGGGTTGAGATCAGGACTTCTTAATGGCCAAGTCATACAGCTGATAACAACCTCATATGTGCATGTCTTGTACGATCCGAGCGATGTGTGGCGGGGCTTTATCCTGCATCAGCATCGATCCATCAACCATTTTTATTAAATACTACTACATACTCATTTAAGGACCTCTTGAGCATATCTCTCTCCAGTCATGGTGCCATTATCTATAGCCACTAACTCTGTGCGACCATCTGAAAAGTTGTCAGCCCATACGTGTACAGAGCTTTCATCGTATTGGGCTCTTTCTGTAAAGAAGGCTTAAATGTATTGCTCACCAGGTCACCTGTAGACTCTTCACCTTTAATTGAAGTGAATAGTGTGAATTAAGACTCATCAGTGAACAAAAATCTTGCCTTTTCTTAGTCACACCCCTGTATGTTTTACGTGCGTAGCGTAGTCTTGCTACTCGATGCCCCCTGTGGAGTTTGGGGCCACCTGCTGGCCTTTTGGGTTTCAGGTTTGCTTTACCAAGTCTTCTTCTCACTACACTATCACTGATGTAGTCTCTTCGCGTCTGAAGAACCTGTTGCCGAACTTTAACTGCATTGAGGTGGCGATTTCTCAACACAGTGGAAACAATATAGCGGTTTTCTCGAGTACTAGTGTACCTGCGTCTGCCATTACAAGATCTTTTCAGATGGTTTTCAGTTTCTTCGAACCTTTCCTTTACCTCTCGGACCGTTTTTAACGTTACACCCACCATTTTTACACTCCGACATACCGATGCCTAGTTTTAGAAAAGTTTCATGATTTTTGCACATCCTTAAGGTCAAAGAGGCATGAGAAATAAAGTTTAAGTGCTGTAGTTACCTAGGCTTTTGAATCCAAATTCATAGATCAAGAAATAATTGTAAAAAAAATCACAAAACAAAAAGTTAAAAGTAAGAAAACAATTTGAAAAGGAGTGTTTTTGTTTTGTAAAGTTTTTTTTAGCCATTCTTTAATTTTTTTTTATCAACTATGAACTTTATAAATAAAAAAAAGAATTCTTTTTCTAATCCTTTTTATTTCGAAAATATATCTTGTGTACTTTTAAAGTTATTGCAATTTTAAAAGTGTACTACTTTGTTTTGGCGGCCAGTGTATTTAGACCCAATTTCGACGAGATACGATAACGAGAATTTCGAGAGAACGAGTCGTGATAGCCTAGTGGTGGAGACCGTTGGCTGGCAAGTCAGAGGTTTCGGGTTCGAACCCAAGGCGCGCACCTATGACTTTCGTAAGTTATGTGCGTTTTATAAATTAATTATCACTCTCCGTGCCTCGGATAGCACGTTAAGCTGTTGGCCCCGGCTGTCAATTGTAGATCTTTGACAGTCGTTACGGGTAGTCAGAAGCCCGAAAGTCTGACAACCAGTCTTACCAAGGAGTATCGTGTAACCCAGTATCTAGGTAGTGGAGGTCTGATAGGCAGTCGCTCCATGTAAAACACTGGTATTCAGCTGCATCCGGTAAGACTGAAAGCCGACCCCAACATAGTTGGGAAAAGGCTAGGCAGATGATGACTATTTAGACCCAATTTCACCGAGATGGAAAAAAATTTACTCGAGAGTAAATAAAGGGGTTATTCCAAGAGTAATCAACTTTTACAAGAACAAAGTACCTAATCCAAGAGTAAATATGGAGTGTAACATAATCCCCAGTACAGTTATTCTTGAGAATAAGAAGTTTAGAAATCGGACCTTAGATCAAGCCTTTCTATCAAGTTCATGTATCGAATATACAACGTGTTCGATCCTAGTATAGATTATAACGTAGTATAAATGCTTTTTTGTACTTTAAAGGTCAATCAAGATGAGCTAAAATCGTAATAGGAGAAAGGGTTTAAAAGATTTTCGTGCCGTGCCCTCTTTGTGTCTAAACACACTATGCCGAACGTACGCGACCGAAGTTGCGCGGCTGATTTTACGTTCCGACGTGTTCGGCTGATATGACACACTACAAGTTCCGAACTTACGCGGCTGAAATTCAGTTGCGTTACTTGATGCGTGTGTAGTGTGTATAAACTTCGGTCGCGTATAATGTGTCCACTACAGCTGAACGCTACGCTGAACTTACGCCCGACCGAAATTACGTTGCGTTTATAACGCAATGAAACTTCGGCGTAATGTGCCGTCAGTAATACAAATGACATTGCAGGCGTAATCATGCCGAACTTCGGTCGCGTACGTTCGGCATAGTGTGTTTAGACACTTTGACTATAACGATCTCTAGTGAAACTTCATCATATCTTAACCCTACAATGCCGGCCATCGCATTTTAAAAAGATTGCTAATTGAAAAATGTTTCTGCACTTTTAAGGAATTTCTGGAATCAAAAAATAAGCCTTGATAATTTTGATTGTAACCGAGGCTTAGCCAAGTTGACTATCTACAATCGCCCTATTGTGCCCTAACCTTTGACTTTTTTTTTATCAGGACTGCCTCGTTGGTCTAGTGTCTTGGGTTTGATCCTCGGGTCGGGATAAAGTTATTAGGTTTTTCCATTAGGGAATTCTCAGTAGCAGTACGGAGTTTGGGCTCGCCCTGTATGACATGGGACTACATAGCCCGGCAAAAGATGGGTGTATTGCATACACCTCTACTTACCCCCTCTGGGGAATACAGGCGTTAGTCTATGTTATTTTATCAGGGTTTATGTTTAAAACATAATAAAAACAAACCACCATATCACCTTCCTCGAGCCTGCGCCAATCTAAATAACCCCAGTTTTTTTTTAAATCATCAAGATTATAGACGGAATTAGAACATTTTCTCCTTTAATAAATTTGACCAAACCGCTTAATAGAATTCGGACGCATTTATAAAAGTGAATTCTAAATAGTTGATCTCTTCAGATATCCGTTTTCAAAGGGAGAAGTTATAACGGTGGACTTAAGTGGGAGTGATCTGATTTCATTAGCAGTGTGTTGAAAAACAAGATTGATTGTGATTGATATTAGTTGTGGGTTTGGGTTAAGTATAGTCGTGGTGGCACATTGGTTACGGACCCGCTTTGCAAGCGCGAGGGTGTGGGTTCGAACCTGGCATGTACTAATATTACTTTTTCAATGTCATATGTACTTTCTTAGTTAATCTAAGACACCACTGATTAACGGTGAAGAAAAACATCGTGAGGTAACCTGGACTTAATAGTCTGAAATCGCCAATACGCAGTCATCTAGCGCGGTGATTAATGCTCAATCCTTCTTTGTATGAGAAGAGGCCTTTGCTCTACAGTGGGACAGTTACAGGCTAATTTATTATTAATTACTAGCTGTCCCCCGCGACTTAGTCGTAAAATTAATTCCCGTAAACCCATATTGAAAACAACCAGATTGCCCGTTTTTTTCTGACTTAATGGCAACTGACTTACAACTTATTGTTATTTTTTATTTTAAACCCTTCCTTTTTCGAATAAAAAATAGCCTATAGCACTCAGGGATAATGTAGCTTCCTATTTATAATGAAAGAATTTTTGGAATCAGGCGGTAGTTTCGAGTGCGTTACATGACTTGGAAAAGTGTCACAACGAATAACACGTCCCCGTAAGTTTACTACTACGAAACATTTAACAACGAATGCACGCCACCACGAAAAACGTAACGCCGTAGCCATGCGATCTCGAATAACCAAATCTCGTAATTCACCAATTCGAATCACTTAACAACGAATGCACGCTTTGACGAAAAACTTGTCGCCGAAGCCACGCGACCACGTTGAACCAAACCTCTAACGAAATAAATAAATTTGAGGCATTTTTTACTCCCCCCGGCCACAAAAAAAAGGGGATTCGTATAATTTGTGTTTTATATAAATAAATTCATTCATCGGCATCGTTTGAAAAAGCACAAATATGCAAGACCATCTAAAAATGTGGTTAAATCCATTGTTTCTTTTTTTCAAAATGTTTCTTAATTTTCACCCGACTACAAAAAAAGGAGGGTAATGATTTTAGCAGTCTATGTATGTAAGTTTGTTCATCTGTTCCCTCGTAGTTCCTAAACTATTTATTGTAATTCAAAAAATAAGGTGTCTATCGATGCGTTTTAATGGTCCGTGGGTTTATAGGATATATGAAATCTCGTAAAATCAAATATGGCGAATTTTAAAAATAAATTGGTCAGCTCGAAAAAAATAAAGTTAAGGTAAATTTATCGTTTTATATATCAAATTGAAGGTCTTGATGAGCACATTCAGAATATATAATTATATTATCTACATATTCTGGACCACTTCTTAGAATATCAGGCATCTAACTATCCGTTACGACTATCATTACATACACACACTACATTACATACACATACAGACTACAGAATTTTATTTCTAATCTAAGAAGCTTGTTTTTAGATTTTAAGTAGTCGGATTTTAGTTTTTAAAAACTATATTTTTTTCTTCCCTATTATCCTTTTTCTTTGCTCTTTCTGTTTCTTGAGACTGTAAATTTAATTTTTCTACCATAAATTCTGTATGTTTTTGTTCTTTGGTAAATTCTTCAAATTAAATTTTTGGTCGTAATAATTACGCCTCTTAAAAAAAATTGCGCTGGCCGCTGTTAATTGATGGAATAATAATTTATTGATTTACTAGCTGCCCCGCGCGACTTCGTACGCGTGATTATTCTACTTCAAGGCCTATTCTACCCCTACCCTACTCTACCCACTACCCTATTCTACCCCTAACCTACTCTACCCCTACCCTACTCTACCCCTAACCTACTCTACCCCTACCCTACTTTACCCACTACCCTATCCCTAACCTACCCTAATCGACCCCTACCCTACCCTACACTACCCCTACCCTACCCTACACTACCCCTACCCTACACTACCCCTACCCTACACTACCCCTTACCCTACCCAACCCCTACCCTACCCCTACCCTACCCTACACTACCCCTACCCTACCCCTACCCTACCCTACTCTACCCCTACCCTACTATACCGCTACTCTACCCCTACCCTACTCTACCCCTTTTTCTCACCTTTAAACCTTCCCTGGATCTCCACAAATAATTCAAGACCAAAATCACCCAAATCGGTCAAGCCGTTTTCATGCTATGTCGTGACAACGGAAAACGGGTTTCATTTTTACCCGACTACAAAAAAAAGGAGGGTTATGATTTTAGCAGTCTATGTATGTATGTATGTATGTATGTATGTATGTATGTATGTAAGTTTGTTCATCTGTTCCCTCGTAGCTCCTAAACTATTAGTTGGAATTCAATAAATAAGGTGTCTATCGATGCGTCTTAATGGTCTGCGGGTTATAGGATTTATGAAATTTCGTAAAATCAAATAAGGTGGATTTTAAAAATAAATTAGTCAGCTCGAAAAAAATAAAGTTAAGGTAAATTTATCGTGTTTGATATCAAATGGAAGGTCTTGATGAGCACATTCAGAATATGTATATATTATCTATATATTCTGGACCACTTCTTAGAATATCAGGCTTCTAACTACCCGTTACGACTATCATAAATATATGTGATTATAACACTGCATACAATGTGAAAACGTGATAACAATAAATATTTACTAATTAAATTAAAGTTTCTACACATCACTGCCTATTAAATTATGATTATATTTTAAAATAATGTTAATTAAATTGAGATTTCTTTTTCGTAACTAGATGGCGTTGGTTTGTGGTTTTGTGGAAGTAAGTAACATAGAGTTAAAAATACCTCCTCAAAAATCCCGGAATCGTAAACATAACAATTAAATCCCGGGATTTTAATAATATGGACTGGATTTTGACCTATAGTTTTTATTAGAATTAATTTTGTATGTAAAATAAAACTCATTAATTTAACAGTTTTAGTACCGAACTACTTAAGTATTACACTATCTGTTACCGATGTCTAAAAACATAATAAAGACTTTTTATTGTAATAATTTAGTCCATATGTATTTAAAACGTTAAATTAATATTTTGGAGAATTTATTACATGTTTTAACACATGTTTGCTTATTAAATATAATAAATGATTTAATAAGAAATTTGAAAAACAACTGATACGGAAGGTATTCGAACCCACGATCTCCGACGTACCGTGCCGACGCTCTAACCGCTGAGCCACCGTATCCCATCAAAATCAGTCGAAATTTCAAATCTCTTTCTACGCCTAGGGCGTGTGGTAATATCTATCGGTGCCTTCTAAAAACTGCAAAGTTTAGAACACTGAGTCGGATAATTAATGTATTCCAATCGATATTACCACACGCCTAAGGCGTAGAAAGAGATTTGAAATTTCGACTGATTCTGATGGGATACGGTAGCTTAGCGGTTAGAGCGTCGGCACGGTACACCGGAGATCGTGGATTCGAATCCCATCCGTATCAGTTGTTTTTTCAAATTTCTTATTAAATAATTATACGTAAAATTAATTTCTTATTTCCCGGGAATTAATTGTAATGTTTATGATTTCGGGATTTTAGAGCAGGTATTATCAACTCCATGTTACTTACTTCCTCGAACTTTAGGTAAATGTACTCTATCTATGATGATATCCCACAAAAAAGGTTTCATGTGTACTTATACAGCTTGGCAAAAAAGAGTCTGAGGCGGTGACAGCTGGAACTAAAAATAATAATCTTAAATAACTACGTTTGTGAGTACTAAAATAACATAAAAATGATTCATTTGATTAAAATTAATGACAAAAAACTCTTCATAGAAATATGTAAGCACTTAATAACTTGTAATTTGAATTGTAGTGTGAAAAGTGCGACAGCGGCGCCCCCAATTTTTCCAGACTCTTTTTTGCCAAGCTGTACTTCTTACTACTTTTCATGTACCTATACTTCTAAGAAATATATGAGGCCATGTTTTAATAGCTCAAAGTCGCGGACGACACCTTTGAAATAAATTTAATTTAAAAAATACATGACATTGACTAAAGGTTTGAACCGAAGTTGACAGTTAAAGAAATCTACCTATTTAAGAACTACCACATTCAAAAAAATTGTGATTAAAATGAATTTTATTGGTTTCTTTACCACTAAAAATCATTGAAAAAAAATATAGTATAAAAACTAAAACCCGACTACTTAAAATCTAAAAATAAGCTTCTTAGATTTGAAATAAAATTCTGTAGTCGGAGGCCTTAATGTATTATAGGTAAATAGGTACTAGATAATCTTCCAAGGGTAAATACTTTGTAATTTGGTGGCCTCCGACTACAGAATTTTATTTCAAATCTAAGAAGCTTATTTTTAGATTTTAAGTAGTCGGGTTTTAGTTTTTATACTATATTTTTTTATATATAGATTTCGTTAGAGGTTTGGTTCAACGAAGTCGCGTGGCTTCGGCGACAAGTTTTTCGTCAAAGCGTGCATTCGTTGTTAAGTGATTCGAATTGGTGAATTACGAGATTTGGTTATTCGAGATCGCATGGCTACGGCGTTACGTTTTTCGTGGTGGCGTGCATTCGTTGTTAAATGTTTCGTAGTAGTAAACTTACGGGGACGTGTTATTCGTTGTGACACTTTTCCAAGTCATGTAACGCACTCGGTAGTTTCGGAGATTATCCCCGACATATATACAAA
Organism: Protodeltote pygarga; assembly: GCA_936450705.2. Lineage (NCBI taxonomy): Eukaryota > Metazoa > Arthropoda > Insecta > Lepidoptera > Noctuidae > Protodeltote > Protodeltote pygarga. Next base: position 8,825,265 of record OW388268.2, on the reverse strand, counting down.
CTTTACCTCTTTATAATATTAGTAGGTATAGATTGGGTTAAGTATTTCTTTCATTTAGTTCGTTTATAATAAGTTTGATAATGAAGGACATATTGTGAGAAAGGTTTTAAGTATGAATGTGGACGGGGCTGGGTACTGCAATCGCGCTTCGCAGCCCCGTCCGGTGCCTGCCTGTAGGCCCGCTTACGCCTGCTCTATGCTTCGGAAAGCACGTCAAGCCATTGGCCCCGGCTGTCATAAAGATCTTTGACATTGAGAGTTTGACATAGTTGTTGATCGTTGATATAGAGAGTCAGTACCCTCATAAAAATCCTAAAAATCTAATTTAAAACAACACATGTTTCTTAAATCGATAAAATAACCACTTCCTATCGTTCATTGACCTTAAATTCTTTATACCGATAATTTTAACGCACCAAAAATACATTTTACACATCCAAAGTATATAAACACTAGTTATTTAAGTGTATTTCTTAGAAATCGCTGGCGCATGCGTAATAAGATAGAAGTTGTAATATAACACGTACAATCAGTTCGTGTCCTATTACGGACTTATTTCTAGTTATAAAACCTTATCATAGTTTATGAACGTATAGTAATAATTACGTTCAGTTGTGTATGAATGGGATTGCGGAACACCAGCTCCTATAACTCTTAGCCATCAGAACACCGAGGTCAGGTTTTTTAAAAATTATAATGAACACGAGACCGCTTTGCAAGCACGTGAGTTGAATTAGTAGCACGGAACCACCAAAAAATAAATATTTAACTATCACCAGGACCGCGCACACGTAACAATTAATATGGATTTCCTTTTGTGTCTCATTTTTCGGTGTTTGACGATGATCTTTGGACTGACAGCTTCAAGCAATGTTTATCCTTTGAGTCCTGATTGCCTAGTGGTATGACCGTTGGCTTGCAACTCAAAGATCGTAATTTCGAGTCTACGGCTTGCACCTCCGACTTTTCATAATTTAGGTGCGTAAGAATTATAACCTAACCTTCTCTGTGCCTTGGAAAGCACGTAAAGCTGTTGGTCTTGTGCCTCTCTCCGGTCGTGTGCCCAACACACAAGTGCGTTTCGGTATTCCCTAATAGAGAGTGCACCTGCGTTTTCGCACTCACTTGTGCACTACAATATCTCCTGCGTAGTTGGGAATAATCTCCGTCAGAACTGGCCACTGTGACCAATAATAACCTTTCTAATTGTATCAATTGTATCAAGAGCGGGTGTATACGCGACGCCGCCGCGTATACACCCGCTCTTGATAATGGACTCCGTTTGAGTTCGAAACTAGTCGGGCCTTCCCCGAATACAATACGTGAGTAAAGCCGTATCAATATTTATATATTAGTATGTCTCACGAAAGTTATTATTCTAAAACCACTGTAGTACCACATCAGCGCTACGGGCGCCCCATAAAATACTAACCATAAACTTTTCTAGCACTTAAGCACTCAAGCGCCATTCAGTACAAAATTGAAGAGATAAGTACCAAGAAAAATATAATATTTAACCTGTTACTTGGAAAATTGCATCAGGATAATAAAATGTTACTTCGTGGAACCCAAGAGTTGGCAAGAAGGCACGGTTAAATCGTGGAACTGACCGATTCCGAATTTATTCTAGCTTCAGGCAGAACTTCCGACTTACTGACCTTTAAATATGAGCTATGTTTCATAAGGTCTCACTTTATGAATGCATTTTATGAATTTTGGAGTCGTGTTAGCCTAGTGGTATGACTGTTGACTGGCAAGTCAGAGGTCTCAGGTTCGAACCCCAGGCACCTCTGACTTTTCGTTAGTTATGTGCGTATTATAAATTAATTATTACTTACTTAACTCTGTGCTTCGGAAAGCACAAAATTCGGTCAGGAGGGTATTTTGAAATAATTAAAAAATAATTTTTTAATAAGTAATTTTAATTTAATGTATCTTGTATTATGAATGAAAAATATTTAAAAATAATGATTTTCCATAAAAAAGGAGACTACATAAAAATAAAATATGGTTTCCGCATTCTTCAAAGAATTGAACACCAAAATAATGTTTCGAACAACGAACTCTAAAAATATAAATTTTAAAGGATTATGATAATTTTATACCTCATAAATTAGATTTAATAACTATTAATGAATCGAGAACATAAATAAAATAAAAGGAAATAAAATACTTTATTTATCAGGACATTACATATTTATACAATCCTAATACATTAGAATTGTGAAAGTTTGGATGGATGGATGGACGTTTGTTACTCTTTAACGTAAAAACTGCTGAACGGATTTTGATGAAACTTTACAGTAATATAGCTTATAAGTACTTACATCAGAATAATACGTAGGCTACAATAGATTTATGCGTAAATTATAAATGATCATTGTTTCACAATGATTTAAAAACGTTTAATTTGACTATTTACAAACTTTAAACCCAAAACCAATATACATGTATTTATGTATGCTTTAATAATTTAAAAACCTACGATATAGAAAAGCCACAATTTTTTTTAGCTAAGAACACTCTCAATCAAACCTTTCAAATAAAAAAAACTTTATCAAAATTAGGCCATTCGTTTAGGAGCTACGATGCCATAGACAGACACAAACACATGAAACTTATAAGGCATATTTTTGCGTCGGGGTTAATAAAAAAGATAAAGTTATGGCTCTAATGATGCGCATGATAGAGCACGAAAGAAACAAAAAAGGGCTTAAACGATTAAACCACCTCTTAAGAAAGTGGTAGCCAAAAATAGTAATTTGATTAATTTTTTAGTGCTCTAAGAAGTGCTTATAACAATCTAATAGTAAATTTATGAGGCTTACAAGCCTTAAAGCTGTCGTGTAATTAGCGTGGGTAGGTAATCTCTGCCATAAATTGCGTAATGGATCTTTATCCTTTTTTATTCTATACTCCGTTATTTTTCGCATAACGTTCACGTTATTTTAAGATCTACTACCTATTATCATAGGTTACTGCCTCATTGGTCTAGTGGTAGCAAGCGCGACTGCTGAGCACGAGGTCCTGGGTTCAATCCCCGGGTCGGGCAAAGTGTTATTGGGTCTTTCCACTAGGAAATTCTCAGTAGCAGCACGGAGTCTGGAATTGTGCCCGGTTAATGGCAATAGGCTCGCCCCCTATGACATGGAACTTATAACATAGCCGGCAAAACGTGGGTGTACTGTATATACCTCTGCCTACCCCCTCTGGGGAATACAAGCGTGAGTTATTTTAAGATCTACTATTATCATAAGTTATGAAGTTCGGCAACCGCGCTGTTACTGATTTCTGTCTCGAAGACGAGTGCCAGAAATCAGAATCACTATTTAATTAAATCAGTAAAGACAAAATAGTTAACTGTTAAGTTTCTCTTGGTTGTGAATCGATTAATTATAATTGTTGGTTGTAAAATATTGGTCCATTCGTTTAGGAGCTACGATGCCAAAGACATACATACAGACACACACACAGATATACAGTCACATAGATACGTCAAACTTAAACACCCCTATTTTTGCGTCGGGGGGTTCAAAAATAGAAAAAAATATGGTCGAAATTAATGAATGACGAAATATACATATGTGTATTATAACATTAAAACATTATAAAAAAAAGAAAATATAACCACAGAATACAATTATGTATAACTGAAAACTACTCCAAACTAAATGACCCACACAGTGCGCTAATTATGCGGTTACTTGCACAAAATATTAAGACAAAAACGGTGGTAAGAACATTTTCATTTACACTTTATTCTGTTTTATTTTTGTACGTAGTAAACTGTGCTCACCGTCTAATATTGGCGTCGTAAGTCGTGGGCGAGGATGCATTGCTTTTCTTTTTAAACAAGATTATAAAAAGAAATTTTTAGTCTACACTCATTGCCAGCCAAATTCTAACCTTAAAGCTCACATTTTAAGGAAGAAAATGAGTTGGTTGTCAAATGAAAATCCGTCGACGACCTACAAAATTTGTAAAACACGTTTAAGAAAATCTTGTAAATGTTTAATATACTAAAATATCTGGACATCAAATACTTGTCGTAGGTAGTTCGTTTATAAAAGATTCGTGGTTTTATAATAATTTTGTGATTAATTTAATATTTTTAGGAAAAGCTGTGAAATGTCACCCACTTATTTTTCAATTTCTATTTGATTTTTTTTCCTTCCGTTATATCTTATATTAGAGCTTGTTTTAAAAAAAATATAACGTTTCAAGTCACGAGAATGACCCTATTTCGTTTCAAATTTTATATGGATTCTTTTATAGCATTATTACTTATACGAATGTGAAAATTTGTAATTTTTGTCACTCAGTCACGCATGCGTAAAATGTAAAACAAATTTGAATGAATCCTGGCACAAAAATACCTAGACCATATCCTGGATAATACTATCTATTAAAATATTTTTTATCCTGGACGCGGGCAGAACTACTAAAAAAAGCTCTCCACAAAACTCGTACGCGATTTTTGACTCCGTCGTACACGAAAAACGTATATTCTACTCAAAATATTTTAATGCCTATCGTTTTTTTTTAATTGCGGACACTAATGACAAATCTATAACAAAATGAAACAGACAACATAAACCAGACTATTTCTATTCACAAATTACTTTTATCGCTTCCGAGCTGATCAATAAAGCTAACATGTAATTGTCGGCTATTTTCGTCGCACGCGCACGTAGACAGCTGAGGTAAATGAGTTATAACCGTGCTCGTAGACAGAGTGGCAACTATTGACGTCTTGTTTTAGTAACATGTGGAGTTAATTTGAAGTTTTAAATTGATTTTAGTGTTTGGTTTTAAATTGATATTTTTTGGAATATCATTTGTTTAAATTTTGAGAATAATTCAAGAAGTATGGAAAGAAAAAGTATGATAAGAAAGGCAACAAAACAACGTTTGTTTTGACCACATGACATAACGATAATCCTATACATTTCTTTCGTTTTCTATAGCGTTAGCGACTGTAGATAGTCAACTTGGTTAAGCCCCCTTGTCAGTTTGTCACTACGAAGACTACTGTCCAAAACGTACGCGATTCATCCATTAAAAGTTTACTTAAAACCATTTCTTGACTAAAAAACTTTAAAACGTGGAAATTATATTCGAGATTAACAAAAGTATTTTCCACTTAATAAAAATCCAATCAAGTATTTCCAATTATAACCTCGTACCTACTCAATAATAACTGTTTCTGCCTATCTACAATAACACAACGACCGTTTTATTGTTTTACGATAGTTAAAGAGATTAATGATATTTTGGCCAGACATCCTACGATCCACCCACTGGGTGTCACTCGTGGCCGTTGTAAAATTGTGAAATATTTACTTTGAAATACGATATAACAGGAATACATCGAGAAAATATTGTTTATATAAGTAGGTACTTAATAATATCTTAGGTTTTTGCGAGCACGTAATAAAATTACTATTATACTTAATATTATCTCGTGGTTTTACGTGAAATTATTTTGCTTCGTTTCGGAAACTGCAGCTTTTTGGTTACAGGAAGAGTGAAGTGTCAAGCATAACAGTTTTTAATCATTTTTACTAACCCCACACACTATGAGATTATTTCGTTTGAATTTATTTTGTTTTAATTCTATTATTGAAATCTTACTATCGATTCCTGTGTTTTATTTAAAAAGCGAACGGCGAAACAAACTCTCCAGAAGCACTATCAATTATGTTTTTTTTTTAAATATTACAAATATGATTACACCCTGTTAATTTAAAGACCTGCCAAATTTCAAGAGCTCAACTTTCCCCAAGGAATATCGAGGTATAAGGTCGAAATCTGAAAATCGAAAATTGACTTTTCATACAAAGTGACTGGTCACGTGACTCACTTTTATAATAATATGAGAAGTAAAAAAAAAAAGTTTTATTTATGCATTAAGCACTTACAATGTCTCGATTTTTTTAAATGTCACATCATACTGTATAAAATCGATAGCAATATTTTTTAACTAACTAAAAGTAAAGTTTAAGAGAAAACTATTGAACCAGTTTCTATTTTGTATAAAATATTGATCTTTTGATCTAAATCTATTATTTATGTTATTGATATGATTAACACCAATATCGATTCGACAGTTAAGCTCTAAATGAGACCATTTGAATAACTTTTGTGAATAGATATTTTTATTGTTACGTTAATTTGGCAGCGTAACGTGAAACGTAACGTGATTGTCTCCCAAATTTTATCTTTGTCATCTTTGCGCTGTCAAAGTGCGTTTTTTTTTCTATAAGGTCTCTCACAGTTATATTTAGTTAGGGAGCTCAGCATGATTAACTGGACTTCTAGCGAGACCTATAAGGCCTCCAGCTAAATCAGAGTGCGAAGTTCTATCTTCCTTTTTATAGTCTGAGCCTGGAAATATGAATTTTGTTCGTCACGAAATTATTCTCATAATAATTGGACAAAAGCCAAAAGAAAATAAAGATCGACATAAAATTACAAATAGATATTTTGACAGTGACAAACATAGTTTTAATTTCAAGAACTTTTCTTTACAAAATCCGTTGACAAATGTTGTTAATTTAACAACGTTTAACATTAAAAATAATAAACAAAAGCTTTACGATTTACTTAAGAAATGATTTACGTTTTAATAAATCATTTTGTTATTTATTATTATTTGTTTTATTTAAGTGGGTGTTTATGTTATTTAAATTTTGAGTGGATCATTAAATTTTGTGAGAAGTGAATGCTGTGTCAGAATAATTATCAAAAGTATGTTTCGAAATGACAATGTACGACCTTATGAATCATAACCTCAAAGACAACATTTATTTTTGTTTAGCCTTCAACTTGAACTTTGAATGTTATTATTCGTCTTTTGCAGATTAATAACTCTAGCTATCTTCCTAGCCTTATTATTCCCAAACATTGTTGGGGTCGGCTTCTAATCTAACCAGATGCAGCTGAATATCAGTTTTCTACGACGCGACTGCCTATCTGACCCCCGCAACCTAAATGAATACGATATTCTAAAGTTAGAACAGTTGTCAAAATTTTATGAGGATAATGACTCCCTATATCGACTGTCGAAGGTCTTCACGAAAGCCGGGGCCAACGTTCCGAAGTCAGATTCAGAGGTGCGTGCCTTGGGTTTGAACCTGAGACCTTATCAGTTGACGGTCATACCACTAGGTAGACAGATAGAAGATTATATCTGATATAAATATTACCTATATTGTGGTTTGTCAGATTTCCATAATAATTTTGCAATATTAAATTATAATATTATTTTTAGGAAATGTAACAAACCACAGACATATGTATTAGTGATATTTAGACCTAATTTACAAAATTTTATTATTTTTAAATAAATAATATTCAAATTCAGACCTTAGTGAGCCCTAGGCGTAGAAAGAGATTTGAAATTTCGACTGATTCTGATGGGATACGGTGGCTCAGCGGTTAGAGCGTCGGCACGGTACGCCGAAGATCGTGGGTTCAAATCCCTTCCGTATCAGTTGTCTTTTGAAATTTCTTATTAAATATTTATAATTAGTGAGCGCTTCAGTCACCGTGGTATCGTAGCACCACGAGTACCTCCACTTCTACTCGGAAGAAATTACAAAAAACTGTTAAAAGCCTTGTCTTCGACGTCCAAGTGTTAGTGAAACGAAACTATAATTTCAAAATTACAGTTATATAATCGACCCGTTTAGTACCGGTGTCAGATTTGACACGCTCATAAAGTTTCAAGATTATTGACATCTAAATCTGAGCGTTAAATTCGATACTTAGTGAGTGCTGGAGTCGTGTAGTGAGTTTAAATTTAGATTATAATAAGAGGAGTACTAAGGACATAATGTGCTTCTTAGAAGAAATTGTGTTAGGATAAAAATAGATTTGATTGCTCATGATGATGAGCTGCCTGTCTTCCGGCAGATATGCGTCGACTGTAACACTGGTGCTAATTCACACGCTCTAATTTAGATTCACTATCTCATTTATAACAGAGATAATTGAAAAAGGATAGAAAATTTTTAGAGCTGTCAACTTAGTCCATTTGCGTGTTATCAACGAGAATTTAGTCGGTACGTCATAGAGGACTCGTCTAATTTCACGTGAATTGCAAGGACGTAGACTAATTTGACAGCTCTAATTTTTTGATAGTTTAATTTGCTGTCTTTTTCTGTAGTGTTTATTAGAACGAGATATAGTTAGACGAATTATTTTAGCGGGATGTACAGGAGAATCAGCACTATTGGCCATCAAAACTTAGTAGCACACTTAAAAATTGAAATAACTTTAAAAGAAGTAAAAAGGTTAAGGAAGTTTAGTAAAGTTTTTATACAGGGTGAAATTGAAATCATAAGATTCCCGAAAAGAGGTCATTGAACTCATCATTATGAACAACTTTTATTATGGGACGAACCCTGAAATCGCGAATGTTTATGTGTATAATTAATTATCACAGGCCTACAATGGTTTTCCTCTCTAAAATCTGACTAACTTTTATTATAGTTTTTGATGTGCAGATTCCGAGAAAAATAATAAAAAAAATCCATCACGTCAGGATTATTTGATATTAAATATTTAACATTTTATTTAAAATTGCCTGGGAACCTACATTTGAAAAGCTATAAAACATTATTAAATTAGTTCAGCCAAATGTTTAATGAATTTTATTACTCTGATAAGACAAAAAAAATAATTCTATTCCATAATTTGTTAATTACTACATAATAAGTATAAGTAATACACCTTTACCACGTCGAAAACGGGTCATTTTAGCCCCATTTAGTAATGAGCCTATCGATACATGATGATTATATGAAATTGCCTTATTGTTGTGAATATTACTAGAAGAGGGTATAATGAAGGTAATTAATCAGTTTTTTGTATAAGTACTCACACTGATTTAGAAAATTAATAGTTGATGTGCTTATCTTGCAAAGTAAACTTTAAAATGTCATCGCGTAATTGTGTAAATTCCCCAGACTGGTTTTGTTAAATACCCGTGCTTTCTTTGTGAGTGGGATAGTCGGGATAGAAAACAGCATTGGACAAAATAGGAATGGCCTCCTAGAACTGAACTAACCCCAGGAATCAAAAACGTAGTAAAACAGAATTTGGTTCCCAGAGAAAAAGTTTTGCTGCCGCCTTTACATATCAAATTGGGTATAATGAAGCAGTTTGTGAAGGCTTTAAATAAAGATGGAGAAGGTTTTAAATATCTACATTCAGTTTTTCCATCGTTATCAGAAGCTAAATTAAAAGAAGGGATTTTCGTCGGCCCTGAGATAAGAAAATTGATGTCGGATGAAAAGTTTGACGAAAAACTCAATGATGTCGAGTTGCAAGCGTGGAAATCATTTAAAGAAGTGGTGAAAATCTTTTTAGGGAATAATAAAAGCTCCGACTATAAAGAAATAGTAGCTAAAATGATAACGAATTTGGGTCTAATGGGCTGTAATATGAGCATAAAACTTCATTTCCTGAATTCGCACATTGAATACTTTCCAGAAAATCTGGGAGCCGTTAGCGAAGAACAAGGCGAAAGATTTCACCAGGATTTAAAAGAACTTGAAGACAGGTATCAAGGACGATGGAATTCCAGTATGATGGCGGACTATTGTTGGCTACTAAAGCGCGACAATCCAAAACAAAAATTTAAGAGAAAATCGCACAACAGAAGCTTTGGGGAAAAAAGGACCAGGTTCCACAAAGAAAATTGAGTTGTATTTTAGCTTTACCATGTTTTGTAATTATATTTTAATAGTTTTCAAAGTTAGAAAGTAGGCACTTTTTAAAATATATATTTTTTTCTAAGTAAAAGCGTGTTTTTTCTCAATTTTCTATGTGTAGCTTTTCTGAAAAATGTGGAGGTGATGGAAAAAAACTGAGTTCATATTCGTAATCAGCGCATGAAAACACCTCAGAATCAGTTGTCAGATTCTAGAGAGGACGTCATGACCTTAAATTTGCAGGCCTGTGTTATGAATGTAATATGTTCACATAACTCAACAAAATGACCAGCTGAACTTTTTCGTGATTTCAGGGTTGGTCCCATAATAAAAGTGGTTCATAATGATGAGTTCAATGACTCATTTTCGGGATGATCATGATTTCAAAAAAAATATAAATAGTTCTTTTTTATATATAAAAGAAAAGAGTCAGATTTTAAACCAGCCTCTGACATGGCTTTACACACCCGTTAAAAATTCTCTCAGGTGAGGTGAAAAAAACAAAAAAATTGTAAACACATAAAAACTATGTCAAACAGAAACCACTATGCAAATTATAGATAATATTGAAAAAAAAACACTAGATATAGGTACAACACTTAAATTCATATAATTTACGAGTGTGAAAATTAACAAAAATCGATTACTCTAAATCAACAGATTATTCAATAAGAGTCGATTATCATCGATTTAACATATAAATATCTGTATTATGTTAAAAAAACTCGATTATAAGTAAAAAATATGGGAGGTCTTCTAATAGATTTTAATTTTTATGCTTTTTTCTGTAGATATTGATAAGTTTATGATTTCCATGTCATTTAATTTAGCGGAAACGATACTAATGAATAGAGTTATTATTAATTAACGTTAGTTTATTATTGATCTAGTTATTAAAAGAGTTATAATATGTTTATTATCGCTAACACGGTCAATGAACTGTGTTATGTTCTCACAAAAGTTTTCTAACGAATTTAGGATAGTAAAATCAATGGTGGCGTTACTAACTGAAAAAATAGAACCCCATCTTATTAAAACCTTCTTCGTCCAATCTATAGTCTCGCTAGAAATCCGGTTAATCGTTTTGGGGAGCTCAGACTGATTAACCGGATATTATAAGCTATGAATGAGAGAGAAAAAAAACTTAGTTCAATAACTGACATGAGAGTGACGACATTTATACAGTTTAAAAAGTAAAGTGCCATACCATAAACTTATAACTAGCTACCAATTTAAGAAAAAAAAAAAACACTTTTATTACGTGATGATTTGTTAACAAACCTCTTCCGTTCCATAGAACACTATCAATAAAATACAAGAGTAAAAAAACAAACCGTACTTCAAATGTAAAGGTCACACCATAAGTTCATTAACTCTAAGGCCTTACTTACTCTACAAACTTAATATTGACAGCCCTAGAATTACACGCCGATCAATTTTACGCCTAATCGTCGATCATTAAGATTCAATTTGACTTATAACACGTGTCAGAATCGCAAATGTAGTGTTGTGTGTCATCTTTTTTATAGTTATTAATATGCGAATTTGAACTTTATTAGCGAATTTATAAAGGTGTTTTGTAAGTTTATAATTTTACGACCATTCATAATTAAACGTAATAAAATATACAGTTGAAAAAATATAATATAATAAATCATTTTGTTAGATCGCAGTCGATAATGTTCCGGTTGACAGTTCGGCTACCGGGATTTCTTTTATAAAGAAATAAATATTAATATTTCCCTCAAATGTGGAAATAATATGATCTATCAAAAAGTTATTTATATGACTTATCTGACTTAACCGAGCATTTTTTGACCATATTCAAGGTTCGTGTAAAGAAATAAATCTATTAAATTTTGTTTTACACGTTAATAGATGTCAAAGTATACAAAATAATAATTAAAATCGCAAAAAGTGAGTCGGGCTCAGCGCGCAAGCCCAACTTGCATTAGGCTGATTAAAAAAAAATTTTAGGCAAGGGCAATCAAACAATACGATTTGATACTGCAAGATACATGACGCATGAATCAATTAAATTTTGTACAAATGCTCATCAGTGTTTTGACATGTTACAAGCAATAATGATCGTTTTAAAACCTATTTAGGTACAAGGCAACGGGGTTGGACGATATCGTCAAATTTCTATGCCACTGGCTTAAAGGCAGATGTGCTCCACCGGTAGACCACAATACCACTAAACATCAGCCAACAACAAGCCTTTATCACAATAAAAAAATACTATTAGAAATCAAAATTACTCTTAACATAAATTATTTTTTATAAAGAATTTAAAAAGACCTAGGTATATCATTCTCCGTATAATCTACTTGCAAAGACATTATTGATAGTTTCCTTCTAATAGCTACCTGTTTGTTTATTTTATGCACTGCTAATGCAGCTGTTACAAATCGCCAACTTAATTGCTTGATTGAATTTATAAACTAAGTGGAAATCATAGATGCATAAAATTACAAGAAGGTGATAACCTTTTCTGCTGCATTGGCATTGCATCTTTGAGGGTGGCATAGATTTTTTAAACACACTTATATTGGCTTCGCTTATAATTATAGTAACTAAGTAAATTGAAATTTTACAAGTATGTATATGTATGTAGTCCAAGCACAACAATACAAACTAATTATTTCGCAAAAATTGTAACAATTAGGTATTTCACGTTCTTGAGTTGTATATCTATCGATTCTTACGTCTCGTTTTTTTTATGTATATTTTGTATTTGTTTACTTCACAGATGTCGAAACAAAATTGACATTTACCGCCATTTGCAAAAATGATAGTATCCTTTGATAGAGTGATGACTTTTGCACCTCCTTGTTTATACAATTTTTCAATTTTATCGAAAACTATACTATGTATCAAACTCAAACTCAACTCATTGGGTAACAGCAAAACTATAACTGTATAGTTTTGCTGCTACGCAATGAGTTGAGTTGGTGGGACTGGGTAGTGGACGATATGAAATTTCTATAGTTTCTAGTTAGTTCGGCCTGAGACCGTGATCGTGGTCGTGTATTTATTTATTTATTATATACGTGTAGTGTGCGGAGACCTTTAATAGAGCACTAATTTCCAATCCTGCCGTCCAAACACTTAAAATTATCTTATAATTGAATAAAAAGTCACCATAAAATCGATTAGGAAGTCAAATTGAATCAAGATTACCATAATCACAACGTTAATGTATGCTAATGACATTATTATAACTATTAATAGTACAATAAAATAGTAATATTAAAAGAGAAAAAACTTAATTTCTTTATTAAAAAAGTACCGCGCGGTCACGGATTGAACAGGTTTTCGTATCAATTCAATCGAACACATTAACATCGAATGATGAATCGATTTCTACGATCGAATCATGTGATGATTCTGTAGTTTATTTCTTACTGGGGTTTTATGAAGTCATGTTCTTGAATGATTAATTTGATGCTTTTAAGTGAATATTTTTCAAGGTACGAGTGATTTGTAAAAGAAAATGTCAAGCCTTTATCTTTAACACTTAATGATATATTGGTAAAATTGCGATGATATGCTAGTATAATTTTTATATTGATAGTTGAGGGATATTTAAGTATAGACATGCCTTTAACCTTTGTTTTTATTCATTTTTCGCAATTCACCTGAATTGCGAAACAGTTTTAGATATAATTAATCCTATAACATGTATTACAGAGTAAGTATCACCACATTTTTGTGTGGCAGAGCTAAATACACACAGCACAAATAATTATGCTGACTTGACTGATATATGACTCGATGGGGGTGGTACTATCACTCTCTTAATATCGTAAATTAAATTAAATTAAATAGTAAATTAATTAATTAATATTATTCATACTGTTTTGTTTAATACGGTCAAAAAGTGTTCCATAATTCTACTCAGGGTCGCAACACGCAAAAGACAGCAAGTGGTTTGCAAGCGTCGTTTGACACCTTGGCAATATAAAAAAACACCTCAGGGAGGGAAGCAAAGGCTATCATCATGGTTGATTTATTACTTGTAAATAAATTTATTAGTAATTTAGATAAATGATAATAATTATAGCTAGCATACCCGCCAGACGTAGTCCTGCCCAAACGTTGGCTTTTGTAGCGCCACTTGGGTTCAATTGTGAATCTAAACCATCCAGAAACCCACTCAACCCACCAAAAATTCATCAAAATCGGTCAAACCTTTTAGTAGTTTAGTGATATACACACATAACGAAGATATAATAATATATACTTATAAAAATAACCAAGTTTTGTCTTATAAACTAACCATCTCTAATCAAAGTATTTTTTTTCATAATAAATCTGTTTTTACTTCATATTTCCTCCCACATGTAATCAACGTTTCATAAAGTGCTAAGCTTAACAAATTACGGTGCTTCAAAATGGCTACTTTACATTAAGAGATAGATTACAAGAAATTAAGTAAAATGAATTACATTAAACTTGTATGTTAAACATGGGCGTTTTAGATCTAATCCGGTTCTTAAGACACTGTTTGGACACATTGATAAATGTTAACAGATACTGGTGATTTAGGACTTAATCGAATTACGATTGGTTTCTTTAATACCTATTACGGATATTTAAAAGGCAAATGTCAAATCTAGGCAAACAGAGAAATCGAATAAATCCATACTAAAAAACATGTCTGAGACTGTCTCAACTATTGAAGGGATTTCAACGAAATTTTCCATAATTGAGTGCATCTTCTACAATAATTGATTACATCTTAATTTAAGAAGAGCAAACTATAGAATTAAAAAAGATTGATAACAACATGTTACAAAAGCTTCTATTTGTTTTATCAAAGAATTAACTATAATAAATTATCGGTATTCATCCAAATATCCGGTTAGTGCAAATTGTAATATCCGTATTAACCGAATAGTAAAAATGGACGGTAAATTCAAGCCCTTACAATCTCGCAAAGGCAAAGGCTTTTATCGATTAAGATTACGTGCTTTACGCAAGCTAAGAGCTTTTCTGGCTTTTTATTGATGATGTAGAATTACTTAATAAACTTGTACAGAGATTTAAATGTGTAATGTAATAGACTGCTACAGAGGCGATTAGGATTCTACTTTTTTTCATACACACACACACATAACTACACACCCAAACACTTGACATTAATTAATGATGAATTGTTCCTTATATCTAAAATCGATATACGAAATTTTAGAAAGGCTCGACCAAAAAACTAAATGATTCATTTATCATTTGTATCTAATCATGCCTTTGTTTATACCTATATTTATAGATTAATGCGAATTTTACCGCTAACCCATACTTGGAAATTGTGTACAACTGTTGCACATTCTATACTGATGAGATTTAATTGATAATAATTTCGAACCGAATTTCGGTCACAGAGATTAGTTATTATAGACTCATGCCTGTACTCCTCAGAGAGGGTAGGCAGAGGTGTGCAGTATACCCACGTTTCGCCGGTTATGTTATAAGTCCCATGTAATAGGGGGCTAGCCTATTGCCATTAACCGGGCACAATTCCAGACTCCGTGCTGCTACTGAGAATTTCCTAATGGAAAAACCCAATAACACTTTGCCCGACCCGGGGATCGAACCCAGGACCTCGTGCTCAGCATTTGCGCTTGCTACCACTAGACCAATGAGGCAAAGATTAGTAGGAGATATTATTATAGTGCGGAAATGTGCGCACAAACTTATGTGCACTCTCTATTATTCTCTCACTCCCGTAGTCCGATGAGACGGCAATCCGACACGACCGAAGAGAAATCAAGCACAGGATCAACGGCTTTGACTAAAAGAACCAGGAAATAGAGAGTGCACCTGTGTTTGCGCACATGCTTGTGCTCTCTAACTCTATCTTCTGCTACTACTAGATACTCTACTAATTATACTATTAATAATTCTTCTGTAGTTGACTAATCTGCGTCGAAATTTTAAAACAAAAACTAATTTCGTTCCATAAAATTCAATTCCAATACAGTTCCATTCAATAAAATAGTCTATAAATAACATTTAGCAAACTAATTTAGAAAGCAACATACATTAAAATCAAGGATTAAAAGAAAAACCATATTGATTTACATTTGACATAATTTATGTCAACACCATAAATTAGTTTGAGCTGGTAAAGGTTATTTATGGGTTTTTTTCGCCTCGTATCTTAAGTGTGGACGACATTTTTAAGTTTTAAGTGGAAAGAATATTATGGACATTCTTAATTAAACAATTTTGTACAACCACCCACACCTATATGTTTCGACGGCTTTGTTATAAGTCCCATAAAGGAGGCAAGCCGATTGCCATAATCAGAGCACAATTTCAGACTCCGTGCTGCTACTGAGAATTTCCTAATGGAAAAACCCAATAACACTTGCCCGATTTAAGCACTGAGAGCCTAGTGGTATAACCTTAGAGTATAGATAGTATAACCGTTGATTGACAAGTCAGTGGTCTCGAGTTCGATCCCAAGGCGCGCACCTCTGATTTTTCGTAAGTTATGTGCGATCATAAATTAATTAACAGTTGCTAAAACTGTGAGGGAAAATATCGTGATGAAACCAGCACACCTAAGAGATTTTTCAATGGTGTGTAGTGCCATGTCAGAGGCCTACTGGCGGTTTAAACTCTGACACCAGGTTGTTAATCAACCACACGATAAGAAGAAGAAGACTTGCCCGACCCGGAGATCAGACCTAGGACCTCGTGCTCAGCAGTCGCGTTTGCTGCCACTAAACCAAACGAGGTAGTCGGTTATTATTGAGTCAGTTATTGTACGAGTAAATATCATGAAGAAATAGCCGCCCACCACCACTGCCCTGCCTCGCGAAGTTGCCTATTGTTTAACGCAGAAATCGAAACTTAGACCTTACGCTCGAACCATACGCGAACAAGTATCACAAATTACTTTTTAGCCGACTTAAAAAAAGGAGGAGGTTTTATGTTCCATATTTTTTTTATGTATGTTCACTGATTTCTCTGCCAACTGTTTACCGATTTCAATTTTTTTTCTTTTGTGCGGTAGGGTATACTTTAAATTTGATTCCGTCGTCACCAAGCCAGGATCTGATTATGGGATCTCAGGGAAATCGAAGAAAACCCTCAAATTTTATAGGCAATACGTTTTTTAGTATTTGAAGTCGGTTTAAGTTAAATAGACAATTCGTGTTTACTTTTAACAACAGCAAACATAGATAACTTAAGAAATCAACAATCGATCGATAAAATCAATAATTTACTAATGAACAACCATAAAACATAGTTAATAATAATAATAGATATTTATCTCTATCAAAAGAAATAATAGATACAAAAGAACGTGAATGAATGTTGTGGTATAATTACGCGGACATTTGCAACGTCAGCGCTGCGTATGCGCATTCAATAGCGCTTAATTATGCCTTTTGATGTTTTATATAAATATGACAGTGGTTATCGATGGAGAAAGTAATGGTTAAGCAATTTTTATTAAGTGTGGGATTAATATTGGAAAGGTAAGGCGGTAAAAAGATAATTACCTGCCTATAGAGAGATAAAGTAGGTACCTATCTATGGTCAGTCCCTAAAGATATCTATAAGGTAGCAATGAGTCAGGGAAATGCCTGCAAGCGTTTGATATATCTTTTTATTAAAATATCTCAATGGCGGTTCGTCTAATACGGTGTTAGCCACAAAGGCAATTCGACATGTACTACCTATTTTTCATAATTACCGTTTCCCATAAACGCTGCTTATTATTATATAAACTTCTCTGTAAAGTGCTGAGATAGTAGAAATATTATTTGTAATCAATTTTAATCCTGAAATATCTGTGAAGGTATAAAAAATTATTAGGAAAATGTTAACGTTTGAAAGAATGACCCTCATACTATTTAATTGGGCTATCGTTACACCGTCATCATCCTAGCCTTATTATTCCCAAACTTTGTTTGGGGTCGGCTACTAATCTAACCAGATGAGCTGAATATCAGTTTTCTATGGAGCGACTACCTATCCAACTGATATGACTCCCGCAACCCAAAGGTTACGGTTAGGGGTATACAGTTATATTCTAAGTTAGATCAGTTGTCAGGATTTTATGAGGGTACTGACTCCTTATATCGACTGTCAAAGATCTTCATGACAACCGGAGCCAACGGCTTAACGCGTTTTCCGAGGCACGGAGCAGTTGATAATTAATTTATAATACACAAAACTTACGAAAAGTCAGAGATGGCTTGGGTTCGAGTCTGAGACCTTTGACATGGCAGTCCAACGGTCATACCACTAGACTATCACTGCTTCAAGTCTATCGCTGCACAGTGTGGTAAAATATAATTTTGGTGTTAAATCTTAAGCAAAATTTTTGGCTCCTATTGGCTTTATACCCAAACTACTTTGATACACTTTTGGCACACATACAATATGTCAATTGTACATTTTATTATTACAAAGTGCATCACAATTTGTCTAGTTACACTGGAAACGAGACATTACAGGATCTTGGCAGCTTTTCCAGCCGCATTCTAAAGTGGACAGAGGAATTATTGCTGTGTAATTTTAGGCGAGAAATACCTATACATATACATATACAGGGTTATTTGCAAAACACCAGCATCCTTAAAAGGGGTCGTTAAACTCATCAATATGAACAACCTTTATTATGGAACCAACCCTGTAATTGCAAAAAAAAAATGAGCTGTTCCATACATTTATGTTCAAATGACTCAACAAAATGTATGGAACAGTTGTTTTTTTTTGCGATTTCAGGGTTGGTCCCATAGTAAAAGTTTTTTTTAAATCTTTATTTATGTTTAAGGGCTTTTATCCGATAGATATGTCAACCCCATCGTACCTTATTACAGAGTTAACTCTAACTAATGCAACAAAATTATAATAGTAAAAGTTGTTGAGTGAAGAGTTCCTTTATCTGAATCTAATCCTAGATGACGAATCAAGCCATAAAAAAAGCATTGTCATTTGTATGGGAAGCTTTAATTAAATAATGTATTTACGTGTCAACGACGAGAATGTGTCAGTTTCGGAGGATTTCCGAAATCAAAATTTATTAGTGCCTTTATAAACAAAACTTAATCGAAACTCACCGACATTTTACCTGTCAAACGTTCATTTATTCTGACTCTACCTTTAACTATTAAGTAGAAATTTAAATACCCACATCTATTTTAATGTCCACAAACAGACAGACATAAAAAAACATTGACAAATACCTGCTATTAGCCGTAAACTACTAGAAAATTGAAACTCATCAATATACTATAGAGTCGGTTATGTTGAAGTTGGCGTACGTTGCGAGTAAAATTGTAGGTTTGTCATGCAGCAACAGAGTAACGGATCGAGGTAATTTTTTGCATAGGATCACTAATTTTGATCAAACTTGGTACTTAAATTGGAGCTGACTTAGACATTAGACATAATGTTGCAGTGAGTCATTTATAGATTGAGACTATACTGGATTGATACATAAGTAACTTTTTATGGTAATAGAATTAATCTAGCTCCCCTTGAGACCTATAATTTGAATTATTAATAATTACCACAATAATTATGTAGCCGCTGAGACCAACTTCTGAATGTGCCTTCCTAAACGTGTAGATGAATGGATTGGATTCACATTTGATAGCATGGTCTCGGATCTAGTCCCATAGAGATAAGTGAAAGAAAGAAAAGGAGGCCGTAGTCCAGCACCTATAAGCTTAAATATAATAATTATAATGAATTGCAACGCAAAAAATTGCCAAGTTAAACATGACAGACTATATTAGGTACTCCTATCGATTTACATGTTCACAGATTTTTTAATTTGACCACCATTTGACTATCATTTGACCCCTCACCCTCTTACTTTCGCATTTTTGACGTAACATTTTTTTTGCTTATTTTTTTTTCCAATGTATTTAGGAAGGTAATAGATGATGATAAGTGATGATGGTGAGATGGTTATTCAATATTTTTTTTAACAAGGCGTGTTTGATTCAATTAAATTTAAAAAAAAAATACGCGTAAGTACAACAACGGGACAGGTGAAACTTAAATAAAAGCTTGTAAAAAGAACTACTTAAATCTGTGCACTAATCACGCAGAGTGAAATTATTAAAAAGACGAATGAGAACCTCCTCTTTTACAGAAATTGGTTTAAAATGGTGATTCCGAGCTCATGAATGTACGAAAACTATTTACGCTGATACTTTGGGAAAGGGTATTACTACCCCACTGCTGATAACTCTACCACCACAAATCATAACACGTAGTAACGTACATATTTTACTCGCGTTTATTTAAAATTTCAATTTTAATAAATTATAATTCGAATAACACGTCGCGCCATATATTATCATAAAAACGTTATTATATTGTTGTTATCCTCGGTACCTAATAGTTATTTCTTCGATATGAAAGGTTATGTCCATTTCTGTACACCTGAAAACTTAGGTAATATGCAAAGTTTCAAGATTTAAGCGTGAAAAGCGGTTCAGTGGTTTAAGCGTGAAAAGGTTACAAATAAACTTACTTTTGCATTTATAATATTAGTTAGGCAGTTAGGATTGATCAAATGCAAAAATTTTAATGAATGAAATGAAAGCAAACGAATAAAAACGATGATAAATTATTTAGAAAAAGTTTTATAACTTTAAATATTCTAATCATTCAATGGATATTCATTTCCATCAACAAAAACAATAAAAATGTTAATCTGGTTTAACAAACAGTTTTAAGTACATCATAAAACATAAAAGTCTTAATTAATTAAATTGAATACGTCTATAAATTATGTATAATCATTATACGCTACATATAAAATTTATATCTTTTGTAAAAATGTAGTAATAATGTGAAGAATTCTTAAAATTTTATCGTATTTTTAGAATCAAAAGAAAACATTAATTATACATGCCTAATTATGAATGACAGACACGGTTGGATACCCTTTAAGGTATAGAAATTAATGGTAATGGGTTATATATACCTACCTTTATTTTAGCCAGTTTTGTGTAGAAAACAAAAGATTTTCTTATCCCACACTAATCATCATCTTTTTATCAGTCCACTGTTGAATAGGATTACAGGCCTCTCCCAATGCGAGCCACTATTGTACGCTCATTGGAGGTATTTGTCCATAATCGCCACGCTGGGTAAGCGGGTTGGGGATCGCAGTAGCAGATGATTGCTGTTACACAGAAGGATGCTGCTGCCCATTTTCTAGATTTTTCCCTGTGTCGCTACTTACGACACTCGCGGGATGAGTAGAACACACACGGCACTATTTTATCATCATCTGCCTAGCATTTTCCCAACTATGTTGGGGTCGGCTTCCAGTCTTACCGGAAGCAGCTAAATACCAGTGTTTTACATGGAGCGACTGCCTATCAGACCGCCACAACCCAGATACTGGGTTACACGATACCCCTTGGTAAGACTGGTTGTCAGACTTTTGGGCTTCTGACTACCCGTAACGATTGTCAAAGATCTACAACTGACAGCCGGGGCCAACAGCTTAACGAGCTATACGAGGCATGGAGAGTGCCACGAAAGTCAGAGGTGCCTTGGGATCGAACCCGAGACCTCTGACTTGCCAGTCAACGGTCACCACCACTAGGCTATCACGGCACTATTTTATATTATTCAATAATAATTACCTACATTAAAATGACAGCCATGAGACTTGACGTTCAGTAAATATCTCTTATCTTTGCAAACATTACCTACTAACAAAGGAACATCGCGAATACTTTCGAAGTTAAATCATACAAGTTTGTTTGCCCGCATTCTTTGTTTGAAGGAATTGGTCAAATATTTTGGTAATACCACGTCTTTTTGCTCTCGACGTCTGTTTGATTGCATTATGTTGGTACAAAACCGGCAAACATCATAAACATACAGCGGCCGCGGCGTAGTGGGAGATAGGTGGCGCGGGTTCAGGACTGATCGCTGCCAACACTAAATAAAATTAGTACAACTGACAAGGGCAGGAAGATAACGATCTTATTAGGTACTATCATAGTCTAAACATCATATAGTCAGTCGACGCGTTTGATGTTTTCGGAAATGCCGACAACGTCTAGACATTCGTCGCGACGTAAAAAGTGTTAGGGTTGACACAGGACTAAAAACAAAAATATGTTTTTATAGTGTTTTTTTTGTAAGTATGTATAACACGTTATCAAAATTGGAAAACGTGGCCGCCATTTTGAATTTTTTATTTACTGGGCCGATTGCTTTCAAAATCGATATCTGAGTCCGCATGGTCTCCGAGTACATAACCGTTGTCAGAATTGGAAAAGGTGGCCGCCATTTTGAAATTTTTATTTACTGGGCCGATTGCTTTCAAAATCGATATCTGAGAGTCCGCATGGTCTCCAAGTACAAAGCCACCCCTGAAAACCTAGAAAACGATACCCATATTGATTTTTACTCAAAATTAGCGTTCGCCATCTTGGATCTCAAAATTAATGTCATATTCGTTATCACCGCCCCCGAAAACCTAGAAAACGATACCCATATTGATTTTTACCAAAAACTCACGTCCGCCATCTTGGATCTCAAAATGAATGTCAAATTCGTAATCACCACCCCCCAAAACCTTGAAAACGATACCCATATTGATTTTTACCAAAAACTCACGTCCGCCATCTTGTATCTCAAAATTAATGTCATAATTATTTATAATCAACACACCCGTTGAAAAATTGAATCAACATTCTAAATTAAAATAAATAAAATGTGCCACCCACTAAAAACAAATGACGGTGTAGTACCCGAATGGAGTATGGAAAAAGGTACTGACAGCCGCGGCCCCCCCTCCGTCCCTCGCCCCACACACCCCGCACGATTGCTCTGTCTAGACGTGTTCGTTGGACTACTGTAGGGAAAGAGCTCTCTTTATACTGTGGTACTATGGTCCTAGTGTCAGAGTTTAAATTACCCGTAGAGTAGGCCTCTAACATGGATTTACATAATATTCCTTGGAAAAATAATCATAGCAAAAAAAAAATTCTCCAAGTATAAGTAGGTATTCTTTTTACCTAATTTGACATTTTAATTTGATATAATTTTGAATTTCACTTAATTTGACATGTGCCGTGTAGTTTCTGGCCTAAGAATAGAACACCCCTACTCGTCCCGCGGGTGTCGTAAGAAGCGAATAAAAGAAAGATTCAAAGGATGGGCAGCTGCATCCTTCTGTGTAACAGTAATCATCTGCTACTGCGATCTCTTACCCGCTTGCCCAGAGTGGCGATTATGGGCAAACATCTGCAATGAGCGCACAATAGAGACAATGTTCAGCAGTGGACTAATAAAGGCGGATAATGATGATAAATGACAATTTGACATTATACATATAATTAGAAAACTAACTTGAACTGACTTTTGTATAAAAATAATATTAGTAATTTTTTTTGACGTAAAACGGTTTTTTCATCAAAACTAAAGCCGTGTACCAAATATCAGATCAATCTGTCAAAAGGAAGGGGGCGAAATATCGATTTCTAAATTTGAACCAAATAATAAACAGGTTAAGCTAAGTAAAGCCGTCTAATAACCGACAACCAACGTCTAAATCGTCGCAGGTTCCCAAAAACAAACATTACACAATACAATCATGGACAATTTCATTTACTTTGTATCTGACAAAAAATATAATTGGTCAAAGTGAAGTAAACACCCAATTACGAACCTCGAACACAATTTATTGGTTAATTAAAATCGAAAATTAAGTGCTATTCGAGACTTAATTTATGTTAATTAAATTAATTGAATGGTGACAGCAAGACGCGCTTTTTCTTTCTTAAATTCAAAATATTTTGAGTAATTGCACATATGCAAGTTTTAGTTGATTGACAAGAAACCCGTACCTTGATACGATACACATAATATCAAGATTTTGTTTTTTGTCAATCAAGTCAAGTAACGGCCTTTCTTTGTCGTATGGTTGATGAACAATCTGGTGTCAGAGTTTAAGCCACCCGTAGGCCTCTGACATGGCTTGACACACTGTTGAAAAATCTCTTAACACAAGTAAAGACTTTCATTTTCATTTTCTTAGGTGTGCTGGTTTCCTCGCGATCGCGATGTTTTCCTTGACCGTTGTAGCAAATGATCATTAATTTCTAAAACGCACATGAATCTGAAAGGTAAGTGCCTGAGTTTCAAACCTACGACCTTTGATTTGGTAGTCCAATTGTCGCACCACTAGGCTATCACTGCTAACGGTGTGAGTATTATGAAAAAAATCATTAATCTAAATATATTTTTTTAATTTAACAAAAAAGGCTTTGAATTCGTAATATTAATTACCAAAAGGTATAACAAATACGTTATAAATTTAATAATAATTAGCATCGAATTCAGTCGTGAGCCTGGATAGCCTAAACAGTGTTATTGTTAATTGGTCAGAAGTCTTAGGTTCGAACCCAAGGCGTGGCGTTATGTGCATATTATAATTATTTATCACTCCGTGCCTCGGAAAGCACGTAAAGCCGTTGGTCCTGCGTCTGATTTCTCTCCGGTCGTGTCGGATTGCCGTCCCATCGAATTACAAAAGTGAGGTAATAGAGAGTGCACCTGTGTTTGCGCATATACTTGTGCACTATAATATCTCCTACGTAGTTGGCTAATATCCGTTGAGATAGGCCGCTGTGACCAAAATTCGGTCAGGAGGATATTATTAAAAAAACCTTCTAGTTTCTTCCAAAGCCTATGTGCTGATTTAATATTAATGTCAACGCGAAATACCGCGAATTCTTTACAAGCCATGGCGACGAACTGTTCAAATATTTATTTACAGTGCAAAATTTTACAAACCTGTCTCGAGACAATGATAAACACCACAGTGTAATAAACATACAGTAGGGAAACTACGTACAAACGCTCGAAACGGCACTCAAAACGTGCGTAATATTGCGTAACGACGAGACGCCTAAGGCCCAATTTTACCATTCACTTTAATAAAAGAGTTTAATTAAACTTAGTTCAGCCATAATACACAAATTGCAGATTTTTTTAAACTCGGTTTTAAAATCGAATTGTGAAATTGGGCCTTAGAGCCGATTTCACCACTGATACTAAACGCGATCAATCGAGTAAAACTCGGTTCAAGCGTTTAACTGAGTTCAAAGCTGCAATTTGTGTATGGCTGAACTTAGTTTAATTAAACTCGGTTATTAAAGTGAATGGTGAAATTGGGCCTAAATTATAGTCGCGGTACTCGCAGTATCAACGAATGCGTCGTTGCGCATGTTTGTGTGAGTGTGCAGTCTTCGAGCGTTTGTACATAATTTCCGTACTGTGTATTTATTATGCTGTGTAAACATTGAGCAAAAGATAATTTAAAAGATAAAGAATTCAGTGGAAATGCATTTTATTTGGATTACATGATAATAGTGTTATCAGTTGAATTGTTATTGAATAACATTCCTTATTTTATTACGTTATTATTATTTTGCGCTTCTTGTTTGTGACAAACTGCAAGAAGGCCACAAGCAGTGGCGTGCCTCGCACCTAATGACACTGCAAGCCCAATAAAATTACATAATGTTTTATTAGTTTAAGAATTAGTAGTAAGGTAGTTTAGTTATTTGCAATGGTTGAAGTCTTTACTATTTTCTACGTATTTAGTCTCTGTCGAGATTGGCCGTTGTCAATGCAACTGAAATTCGGTCTAGAAAATTTCTTTTTAAAGTTTATTTTATGTCATCTTTTTCCTACATGTACAGTCGGCAAAGGAATAAGTGTCTAAACACACTATGCCGAACGTACGCGACCGAAGTTGCGCGGCTGATTTTACGTTCCGACGTGTTCGGCTGATATGACACACTACAAGTGCCGAACTTACGCGGCTGAAATTCAGTTGCGTTACTTGATGCGTGTGTAGTGTGTATAAACTTCGGTCGCGTATAATGTGTCCACTACAGCTGAACGCTACGCTGAACTAACGCCCGACCGAAATTACGTTGCGTTTATAACGCAATGAAACTTCGGCGTAATGTGCCGTCAGTAATACAAATGACATTGCAGGCGTAATCATGCCGAACTTCGGTCGCGTACGTTCGGCATAGTGTGTTTAGACACTAAGGTTGGCAGGGGCGCTAGTTAATGTAGCAATTTTATCAAGACATCATCAATATAATTAATTTTTACCATATTTTCTGAAAAGGTATGACTGAAACCTATACAAAACTAAACAATTTTTTACAACCACATTCAAGTTTCCATAACAAAACTTCATCCTTAACTAGCGGACCTGTCAACCTATCTCCTTTGCCGACTGTACCTATGTCTAAACATTAATTATTTATTTGACAAAGCATTCGTCTCATTTTTAAGTCATTATCAATATTCAAGATGTTTATCTTAAATGATAGTAATAGCTTGTAATTTATTCGGTGTACAGTTAGAAAAAAAGGAGCCCGCGTTACGTTTGGTTGGTAATGAGACTTTTTTGCTGTCTGTACCCTACATAAGATGAACTATACTCTCATCTGCATAATTGTTGTACGTGATGGTAGAGTTAGGAAAGTAAAGAATGGGCTGATCCAATTAATGTTATAAATGGGAAAGTTTGTGAGTGTATGTCTTTTAATTAAGACTGAGCATATCACGAGACACGGCTGAACGAATTTCTATGAAACTTGGCTAATAGTTTATGTTCCGGATTAAAACATGAGCTTCTTTTATCCTGAAACTAAGTCAAATATATTTTTTTATTTGGTAAATTAAAATACAAATTAATTATAATTATTTACATCCTAAATCTACTTACCTAGGTACTATAAATACACTAAACCTAATAAATAAAAGTAAATTAAGTACATAGTTATACTGACAGCCACACTTAAAGCATGACATAATTTATTTATATTAATAATGAATTAAACTATATTATTATACGAGTATTTACAAACTAAATATAACTATTATTTACATTTGCCTATAAAAACAATAACAATAATAGAAAAAAGGTATGACATAATAGGTACTATTATCTTCTTCTTATCGTATGGTTAATGGACAACCTGGTGTCAGAGTTTAAACCGCCCGTAGGCCTCTGACATGGCTTTTACACACCATTGAAAATCTCGATGTTTTCCCTCACCGTTTTAGCAACTGATAATTAATTTAAATACGCACATAACTTACGAAAAGTCAGAGGTGCGCGCCTTGGGATCGTACCCGAGACCTCTGACTTGTCAGTCGACGCTCATACCACTAGGCTATCAGTGTGTACTAATACTATTATTACAGCCATGAACTAATATGACACATGTCATGATGTCACAAATGACATTAGGTACCGTAAATCAAACTAGATTACTATTAATTTGACGTCATAATTATCATGATGTACCGTTATCTTGCTTTAATTAATAAACTTAACCTTACTTCTACAAACGTGGATAACATTTCTAATTGTGTAAACAAAAGTTATCTAATATTAGCTTGACAATGACCCAAATCTCGTCACACACGTGCTAATGTATTGAGAATGTCGTTAAGAGAAAAGTGTCAAAACCTAGTAAAAAAAACATCATTATTTTTGATTAATAAGAAGGTGCTTTTAACAACGATGAAAAATTATCTTTTTTTAACACTTAGAGCTGTCAATTTCCAGAATCAATTGTTTTTTTATGTTTTTCTGGCTGATTCGAGCGTTTGCAAGTCGTTCTGGGGAGGTTCATATCTGGCGGACCATGCGTCGCGTATTATCGGTCGCGTAACGCCAGAACAGACAAATGTATAGAAAAACACTTGACTATTCACACTCAACCGATGATACGTTAGTGCGACTGATGATACGCTCGGCGTATTTTACGTCAGATATGAACCTTCCCAAAGTTAATGTATGTAATTGAATATCAACACCCCGACGAAATGTCAAACACAGTTTGTAATTTTTATGCGCTGCCAGTTACTTCAAACTCGCTATTACAATAGGTAATTATTGAGTGAAGAAATTTTCTTTCAAGACTTTTACTTGAAAAGTATATTGAATAAATTGTCTTGCGAAGTTGCGATATACTAGATACAAAATTCGTGCAACAAACGACAAACATCTTTTTTTTATCACAAAGATGTCATCTCTAACGATATTAGCTCTACACGCTTCATAACTCTACATTCGGTCGTGTCTGTTTGTTCATATCTGGTTGTCAATATAACATTATTTGTGGTAATTATTGTGACAGCGTCAACCGCTCCCACTGTCATGGCCGCCGTGACGTCACAGCTTATTTTTTATTAGGTAGTCTGGCGTCTCCTAAGATTCTAGGGTTTGACTTTTAGCCATTTGTTTTCCATTCCTGATTCGATTATAGCATTCGAAATGTTATTTACTATAACTACTAGGTCTACTATCTATGTATACCTAAGCTGTACAAAAAAACCGAAGTAAATTTATTCTATAGACCTATACAAACATAGGTATGGCATGTAGAATCTGACACCACCAAATATTACCAATTCAACATATCGGACAACATTGTAGCTACCGGTTGCTACGCCGCAAAAATTTGTATGACATTTCAATTTTAATACGACCAGCCCCAGCCGCAAACTGTCACCCAAATTAAAAATAAAACAAGCTGTAATGTCACCGTAATACTTTGCTACTGGCATTTAATTGTGATTTACAAGTACCGTTTTCATTTAAACTTTCACTTAATTGTAATTTTTTAATGTCAGTCATCAATCTTTGACATGAACTGGTTATTACAGTATTAAGTAACCAATAAGGAAAATGTTGATCTTCTCTGAAGGATCTGAATTAAAATAGTCGTATTTTTGAAGATAATTTAGGCTTCAGGGTGTAATGATCTTCCTCAAACTGTGTTCCATTAATCAAAGTTTACAGCTATTCGCTGTAAATGGAAGGTACAGACGCCAGCAGGTCAAGTTACCCGAAACTGTCAAATTTTCCCAATCAACCTTAAACATTATGCTGTAGCTATAAAGTTGAAAATCTATTAAAGAAATCTGACAGATTTAGTAGCTTGATGTGCTGGCGTCTTTACATGGAGAAAAATAATTTATTGGTGTTGTCTTGTCATATTGTCACATGTCAAAATTTAATTTTCGGTCTGTCCCGGGCGGCGAAAATCCACGCTATACTACTGAATAGTCATACCAGGCTACACCAGGAAAACTTTCTGTCATATAGGTAGGAATAGAACTCACGCCGCACTTCCGACGTCTAACTGAACCGCGACTAAGTCAGAAGATATCTATATAATTATAACAATACCGCTGACCTGTCTGTGACTAAAATGAATGTATTGTACTAGTACGTACAAGCTTATCTTTCTTAGAAGCTGGTTGTTATTATGAATACATTATTTAAAAACAAAATACTTAGAAGAGAACCAACAATTAGTTTTAGTTTGTTATTATATCCTTCCTTAATTAACTAAGTAATTCTAGTAATTAAAAACTTAATTAAGAAGACTATCCAGAGTTCAATTACGCAAAATAAGATAGTGGGTTTTGTTTTAAAAAAATCCTAGAATTTGTTCCAATATTTTTTATTTGAACTACGAAAGTTTGCTCGTATAACGGCCGATCGGCCAAGGAGCTCTTGTTTCTACAAATTGTTTTTAGTGGGACTTATTAAAATGACAAATTAAATATAATATTGTTTATGACATAAAATATTTCTTCTTTAATTTCTAAAACGCACATGAATCCGAAAAGTCAGAAGTATGTGCCTGGGTATCGAACCTACGACCTTGGACTTGGTAGTCCAGCAGTCATACTACTAGGCTAATCATGGGATAACTGCAGTCCTCCTCTTCCTAGCCTTAATATTCCGACACTTTGTTGAGGTGGGTTTCCAATCTAACCAGATGCAGCTGAATATCAGTTTTCTACGGAGCGCCTATCTGACCCCCGCAACACAAAGGGATACGATATTCCAAGGTTAAATCAGTTGTCAGGATTTTATGAGGGCACCGGCTCCCTATATTGACTGCCAAAGATCCTCACGACATCCTGGGCCAACGGCTTAATGTGCTTTCCGAGGCACGGAGCAGGTGATAATTAATTTATAATACGCACGTAACTCACGAAAAGTCAGAGATGCGCGCCTTGGGTTCGAACCTGAGACCTTTGATTTGGCAATCTAATGGTCTTATTACTAGGCTATCATTATCACTGCAGTGTCTAGCACTAAATCTACCAAAGATACGTTTCGTATTTCTATGATCTCTACCAAACCCTTTTGGATATAGATAAAGTCGTTATATTACGTTACTCCACTCTACAAAACCAAACCCTTTAAACCACATATTTTGCTATTAAAAAGATTTATTACGAAATATATAGCTTTTGTAATCAAATACCGTTCTATTAAAACATGGGATTATATCAAAAAAACTCTCGCGTGAAATAACAAAGCGATATTAAGCCTGCTCCATTTAACTGTTACTTTACTGTTATGACTGTTATCATAACTATTATTATTTTTTAAGAAATCGCCTGCTGATTTGACAGTGTCATAACTCAAAATTTTGAACGTACAATGATACGAATTTAGGCACGTAGACGTAGATTAAGGAAAGATTAAGTCGTGAATTAATTTTAAGTCAAAAATCATGTAAACAAGCATGAAGCAAGAATCATGATTATTTTTATAGTTAGGTCTTAAAATAGTGTCTAGAATTATTGCACTATTAAGTAAAAATAATTATTTTAAAACAAAAACTTAAAAAAAAATGCATGCTATGCTTACCTCTATTAGATTGTTAATTTAAAGAACTTTAAAAAAAATAGGACTAGTAAAATGGCTGGCTACATACTTTTGTTCCCGATAAAGTTATTGATAGTTGTCTGTCAGTATTGAAAGCATCAGTTGTTTTGGATAGTTGTAGCATCTGCAAAGTATCTGTTAAACGATTCCTGGACTCCAATCCAAAATTTTATATGTTTGCAATTCTGACATGACATCACCCGATTGCAGTAATATTCATTTCAGAATGTCCGAAGTTCTATAAGTTGCTTGATTGATTTTGATCAAAATTAAGTTTGTTTAAAAATTATCAATTTTTTCAAACATAATACCTATTGATTGTATAAATTACTTACCAAAAAGATTTGTACGCGCATCACTTTCAAATTTTAAGGCTTTCCATTTTAATTGCAAGGTTTAAGTAAGTACCCTGGATGGTTTATATTCACTATTGTATTCGGTAGGTGGCGATACTGCCGATGGCGTTACGATCAGGTTAAATTAGAACCACGGAAACTGCATGAGGGCCAGCTAGTTTATATCATTTTTTTAATATATTTTATGTAAGAATATTATTTACTTGCGAATTGATATTGTACTCAAATGAACTGTGTAAGTGCCTAGTTCTAATCAAATAAATAAAAATCATATTTGGCCTGCTAAAGCAGACAAACCTCATAATAATGATTTAAGACAGGTTAACGACCGTCCACATAATCATCTATTGCAAATTATTTCTTAGAATAACACTTTTTGACTTATGCCACTATTATACAACAGAGGTCGTATATCACTCAAATGTTTGATTTAGATTTGTCTTAATTTATTTCTGTTTTTTTTCATAACTTTTTGTGCTAATCTAATTGGTCGTTACGGTTTATATTTTGATTAAGTTTATAGGTGGTCGTAAGCGCAACTTCGCAAGCAAGTTTTGTGTTTCCCACGCGGTGTAATTAAAGGGGCAGAACCAATTCGTCAATTATAACATCATTTTGTTTTGATAGAATTATTATTTGATTGCTTCAAGGTGCTGACGATTGGGAGAGTTTAGGGTTCAATTTTATTTGGTTTTCTGTGTGTTAGCCCATCTTTTCTTCAAAATGGTGGAGGAAACTGTCGCTTGTTAGGAATCCTGCACAATTGAGTGTTGTTATCAGTGACCAGTGAGCCAAAGCAACTGAAATTCACATCCCAATTATTTTTTGTTGTCGAATTATTTAGAAATGGGATTTGTTTTAATTTGAATATAGGATTGACATTAATTTTATGCATTTTAGAACTTTAGCATTAGATTACGAACGTCATCCCTAAAAACTGGCGCATGCGCATTACTTACCAATTGTCTTGTATGATTAAAAATTGATTTAGTTTTTTTAAAAGCAAACTTTCTATTTTTATCACCTTCAACTTCTGCATAATCCTTGAAGTATTTTATTAAGATTTCACACTGCGTTCTTAATAAATTCTAACAGGATAAACAAATCTGAGTACATGGTGTATTTTTTTTTAATAATAACTGAATCACGAACACGCGGATGATCTCAAGTAAGCCTTTAATCTCCTGTCAAGTATGTAATCTCGTGTATTACTATCTAGGCTTCTAAGGTCGACGACCCCAGCTTCATTAGCAGATTTATGTTTTCATTCAAACGTTTTAGCAACGTATGTATTTCAATCTTGACTCAATGGCAGATTGGGTACAAAACTATAGTTTTTTATTGTGTTTCCTCATTTAGGATTCACTCCTAAAAATACCAAACCTGGAAAACATCGAGGAAAGAGACAAAGGGAATCAATTGTGACATGTATCTATCCGGTGTGTCATTGATAGGTCTTCTTCTTTAACGTACATATGGTTGGTGTCGGATTCAAACCGCGCAAATAGGCTTTACTTAGTAGTGAAAAATCTCTTAAGTGTGCTGTTTCTCGCGATGTTTTCCATCATCGATCTAGCAACGCACACGAATTCGAAAAAAAGTCAGTGGTGCCTTGTTTTGGCACTACGACCTTTGGCTTGGCAGTCCATTGGTCATATTATTAGGCTATCACTGTTGATTGATAGGTAAAGATCGAATGGTCACTTTTATTATTATCGCTAAAGAAGTTAGGACAGTTGTTGCGACTTGCGATGATTTCTAAACTTGCGTGGATGTCCACTTACGGGTCTCATCATCCGTGCGTCCTCCCAATGTTTTTGTCACCCAACATTACATCAAATATAGTAGGTACATATTATTCATACTTTTTAAGTACAAGTCTTTATTTAACTTGCATATGTTTCTTCGGGTGGAATCTTGCAAGCTGAATTTGGACCACTTCCTCTTATCCTAGGGAATTGATTTTTTGCATGTTAGTTCAATTCCGATGACAATGCATTTTTATGGTAAGCATGACCTGAATCGACATCCAGAATTAGCTCTAGATAAAGGAACTCTTCAACAGTTAACAGCACAGATACAATTTTTTGCATAAACGTTTAGTTTTGATAAAAGCTTGGTTAAAAACTTTTTTTTTTAAAAAAACATTTCAAACATACGTTTAATGAACAGACAGATATCCCGTAGATTGTGTAGTCACGTTTGAATAAGAAAGTGCATATAAACATGCAACCGTTTATCATAGCAGTATGGCTTTTATGAAATAAAAGTATTGTGTAATTTCGAGTGATAGAGCGGGTTGACTGCCTTGTTGGTCTAGAGGTAGCAAGCGCGACTGCTGAGCACGATGTCCTGGATTTCCGGGTTGGACAGTGTTATTGGGTTTTTCCGAAAATCTTAGTAGAGTCTGGCCAACGAAAGCTGACCATACAATAGAGTGGCAAATTTAAAATATCTCCATCTAAAACTAAATAAATTAAATTTTAATTTTAATAGTTTATACCTACACCTATCAGTTTGAATACCTTTAGTGCTTTAGCGAAAAGTATCCAAGAAGTTTTCTGATTGAGATTCAGGTGTATACAGAAAGGTTTTAGGTTGATTTTTTAAATTTGCCGCTTTTTTGTATGGTCAGCTTTCGTTGGCCAGACTCCGTTGCCCGGTTGGTTAATGACAATAGCTTTGCTCCCTATTACATGGGACCTATAACATAGCCGGCGAAACGTGGGTGTACTGCAAACACCTCTGCCTACCCCCTCTGAGGAATACAATGTAATGTTAAAACACGAGGTTTTTAATTCTACCTGGATAAAATACACTTATTTAATCAACCAATCACAATTCAGACTTGTTTGGCATTCGTTTGCAATGAATGAAACTGTGTACTCTATGGTTTAATGACCTTAGCACGAGATGTTTTGTGGCCTGTCTGTACTGTATGTACCTAGCGTTATAACCTCAAATCACATAAGGTCTTGCTTTATTAATGCGAAATATTTTATGAGGTAGGTAGATTAGTTTGCAAAAATTCTTTGTGTCAAAAAAAAACAAAATATTCTTTTTCAAATTTTTTGATAAGATTTCTGTTCATTTGTAAACATTTTTGTAGAATGGAAAACTTCCAGATCAAATGCCTTAATGTTTTATAAAATTACTGTAATATATTAACAAAATAATTTTTATTATTTCTTTAAATTAATTATTGACTCCATTTTAGTTGAGGTTAAGAGTTTATGAGCGCCCAGTTCGGAATTGATAGAAAAATGAAATTACCGATATTTTTGCATAATCAATCGTAAAAAACTAATAGTTGTATCGGGTTGAATATAAAATTTACCCCAAGACATTTGAGTAGGTACCTACCTATATCTAATCATTTTTCTTTATCGTATGGTTGATAAACAACCTGAAGTAAGGAATAGTCGCTAGTAGGCCTCTAACATGTCTTTACCTACCTAGGTATATGCCATTGAAAAATCTTTCAGCTGTGCAGCTAGTTTCCTTACGATAAATTTCTTCTCTGTTTTATGAAAGTGATAATTTATTTTAAAACGCACATGATTCGATAAGTCAGTGATGCGTGCCTTGGTTCAAACCTGTGACCTTTTCACTTGAAACTTGGATCGTTTAACCACGATAAAGAACTCTATTCCAAGTAGGTCTAAGAACTATCTTGCACATTTCAAAAACTAAGCGTAAGTTTACGAACCTACTTACACAATTGTGTTTTTTTTAAATGTGGAAGCTAACTCTTTTGTTCTCGCATCTACATAATATAATAACAATCGGATCGTCTACATCTGATAAGCGTAAAATATATTTAGAATAGATTTAATGAATGTGACATACCTTTATCATCTCGATGTTCAAAGATAAAAGGAATACCAACAATAAGGTCGTATGTCGTTTAACTAAAATTTTTGACCAAATATAGACCTTAATTTTTCTGTATTAAGATTGAAATCTTATCGACTTCTAGTTATTTAGAATCACTTCACAAACATATTGCAAACCTCCACTTTTGCAAAATATCATAAATGCTCATGTGCACGAACACAACCAGATTCGAAACCTGGACCAACTCGGCACCTGCGCTTGCAATCAGATATAGCAACAAAAATTTTAATGTGAGACATTAAAGTAAGGAATATGGGATCTGATTTTATTATGCCTTGGAGATATTTATCTAAAGATACCTGTAAGTCCATTCCCTAATAAACTTTAAACTATAAATATTCAAATAAGAAAGTTTTTATAGGAATCTTATTGGGATAGCCCAAGGTTTTTTTATTTTTATACAATAATAGCTACAGTTTCAGTTAATGCATGTAACAGTAAACTCTTAGAATCCAGTGAGTACGATTCTACATAGAATTTATGTTATTCTTTTACAAATCACAACTACAACAATGGTCAGACTAACTTAAAACGCAAGTATTAGATAAGACCTTATTCTGCACAGCTCAACAGTTGCAATTTACAAAACCAGACAGAATATCTTTACGAAAGTCTTCAACGTTACTCGTATCAGATATATAGAAATTAAGTTACAATGACTT
Organism: Protodeltote pygarga; assembly: GCA_936450705.2. Taxonomy (NCBI): domain Eukaryota; kingdom Metazoa; phylum Arthropoda; class Insecta; order Lepidoptera; family Noctuidae; genus Protodeltote; species Protodeltote pygarga. The sequence goes on along the minus strand of OW388268.2, from coordinate 8,789,891 downwards.
CAATAAAAGAGAGCTTACTTTAAGCCTATACTTTTATTTATACTTATGCAAACTCGAGACGTACACAACAGGACCAAAACGAAAACAATGCACAAAGAAAGCGTAGGCATAAATCTACTTACCAGTTTTTGTTGAATCAAGATAAATTGTACTAATCGACACGAGATGCTGAGACTCGTACCGATACAAATTTCACCGTACCAAAACTTAGCACAACACAGTATGCAAAGTTGCAATCCAAAAAAGTCACAATCCAAAAAAATACAAGCTTGAATTTAGTTTAAAATTACGTTTCAGAACGTATCTAATACACTGTAACACTGTTTTATTTATAATACAGAATGTTTTTGTGATTAAAAAAGGATGATTCAATGATGCGTGGAAGTAAGCCGTCGCCGTGCGTCGGCGCAAGCCGATCTAAAACTGACCGAACCGGTCGACGTCGCGTAGTCTTCGAATGAAGGATCGTGACCGACCAACCGCCATCGGTCCCAATACACGCTCACTTCACTGTAGAGTTTTGTTAAAATTTACTCTTACTTTAGTCATTGTTATAATGATATATTTTGACTTGTTGCACTTTTAATGAAAACTACACTACATCTTCCTCAACGAGTATTAATTAATTTAACTCTTCAAATCTTACCACTTCAGAGTAATAAATGGAACTAGCTCCTGCATACAGATAATGTCTTATTTTACGATATGACGCTTTTAAAATAAGATAAAGCAATCTTAGTAATGGAGATATGTTTTTAATTAGATAAATAGGTGCTACGTAATTAAAATGTCTAGATTATAATTATAGATTAGGAAGAAGTTTTATTGAAGGAGTGAGTTAAAGAATTAGTTTTATAAATGTGATCGAAACATCTGTTTTGAATAAAATGTAGGTACAAAAGTAAAACAAAACATTCTATTTAGGTTAAAGCGGTGCTGTAAATAATTGTAATTGCTCATTAGGCACGCTTACATCATTAAATGCGAGAAAACGCAGAGCTAGCAATAAAAAATGCTAACAATAATGGTAGATACCCAGAAAGGGTTAAGCCAGATAGATATTTAAATCACAATTTTTAGCAGGTTAACATTTTCTGTCTCTAATTTTAATTCTGGGTTTATTTCTGTGCTATTAATCGCTGAGATCTCTGTAAATCTGCTTTATTGTTATCCGTGAAACCTGTACCTAATTTTATTTTACTTTAATACACCAGTTGGTTTTCGTATAATAAATGAATTGTGTTTGTGGTGTCGGGGAAGAACACCAATGTTTCTCCCTTTGCGTGTCGTAAATCTTCTTCTTCATCGTTATGCTGATGAACAACCTGGTGTCAGGAAATTAGGCGTCCTTGTGTTCTCCTAACAGAATTTCTGTTATAGCGAACAATCTTAGCTGGATGGCTTTCAGTGTTTGCGCACTTTATTTGTAATATCTCCTATGTTTCACTCTCTATTCCCTCACTCTCATAGCCTGATGTTACGGCAATTCGAGACGACCGGACTAACAATGGATGGCTTAACAAGCTCTCCGAGGCACCAAGCATAATATTTACATAATAATTAAAAGGTTCTACAATTCGGCGGCACGTATTAAATTATTTGAATTGTATCTCTTTTCTCGACCTTTAATGTAATAATTACGCACATAACTTTCTTAAAGTCAGAGGTGCCTTTGGCTTGGAACCTTAGATTTCTGACTTACGACCCTTTACTCTTATAAGCAGCCTCTACTAAAAATATGAGACTAAATGCATACAACCTTCGTATTGCTAAGGAATTGAGGCCCACTGTCATAGATTGGTTGGTGACCGATAAACTAAACTTATCAGAACATATCGCTTGCAATCAACGGACGATAAACTGATAACCGTAATGCGAAAACACCCGACGATTCCCGATGCAATGTCAACATCTGATATTGACTCATTCAAATATAATTAGAACTTTAAATTAAGGGCAAAAGGTTGATATTGGATTGGAAAGCAGCTCGTTAAATAGGACAATTAGACCGTTTTATTGTCGAATATCTAATCGGTTGATTAAATTTTATATTGTGCTCTGGTTTTGCAGTGGTAATAATACAACAGACATACTTTTGCTACATAATCACCACCACATTACCACCTATTATTTTTAGGTTTTTTTTCTTGACGTATTTTGGTCACGTGATTCTAATGACGGAAATGTCAAGTTTTAAGAGCTTAAGTTTTGCCAAATCAGTTCAGTATTTTTTATTTTCAATAAGTATTGTGTTTCAGTGTTTTTAACTCAAAATACTGAAAAACCACGTCTTATAATATCGCTCTATAAGTACAAGAGTGTATCAACTCAAAATGAAGCTTTTTTTTCAGAAATGTAAAAAACTAATTTTTCGTTTCCTGACTCTGGATAATAATCCTTTCTCTGACTTGCCAGTCAACGCTCATACCATTAGGCCATCACTACACAATTAATATAACACAATAAGTAGGTACAATTTAATCAGAACTCTATCTGTGCAAATATCAATAGTCCGTCACTTTTGTCCTTCTAAATGTATTAGCAGTTAATTATAGGCACTGTCACTTACAAACTCTAATAATATTTAATAATGTCCTGACCGAATTTCGGTCACAGCGGCCAATCTCAACGGAGTTAGCCAACTACGCAGGAGATATTATAGTGCATAAGTGTGTGCGCAAACAAAGGTGCACTCTCATGGGACTCCGATGGGATGGCAATTCGTCACGACCGGAAAGAGATGGGTCCGTGCCCACTCGACCCGCTTAAACTCGACCCGAAAAATAATACAAGATATTTTACTACCAATTCAGTGTCTTTTGTACAGTCAAGCACAGTGACATTTTAATTTTAAATCCTAGTGTATCCGTGGCCGCCTGTAGGCCTCTGACATGGCTTTACACACCATTAAAAAATCTCTCAGGTGTGCTGGTTTCATCATTATGTTTATCTTTACATGCTTTCCAAGGCACGGATTATGTGATAATTAATTTATAATACGCATATAACTTACGAAAAGTCAGAAGTGCGCGCCTTGGATTCGAAACTGATACCTCTGTCTTGCCAGTCAACGGTCACACTACGAGGCTATCACGACTCAAGACTTACAAACTCTAATCAAAAAACAAAATCTGATTAAACGAATTTTCAGAATCGATTTAATAAGTGGTTTTATAGATCCTCGTAGCCCTTTGCACAAAACAAACACAGTATAAATGCACTTCTTTTCTGTTTATTAATAGACACATACTTCATCAGCTAATTAAAAGTTTAAATTAGGTTAAATCACCAAATAGGTTAATGTTTCACAGCGGAAATATCTGAAAATAACTCGCTCTACTACATCTAATTTTTATACTTGCGCCAACGAAAAGGTACTATCGTGGACAAAGCCGGTGCACCACTCTTAAGGTTAGTATCGCTTGCACCCAGCGTCCGAACGTAGCGCTAGCCTTGCCTCTACGCACGTAGCATCGTTCAAAGCATTTTGATCGCAAAGTGGTTCACCGTTCGTGTCCGCGTTAGTACCTCTAATCTAAGAGAATTAGAGTAACAAGAGTTGAAATGATTACACAACAACAGTGATAATTAAATTAACGAAAGGTTCTTTATTAATTAATAATTCTAGTGGTATGACCGTTAAATCAGTCAGAAGTCTCAGGTTCACAGCGGGTGCGACTTTTCGTATGTTACACAAAACTTACGAAAATTATGAATTAATTATCACTTACTTCATGAAGCAAGCACGTAATAGCCGTTGGTCCTGTGCCTGATCTATCGTCTAGTTTCACTTCGTCTCATGTCGGATTGACGTCCCATCGGACTATGAGAGTAAAGGAATAAAGAGTGCACCTGTGTTTGCTAACACTCTTTTAATTTTTTAAATACTAACGCCTACTTTCACAGGTTACAAATAGACTAGGTACTAGGTAAATTCAATAATGGAACACGTTTTATACGAAAATTTTCTGTTAGATAAGATAACAGGAACTTACCAGTGACGTGTGAAACAGGCCATAATACTTGTTAATAGTTACTTAACAAAAAACCGACTTAAATACAAAACAGATAATAGTAATGATGGAGCATTTTATTTTTGCCTAAGTAGGTACTTTTAAAAGAAGATGATGATGATTTGAAAAGAAGATGTCCTGCGCCTGATATCTTTCCAGTCGTGTCGGATTGCCGTCCCATCCGACTATGAGAGAAAGGGAATAGAGAGTGCACCTATGTTTACGCACACTAATATACACTATAATATCTCCTGCGTAGTTGGCTAAACTCCGTTGAGATTAGCCGCCTGTGACCAAAACTTGGCCCGGAGGACTTCTATATTTTATTTTATTTTATAGAGGATTTTTATAATTTTTATAACTGTTTGAAAAAAAAAATTTCAGAATGAATCTTTTGACTTAAGTGAACTTAAGTCAAAAGATTCATTCTGAAATTTATCAATAATTTGAAGACCTATCTAAAGATCTAAGAAGATCTAAATTCTACCCAAGAATTTAAGCTCAGGTGCATCTACAACCACCCAAGTAGTCAAGTTATCTTAGATACCTACCCATTAAACGTTGCGCAGCAAACGGCGCGGGCGCAATCAAAAAGAAAAACGCAACTTTTAATTGTAACCAAACCGGATTGTAACTTTAATTTACTTTCAAATTAAACCATGCGTTAACTGGCTATTGTTAATTATAATCTGTTATTTAAACTAATTTTTAATGGTTTGTTTACAAAATGGTGCCGTCTAGCCTACTCTTTGCAATGATACCCTATAGTGGTAACCATTGACTGGCAGCAAAAAAGACTCAAGTTCGAACCCAATCCAAACATCTTTAACTTTTCGTAAGCAAATAATTCTGTAAGATGATATATTTGAAATTATTTCCTTTTTCCAGGGAACATCTGACATCGTATCGTGTAACCACAGAATGCAGAACAAAACCAGAAGCCCTCAAATCACAAAAATGTGAGGCTCGTTTCAAAAAATATATAAAGGACAGTCAAGGTAAGTTTGGTAGAAGGCTTCAACTTAGCTTTAAAATGTCAAATCACTTTTCTACCAATAGTAAAAATGTAAAAGGCATAGATAGACTTCGATCGATTCGATGTCAGAAATAAATAAAAAGAAATTAATTTATTGTTTTGTTAATTTTCGCACAAAGAATGTTGACGGTCTGGAATTGTATCGCGGTCCACTATTTGCTGACCTCTGGTGTAAACGTTTATTGCGCTGTAAATCTTAAATTCTTAATTCAAATCTGCAGCGTGTGACATTCCCACTTGTGCTTTCATTAGGATTACCTACATTTCGTTTATGTTTTATATAAAGCCATTGCGTGGAAAGGACATACGATTGAACGCGGATTCTTGTTTTTTCTGTATTCTGAGCAACAACCATAGGTAGGTACAATCCTCAACGTACAAGCTGAAAATTTTTTTTTTTTTTATAGACTCACGCCTGTATTCCCCAGAGGAGGTAGGCAGAGGTGTGCAGTACAGTACGTTTCGCTGGCTATGTTATAAGTCCCATGTAATAGGGGGCAAGCCTATTGCCATTGACCTGGCACAATTTGAGACTCCGTGCTGCTACTAAGAATTTCCTAATAGAAAAACCCAATAACACTTTGCCCGACCCGGGGGATCGAACCCAGGACCTCATGCTCAGCAGTGGCGCTTGCTACCACTAGACCAACGAGACAGTCTAAGCTGAAAAGTTTCTACACTAAAAGGACTATAGAACAGTCCTCTTCGGATATGTCCTATTTTGAATTATTTGGTTGGAATGAATCGAATGAGTAGGTACCTAAATATTTCCTAAATAGAATAAATACTAGGTATTTATTTATTACTAAAGGTACCGTGTAGATTTTTACTTTGATTTTTACCAATAGTTGGATGAATGTTTGCCGCACTCATGCGCATTTTAAAATGAAATATGAAGTAGAAATCTCGTTCGGTTGATTTTTATGTGTGGTCCCACTGTAGGTGATCCTCTACCTAAATTAAATTCAACATGGACGAACATGGAACAGTGCAAAAAAGGAGATTTTTTTCAGAGAACACTAAAAGATTGTTGTTAAATAGTTATCTTATCTATAGACAATAAAATAGGAGTAAAAAATAACATATTATTATGATTGTCATCATTCCAACTTTTAATATTGCAGCAGAGGTATAAAAAGCACAGAGTCAATTTTGAGAAATATCATTACAGGGACAGCTGTATGTTAGGTTTCAAAGGGATGACGTGAGTTTCCCTTTTCGTCATTATTATATCCATCCCCGTCTGTCCTTAATCTAAAATAAAGAGGTAATATCGTTTATTTAAGTAACTTAAAATACAAATAAACATTACTAAATAAAACTATCTATAGGTATATACAAAACTACCTTAAAAATAAATAAAGAAAAATAAAACCCTTAATCTAAAAGACCGCTACCAGTAGGCAACGTTCCCAAAATGCTGGCCGCATTGCCTCGCTGAATAGCTATATATAGCTAGGTACTCAGCCTTTGGGCCAGGTACAATAAAAATAAAGAGAATCTAATTTTGGTAACTTTTTTCACCCTCACTTTACGTCACCTTCTTGGGTATTTTGTTGTTCTTTTTTACCCGACTGCGCCAGAAGAAGGGTTATTACAATACAAATACAATATTTTGGGAAAAAGTGTATTTTTGCAAAAAACGGACATAAGTTTCAATACTTTTTAAACCGAAATAATGCGACAAAAGTTGCTGGCAGAAGCCAATTTTTTTAAATAAAACGAAATCCAGGTCCAGCACATCTCTGTCAATCACACCACACCTTTACCAGAACAAGTAACGGCTTTTCGATTCTCGGAAACGAGCGAGATGTTGCGTGGTCATTGTTTTTGTCCGCCGTGTTTGTTTTATTTTACTTTACAGATTACGAAGGGGTTATTTGATGAATGTTACACTTGATAAACGGTTGCGTTCAGACGTAAGAAAGAAAAGGGCATTTTGTTTTTTTTTGTGAGAATCTCGGGCTTTGGAATTGAATCGAAGTGGTGCTTGAGAGAGAGAGATGTGTTCAACAGTTTTGTAGTAGGTGTGAACGAGTCTTCTTATTATCCATGGTCAAAAGTTTTAGGTTCGAAACCTAAGCAGGCACCTCTGTCATTTCGGATGATTGTGCGTTTTAGAAATCAATTATCATTTGCTAAAACAACCTCGTGAGGAAACCAGCACACCTGAGAAATTTTTCCACGGTGTGACAGCTATGTCAGAGGCGGCGTACTGGTGAGATATGGTGGCTTAGCGGTCAGAGAGTCGGCACGGTACGCCGAAGATCGTGGATTCGAGTCCCACCCGTCTCAGTTGTATATCACATATCATATCATGCAAAAATCTTACCTCCAAGCTTAACCAAGTCCCAATGACATTTTTGTTCAACCTGAATATCAAACCCGGGAGCTTCTGACCGACAGTCGCGCTTCTGACCAATGAGGTAGGGGAAATGTTAGAGCTAGACGTGAGGTTAATGAACTCTCGTTAGTATAGGCATTTAAATTATGGAGACCTATTTCTATACCTACTTTCTATCAACGTAACGATAGTAAGTCACGACTATGTCTATTCAATGCAAATTAATCAATATAATAAACTATTACTTAAGTGCAAATAGTAATCCCATATGAATTTGCTGTAGGTACTATCATTTTATTATAAATTACTTATTAGAAATCATTAATTTACCATCCAGTTTCTAAAATAATCAATTCTAATTGAGTATAAGGCACCTACCAGTTACCTACTTTTACTCTTACGATTTATTATTCTACAAAGCAATTTTTAGTTTATTTTCCAAGTGAAGTAATAGATATCTGGGTGAATCAACTTTTAAGTCACCCCTTTGACAACGTTTTGCAAAAGAAAATTTAAAAAAAAAATTGAGAATTCTTATGAAAGTAAAGTGTTATTAGTTCAATTATTTATCGTATTTTTATGTTTCGTAGTTGGCCGCGAAATCTGAATTAGTAATAACGAGTTTTTTTAGAAAAACTGGCCAACGGGTCGTAAAACTATCTCCTGTGTTACCTTTTTAAAAGTGTTAAAATATGTATTAAAATTAAAAATATAAAAAAAAAATTGAGTAAATATTTATTTAGACTTAAAATGCAGTCTTATTATTAATCAACAATAAATTTATAATAACAATAACATTAAATAGAACTGTTTAAAACTTCACTGCGTTACTTTGGTCAATATTAAATGCTAAACTTTAATATAAAATGTTTTATAAAACATTCAGTCATACCTTACATATTTTTAAGTTAAATTCTGTCCCTGAAGTTAATGAATATAAAGTATTTAACAATACAATCAAATCGCAACCCGAGATATCGTAAAAAATCTTAATACAAATTGAGGGACATAGGGGTAACGCCAGAGAAAAGACGGTAACTCCTGAGAATTAAAAAAATATATTTATGATGTTATCATCATCATCCTCATCAGCCTGCATTAGTCCACTGCTGAACATAGGCCTCTCCCAATGCGCGCCTCTATTGTGCGCTCATTGGAGGTATTTGCCCATAATCACCAAGATGGGCAAGCGGATTGACGATTACAGTAGCAGATAATTGCTGTTACACAGAAGAATGCTGCTGCCCATCCTCCGGATCTCTATCCCTTTGTCGCTTCTTACACCTGCGCTGCGGGACGAGTAGGGGTGGTTCTATTCTTAGGCCGGAAACCACATGGCGGATTTATGAGGTAGTAACCGTTAAATGATGTAATATTTACTTTAAAACAATATGTCAAATCAGTTATTTTAAGAGGAAGACGCACTTATGACATAGAAATGTTAATTCTAGGTGAAATAAGAGTATGAGCAACGAAAATCGGGGTTTCTTTCATAAAAGTTTTAAATAGATTAGATTCTATACTCTAAGGTTTTAAACCATTGGTTCCCGCCGGCCGGCGTCGAGTCACAATTGATTTCCTTTTGTGTCTCATTTCTCGGTGTTTGAAGGTCTAAACCTTCAAACAAGTTTTTCATTGTGGGTCTAGCATAGATCTTTTTGAGCTTTTCCCTGCCTTTGTAAGCGTTTCTTTTTTACCAGCTGCAGCGGTAGCGCCTGTGCCTAAACTCTCTTTAAGTATCTGTTTCTTGATTCGTGAGTCTTTAACTTCCACAGTTTCATATATCTTCTCTATTAGGTACTTGCCTTTCTTTTATAGATTTTGTTGTTTGTTTGAATGTCTTTCTTTTTCCACTCAAAAGTTAGGCCTTAATTTTATTCAGCATTTTTAGATAATATCATAGGCACATCAAAACCAAAACCAAAAATAAACCCTTCTTCGACCTTTAAGGGACGATGAACTAGCCTTTCTTTAGAACTATAGTCTCTCTCTATAGGTACCGTTTCTGTTGTTCTGGTGAACTTTAGTTTAGTTTATGTTGCCTAAATCTGAGGAAAAGTAAACTATTATTAATTCCTCAAAAAAAGCTGAAATTAGCTATGACATTCTGCCTTAGTTTCCCTTATGTTATCGGTAACTCCTGAGAACATTTCTAATGCGTTACCAATAACGTAGGGGAAAATTTTACTTAAAAACACTACAATTGATTACACAATTAAAACTGACAATTAAATTCAGTACAACCTTAAAATCAGACGGCATGGGCAACATTCTAACAAAAGCAAAGCAAAATAGTTTTAAAATTTACCGTGATCTCCTCCGTAACGCTGTTGAACAGCAATTAACCCACGCTCACCACTTGAAAGCTCAATGTGGACTGAGGGGCGGGTGGCACGAGTCTGGTCTTGCCGGACCAATCTAACGAAATACTAGACAATAGTCGCTCTTACTTATATAGAATTAAACGCCATCACTTATTAACAGTCATCAACTTCCTATAGCAACGCAGCAGAGTAGATGTTTTTGACAATAATTAGGACAAATGTTTAGGGACGTCTAATAAATTCTATATTATTAAAATAACTGTAGTTTTGTACTTCAAAGTGAAGTTTATTTCATTCTGAATCGAAATACTTTGTAAATATTTAATGCTTTCATACATTTTTTTTAAGAAATTGTTCACTTTGTTACATCACCTAGGCTCGGGGACAAGAATTTTTAGTATGGAGACTGATTTTCTTCTCCTGAGTTATCAAAAAATTTCATAAATCTTTCTCTAAATTAAAAAAATGAGTATACTGGCATGGTAACTAAAAGTATTATTATGTGCTTATGAGAAAAAAAATTAAATTTGTACAGAAATATAAATTTTATGCAACTTCCATGACTGGGACACCAAAGGGGTGACTTAAAAGTTGATTCACCCATCTAACATTACTAATGTTACATTAGTTAGTCTGCTTTCAGAATTTCATTTCGATCCGACTTCACAAAAATACTCGTCAAAATTATAAGTTTTATACCATTTTCAAACTAATTTTCCATTGTAATAAATTCAAAAGATTTTCTTAAACGTAATAATTTATGTTACAGAGTTCTTGTAATCTCAAACAAAAATAAAACGTAGTTTACGTTACCTGTGGTAAGAGGTAAAATAATGTGAAACGGCTTGGGCGCGTTCCATACAATACAATTACTAAGACAAGATTTACTACATTCTTATCATGCTTTTGCTCTTTTTTCCAAAGCTATATCCGTTTGATAGAAAGAGATCAAAAATAGTCACATGGTAAGATATTTTATATACTTTTAAACTTTTTAGTTGAATTGAAATATTTCGGCAACGAGTTGTTGTTTGGTTGAGGCGTTATTTTTATTCAATAAAACTGATAAAATATAAATCAAAAACTTGCAAATACGTGCCGAGCAAAAAGCCTCAAGCTTTTATTGAATCATTTATACAAAAAGCATAATATCCGTGTCAGAAAACTTAATTCAAGCTAACTGTAACTTTCTAGGTGTGGCTATTGTTGTTTCAAAGAAATTTTAATTTAAAACGTGCGAAAATATTGTGGAATCTACTTTTGTGTGGCTAAAAAGTAAACTGAAAACAAAATAATATGGCACCATTATTAGAATCGTGTTGGTCGCCATGCATTTGGTCTTCGGATGTGAAGACTGGGAGTCGAGCCGTTGCAGCTTATACAGCGGCTATGAGCTTAGTTTTGATAACTTTTATTGCTTATCAAATGAATGGGGGGGACTCTACGCAGCTCTGGAACCCGCTTTTTGAAGCTGATGTGAGAGGATGTGAGTATAACTTGTCCTTTGTCAATGATGAAAGTAATTTTTGATGATCCCTTCATATTTAGCAAGGCATTAAACCTATTTCATAACTTATTAACACTTTGCCTTATTCCTATTTTTTTTATTCAAGGGCTTTGCTCTTGTCAATGAAGCTTTCTTCAAGTTTCTCTATACATAATATTATGCATAAAGGTTTAAATTATTTAATTTCGTTTGAGTTAGCATAAATTAATTAATATTGTGTAAATAAAATTAATTAAAATAATTTTCAATATTGTGTTGTATCTGTTTCAGCTCTACAAGTATTTGGGTATATCTTCATCATACTCCTAGTGTTGCTAATTGCTTTCTCGATATTGATGGTAAGTTTGCATATTATTCCATATTTCAAATCTTACTAATATTGTTATTTATGTGAGTTTAACATCAGTTAAGAGTAAAAGTGGGGAAGTGGGTGGGGTGTAATAACTGAGATAATGAGTAAGAAATAGCTGCGAATATGCTTATTGTGCGAACAATTCAAGAGCCAAACTTCAGACCGGCTGAGAAAGTGTGCGTCTACTGTAGGTACAGATGCCAGCACATCAAGCTACCCGAAGTCAAATTGCAATTAACTTTGAAACTAATGCTTTAGTGAGACAGTTGAAAATCTATTCAAGAAATTTGACAGATTGTAGTAGCATGATGCGCTGGCGTCTGTACATCATTTAAGCCTTTAAACGCCACCACGGTCACCGGTGATCAACAAACAATAAAAATTGCATTGTAGGTACCTGCAGCGTGGCTGTCAAACTGTATCAAAACTTAACAGCTGAATTTTGGCATACCTTGGCACAAAAAATATTATTTTTCCTCATTAGGCTCTTCTAAAAGGAGGAGGTTCTCAATTTGATGAATATAATATTTTTAACCCCCAACATGTAAAAGGGGTGTTATAAGTTTGAGGTGTCTCCGTGTCTGTCTGTGGCATCGAAACTCGTAAACAAATGAAGCGATTTTGATTTAGTTTATTTAAAAGGTAGGTAACTAGACCGAGAGTGTTCTGAGCTAAAAAAAATTGAATTTAATTAATTGTGTTACAGATTTCTAATTTATAGGTACTTATGTTTATTTAAATATGAATAATTACATAAAATTTCATACATTTTCAGGTGGTTGGCATCAACATTTGGATGCGAGGGTTCATATTGCCGTGGCTAGGTCTTATGGGCCTCATCATTGTATTCCAGCTGATATTCGGGCTGTGGCTCTTAGGAGGATATTATATTTATGTAAGTGCTTTTAACCCCTGACACAAAAAAGGGGTGTTATAACATTGATGTGTTTGTGTATGTCTGTCTGTGGCATCGTAGCACCTAAACAAATGGACCGATTTTGATTTAGTTTTTTAAATTGAAAGGTGACTTAATCAAAAATGTTAATTGATTTAAAAAAGTTGAGGTTTACCTAATTGTGTCGCGGGCTTTTAAATTTTTAGTTTTATACCTATTTTGAAAGGTATGGTATCTTCATTGTGAGAATTGGCATTTAATCAGTAGCTTAATTGAACCATCTACTCCATAGAAAAAAAAAGGTAGCATGAGCAGGTCGATGACTAATTAAGTTGGCAAACAGGCTCATGTCTTTATAAACCGTCACAGCTTCAAATCTTGCTTAAAAATTGTTTCTTTTTATTTTTTAAATTTTATATTTCCTAATACAATCTTCTTCTTAGCGTGTCGATGACAATCTAAATTGTGTCAGCCCAGAACTGGGCTACGAGATTGGCGCCTTCAGTAGCAATACAATTACTAAAAACAATTCCAAACTTTAGTATGCTTCTAAGAAATATTCTTATACAGATAAATGCTAATACTGTCCCAACTAGAACAATCAATAACTCTTGTCTTGGACTTCAACGGACTAATAAAGCGTACCTAATTATAATATTAATTTAATCTTTCATTTTTGCAGCTGGATGCAACATTTGCGGCTTTTGTGGATTTCTTATGGATGGCATACAATGTAAGTAAATAAACACTAGTGCTGCCCTCTATTGTATCAATTATTATAATAATTATTATAATATTAAATATGTAATTAATCAATTATTATAATATGTAATATTAAGTTCCAAGAAGTATTACGGTTAGGCACTAGATGGCGCTTAATTCACTAAAGTTACTACCTATTTCCTTTCTGTTTTGGTTTTGTTTCTAGGTGGCACTCTTGTATTTATTTTTATCTGTAAGCATATAAGGCTTCCATTGTAGTCAGTTACCATTTTAAAATACAGATTTATTTGTTTCAATTTTCCTGCCTTTATTCCCGATCTGGATTTCATGACTCTTTCACAAAATAAAATTGAATACTCTATGCTATCTTGCAAGCTCAGCGGTCTGTGCTGACGCTGTAATTTAGCAACATTATCGGCTACCATATCTTTGGACCGTTTGGGGTTAAAACACTAGGGTCTTGTGTTCTGATTGCGCGTCTCCTATAGAATAAAATTGCTTGGAGACCAGAGCCCTCTGGTCACTCGTGCTGTTGATTCTTTGCTCAAAGAATATTAAAGGCTGGCAGCAATGCCTCACTGGATGGCAAGGCTGTCAGCCTCCTAGGCACGATACCTGCAGACGACAGTCAGGGGGAGGAATTCTTTGACGCTTAGCGTGATTTATGTATATAATTATACCAATTTAATTTTCATGATTATTTATTAACTTTATTGTAGGTAAATGTAAGTAGGTTTTAAAAAATAAATAAGTAGATAAGTACTCTATTAATTATTTCAGATCTACTGCTGGCTCTGTGTGTTTTCTCAGTACCAAATCATATTAGAGATGCAATCGCCGAACATAGAAATATTAGTGGAGTATTAAAAATAAGAAAAAAGGTAATTTGTTCTACAATAATCGATTTATCTAACATTTATCAATTTTAAACGTCAAATTTGACATAAAGTTCATTAAATTGTGTCAAATTTGACATAAAGTTCATTAAATTGTGTCAAATTTGACGTTTAATATTATTTTTTTCGATAAGAATTCGATATAAAGATCCATGCTCGCACCCCTGAATCGATAAAGTTACAGAACGCACAGGACGTAGAAATAAAATATACCTAGTTTAGTGTAATGTGCAGCTAAATTAGCAACAGTGGCTTCTGTTTATCTCTTATTTCGACTGACACGTGAATTTCATATCAATTAATCTCTAATGCAGCATTTCCCAAACTTTTGGTCGCGACCCACTGGTGATTCGCGAGCGAGTGGACCCTGAAATAAGACGATACGTTGGCCAACGGGGCCATTCAGTTATGTCCCTTTAAAAAAAAATCTAAATGAATCCTGTATTTGAAAGTTTTCATAATGAAACAACTTTTGAACGGATTATACTCGCGTATATCGCGTTTAAAAGTTGTTTCATTATGTTAAATGTTCGCGAAAGTTTGAGATTTGAAAATTTTCTTTAGGTGGGTCGCGCTCCAGTCAACTTTGGGAACCACTGCTCTATTGTATTTTTATGATTTTATACTTTACTGTATTTAAGACATATTCTTGTACAAATAGATATTACTAGACAATAAAAAGACTCAATGGCTTGTTTCGCAGACTAGAAAAGAGACTATCTACTGAATAAATAACAAAATCAAACAGAATTTGTATTTGTTGGGTAAGTTAACGGGAACTTATCAGTAACCTGTGAAACAAGCCATAAATATATATTTCTAAGTAGTAAGCTTAAGTTGTAAGTGCCTAATTTGGTAAAAATTAATGAACTCTACAATAACTGATGGCACGTTAAGATTTAACTATTTTTGTTTGTTTTTAATATTCGTTTACTTAAATTTATTAATTATCAAGTAATTAATTTAAATATATTTTTATGTATGTTTTTTTACATGTTTATGCACATCTTATTAAATAATTTAATTAATTTAAGTTTGAATTAGAATGTATCTTTATTTATTAAATTTCTTGAATGGTCAAGCGAAAAAGAATCCTGAAATCCGAATTCCAATCTGGACATAAATTTTTAGTGCCAATAGACAATTTTTTTTGTCAATATTGCAATTATCTCATAACTTTACTATTAACTGTCTTTGCAGTGTAGCATGGTGCAGTTTTTATGGCATGGTCATGGCATTTATTTTAGAATCTTCCTTCATCGTCTGTGAAGAGCTTAAAAATAGTTAAATCTTAATGTAGGTACGTTAAAATTAATGTAGAATTTATATTTAATTAGCTTTAAGTATCGTCTTGATATTATCCGTCCATTTTACAAATTGTAATAAATTTTATTGTGAATTAGACATTTATTATGTCGCTACTGATTATATTTATCTCAGGCAGCGAATCTCGACATTGAATGTTAAGAAATATCGTATTTTAATGGTCGTGCATTTATTATATACCTATTTTATACATAAATATTTTTTTTATCAAATACACAATGTATAATTATTATTATCATATTTTTTTAGTCTTTAAGATTTTTTTTATTTATAATTTAATCAATGTTTTTCTTCAGAAAAGACAAAGCAGTTAGTCATAAGTAAATTGTATTTATATTTACATTAAATAAAGTTAATGTTTTATATATTATTGTTATTTTAGTTACGGGTTATTCCTTAAAATATCATACCATGAGACTAAAAAGTTTTGGATATCAGTGGCGGAGGCTCCATATAACTGATTTCTACCGGCTTCCCATTAAAAAATGGCACAGTCAATAATGCCTACTGATTGTGCCATTGGTTTTTTCCGGATTGGTTTCGGCTTACCTCTTGGAAAAAATTATCCTCCGCCACTGTCATACATACCTACATAAAAACCTAATATACTGATATTATAAGTTCGACATTACGAGTCTATTCTTCTGTCTGTTTGTATGTCATTGTGTTTCTGGTATTGTTGGTTCGTGATGTTATAATTACTAAACTGATCTTAACTTAGAATACCATTAATTCCTATACGGGGAAATCATGTCATGTACACTTAATAAAAAAAAATTAGTAAATTGTAGAAGACAATTTATAGATACGAGCAGGGCTTGAACCCGTAACTCTTGTTGTACTTGCAACTTGGAACTTGCAGGTCAAAATTTAGCAGAAGTGCGGTAATAGGTACACTAATAAATCCTGCACTTCCAGAGGTTCGCGTTGTGCGCGATGGGGGACTATCATGGTCCCCTATACCACTTACCATCAGGTGGGTCCGTGGTTAATCATAGACCCTCTCTATACTTGTTTTTTCAACCAATTAGGAAGTTGAATAAATAGGTACTTACTTAAATAAAAACAATATTTTCGAAAATTCTTAATTATTTATTCGGACAAATAAACCTTCTTTTTCTTTCCACGATTCAAAGAAAAAATACATAATATACTGAATTTTCAGAAAAAAATATAAAAAAACATAACAGATAATTGCGTGACAAGCCTATCCCAATTTTTTATTATAATAATTACAACTTTATTACAATTTTAATAATTATTGCCTTAAATTACGATACATTAACGAAGCTTTATGAAAATTGAAATAAACAACGTTTTCCACTCGTATTGCACAGTTAAAAATAGCATAAATATTACCAATTATTATTATTGTAATAACACCTAATCGAATTAATATAAAAATTACAATTTTCTATATAATAATAAAAATAATAAATTGTATTTGGCTTGAATATAAAAAAAAACTGGAATGTTTTGAGTATTTTAACTACAATAAATTATTTGTCATGATTATTTGTAATGACAACAATGATAGAGATGATTTAAATTTACCGATTACCAAAACTAAATATTTTGAAACAATAAAAAAATAAAAATGGCGTCATGAATTTCAACTGTCAATAAAAACTAAATGTCGATCGACGAAACTTTCATCGATATTTCGAAATTCGATTTAAATCTAGTAGTATAGATGACAATAATATTTACAATGGAATCTTATATTGATTAATAAAAATAATATACAGTACTTATATTCTACAATTTACAATGTTAAATGATTATACTATCGCCTAAGTACAGTCATGTCGTTATCTATTGTACAATAATTTACAAAAAGCTTAACTAAATGATATGCAAGAAGCTATCGTTATAGCTTATGAATTCACTGGGATAATAAAAAAAAATATTAAAATTTATTATGATTTCATTATGCAAATCTTTCGATGTATTGACGATAAATATTGGTCAGCAATTTCTGACGAATATCTATCGATTAAAATGTCGAGACATGTGGATAATTTATTCCTTAATTTTGTAAAATGATCGTAATATTACGTCGATTCAGGGGTCCAACTCCCAAAATCGAACGTCGAAGTTTCGCATCGAAACGTAATAACGAGGTCTAAACCTTACCACTAAAAATTTACCGTTTAATTGTACTTAGTGCTTTTATCTGTCGTTTCGTTTCAATCTAACAAAACAATTTAATAAAGGTGATTTGACGCACGAATAAATCGAAGCTTCGACGATCGAATTTAGGAGTAGGGCCCCAGGTGTCAATTCGATAGCGCCATTTTGAACCTTTATGGAAAAAAGTAATTATATCCTTGTCTAATGAAATCCAAAAGAATGAGTCAGCATATTATGTTTTAGGTTAAGTTTTACGCTACCACTTCAGAATCAGACACCTATGTTCAAATATTTCGTATATTGAAAATGTCAATTATGTGAGAGTGTGTGATTGATATAAATGCAAGGTAGTGCCTCAAGCACAATTTGGCACATTCCCTAAGAGTATTCAAAAAATATTAACTCCGAAAAAATAGAGAACTCCATTTTAAACTGTCGTGTTTTGAGTATTTTAAAGTTTTTGAAGTCTTGTCAACCGTATACATTTTCCGATAAGAATGCAGGGAACTATCCTAATTGAGCCCTGAACAAATTACAAAATGAACAAACTTAACAATAACTTGTAAAATAAGCTTGCAAACATTTGACCAAGGTTACCGAAAATTCGGCTATGAGCTTGTCGAATACCAGTTCGTATTCGGCGGCGCAGACTTATCTACAGGCTGGTGTGAATGCGACGCATGCGCGGCGTGCGCCTGAGGATGGTACAAATGAAACGATGAAGGCGGATGGAAGAACTGCGACTGGTCTAAAGAAGAAGCATAATCTAAGGCCCCAGGAACCGCTGAATACGCTTGAGGTTTCAACGGCAAAGGAGCCTCGCCTAAATACGAGTGTCTTAACGCCTCGGAATAAGCACTATTGTCGTATGGCAAAGCGTATTGTTGCTTGTCTCTCGGAGAGACTGAGCCCGGCGGAGTCATTGCCGAATGATAGTCAGCATAGCCTCCATAAGCTAAAGAACCTATATCAGTACCCTTATGTCCTAATTGCTCGCCATACCCTGACCCTTCGCTACCTGGAGGCGTCGGTAAGGGTCCAGTTTGGCCATCACTAGAGTAATAGCCCCCAGTTCTACCATCACCTAAAAAGTTGCTTCGGATAACACTTTCTCTATTTGCGTAAAGTTGTCGTAACAACGCTGATGCTGGTGTTGAAGTGTGGTTTCCTGGTATCTGTCTGTTTAGAGGGTTCAGATGATGGTTCTGAGTTCCTATCCATTGTATCGTCGATTTTTGTTGCTGTTGTTTCAGAAGCGCATCAGTGGAAAAGTCAGTCGGTCTATGGGAGATTTCTTTTCCATCTAAGGCTACTGACGGTAGGTGTTTTGACATGGCGTTTTCTAAATCTCTCACAGATGTAGCATCAGATCCACCTTCTGGTATAGTCAAGTTTGTTTTAGAAATGTCTCGTTCTGCTGGTGATATAGTAGCTCCGGGGTTCGACGAAGTCTTTCGTCTTTCCTCGTCTCTTTCCGCTTCATCTTCACAGTCAGTCGTGTGCTTTCGTTTTTTCAGTCTTCTGGCTGGCATTGGTGAAGTTCTTTCGGTGTTTGTGTGGAGGGGTAAGGGTTGTGCGTCGCTGAGTCTCGTAAGATGTGTGACGTCAGAGGTAGGTACTGGGGCGGAGGATGCCGAGTCAGTGTTCGTTGGCGGTTCGGTTCTTTCCGCCTGGTGTCGTGGCGGAGGGGGTGGAGCTCCAGAATTGTCGGTATCTGGCGGACCATTTTCGGGGTCTCCTGTTGTTTCTTCCCTTTTCACTCCTTGCACGCTTTCTTCTAGTTGGCAGCAGTCCATTACTGTGTTTGGATACTCGCGACCACTGAAAAGAAGAGGCTGAATGTCAGAAATGTCCTGTGTTTACGTAATTAATAAGAAACTTTGATGAAGAAGTGGAAATTGTACGAAAAATGGACTTTAAATTAACTGAATTTTAATATTGGAAGAAAGGAAATTTCGCAATTCAACGATAGATACTCAACTTACCTGATAACATAATTGACACAAATAATGTTCTGTTCCTCAGCATTCTTTGAGGAGCAGACGACGGTGGCACAGGTCTGCATCCAGGTGTAGCCACCCAGTTTGTTCATTATCCTATAGTAGTGCGTCAGGACTTGACCCTTGTTCATTACTGCAACAAAGATAGATTGGAGTTTAGATGACAATATATGAATTAGCGATTCGGAGATTCACACCTTTGACTCCCACGTGGTCCGCCGGCGTCGAGTAACAATTTCCTTTTGTGTTTTATTTCTCGGTGTTTGAAGGTTTAAAGGTATGTAAGTAGTATGGTCGTTAGCTTGGAGCAGTGGTAGCCTAATGGTATGACAGTTGTCAGTCGGTCTCAGGTTCGATCCAAGGCACGCACTAGTGACTTTTCGGAGGTAATGTCCGTACAATAAAATTGTGATAATTCATCACTTGATCCGTGCTTCAGAAAGGTCTTTTGACTGTCGATATAATGAAGTCAGTAGGTACCCTCAAAAATCCTGACAACTGATTTGACTTTACAATATTGTATCCCTTTGGGTTACAGTAGATAGAGTCGGATAGGCATCGCTCCGTAGACAAAAGAATTATAATAAAAAAAATAGACCGAAACAATACCGTTTTGGCATTAAAATTACCTAATTTTATAATATTGATTATAATTTTATAATATAAACTTTGATTATAAAACTTTAATTTAAACATGTTTCTTTTTACTTAGCTCGCATTTTTTCAAAGATCTATGCAATTACTTATTTGATCTATCAGTGTGATATTTTTACTAAAAATGTCTAATTTACTTTACTTCCCGCTTCAACATAAACGTTTTTATCTAAAGTAAAAACTGGTATCTACAATATTGGTTTTGCTGAATACCTATTCGTTTAATAAAGTGTAGGAAAGAACAAATTTTGAAAAATAAAACAAAATTAGGAAACTTAATTCTGCATTCAATGGATAACAAGACTAATAAATAACTAATTTTTTTAGAACGATAATTAAAGCTATTCAAGAAGTTTTGTGAAATTAATTTCAGTATAACAAAAAATTACATGTCAAGGAAGATTAAGAAGTGATCCAATTGATTTAACTCAATATCCAGCTATCTAACCAAAGGTAAAAAACCCGAGTTAAAAAATTACCAACACTACGTTAAAAACCAGAAATATGTCCTTACTGAAGTCAAACATTTGTTAATAAACTTGTTTAAAACAAAATAAAAGCTGTAGTCTTTGGCTTATGAGGAGTGGGTCGCCATTGCATACGTGGCACGCACGATGAAGCTGTAGTAACTACAACGACCATTCTACCAATAATGTTAGGACTAATAATATGAAAGACTAAGGTGTTTGATATAAAATACTACTTGAATAACATAATAGCAAGACTATGATGAACTGCGTTCCAGAACGCAAATCATTTTAATTGGATAATATTCGAATTAAGATCAAACTTCGTTTAGAAGAAGTCCTCTTCATGGACAATCCTCTTAAAAAGAACTAGATTGGTTATATCTTCCAATCAAGAGCTCCTAGTACCTAATCTAAGAAGACAAAATACGGCCGGACTGCCATTGTCGTTCCTTCCTTTAAGGACTGGCCCGTTACAGCACTAGTTAGCGACGAATGGAATGAAGGGACGCCTTAACCCAGCACTGGGACAATGGCTGATAATGAAGTGAAGCACATTATCTGATTGACCTTCATAATCACATTAGAACAATAGCTTATGAGACGTACAAAAATGTTAAAACGTATTTTGTATTAAGTCGCTATGTTTAATGTTACAAAGGATGAACACGTGTTGTCGGTACGTGAGTCATTAATACTAACACGGTTTTTGGCATTGTGTATGTATTGTATTGGCAAAGGATTTTTAATTGTGATGCATTTAATGGAGTTGAGCCAATAAGAGAAACGTATGTTATTGCGTTAATTTTGGTTGTTAAACCTTTTCGTCTTCAGTTACTTGACATTAACTTGCAGGAATAACTGAAATCCTAAAAAAGAAAGCTTAAAATTGATTAATCTAATGGATTGTATGAAAGACAATAGGAATAGAAAGGCAGTAAGCAATGGCATAACGGCTAATAGAGATAAATGGAATAAGAAAACCTATTGCGCCGATCCTAAATAAAATTAAAACCATGATAGAAGGATGATGAAAGCTAAAAATTAAAGCAACTACTATAATAGTGCCTGTTATAAATTAAAGAAGTTTTTTGTAACTTTTAAAATAAGACTTTTCGTGAAAAATAATCTGGTACTCTGGTAACAATTGAAAAATTGATGATAAAGTTTTGAGAAATGAAAAGGGTGTGGATGGTAGTATTACTCGAGTCGAGAATTTTAGTATTAATTTAAATAATGATCAGATGTTAGTCAGCGGACATTCTTAATAGGTATTTATTAGTTTGAGAAAGATTCGATGTAGACGTTAAGTTAAGGGTTTTGTTAATTTAAATGAAAATATAAATTCGCTTGTTAGATAATTATATGCAAAAATTGCCAAAGAATCTAGAGAGAGAATAAGCCTGGGATTTCACATAATAATAGTTATGAATCCCCTAAATATCATCCACTAAAAGTAACCAAAAAAATCAAACAAACAACAACAACTCATGAACAAACGCAGTAAACTCTTCCTACTTTTTTAAAAGATGACGACATCAAAATCAATTTCAATATGATCATTATTCCATGTTTCAAACTTCATTCGCTAATCGCACACAATAAAGTATAAATCAATTGTTTTTTCAGCCAACAAACACCATGAAAATTCCAAAGCGTTGAGCTTGTCGGAAGTCCCAAACATAATCATTTAATTTTATTAGACGTATGCACAAAATTTGAATATCATACGCTTTGCGATCGTCAATAAAGTCATCTGGTAATCAAACCGCGTATACAGTTGTAACCAAATTACCCGCTTTCTAACAAACACCCGGACTTTTATGCTAATAACAACAATTGTTATTCTGAACCAGGAATGTCCACATTTGACCGGCATCTACATAGATGTACATTTTAAATTCAAATTGATGGTCTCGTAAAGCTATCAAATGGTAAGGTGCTAGAACCGCATGACGTTAACGCTCCACCGTGATTGGCATTCAAAATGTCAGCCATCTTGTTATGTACGATGATTGGCTCAATGATTACGTCAGGATTATGAGTCCTTCCATTCATGTCATCTTTGTTCTTGAAGTCGTGTATTTTTGTGGTGTATATTTGATCGGATTGAGTTCAAATGACTAAGTTACATTGAGGTCGTCACGAATTATCCTTATTGAATTAACATAGATGATTCGAAGACAACAAAACATTTTAACATTGAAGGCAATACTAAAAATATCATAGAAGCAACTTCGTAACAGAAAAACCAAACAGTACGTGTACTTAATACTAATAAGATCAATAATGAAATAAAATTCAATAAGGAAATTGATACTTTAGTGTACACAAGAAAAACTTAAAACACCGAGGAAGTTGAAAACTGTGAATCACGCAATAATTCAGGTAAACATAACCATAAAACAGAAAAAGCCATCTCATAGCACATTAAAGACTTGACATTTCCCACGTCTGCGTAAAGGGAGAGGAAACCAAAATGGAGGTATAAAAATTATTATTCAAATCACAACATGAATAGAGACGGGCCGCTGAGGCGCTAGGCCTAAATTGTATTCCACAGACGGATGTGCAGGAAAGTAATAATATCATATACGAGAAAAATTATATTATTTGAATAGGAATTTCTCTGTACATGATCCTCAAAGAATTGCGATCAGTATCTACAAATTCTTCAAGAAATATTGTTCTCATGATATACTATACTAGCTTTTGCCACGGCTTTGGAATCAGGATAAAAAGTATAATCCAGGACATGATCTATCTGTGTGTGCCTAAGTTTTATACAAATTCGTTCAACGGTTTAAGCGTGATTGAGAAGCAAACATCCTCACAAAAATAGCCACGCAAACTTTCAAATTTATAATATTAATAGGAAGAAGGATTAATATTGAAGTTTGCATTTGGTATGGAGCAATAATTTATAGATACTGATATTTTTGCAAAAAAGGCAGTTTTGAGTAAGATATCGTCTATATAGACGAAAATATATTGCAAAACAAAAGCAATCAAACCGTCGTCGTCGAGAAGCATTCTGAAAGAAATGTTCCCACAAAACGGTGAACCCATAAATTTTCCTCGTAACGCTTGCGCCTTGAGCTGCCTGTTTTCTTGACATGGATTTCTATAGACCACAAACTGAATACAAATTGGTAGTTACGACATGAACCTACGAAGGATTTCACCATTATATTGGGTCATGGGTGGACATTGGATCGTTTATAGACAATTGATGATATAGCAAGGATAATTAAATCAGAAATAGAGGCGACAATTAATGTTACCTAACTAGATAATAATATAATGAAAGTTGATGAAGAAAGGTGTAATTAACTGTCGGAAGTAAAAGGAAACAGATTGTTGATATGTGGTGAAAACTTTATCGATGGTGTCTTTTTTAAGAATACATACCCGAGGAAATTTGTTTGATTATAGTTCTGAGTGATTCTCTTCACTTCAATAAGTAGCTTAAAATCAACTTAATAAAGAATATTATACAGCTAATATGATAATACAGGAAATTGTTACCCGTGTGTAATCTCTTATCTGATTTTAAAATGTACATTAATAACACAATAAGGAAAGAGATGACCAAGATAAGCATAAAGCTATATTACGTATAAGAAAAAAATAATATACTTACAATCTACGTGACATTTTCTAAGTTTGTTGGCATCTTCACCGTGGCAGAGCGCGTATAAATTTTTCCCCGTTAGTTCCTCGGCGGTGTAGCCCAAGAGTTCTGACACCCTGCTGAAATTATTACAATACGTATGTATCAAGTTACAAATTAAAACAATATTGTCATACAAAAAGATTATTAAATTAAAATATTTTTTCAGGTGGACAGAGTTGATCAAAAGTCATAGTTTAGGGACAGTAGGCATATTACCAAATTAAACAATTAAACAATATTTTCTTCGTAGAGTAGGTATCTAAGTATAAAAAATAAATGGATGCGTCAAAAAGAAACAAAATTATTTAATACCTGGGCTCGCAATGCGCTATTCTGAAGTCGAAGTTGATTCTAGTGACAAACATGTCTGATTCCAGTCTAATTTCGTGGACTGATGGAGGTGGTAAAGCTATGGCTAGGGCAACCATGCCCAGAAGTACTGTAGGTGATTTGCGGCTATGAGAGAAGGAATATTGAGGTCGGAGACGGCACAGCATCAAAACCACCTGAAAAGACGGAAACAGGTGTTGAAAAGAAGACCAAAGCTAAGGAAAGAATAGGGTTTAAAATCATTAGTGTGTCCAATCTAAAATTAATCTTATAAATTGCCTACTTTCCATTACACTCGGTACATTGCTCCATATTAATAACATCACGTGAACAAAAAAAAACAGACAAATCAACAGCAAAATAAAACACAAAAAGAATATCATTACAACTTTCACATAAACTTAGTTTTCCTAAAATAGAAAACGCGGAACGTGTCTTATAAGAACATTAAACTTTCCAACATAACTAGAACCTGAACAGCTATTCGTTACACAGCAAAATGTTTTTGAAGCACGTATAATACATATTACCTGGCAATCGAATCCGAAGATCAAATGTAAGGAGGATCAACTAATTTGCAATTTTACTAATAAAACCGTTGCCTTTGGCGTAACACACTCGAAAACGTTTCGGTAATAATTGCTCTACTGATTCTGAACTTATTACCCATTTAGATGAAGATAAAACAAATTATGGTTGCAACTTTAGTACCTAACAACCCTTTAAAATAGAAATCAAAAAGCAATCGACAAGCAATAAAGAAATGAACGGCCCCGTAAATATAAAAGGAAGTGTCCAAGAAACTGCTTATAAAATAAAAGAAGAATTTACACCCCGAAAACAATCTACCGGCAATTTTGCTCAGCTATTGCGGTATTCACAAGTCGCTTCTGATATAATCACGTTTTATGACCTAGCACCGAGTTAAGGCAAAAATTATGGGGCCGTATAATGCTGCCTTGAGGCACCCCAAGCCAACAATAATTCTAACCAATAATATTTGTGATCTAAGATGGATAAAGAGGTCGTTCGAATCCATTTGTTACTCTTGATGTAGATATGAAGTTATTAGATTACACTTAGACGAATGTACACGGAGAAAAAGCTGATTTACGGTATCAAAGGGTGTCGTTAATATTATTATATTGACTTAAGAAAACGTATCATGTAAAGAAAAATATGTGTAAAAATCATCACAATTATAAATTAATCTGATAATTTTACAATAATCTCTTTCTACAAGATACCCACCCGCCAGTTACCACCCTCAGCGTATCCTGACGTATCCTCCTTGCATCTTCCAACCTAGATCGAAAATGAAAATTCATCGTCCATTTATTTCTAACTTTAAAATTCTATATAAGAAAATAGTCCACAAATTTTCACAGTCTTCTTGGTACTTTGGGAAAATTATATCATCAGAGATAAAACATAGATTAGATGGATTTAGTTTTGTATAAATTGCAGATATAGTAGAATATTTGTAACACAAAGAGTAGAAATATTTACAATAGGTAGGTACTCTTTATTTTTCATACATAAAACAAATGAGTCATTGCTTTAGGTTGATAATGATCAAGATAAAGGTGTGTAGACCAACAAAATTGAACCAAAACATTTTCTGTAGCACTTCAATAATTTTATTGAAGCGCCCAATACAAAAAGTAATTCTCTCAAATATTCTACTAAATCTTTAGCCCATTTCAATGATTCCTTACCCTGTATCCCGAAGATTTGAAGTGGCAGCCTCTTTTAGTTAAGGTGCTCTTCATCCTCACGCAGAACGCTCGATCCATCCCTCGGTATAATGACCCGCTAGCTGCTAGACTCATTTGTGATGATACTGTTGACAAATGAAACAAGTTTAGGGTCTTGTATTAGAAAGTTTAGTAGTCATTGTTGCTGTAGATATTGGTAGTCTTCATTTTTAATTAAACGTTATATCCAACTATATTATTATCTTGAGCTTTACACAATATTCTAGACACATATCTTTCGAATTTAAGGTTTGAGTAGTCATTACAATTTTTATCTACTAAAATATTTGAACAAGAAAAATAAAATTCTAACTACGGGCTAAAAAGACTTGTAAAAGCATTTCAACAGCACTATCTTCAATTTTCTAAATTACTATCCACCTAAACGATTCATGTCCAAATAAACACATATCTAACAAAAAATTGAGATAAAGAAGCAAGAAATAGATCAGATTTTAACACAAATAGAATCAATTTTTAGTTTAAAATCGAGTCAATTTGTGTGAGCGTTGATTGATTGGTTGGACGTGTAGCTAATTATAAGATTTGTAGTGCCACTGGGACCGGAGACGATCACTACGCTGTAATTGATTTCACTGGACCAGCCAAGATATTTGACGATGGTTCTAAAAGTTTTTGGTAACTCTTTGGCTTTTATTGTTTGTAAAATATCTTACACTTCATTTGTGTCATTATCTCTTAGGTGATTTAAGGACAAAATTCAAGGATTTCTTTATTTAAGTTGCAGCAGATCATCTCAAAAGTTCAGCTAATGACTCTATTCCTGTATTGGAAATTAAAATAGCCAAGAACGAACATGCTGGCAGGTTTAACTCTGACAATTATTGAATTACCAATCTTAACAAAAGCCCTGTTTGATCTTTAACTGACAGAAATAAACTTGTATCTATTTTCTTAATATTCAATTAATATATAATAATAATATTTTCTTAATTTCATTCCAAGAGAAACGCCACAAAACCACAAAGAAAATGAAGTCGAATTAAACATTCAAAGCGCACGCGATTCTGTCGCAATCTTAATCTTTGGCAATAGGCACAATAACCAATATTGAGGACGAAAGCTATATCGATTTGTGTCACATGTGTACTAAATACGTAACTATTTTGAATCACTGTGCAAATACGAGTATGTGTAAAGCCTTGATATAATCAATTTGTAACTAGCAAAAAAGTAGGCTCTATTTTAAGATTTAGTTAACTTTTTATAGGTGTTGAAAAAGATGTAGGCAAGTAGTAGATTTTTAAGTTTAATGGTGATATGGACCTTCTGTCCAAATTTATGGTTTGAGAGATTCCATGCTAACTTTCTTGGCAATTGCAAAAGGTTTTTTTCGTCCTGTGTCATAGGGATAAGCCTAGTGCATTGAGAATTTCCTAAGAAAAGAAACTCGTAACTTTCCCCGGACGACGAAGGTATGCTTCCAAGTCCTTGCCTACTCGATAAAAACTCTATTAAACTGCCTAAACTGTTATAAAAATATAAATTAAATAATAGGAATATTATTACTGAACAATATTATATCTATATATTATATTTCCTTTATATTCACGTTTTATTCAAGTTCATTGTTTCGTTTTGCTGTTTAAATATTGAAAGTTGTTGTCCAAAACTGCTGAACCGATTATAGTTTGATTTTCTCTATTGTACAGTCAATTATTCTAGACTATTATATCTTTGACATCAAGGGCGTGTCATTGTAGGTGATTAAATAGTAATTTTCTGGTTAAAATGGTCATATTTATTATACTGCGTAATAAGGCATAGTTTCACTTTTTTGCAAAAGACCAAGTGCCTATTTTGTGTTCTTTCTCTTATATCCTTATTTTTAGGACTTGGTTTGGTTTGATATCTTCTAATTTTATAAATTATGACGATTTAATTATAGACCTACATCTTTTGTTAAATTCATCGTCTCTTAGTCACTCTTTTTAGCCTCCAAAGAAAACAGAGCGATGTTATAAGTCTAACTTGTGATCTGTATGTCTGTGGCATCGTACCGTTTTAAATTCAAAAAGTGATCCAGGGGTTTCAAGTATAATAAACTGCTCTTCGAGACATGTCTGTCTCGTTGCTGGCTTAACAGTTTAAGAACCATAGGCTATCGTCATTTCAGACAGCATCTTGCCATGGTCATCATGGTGACAATGTGGCGATTACACCATGGGCCACTGTTCTGTGACTCATTTCACCACGCCCGTCACCATACAATGATTCACTGTCAAACCATCTCG
This sequence comes from Protodeltote pygarga, assembly GCA_936450705.2. Lineage (NCBI taxonomy): Eukaryota > Metazoa > Arthropoda > Insecta > Lepidoptera > Noctuidae > Protodeltote > Protodeltote pygarga. Next base: position 8,761,203 of record OW388268.2, on the reverse strand, counting down.
ATCCTGATTGATTTTTTATCAAGTTTCTTTAGTAGCACAGAGTAAATTGAAATCGACTCTAGCCCTTGAATGTTACGTGTGAAATTGACAGGGCTTAAAAAAAATTGGGTGTATACGTAAACCTTTTTTTTATATATCTGTGACTGTGACGATGGCAAAATTGTTGTTGGCACCTTCAACAAGCACACTATAATTAATAAAAAAAACTATTTCGAAAATTGGAGCCAAGTTATGTCTGTAATCTAACTAGTAGTAAATATGAATGGTTTTTTCAATCTTCATCTTGAATTTTAATACCTAACTGAAATTTGTAAAATTTAATAATTATTAATTATTCTTCTTCTTATTAAAAGCTGTAGGCTCTTATCTATCTTAGCTATCGCCATCTCTCTCTATCCTCCGCTTATAGAGAGAGTCTTGTCTTGACTTCCTGATACGTCACGAATATCAGTTATATAATATTTATATTTAACTTCTCAGTTATATATTTATTTTATATTTAAAATATACCTCAGAATGTAACCTCATAGAACACCGTTTTTGTATCATATGAATCAAGAAATATATCTCAATTATTGTTTTTGTGCCCAAGTCTTCATCATTTATTCTTACTTACAAAGCTTCTACTAATATTTTATTTCTTTCTGTTTCATTTCATTCTCGGAATCCAAATAATGACACAAAACAATAAAAAGATAATATAGGAATTGGAATTGCATGCATTTAAAGTAAGTTTTTTAACTACAACCGTAGCCACAACAATAATAAAAACTCCGAATGCAGTCGACCGAATAACACTGACGGTGAAAATTATTATACGAATCAATTTTTTGCCTATCTTCACGTTCAATTGAAGTCAGACACCCACATCTCTTTAGAAAATTAAACAGATGACTGAGTTGATAGCGCAAGAATCATCGGCGCCTCGATTTGACGCGCAATAGTCAGCACATTCCCATAGCATTTGAATGAAAATATTAATTGTATTAAAGTTGGCTGACACCCCATTGACCGTTTCATAAGCTCCCAACGCGGCGTGAACACTCCATAATCTAATTTCAATTTGATGCACAACTTATTAGTGCCAGCATTGGACGATTCGATATACCAGGTGAAATTTTTAGATCGGTATTGTCGCCGATTGTCGATGGAGCAACGGCCTCAAAAATAAGTCGAGTTTAATTGAATTCCGAACACAATTTTTTTGTTGGAAAAGTCGATTCGATAATTCTTGCTTCTCGTTTTCTATGTGACACCTGCTCAGAATGAATAACGGTAAAAACTCATCGCTTTACTGTTTTCAGTGGTTTTTTTCAACGACTTTTTACCTGGCTGGAATTAAATGATGTTAAACGGTATAACAAGTCATTTAAAGTGGAACAGATGACTGATAGATTATTAGGAAGGATGAAAAAAAGACTATTTGATTGAGACATGGAAAATTAGGTTTAATTTTCTAAGGTTTTTAAAAGAGGTATTGTTCAATGGAGTTGTATTTGTATTATCTTTTTTCAAAATAAAATAAATAATACCGACATTTATTCCAACAAAAACATCTATCACAAAAATATTGTAAGTAGGTACTGTACAGAAGTGATTTAAAAAATTGGTATTTGATTCTCTTTTTATTCCGTTTTTTATAAAACACAGCCTCAACGTTAGAAACAACGGTTTTAGTATTCTTAAACTTACCATCAGGATTATTAGTCCCATGTTGGCTGCCTTCCTCGCTTCCAGACGCAGGGCTATTTAACCCAGCTCCTCCAGGTCTACCGGTTAGGGATAATCCTAGCTGCTCCGCTATTTCTGCATGATCAGCTTGGTGTACGTAGTCGAATATACTGCTACCCGTCATCTCTACCTAGTAAGAGAAAGAGTAAATTTGTATAAATTTTGTTCACAAGGTAACGTATTATAAGTTTTCATTAATTAATACATTTATTAACAGTATAAACATTTCAAAATAGTTAACAGTTTCGGTAATCACACTGTTGTGTAGGAGCTTAACGTGAAAGTAGATAGGAACAGTCGATATTTAGTATCTAACCTTCTTGTACTAAAACTATGGAAACAATAGCCATATAAAAAATTTATATGGTTACTGGCTACTATTTCATTTTTTCTATAACCTAATTTAGTTATATCAACCCACGTGCTGAAATGTTTACACTTTACAAATAAAAGTCATGCTTCACTCTACATCCCGAAAAATTCTTAGTATCAAAACATTTTTAACAAAATCTCATTCAAGCCCGAAAGCCTACAGGCACGTTCACAATTATTAGCTAATAAAAAACCAGTCTTCAAGACCCAAGGATGACTGAATGGTGGCCTGTCACGTACATAGTATCGTTATGAATGAAAGAATTGTTATCTCACATCGCATAGCAGGTGGTTTTCATAGAAATGGCTAACAAGACGATGTTTACGCTAGGTTTTGATGAAAATTATGATGAACGGGACTTGGAAATGATTATCTTAGAGGAAGACAGTGATGACGTATGCGATGACAAATGCTGTAAAGTAGCTGATAACGTAGACTTTATCGTAGGAGTTTATAGCTTTTTAGAGTAGTTGTCTGTTGCCTGTAGTTTATATAAAAAAGATAGTCAAGGAATTAAATAAGTACTTGGTGATTGTTTGTTAGAATTTTAAAGATGTAATCGTAATTAATCGATTTAGATGCAATGTTGGAATTGACTAGTATTAAAGTGGTTAGATAGTAGAAATTTTCAAAAATAATTGAAGTCTTCCATCAGATGACGGTCCAGAAAAAAATGGTAACAATGTTATTAATGTTCTAGCAAATGATAACTTAAGTCAGAACTTCGAGACAACTGGAGAAGAACATAAACATGCCATAAATAAAACAATAACCATAAATATCAAATTCACGAAAACAATAAAAAATACATCCAAAATCTAAAGGAAGCCAGAAACTTTCACGATGACCTTTTACAAGTTATTCAAATGCATCTTTAAATAAATTTATCAAATATAATTGTGGGACCCTATTACACATGCAGGAGGCGTGTATCCGTAGTCAGGGTTTGAATGTAAATACCTTAAGACAATGGTGACGTTATGGTGGTCGGTTCTTAGAATGGTGGTAAGGATTTTATGGTGTTTACCGATTTGCCGATTGATGAAATATATATTTTTAGATCCATGGAATTTATTGTTGAAGAAGTGTTAACGGCAATGGTGTAGAATTTTGGCAAGGAACGCACGTATGAATAAATGTATGTTGATGATGTGTTTGGAGCGGACGCTTGACCAAAAGTCAAAATAATATTTGTTTCTCAAAATTTGTTGCAGACTGATAGAGATAATTAAGTGATGATTTTAAACAGTTGATTACCTATTTAGATTGAAAAAATCAAAAACGTAAATGGCCATAAAAGTGCAGATAAAAAAATAATGTCCACGCATTCTGTAATAGAAATATCTAGAAATGGAAATTTATTTGCTGCATCAGCTTCAATTTAAATGTTTATGTTTTGGTTGAGTGTAAATAGCATCTACTCCAGATTTTTTTATTAAATTCATCATCATCATCATCATTTCAGCCATAAGACATCCACTGCTGGACATAGGCCTCCCCCAATTACGTTTTTAAATTATTTAGTCATAACATATGTCGGGGCATCAAACAAAACGTAATTCTCTTGTGTTATTGAATTGTATTCTTATGAGAAATAAAAAGATATCTCAAACCTTACACGATTTCTTGCAGCTATCAGCCAAAGGCAAAAGAGAAAAAGACAGAATTTAATATAGCCGAAACATCTAACACGAGCCTTACTTATAAGAAAGTTGTATCTACTCTTATTTACCAGGAAGTTTATGTATTTTATGTTACACACACACGCATAGATATTCGTACACGCGTATGTGAAGTGTTTCGACGTTTTTTGGGTGAATGTGTGCGTGCGTTTGGGGGTGTGTGAGTTCAGGCATTAGAATGAAGAGCACGCGCGCGCCTTGCCCGCGACGTGACCGGCATATCCTATCGTCTCTTTCCCCCCATCTGCTATCTCGCTCACACCACCCCCTGCAGCCATTTTGGAAACGAATTTCCCAGTTTTCGGCTCTTTTTGTAGCGCCTTTTAATTTTGTAATGTTATTTAATTTTGCTTATGCTTTTTTTTTCGACGACTGTTTTTGTGAATTTGTTATCTCGCTTTTAGTCTTGCACGTAGAGCCTGCATTTAAAACATCTCATATATATTCTGAGTAAATTAAATTTTTCTCATAATACGATGCCGGAATGTCTTTTATCTAGTACGTTGTGAATAATAGCGTCTAATATTAACTTTACTTTTTGTAGCATTATTCTAAAAACACGTTTCGAACGAATCTTTATGAAAGTTTCAAGCAATACCTTATATTTTTAATAAATCGAAAGTTTCGAAAATCCATTTCAGCAGATTATCGTTTTTTTACATTAAAAAAAATTGTCAAACTTTACAAAAATTGGTCCAAAAAAAGTACAGTCAATGACAAAAAACAGTGACCAACTAAACTCCCGAATCCGAAAAAAGTTTTAAGAAACAAAACCCTTTCGAGATGCTCCGAAAATAGATAGTCCACTATAAAACCTCGCCACGTATAGGACATAACGCGACACGTGTAACACTTATCTAGCATCTAGTGCAGTTACCGTCTTCTAGCGGCGCCGAATATCCACTGATTAAATCGTACTATTTGTATGTGCACGTGTGAATGAGTTTGTTTGTACGTCTGTGTGCATTGTCTTCCTAACAGGCAGGTGGAATAACAAGGAGCTGACGCCTGTTGGCAGAGTTAATGAATGATGTTTGGGTAATATGTTGGTTTTTTTCTCTTGAATCGCGTCAATGTTGTGCTATAAATATGAATCAGATATAAGGGCCCTAAATTGAACAATTTCCTTGATTTTTTTTCCAAAAAAAAAACAACATTATTGATTCTTATTAGCTTCCCATTAAATCGAGTCGTGGTAGCTTAATGGTATGACCGTTTAACTTACAAGTCAGAGGTCTCGGGTTCGAACCCAAGGCGCGCACCTCTAACTTTTCGTAAGTTATGTGCGTATTATAAATTAATTATCACTCTCCGTGCCTCGGATAGTACGTTAAGCTGTTGGCCCCGGCTGTCAATTGTAGATCTTTGACAGTCGTTACGGGTAGTCAGAAGCCCGAAAGTCTGACAACCAGTCTTACCAAGAGGTATCGTGTAACCCAGTATCTGGGTTGTGGAGGTCTGATAGGCAGTTGCTCCATGTAAAACACTGGTATTCAGCTGCATCCGGTAAGACTGGAAGCCGACCCCTAGGCAGATTATTAGCTTCCCATTAAATGGGATTTTCAGCAGTGTCTATTCATCGTCATCGCCAACATCCTCCTAGCCGTATTATTCCAAAACTTTATTGGGTTCGGCTTCTAATCTAACCAGAAGCAGCTGAATATGGACTACCTATCTGACCCCCGCAACCTAAAGGGATATGATATTCTAAAGTTAGGTCAGTTGTCAGAATTTTATGAGAGTATGGACTCCCTATATCGACTATGAAAAATCTTCATCACAGCTGGTTCTAAAGACTTTACGTCATGTCCACTACTCGTCCCACGGGTGTCGTGAGAAGCGACAAAGGAAAAGATGGATGGGCAGCAGCATCCTTCTGTGTAACAGCAATCATCTGCTACTGCGATCGCCAACCCGCTTGCCCTGCGTGGCGATTATGGGCAAATACTTTCAATGAGCGCTGAAAAGTGGCGCGCATTGGGAGAGGCAAATGTTTAGCTGTGGATTACTACAGGCCTGATGATGATGGCACCTTACCTCTTACAAAAGTGGACCCTACGCTACTGATGATTAATATTATTCAAATTGGTACATTTAAATAACACTTACTTGTGATAATCCTAAATATATAGAAACAGTTTCTGATATGTACAGGAACCTGCCGTCTGCTGCTACGGAAAGCGCGAACCCATCCAAGGACTGTGGACAAAAAAACAGCAATATTATTAATGGTAGAGACATGACCGTAGGACTGCCAAGTCAACGGTCTTGATTCAGAACCCAGATACGTCTCTCCTACTTTTGGAATTCATGTGCGTATTAGAAATTAATTATCACTTGTAAAACGGTGAAGGAAAACATCGTGAGCAAACTAGCACACCTGAGAGATTTTTCAACGGTGTGTCAAGCCATGTCAGAGGCCTACGGGCGGGTTAAACTGTGACACCAGGTTATTCATGAACCATATTTTATTGCCTTAATAAAGGCACTGTGTGCTCAGGTCTTTTATATTTTTATCAGGCTAAATATTAAAGAAAGCTGATTCAACGGTGCCTCCCCTCTCCCCCTCGGTAAGCCCATGGTTGTACAAAATATCGAGAATGGATTTTTTTTTAAAAAAATTACCTAAATCTTGACCTCACAAGGTCATAAATCGCTAAAAACTCAAACTCTAGATCGAAGAAACCTGTCGGCTAAGACAGCCTCATAGTTAACAATGCTCAAATCACAATACTGTCAATTTGGCAATATTTCTATTGACACCGGTATCGAAACACTACTTTATTTTTAACAAATAATGTGTAAATTGTAATGTATTGAAAAACCATGTTTCATTATAACTAAACAATAGTTTTGTATTATAATACGACACGGTTCGTGCGCAAGCGCTGCCGTGAAACTTTGCTTGACAAGTACGGTCAGCGAATAAAATACAATAAACTACAATATAAGATTTTTTTTGACGAAAGTTTGTGTTGAAATATTTGTAATGTTACAATTTTGAAAGGTCAATGTCGTCTATTCATTATAATTATGGTTGTATACGAAAGTCCGAACGAAGAATTACTCTCAAGCTTCAAGCTTAATATTAGGATTGACAATGCTAATTATGATTGAACTTCAAGCACAGGTATAAGTTTGTTTATCACTAATTAATTTCCAGCTCTATTCTCAATAATTAGTAATAACGATTCTAATATCTTCGAATAGGTATACAAGATTGAAACGTAGAATGAATTTGTTTAATCATTAATTATGTGGGTGTAAGATATATTTTTGGTAGAAAAATATCATCTAAGAAAAGCGTCTCACATAATATTCAGGGTCAGAGAGACCCTAGCCTTTGCGCACTCGTGGGTCAGTTTGACCTGATTATTTTTTTAAGACACAATTCCAACAAAGGGTAGTACCTAAATATCTAATAAGGTGCCTTAGAAGTACAATAACCTCAAAACAAGAAGTCAATACCTACCTCTGAAATCTCACAATGAAACATTGAAAAGCAAGAAACAATAAGAGGTTTTTCTAATTGAAACCGTTTAATGGAAGGTTTCCAGGTTTACGCGTCTTTTTAAGCAATTTTATATTACTAATTATTTTTGCCTAAAAAAACAATATGTTGCAAATAATAACATTCTTAACACTTTTTGAGGTGGCCACCATAAAACTTCATTTTTTTCTGATATTTTTTTATACATAGGCCACCCTATATTTCACAGATCATATCAAATTTTTGCTTACACTTTGAAACGTCAAAACCTGTCATTTGAAGTTGACGTGAATAAAAAAGTTTGGCGATTTCCCTAACATTTAAAAAAATCTGTAAGAGCTAACTTACTAGGCCTTAAAGTTAGTCACAAACAGCGTCACAGTATACATTTTAGGGACTAAATGGTGACACGGCGCGCCGCGGCGTTCGAGAGTCGCGCGCTCGGGAAACCTCGGCTTAATCAATACACTGAGACTAATCATACCATAAAAACACATTAAAAAAAAACATAAACGAGTACCTACATTTAACAAGTTTTGATGAAACTTTAAACGGTCTATAACACGACGTAAAAGAAACAAAATACCCTCATAAGTGTTCTATACCCGACACGGCACATTAAAGAATAAATTGATCTATTTTTTTGCACACCATACTTTTAAAAGTAATAGTTCTATATCCAACATCGATTTAGGTACTGTCAGTAAAAAAAGTAAACAAACAGAAGTTTGATGTTGAAAAACTCCACGAGACAGCTTGCTCTTGATTATATCTAGACTAGATGTGACTTCGCATATTGACTAAGTAATTTTATTAAGTGGCGGTCGTGAAAGCGGGGTAAGCAGCAGTTGACGCGGTCAATCCGCGGATGGGTGACCATTTTTATACAAATAAGGTTTCAAACAAGCATATAGACGTCTGATGGTATATGGTTACCGTAACTTATAGGAGCTTGTTATACCGGTATCACTGGCTTTGATTGTGGGGGGAGAGGGGGAATTATGAAGAGTGGGGATTGGGCCTCTGGTGCTCTCACTGATCGTAAGAAACACAACAGTACCTGTTATTTCCCGCTGATATTCTATAAAAGGGTAGTGCTACTTATCACAAAAGTCCATCTTAAAAAGCTCTACAATTCAAAATCATCAACATAAAAGAAACTGATTTAACATCCATATATTTTCGTCCACAAAACAGGAAACGTGACATGCTTCATAGGTACTGCTACTGAAAATTCCCTGGCGGAAAAACAATATTTAACACTGTTTTCCTACCTTAGGAATCGTATGACTTCATTTAAAAGTAGGTACTATAACTAAGTCTAAAAGCTTTGCACGCACGTGGGCGTAAGTAAATTCGAAACTTCGTACCAATGCATGTATGACTTTTCAATGTCATCCCTTTTTAACCGACTTCCAAAAAGGAGGAGGTTCTCAATTCGACTGTGTTTTTTTTTTTTTTTTTTGTATGTTTGTTACGCGATTACTCCTTCAGTTGTGGGCCGATTTTCAAAATTCTTTTTGTAATCAAAAGGGCATACTCCCGAGGTGGTTCCATAGAAATATTATCCTGATCTGATCATGAACTTACGAGATATGAAACGGAACTCCTCGTAGGATAATAGCAGAATTGTCGTAACAAGTAAAATTGCTTTGTTTATACGTGCAGTAGATGGCTGATGAGTAAAGAGGAAGAGGGGTGATACGTGGTCAGCCCCCTCCCTCCTATAATCATCCAAGATAAAAAATATCGTGTGAGATATCGTTTGAATGGGCTTTTCATAAGGATTTCAAATATTAGCCTCACAAAAGTCTGGGAGGGGGATTAATTTTAGGCACCACTAAAAATAGTGAAAAAAAAAATTTTAATAAAAAATAAAACCGACTTCAAAAGGAACTAAAAAGCTTGAAATAACTTTAAAACGTTTAGGAGTCGGTTCCAAGTCAAGTTCTAGCCTCTTTAACCTTCTCATTAAGAACTTGACTTGGAACCGACTGCAAAACGTTTTAAAGTTATTTCAAGCTTTTTAGTTCCTTTTGAAGTCAGTTTTATTTTTTATTAAAAAATTTTTTTAAAATTAATCTAAAACACAACTGACTAACGATGAAGGAAAACATCGTGAGAAAATGCACTTATTAGTAGACACAGTGTAATTCAATGCTCGATTCTTCTTTCTCTATATCAAAAAAGGCCTTTGTCCTTAGTGAAACTTATAAAGGCTTGAACAGACAGACGGTAGTCAGCAGTTGCGCTGAACGAAGAATTCATCTTTCTCAAACCAACAAGTTTGATCTACCGAACAACCCATTCGCTACACCAGAAAAAAATCGAAAGCTCTTCCAGGCTCAACTAAATCTTATCTCAATCAATATTATAATGATATGCACGGTTGACAGAATCCATCTTGCTTTATAACTTTTTTTATTACAAATCCGCGTCTAAACGGCAGGCAGTAAAAAGCATGGATTATAAACTTAATAGACTATTGTATGCTTCCAGCTTTATTTAAAAGTTTGGACGTGGACCTTGTTATTTTTAAGTTTTTTTTTTTCTAAAATCATTGATGAGATTTTCAATTAAGGCTTGTGTTGACCAAAGAAAGTGTATGGTAGTTTTTGTTAATTAAAGTTTCAATCACAGCCTTTTGAACTTCGATGTGAAGGTACGAGTTGGTCACATCAAACTAAGAACTTAAAAAACCGTGAAATAGTATTAGTACTACAAATAAACCAGCCTGTAACTGTCCCACTGCAGGGTAAAGGCCTCTTTTCACACAAAGAGGAATCAAGCATTAATCACCACGCTAGCTCACTGCGTGTTGGCGATTGCAGACTATTAAGACTAGGTTTCCTCACGATGTATTTCTTCACCATTAGTCAGTATCATAGTGTCAAAGTAGTACATATGACATAGAATATGTCACATTAGTACCTACTTACTTGCTGGGTTCGAATCCACACCCACGTGCAGTACTAATTCAAATTAATAGCTAAATAATAATGATTATCATCTTACTATGGAATGGCTGAGGGCAATCTATTCTAACTTTGCCGATCCGATTCTCCATTCAACATTACTTACCTACATAATATATTATGTATCTAATCCAAAAATAACATTTTGTCTAATGCAAAAATATTAATAATAACTTTTTAGTATTGATGTCAATTGCCTACGTCATATTACAATGCAAATGGTCAATTCAAAGTTTGCTTTTGAGGAAAATTGTAACTTCTAACGATCATCAAAATATTCCTAGAAGCGAATGTCGAATCACTTATTGGCCACCTGCCTAAAAATGGTTAAATTTCAGAAAATGCTATGAGACCAATCAATCATCCACAGAATAAAATATAGAAAAGCGTGAACAGAACTCGTATTTCGTAACAAAACATGTCCGAAAACCACGTGCTTGCGTGTCCGTCCTTAATTTTTTTCTTAAAAACGTACAACTAGTACCGCAAAATAGTTGATTTTCTACACGATTCGAAAAAAAATCAGCCAAGGCATCACGTTCTATGCCATTTTACGGCCGATAATAAAAACCACAACACCCACATTATAATGACAAGAATCGATTGCAAAATGATAATTTACGTGATAGAATAGGTACGATTGCACTCGGGGTTCAGTGAAAAAGGTTTTGTGGAGGAGGAAGGAGAATTTTAGCATATTACATGAAAATAGTTTCTTATGTAGTTTTCACACATTCGCTTTAAACTCTACAAATGGAAGTGCAGCAGCGAAAGCATTCTCTATGCAAAATAAATAGAAATAGAAACAGCTATTGAATAGTCTTGGGTACTATGATATTATTAGGTGCTCTTGTCGTTCAAAACTACTAACTTTTCTTATAAAAACTTTTCTTTAAAAAAAAAATAATGATAATATTTAGTAGCTTACGCATTACGTACCGTGGGGTGCCCG